>JALMGA010000003.1:86914056-87539056 GCA_023333525.1 Aspidoscelis tigris stejnegeri | reverse complement strand
CCACTCTGGTGGCAGAAAGAGAAAATAAATCAATTAGAACAAATAGATCTGAAATTCAAAATTCAATCCGAATGTTTAAATTCGAATTTCATACATTCTATTCAAGTTCAAATATCAAAACTCAGCACATTCAATTGGATTTTGAATGCCTATGAATATTTGTGCACATCCCCAATCTGCACCCTCTTCCAGGTGTGGTATGGTGTGTGGATGTGGTGGCATGGCTGCAGCTTCATAGTTGCATGCAGCATCCAGATTACCTCAGACATTGCTGTGGTGATCTGGGGCTTTTTCCACATTTGAGGTGTGATGGGTATGGTATTATTACACCATACTAGTCAGGTAAGTGTGAATAAGAGATTAGAGTCTGTCCCAAGCCCTAATGTAACGGTGTGGCCAGAGAGCTTTTGCCACATGATGATCCAGATGTCCTGTGTGATCATACTTAACATCATAATAAAGAGGTTTGTCTCATGAAAGGAGGAAAACTATTAATGTTTGTGAGGAACAAAAAACAAGAACATTGAGTGAAGTCTTCCAGGAGCCCAATTCTTCTCAGCCAACAGTGCCTCACAATTAGGTAGGCACAGTGACCCAGAAGGCAAGTTGTCACATATCATATTTATTGAAATAGTATTTTACTTTAAATAGAGAAATATATAAAAAAGGAATCTGTCATGCTGTGCTTTAATTACATGCCTATGACCTGAGACCAACACATTTGTGTTCTCATATCAATACAGTGATATAATCTACAAATAAGACCTTGTAGTAAATATTTAAATGTATATATTTTCAACACCTTGTTCTGACAGTCAGCTATCTCTGCTACTGTTATACTGTGCTTGCTTGGTCACTGCACCATATTGAACAATGTTATTTCTTAGTGGTGGTGAGCAGGCATTAAAAGAGAAAAAACTAATTTAGGATTACTGATCAGTAAGAGGCTACCACAGTAAACCCCAGCATCGGGTAACCGCACCCTTTTCTCTCCAACCCCTCTCCCCCGATAGGAAGCTGCGTTGATGTCACCATACCCTGTCCCGCCCACTTCAGCGATGACAGGGACACACCTCAGATGCACCTCCACAAACTCAACACACAAAAAGATAATGATAATAAGGGACATAATAATGAAAAGCAGCTCGTTGCTTAAAGCTGCCACAGTTTAGTGGAGGGGCGCACCTTTGCATGACAGTGGGCACCCACCCACACACTTGCAACAGGTTCAAGGGATTCTGTGCTTCGTCTTCTCATGTTGCCTCTGGTGCAAGGAAGCCACGGGTGCGTCTCCCATTAAGGTGAAGCAGCGCTCGTGCGCAAAATCAAGCCATTACCCACGTGTAGCTTGCCGATCTGGCAATCAGGGAAGAGGGGGGTGTAATGATTGTGGCCGGAAAGACACTTGTCGGACAAATGAGAGCCATCATCATTTCTCTTTCATCAAATTTATTTAAGCATATCAGCAAACAGTTGCGATCACAGCATGCAGGATGGGAACAGCGAGCACAGGCAAAACCGTGCCTGCTAATGATGTGATTGCCATTCTCATCCCCCAATAACTTGGGAGTGTCCTCATGCCTCCAAGATAATCCATGCTTGCCTCCTAGTTCACAGTGAAAACAGTTTGCAGGGTTTTGTTTGTTTTTTACCACGGATTTGAGCGATTTGTTCTGTGTGTAGCCCGGATTAGAGCCAAATTCAGGTTCGCTTTGGAGTATATAGTGCATGGGGACAAGCCCTTGGAGAAGTGTCTATGCCCTGGATGGGTGAAGACCTGATGTGGGCACAGGAAATTACAGATCTTACCAGATTTTTTGATTCTTCATTTTTTCTTAAAGGAATAGCATCTAATTTGGGCATCAAGCTTCATGATGTTGTAACATATGGTTTATATACAACTGAGATCACGAAAGTTCAATTTCTCTGCCTTGATGTTGCCATCCCTATGGTATCTTTCCATTAGTTGTTCTGTCAAAGGTAAGCATGCATATAGTCTTCTAGTTGCCCCTGAGGCAATTTTGAAACCCATGTGTATACTAGGTGTGTGTACGAATGTGTTTTTTTTGACATTCAATTCATAACAAATCAAATGTTTTTAAAAAACATATTCATAAGAATAGATCCCCTTTGAATGTAGTACAATTCAATTCGATATGAAAGTATTCATACAGATATCTGATACGTATCTGGTATGAATGAAAATGTATCTGATACATATCGGATATGAACAAATATGTATCTGATACCTATCCCTAACATATACACACACTGAAAGTGTCAAATCCAACCTGAATCCACTTTTAATCCACTCTCAATCCATGTTGAATGCAATTTGGAAAGAGCCCAAAAACGCTACATGGGATCGCACCCCAACATGGTGTGGCTACCATCCTGGATTGCTTACATGTGTAACTCTTAGTAATAAATATTATGATACAAGTATTTATATTTATAATTTTGGGGTTATAAAGAGGCAAATAACGTAAACTTTTACGTCAGAAAACTCAGCAGATTTTTTTAATGGACCCATGTTAAAACTCTACTTGCTGTATTAGTCTTGGAAAGAAGCAGCAGAGCACTATGGATATAGAAAGCCAGTAGAAAAAATACAGGGGAATTATGGAGTTACATCTGAGCTGTTTATGAACAAAGACCCTGGTACAAGCATCCTAAGTCTTGCTTATAGCATGTCAACATCATATTGCTCATGAACTATCTACAAGTGTTCAGGCAAGACTGTGTTGTAAGGAACACAAAATCTTTTATTAGTATTAGACCTTTGCTAAGAACCACTTCCACTTTAATGCACAGCAAATCTGACAGTACCACCACCCTTTCCTCCCAGAAATAGTGGAATGGGAGTAACTATTCTGTACAGTCACTAAGCAATTTTGAAAAGAATTTGCCACATCCAAAAGTATACCGCACCAAATGATTAAAGAAACATGATGCTTAATTAGCCCAAATTACTGTGTGTTCCAGTTTATAGCTTCAGAAAGCCATTACCAGTTTATCAGCTTGCATTGCCGCAACCTTTAATAGATATCGCTTTTCACATTTGCATTATATTTTCCCTCCTCCTTAGGAAGGAGGGAATTCTATTTAAAAATAACATCCCAAAATAGAAGTGTTTCAAAGGGATTCTTTCACTGTCCTCTTTATTTATTGACTCAGTGCAATTAATGACAAAGTCTTATACTAGTTTCTTTGCAATTTTAACTTGGCATGTTGTGTATATTATTTAATTGTCTTGTGAATGGTTTTGTACCATACAAATCAATTTGTACATTATGGAAGATCTTGTGTTATTTTGTGTTGCAAAGATCTATGTACGACCTAGAAATAACGGGTGAACAAGGGTGGGAACAAGCTATCAGAACAGGATTCTTCACAGTATTTGTCACTTTCAAAGACAATGATTAGCACCAGATTTATGATAGAAAGGAATCCATATAACATCAAGCACACACCTTACAGCTCAGCATCTGCTCCCCATATATCTATTTCTTTCCCTCTAAAGAACACACTTTATAGGACGCTAAGGATAAAGAGTAGAGTGACAGCCTGTAACGCAAAACAAATGTCCCACTGAATTGACCCCATAGACCATGTAGTCCAATGATCTGTTTAGCCAACCGCAAATGGAAACCCGCTAGCAGGACTTGAGCATGTAGCTTGTCCTGCTTGCAGTGAGCAACTGGCCTCAAGAAGCATAACACCTTCTATTATGAAAGGAAGCCACACTGCTAACTGGGCTGATAATTCTGACCTCCAAGGATGAATCCAAACTGTGTTTGAAACCATTCAACAACACATCCAGGTTCACACAGTAACAGATTTGAAATTATGCATTGCAATTTTTTTTCCAAATAACTTTCTCTTTACTGTTTTATTTAAGATTAAGTTTTATTGGGTGACCTATGATTTTAGTGTTTGGGGAGCGGGGGATCCTAGCCTTCAGGTTATAGGCAACTACTATTCAGCAGTATGCTGGGTTGGGCTGGATCAGTGCTGTTAGTCAGACAGCACTGATCAGGTGCATGTCTCCCTATGATCTGGATCAGTAGGTCCAGTTAATCATTACGTACCCATTAAGGACCCATTTGGCTCAGAGCAGGAAGACCCCATTTCCACTACAGACCCCATTAGAGACATATTTGTTTCCACCATTTCTAGGGAAATCCAAATCATATGGGTCCTTCGGGACCCATAATCTGGATTTTGTGTAGACCTCATTAAAGGGGTCTACGATGGGGTCTTCAGCCATCAAATCTGGATTATACGGAGCCTGTTTCCACCACTATTGGGCAATGGGGTCTAGGGGAGGCTCGGGGGGGCACCCATGGGGGGTTCACATTCTCCGAAGTCCCTCCGAAACCGGCTCTGAAGTTGCCTTCGAAGATTAGCACAGGCTTCGAAGAGGACCCCATGCGAGAGCAATGTCTTTGTCAAAGCCTTCTGAGAATCTTCGAAGTTTGTGGCAGATTGCTCCAGAGCGTCTATGGACATTGCACCCCCTGTCCCCCAAAACACCTGGGGTGACATGTGGGCCCCATGTAGGTAGATCCGGATTCGTCACATGGGTGCTCCGGTGTTTCCACTGCAAGCAAGTAGCGCCCATTGCTATTGGGTGCTAGACCACCCGTGGAAAAGCATTGGGTACTTTCTTTAATCCAGATCTACTACATCTGGATTAAGGGAAGTACCCATTCCTTAAATCCAGATCATCTTAGATCTGGATTAAAGGAGGTCAGTGGAAAAACACCCATATTTACACACAATAAGTGTCATGTGTCTCATAGAGCTTTTGAGAAACCTAGTTCTTATTCCAAAAGTAGTTGAAGAGTGCTAAGGAGTAAAACAATCTGCTCTATAGGACTTTGAGCAGACCCTTATAATTTTGTCAGTAAGTTTGTTTGTTCAGACACTGCTTTATTTTTCTCATTTCTCCCACCCACCCCCCAACCTTAATGTCAACTGCTCAGAAAAAAAATCCTCTTAGAAGGTCATTTAAAAATATACAAATTAGAAGCTGTGGGAGGGTTACAGCAAGGACATTAAATTTAATAATGTTCCCACAGAAATTACTGAGAATAGAAACAAAGATACCTGGCTTCCTCATGGACTTCCTGCTAAATCCTTGCTCTCCATTGATACCATAAAACAAGAAAAAAAGTAAAGCAAAATAAATAGAGAATCACTGATGCAAAAATTATAAACAAACAAACAAAAAATCATCCAGTGAAATAGCTGAAGTGTCTTCCCCCCCCCCCATTCCTTTTACATTTCTAAGCAGTTGCCTGGAGCCACCTTGAAGCAGCAAAATGTATCATTGCACAACAAGTAATTACTTGACTTGCCAATTAAGGGGTGGATGGCCAGTAGGTCTGCACAAAAGATCCAGGAGAAAGGGCTAAATCACCTCTTTGCCTGTGGTGTGTGTGGATAATTTATCAATGCAATCTATGAATGCCCTACCACTTTTGTTTTTACTTTATTTTTATTTGCAAAGAAAAGATGGTAGTGTTTGGAGTTTCTGGGTTTTTATTATAAAGCAGATGAATATTACCAGCAGGGAAGTGTATGTGTGTGAACAAAACATCATGAAATACTGTTTGAATCTGTGAAACCTGAACACATTGGGTGTTTTTCCACTGTCACTAGAATACCCATTAAGTACCATTAAGGTTTCTATGACTAAAGCTGTCAGAGAGGTTGTCCAGAGTGAGAAGAGAGATGAGGCCAGAAACTTGAACTGAAAAGAGAATCTAAAATCTGAAATACAAAATACACTGATGTTTGGGGCCAGTGATAGATATATTAATGTGAACAGATTATTTTCAAATCAGGAAACTGTATGGAAAAAAGAAAATTATTTGGATGGATATGGAGTTGCATCATACAGGAAACTAAAAAGGGATAAATAGACTGAATACATGCCAGCAACATATTTTAAGTGTCTTAACTATTGCAATATACTTCATCTCATTTCTATAAGAAACCCTGTATAAAACCCACTGGCCCTTTGTTAGATAGACGACTTAGGAAATGAAGTCTATATAAAGCTCTAAATTATGGCTTTGCTTCCCCCAACTGACTCTTTAATGCTGGTTTGCTTTGCTTTGCTTTGCTTTGTTTTTGTTTTGTTTTTAGGTGGGGGAAAAACTGGGGGGGGGATTGTGACACTGGAGATTTTGCTAGCCCTAAAAAATTTGGATAGTATATGGCTATTCCTTGCCTGGATTATTTAGGAGTTTCTCATTTGTTTCTAGTCTTTTTCTATTCTGTAAAGTAATTCTGAAGTTGTTACACATTTAGCAGAGAACATCTGGATCCCAGGATAAAGCGTACAACTGTCTTGTGTGATTTATGACTCCATTTCTATGCCTATACCTATGGCCAATGTGTTTTTCCCCAGTTCTTTCTCCCCATACTGCACCCTTCACTCCTCATTCATACAAGTTTGTCATTTTTAAGTATTTTAAGATGGGTTTCACTTTCTGCCTGTCCTAATAAATCCAAGCTAAATGCCTCATGCTTGTTACTGTAGTATCTGTTCACCTTGTAAATTTATTGTTCCTTGAATGGAGGAATTCCAAAGAGACCTACACGATAATAATGTGAAGTGATAATTGAATACTTCTCTTTCTCTACATTGTATATCAGAGACATTATTATTATTATATACAGAATCAGAACAATATCACATGATATTAAACATGTTGGCTTTGATAATTCATAATGCATCGGGATCTTCCCAAGATCTTAAGATGACATTATGTACCAGTGGATAATGTGAGCAGAACCCAGCAGGGTGGCCTTTTGCAATTGACAGATGGTAACCATATTTATTTATTATTTACATTTCTATCCCGCCTCATATCTGAAGGTCTCTGGGTAAGTAACAACCATTAAAACATCAGATTTAAAACAGAATATACATTAAAAACACTTTTAAAATTCAACAAATCTAAAACAACACACTTCGTGTTTAACATGATAGTATCTGTACTGGGAGGGAAAATGTAATCACCTCAACCAAAGGCCAGGGCAAAGAGGTGCATCTTCACCACCTTCTAAATGTATATAAGGAAAGGGCATGACACATCTCAATGGGGAGACTATTCCATAGTCTGGGGGCCATCACAAAAAAGGTTCTCTCCTGGGTGTCCACCAGCCTCACTACTGAAGGGGGTGGGACAACCAGGAGGGCCTCACCACTAGATCTTAAGGCACCAGCAAGTTGGTATGGGAGAAGGCGATCCTTTAGCTATTTGGGGCCCAAGTCATTTAGGGCCTTATAAGTCAGAGTCAACACCTTGAATTGGGCTCGGTAGTAAATTGGCAGCCAATGCCACCCTTTTAAAACTGCTGTGATATGCATCCAGCTAGCTGTTCCAGTCAGCACTCTAGTGGCCACATTTTGCACCAGCTGCAACTTCTGGACCATCTTCAAGGGCAGCCCCATGTAGAGTGCATTACAGTAGTCCAATCTAGATGTTACCAGAGCGTGGATGACTGTGGCCAAGTCATCTCTATCCAGAAAAGGCTTCAGATGATGCACCAGCAGTAGTTTGGAGTAGGTGCTCCTGGCCCAACCTCCACCTGAGCTTCAAGTGTTAGTGTGGCGTCCAGGAGTACCCCCAAGGGTTAGTCCAGGAGTACTCCCAACTACATGGAGCCAAGACCCTGTGACACACAGCATCTCTGTCTTGTCTGGATTCACCTTCAATTTATTGGCCTCATCCAGCCCATTACCCCCTCCAGACACCTGTCAAGCATTTCAACCACCTCTCCTGATTCAGATGGTACAGAAAGATAGAGCTGGGTATCATCTGCATACTGGTGGCACCTTACTTCAAATATCCTGAAGATCTCTTCCAACAGCTTCATATAGATGTTAAATAGCATGGGAGATAAGGTCGACCCTTGAGGACCCCCACAAGTGAATTCCCAGGGTGCTGAATCAGTGTCTCCCACAGCCACTATCTGCCTCCCACTCCTAAACTCCATAGACTCTCCAAAGGAATATCATGATCAATATTATCAAAAGCTGCTGACAGGTCCAGGAGAACCAACAGGGTAGCATTCCCCATCTTTATCTCAGAGGAGGTCATTAAACTGTTTCCATGCCATAACTGGGCCTGAAGACAGATTGAAATGGGTCTAGATAATCAGCTTCTTCCAAGCATGCCTGCAGTTGAACAGTGACAGCCCTCTCCAGAACCTTGCCTTAAAAAGGTATGTTAGCCAATGGGCGATAGTTATTTAAATCCTTTGGGTCTAGGGAGGCCTTCTTCAGGAGGGGGCGCACCACAGCCTGTTCCAGGGTCAGTGGAATCACCCCATCCCTCTGAGAGGCATTCACTTTCTCCTGCGTCCATCTGGTTGTACCTTGCCAGCTAGTTTTTATCAGCCATGAGGGACAAGAATCCAGCGAGCACATCGTCAGCCGCATCACCACAAGCAGCTTGTCCACATCCTCAGGCTGCAACAATTGAAACTGATCCAAACAAACTGGACTGGACAGTTCTTTGGATGCCTTGTTTGTACTATGTCCAATTGTGACATCTAATCCCCTATGAATCTGGGAGACGTTGCCTTCAAAGTGCATCACAAATTTGTCACAGCAGATATTACTTGACCATGGCTCATACTTCTTTAAGCTCGATTTTATAAGGCCATTTACTACTCTCAAGAGTTCTGCTGGATGGCTACTTGAGGACCCAGTGGTGGCAGAGAAAAAGTTCTGCTGTAACCCATGTTCGGTCAGACTCATAGATTTTCACCATCTGCACCCTAGCTGTTGACCTTTCTGTTTCATAGTCCATAGCTCTAAGAAGTACAAAGGAGTTTTTTTGGCTCCACAAGCATGCTGAGAGCACTTAGTAGTGATCGTGTGTCAATATCCCTGCTCATCTCCCATTCCAGAGAGAAACCAGGGCTTTAACAGAAGCACCAGTCATGCCAACCAGACAATCCCCCAGAGCATTCAGAAATCACTTGGAATCCATAAGTATCTGGGGGCGGACCATTTCAATAGGTCCCACCCCACAGATGGGAGCTTCCATTGCAAGTCCAAACCTCACCAGCAAATGATCCATCCATGACAACAGGTTGACAGTCAGCTCTTCTATCAACGAATACTCACCAGTCCTCTCTGAGGCAAAAATTATATCAAGGGTGTGGCCTTCTGTATGAGTTAGGTCAGATGCATATTGAGACAGCTATGCAGTACTGGGCATGAGGTGTGACGTCCATCTCCCCAACTGCCCATCGGAATGTGCAGTATCTGTAAGTCTGGACACACCCATGGTTCTGATCCATAGACCCTTTGACTTTCAAATCTGGGGAAGGTCACATTCACCACAAGGGTGTTTGCATCAGTACAAAAAATGTTTTATGTCCCAGACAGACTGAATGCAATATGAGGCCACATTCTCATATGGTGTAAATCAACACAGCTCATGTAAAGTTGATGGAACAATGCCAAGCTAAACCTCTTGTGGCCCCCAGCCTCTGTTTTTCTTTGTGCTATCTAATCTCAGCCTTCCACTCTGCAAAACGCAACAGCAAAAATTAGAGGGGAAAAAACAACATCGCAATGTCTTTGCATGTAACACTGACACATAAAAGCTGACAAAAAGATTTTTAAAATAAGTGAGCGGGTAGGAAAAACACACTGATGATGTTTGACATGATTCTTAATGTGGTATTTGCTTGGACTGACCTTCCATCAGAAATGCCAGGATAAGCACTTTAAGGCACTGATTGAAGCTCAGAACATTCCCCACAGGAAATGGTACAAATGTTCCATAAGTAGTCATTGGAAATACTAAAATAAAATAAAAATAAAAAAGGGCACTCAAACCATATGAGAACATTTGTACTACAATGTTCTAAGGAGAGATGTGTTTTTTGGGTGGCAGAGGGGGGAGAGAAATATATGTTAATCCCAGTTTTTGTTCATGAAACTAAAGTAGGCTTATTTAGGTCAGATTGACTCAGAACAATACACTCTTCATTTTATAATCTTTTTTAAAAAAATAATTTATTGAAAACAGTAAATACAAACACTGAATAAGAACCATACAAATTAGATGATATCTATAGAGTAATATAAATGACATATAAAAGAAAGGCATATATACATATAGTTCAATTATGAACCCTATTGCACAAAATGGAATCTTGACATGAAAGGGGAACAATTAAAATGTTCAAAACACTGTCAATACAGTGTGCATTAGATGAAAAAAAAAGAGAAAACAGAGATGCTAATATTATAATGCCCTTATACAAGTTGATGGGACAGCTGCTTCTTGAATATGTTTCTCATCATTGTTTTTCAATAAAGGACATAGCATAGTTGGAGAAGGTTCAGAGGTGGGCGATTATGAGGTTCAAGGGTGGACTCGGCTTTGGAATGATCGGGGACATTTTAATTTCTTATGATTTTGTGTTTGCTGCCAACAAGGGAGAGTGTCTGCCTGCCTGCCTGTGTGTGCATGTGTTTCCCACAGGAAGCCAGAATAATTTTATAGTATGTTTGTTTTTGGACTTACCTTCCACACTGAAGGACTGGCTGCCTTGGGGAATGGGTGCTGAGGCCTCTGCACAGCACCCAGAAGATCTATCCCTCAGGATCCATCCTCCCCACACCTGTGCGGATGTGCAAGGCCTCTTTGGATCCATCTCTACTTTGGATGGATCTTCCGGAGGATGGATCACCTGGAAACAGATTTTCTTTAATCCTTTTCTCGGTGGCCAGTGCGGAAACACCCCTAGGTTCTTATCTGATAGTCCTCTGGTTTGAGTCTGCACTCCTCCATGAAGCCAACTGAATCACCATGTGCTAGTTACGGCTCTCCTTCTGAGCTCTCATGGGCCTAACCAAAGGGTGAGAAAAAGTAGGGCATAAAAACCAACTCCTAATCCTCTACTGAGCCTGCTGCAAAGGCTCTTAAAGTCAGGAACTAAAGTTCCTGGTTTCAAAACCCGAGGGGGACCCATTTCAGCAGCACAATTAGGTGTGATGCCAAAATGGATCTTCCTATTAAACTGGCCCATGGCGGTGTGTGCCCTTGCACATACCTCCCTGGGCCAATCTGGTGACTTCTGGGCCATCAGTAGATCTGTTAAATTGAGTCTACCAGTATTCTGGTCTAGTTTGTCCTTTTGGTCAATATAGTGGCATCTCCATATGGTGGAAGGGAGAAGTCCAGAAATAGGCTATCTCTGACGTTGGAGCTGTGTACTGTTAAACACGGATTTAGGTATAAATACAGATTTAGGTATAGATACATAAATGTACAGAGCTAAGAATAGCAGCTGCAGAATGTAGACCAAGACTCATATTCCAGACATTGTCTGCTAATCAAATCAATGAAAGTCATGATGGGGAGCACTAAACTAAACACTGTCCCAGAAGTATTGACACATGACACTGTTTTTTGCCTTTTACACTTAATAACCCTTCATATAAAATGATGTTAGGTCATTATGGCTAAATGCTATCACTATACAGTGAATACCAGTGGAATTAGTAATGATCAGTGTCTTGTTCGAAAGGGATACTGATATGGTCTTCTAATGCTCATATAGTGAAAAATGAGGACAAAATGTAAAGGAAGCTTGATTTGATTGACTGCACCTGCAGGTTTCATCACCCTTTCCAGAAGAAGGATATCATTGCTCTTATTTACTACAAAGGAAAGGATTACTCAAAACCTAACAAAGAAAGTTTAAGAAAAACAAAATCTTTGACTAGAATTATGCCTAATTTCCTCCTAATTGCATATACATTACCCAACATGCATCACTTCATTTGTGATGTGGTTTCTTTTGTTCATGCTCACTCAAATTCCATGTTGCCTTACAAATTCTTCAAACATTTGGTCCTGCGTGGTCTGCTTTCTTGCAGTTTTATCTCCCCCCTTTATCATGCTAGAACAAAAACAATTCAAATGTTGCAAATAAATATGGTTTTGAAGAGCAGTCTGGACAATAATAAATGTTTGTTTCTTTTATTTTGATTGGAAACTAGGATGGCCCAAGGTTATATCACTAGCTGCCTCATAGGATTGGAAGGAACCAAAGCATACATAGATATTTTCCCTTATGAAAGATTGCCCTAATGATCCTTTCCCTCTTCAGGCTGCCCTCATACATACTCTTAAAACATCACTGTTACAGTGAAAGTGTTCTGTTTCTACAGAGGATAGTGAAAGTTGTGCACTTAAATGTTTGCAATGAGTATGGCACCGGTTCCACAATTTTCATCACTGGATGCACTTCTATGCTGAGTTTTCAGCCTCTCCTTCCCTCTTCCTGCCTCTGCTGTCTCTGCTCTGTCATTGGTTGCCCAGCCATTCTGTTCTGCATTAACTTGTCACTGGACTGATCAGTTACACAAGTGTCATTATGATTGGTTAGCTGATCAAAGTAGGAAGCAAGGACTGGGAAGCAGTCTACTTTCAGATTAATATACAGTGGTGGAGTAGTCCAGTTGGAACTGCTTCATCTGTTGCATATTTAGCTTACACAAAATTATTTACATGGCATCAATTCCTTATTTGATGGAGAAGTGTCTCAGGTTGGAGGTCACAATGGACCATAACTGTGGAAGAAATATTTTATTGACATACAAAGCCCGGTGTGCAAGAAGTCAAACACAGCAAAGGTTAGGTATACACAAACTTAAAATAGCTGGTTTAAGTTTGAATTAGACCTACCACATCTGTAACAAACTGTTTTAAACAGGTTAAATGCCATAAATTAAAGGGATAAACATCCTTTTAAAAATGCTAAAATAATACCAGTTTTTTGAGGGGAAGGTGTTTATGGGGGTTCAACAGAACCCCAATGTGTTTGTTTCAAATTTGAACTGACCCCTGGAATTGGCAGCGGTTTTGCTTCTAAGGCCCTGTCCCCAAGTAATTTAAAGTCTGCTAAAAATCTTCTTTTCCTTCTGAGCGCCCCCATGCCAGGGTTTCAATGAGCTTCCAGCGCTATAAAAGCAGAAAAACCTGCGACAAAAAAGTGCCCTTTAAAGAAGAGTTTCAGCACCCTTTTTGGAAGTCGTGGGTTTTCCTCGCACCTTGGGGATGCTCTGGGCCCTGACAGCACCTCAGGTTCCTCCTGCACCTGAGGAAGTGAGTCCTCCTCATCTTCTGAGTCCTTCTCATGACTGACCATGACAGGTGGATTATTGCTACAGTGTAACAGCTACTGTATGGAGTGGATTTTGACAGTCAGAGGGAAAGTGTTGAGAGTGAAGTCTTGAGAGAGATTGCGTGGTCGATGGCTGCAGTCGCTGCCTTTGCTGGGGTGGGAAGCCATTTCGGGAGGTGGAGATCTGGGAGACAAACAGAGAACCAATGGCTATTTTTCCTTTGGACTTGTCAGGGGTTGTCTTCCTGGTTGTGGCTGCGCAGAGCACAGTCCCTCCCATTCCCGCTGGCAGCCTATCAACCAGGGAGGGGACGGGGAGAAAAAGATGCGCGCAAAGAAAACACGCTTCCATGGGGATGGAAGTTGCATTTAAAATGCGCGTTTTGCTGAGCCTCATGCGGACACTTATTTTGGAACTGCACGTCACTTTTAAACTCCGCTTGAATAGAGTGATGGCAGAGGGAGTTCAAGCCAGTTAAACCACCCTGGTTTGTGTAAAATACACATAGTTTTGCACATCCCTAGGGAAAGTATATGTGGCTAGTTTTTTGTTCCTTGAGAAAGAAAAGGGAAAAAAGGCAAGTTATTTTCAAGACATACTGTTTGTCATTCCGTACTAAAATCAAGATTTTAAATGCTAATTTTACTTTATATATTTAAGAAATAATTCAACAATCATATAGCAAATTATCTGTTGAGTCACCTTCTCCTTTCCTTTCTGCACAGCAAAACCACAGTTCTATAATCCATTCTGATTATTCGTTTGATAAGTCAAGTGATGATTTATGAAACCTTTGACCAATGGGGAAAGTGGTGTGTGTGTGTGTGGGGGGGGATCCTTATTGCACCTAGCCAGAAAGAATGCATCCTTTTGAAAATATCTTTCTTATAGTCCCAGGTAAAGTGAATATGGATTGAGAAACTGCCACAGCATTATTCAGTAATCAGCCTAAGCTTCATTTCATGGCTCCTGGGCTACACTTGGCTTGATACGCTAGAAATTGTCCAGGCATGCCCTAGGCTTTCCTTTCTCATCGTTTCACACATCCAGTAATTAACACATAGGCTTCATAGGGAAATAGTTTTCAATAAGCACTACGTGTTTATGAAAACAAAAGGAGCATACATCTGTTACAGTACAACACACTTTCCAAATTACTGTAAGTATTATAAAATGCTTATGCTCCAGGGCAAAGTATTTTATCATCAGTGAGGTTATAGAATACATGTATTCTATATAAAGGATCCAGGGGTGATCCAGGCAATTACAGAACAGTTAGCTTAACGTCAGTTCCATGTAAGGTGATGGAAACCATCATTAAAGAAAAAATTAGTGTGCACATGGAGAAGCAGGCATTGTTGAACAAAAGCCAGCATGGCTTCTGCAAAGGTAAATCATGCCTTGCAAACGTGTTGGAATTCTTTGAGAATGTCAGTAAACATGTGGGTAAAGGCAAACCAGTAGACATTGTCTATCTGGACTTTCAGAAGGCTTTTGACAAAGTCCCACATCAAAGGCTACTGAGTAAACTCTATCAGCCATGGAATAAAAGGACAGGTTCTGTCCTGGATTTGTGACTGGCAGGAAGCAGAGAGTAGTAATAAATGGCAAATTGTCAGGGAGGAAAGAGGTAAAAAGTGGGGTCCCCCAAGGTTCAGCATTGGCACCAATGCTTTTTAATTTATTCATCAATGATCTAGAAGAAGGGGTACATAGTAAAATAGCAAAGTTTGCTGATGATACTAAATTATTTAGGGTAGTAAAAACTGAGAAAGATTGCCGAGATATCTAGAGGGATCCATTAGCATTGGGTGAGTGGGAAACTAAGTGGCAAATATGCTTTTATCTTAACAAGTGCAAAGTAATGCATATCAGGGCCAAAAACCCAAGTTATGTCTATAAACTGATGGGGGCTGAGCTGTTTGCAACACACCAGGAAAGGGAGCTTGGGGTTCTGATAATTAGGAAGGGAACAGAAAACAAGTCAGCAAGTGTCATTTTGGCTCTTTATAAATCTATGGTGAGGCCACATTTGAAATATTGTGTACAATTCTGGTCACCTCAAAAAGTATATTGTGGAAATGAAAAAAGGTGTGGAAAAGGGCAACCAGAATGGTTAAGAGGCTGGAACAATTCCCTTACAAAACCAGGCTGCAATATCTAGGCCTCTTCAGTCTGGAGAGACGGTGTTTAAGAAGGGACCTGATTGAAGTATATAAAATCATGCATGGTATAGAAAAGGTGGATATAGAAAATTTCTTTTCTCTATCATACAACACTAGAGTCAGGGGGCATTCTATGAAGCTGATGGGTAGGAAAGTCAGATCCGATAAGGGGAAGTATTTCTTCACCCAGAGGGTCATCGGTTTACAGAATTTGCTGCTGGAAGAGGTAGTAACAGCTACCAGTCTAGATGGCTTTAATGTAGGGTTTGACAAATTTATGGGTGATATATGTATTAATGGCTACTAGAATGAATGCCCAGGTACATCTTTCAGGCTAGGGCGGGTGGGAAGCAGGATGCTTCTAAGTCCATTTGCTGGGATTCGAGAACAGGAAAGGTTTGGCCTTGTCTCTTCTTCAGATGCCCATGAGCATTTGGTGGGGCACTATGTGTGACGGGATGCTGAAATAGATGGGCTGTGGCCTGATCCATCAGGGCTTCTCTTTTGTTCTTATACCACATATCTAGCTTACGCAGCTGATCTGAGGGCTCTGGGAAGTGGGGAGCAACAGCTGATGGCTACTGCCCCTGAACTCCTTCTTTTATGATAGAGATTTCCAGTTATCTGACTGGCCCAGATAATCGTGGATCAAGCGCATGTAATGGGTGACCCTGAGCAAGGTAGAAAATGGGGTAGGGGTAAAAGAAGAGGCATGGAGACAGGAGGTGTAGAAAAGCAGAATGAATCCTCTTTATTTTTCTGCAGCTATTTAAATATCAATGCAACATCAGGAAAGCTGATTGGAGGAAAAGCTGCTATCTTCCAGGTCAGAGGTTCTTCTGATGTCATATCCTTTGGCCAGAGGCAGGCAAAATCCTCTTGTCCTTTTAAAGCATGTGCTTTGCAGACGCCATGATGCCCAAAGGCCACTGCATGGAGTGGAAAGAATTCAGCACCCTGGTGGTGCTGAGTGTGTACTACAAGCTTATGGAACAGGAAAATAGTTGCTCCATTTACTCTGAGGCTTGAGAAATGGAATGCTGAAGGAAAAGAAGCCAGGGGAAAGGCTGTGCAGCTTTTGTGGTTACTACATTCTTAGGTACTCACAAGAATTTAGTTATCCGCTGCTATTTGTATTGCAGAGTTCAGTGGATTTGGATGGACTCTTTGGCAAGGCCACTTGGTGAGGTGAGCCTTGGACGAAAATGACATTTTGGTTCCAAGGAGACAGGGAGATTTCTACTTTACACATCATTTCATAAGAAGCTTGAAATAGAGCCAAACACTGAAATGGCAACTCACGTGCATTATTGATTACAGCTAGCACCAATTCACCTCTGGTTTGATGCAACTGGATTAAGCACTGCTTGTTTTAGGCTGTCTCCAGAGACGGCAGCTGGATAAAGTAAAAGAAACTAAGATGGGATATGGCTACCCAACTATTATTGGGCATAGTGCTGCCTTTGAACATCTTGGAGATGTTCAATCCAGGGAATTCAGTTGCTATCAAATTCCTGGATGGTCACATCATGGGTGGTCACCTATTTTCCATGGGTGGTCACCTATTTTCGCCTCCACACATGTGCACTGGATGGAGCTATGATCACTGTTCTGTCCAGAAAGGTAAGTGGCTCCTTAAAAAGCACTACAACTGGAAAACCTGTAACTGGTGTTTGGTTTTCCAGCAACAGTTAAAAGCACTTTTTAGGAATGGTAAAAAGAAGGTGAGTCAAGGACAGTCATGGAGACTTGAGAATAGCAGCCTTGGGGATGGCAGTAAAGCTGTCGAGCTCCTCTCTGGAGCTCCCAGGACAGCTCAATCTGGCAGTGGTGCAGTGCAATGAAGACACATGCATAAAAGATAATTGCCCCAAATGTCTCCATCTGAATTATAATTACCTGCGGGTGACACAGAAAAGGTGCATGTGAAAACAGTAAGTTGCTAGTTCCTATGGGAATACCAAAAATTTCTCCGAATGAAGCATTGCACATAAAGATTTCTCAGGCTTCTTTGAAGTCTGAAAAGTGCAGGAAATAACTTTGGTCTTGTGGGAAGGATTCCTGATCAAAGAGGGTTTGGATTCATGCTTTGCATTCCAAAGCATCTTGAAGCATCCATGTATAGAACTTCCAGGTACTTCCAGGTGAGCTTATTTGTATTAGCCACTACTATGTGACTGTAGCCAAAGAATTAAAAATAGAAAACTGAATGTGGAAATGTACTGCCAGCTCTAGTTTGGTAGAATGAGTGGGAAGAATAGGGAGCACAGCACTAGAATGCCCTTGCACTTGCAGATGGCTAGAGCATTTGAACCTTACCTGACGTGCAAATGACTGCTTGGACAGTGGCCATTGTGGAGCTCCGATGATGGCACCAGTACACCTGTGTGGCACTGCCAATGGGGCAATCTGGCAATGCAACGCGCCATCATGCATGCATCAACAGTCACATGCTCCTCCTGCATGTCTTCCAACAGAAACTGCTGCTAGTGTAAGCATGGAGAACTTTTAAGAAAATTTATATGGCCTGATTAACAAATGGCTCCATGAGGTGCGGATGCATCATCCAAGAACTCCCTCTGCCTTGATTACCAAGTCAAATGCAGAAAGGCCTATAATGTGCTTGAGAAGTTTGCATCATATGCTAACTATAGCTTTATCACATATATGACATTTCACTTGTGGAAGCAATGGTTTGTAGAAATTCTTAGGCTACTGAGTGTGGATCAGTCTGCAAACAAAGAAGTTTTTACTTGTGAATTATGCTGTTCTAAAGCTTTCTTTCCTTCTCTGTAATGCATTTACTAAATTTCACCTCTAGAATTATGATATTGAACTAGACAAATGTTTAGTAAGAGCCTATGAGGAAGATTTTTTTTATTTAGGGCAAATGTTATGATACAAATAGAGCTCCACCAATTACCAATTACTTACATTCATTAATTGCACTTGGGTATATAAAATAGAATCCCTGGGACTTCAAAAGAATCTGAAATTCAGCCAGGATCTATTTGATTGCAAACAGTTGGCATCTGCTTCAAAGAATAATTCATAATAGACAAAATGTTCCCCAGTCCCCCAGCATACAAACCTCTTCTTGCTATTTACTCTGAAGAGCACAGAATCTCTTATCTCCAAAATGCTTGTTATCTCCTCACTTCCTCAAACCTTTCTTTCAACCTAAACATTTTTTTGGTCTTTACTTTTAATATGTTTCTTATATTTGCTTTAAAAAGAAAAAGAAAAAAAATGCCGTTTCTAATTGCCCGTCTCTGTTTCTGTTCCTCAGTTTTCCCAGATGTAGCTTTATGTTTGCTGCTCTTATAGGATATATTCTTCCTCATTCCAGCTTCAACTTGCTCCTTCATGTTGTAGTTATATGTCTCCTTTTCCATATAAGTCTTTATTGCTTCTGCTTTGCTTTAGGCACATGTTTTTCAGACTAGTACCTAGCCTGTTCAGCCATCAAACCTGAAGATTCTTATAGCTCTTATGATGCCTCATTAGTGGACCAGGACCTTGCTCCAAAAGATGAATTAGATATCAGGGCTTGATGGAGTCAGCAGCTGGCACAGGGTGGGACTATAGTTACATTCTCCCCTTCCATGGCTCCCAGAGCTACCAAGAGACAAAAGTTAGGTCATACATCTTTTCTATGACCTAAAGCTCTGGGTTAAGGGTTGGCATGGGTCAATGCATTGGCCAGATGTCTCCTCTGTGAAGTAGTTTACAGGAAGTCAGTAGACTACAGGAAGTCAGTAGACCTTTTTGACTAGAACAGGAGGCAGCTACATCTGGCCTGCATATGTTTGCTTGCATGGTTGCTCAGGTGACCCAGATCAGGCCACAACCCATCTAATCCAGCATCTTGTCTTATACAGCTTCTGGAAATCTCAAGCAGAAGACAAAGGCAAAGCCTTCACTTGCTCTCAGTTTCCTGCAGATGTCCTTGAGAGGTATGCCTGTCTCCAACCCAGAGGCAGTACCTAGGCATCCATTCTACTAGCTATTGATGCACCTACCTTCCATATATTTATCCAATCCTTTTTTAAAGCTATTCAGGCTGGTTGCTATCATCACCTCACCTGGTGGTAAATTCCATAAACCAATGACCCTCTGGGTGAAAAAAAAAATACTTCCTCCTGTCAGTCCTAACTTTCCTAGCCATCAGCTTCATAGGCCCCATCTTCACGGCATCGTTATCTCGATTTCAAAACGTTTTGAGTTCTCCCAGTTCAGACGGCAGTTCGGCTTAACATGCTATTTCCGTGTTAAACCATGTTAAAACGTTTTGAAATAAATCCTGATTTCAACAGGTCTCACTCCGAATCGTGCGTCGATACGTGTTTCCTTTTTAACTGTGTGGACAGTACCGTGTTAAGGGATGAGATTCCGTGTTCAGGGTGTCCCTCCCCCAATTGCACTGTATCCAATGGCTGTCCGTATGCTGGGCACGTCATTGGGGGGGGGGTGTTTCCCTGCCTGATCTGCCTGATCTGAAGCAAAACAGCTGCAGCTGCAGCAGCAAATAAAGCCCCATTCCTTTAAACATTAATACAGAATCTCAGCTGCTTCCCCTCCTTTCTCTTGCAAGCCTGAACTTCTTGGAGCAGCCTTCACAGAGGAGCGCTACAGTGTAGCAAGAAAGCCCCTTCACTCCCGATTAACAATGTTGTGAATTTGTGCAATTTCAGAAGTTCAGACCTTTGAAAGTGAAAGGAGGGGAAGCAGCTGAGATTCTGTATTAATGTTTAAAGGAATGGGGCTTTACTTGCTGCTGCTGCTGCTGCTGTGTGCTCTGAGCAATGAAAAAGCCCGTCACTCCCCTCCAGCCCAACCTCTCGGCGCGAGGGAAGCACCAGTGGGAAAGGGGGATCCAGACTTCTTCGATGGGGGTGATGAGGGAAGAGCACAAAGCTGGAAGAAAAGGGGGAGGGAAAGGTGGTGCAGAGGAAAGGAGGCAGAGAGCTGCACAGCCATGAGAGAGAGGTCTGATCTCTGTTACTTTGAACTAAGTGAGAGGGGCTGATCCTGGGAGGGAACAGCAATGAGGTGGGCACAATCCTGACTGGCAATGGGCAGGGAGGACTTGCTGTGGGGCCTCCGAAGATTGAATCTGAGATAAGGTTGCCGGCAGGATGCCGTTGACACGGATCAAGTTGAAAGTCGATGGAGACAGTTTCGTTCCGGTTCAGTTATTTCGGTTTCATTAAACCGAATTAAGGCATGCCGTGTGGATACAGCCATAGAGTGTCCCCTGGTTCTAGTTCTTGTGCAACTATCCACCTTTTTCTATATCCACCTTTTCTACACCATTCATGATTTTTGTATACTTCAGTAAGATTACCTCTTAAATGTCTCCTTTCAAGGCTGTAAAGGTCTAAACCAGTTCTCAACCTTCCTAATGCCGCAACCCCTTACTGCAGTTCCTCATGTTGTGGAGACCCCGAACCATGGGGGTGGGGAAGTTCGGGTGAGGATGGGGAAGGAAGGTGGGAGACTCGTCTGAAAGGGTAGTTCAACCCCCAAAGGGGTTGTTGGCCTTCATTGTTGAAGGAACAAGAGAATCAAGGCTCTGTGTGGACAAAGAAAAGGTGAGGGAACACTAGGCTAACATAAGTTAATTCAAGTCTCTAGGCCCAGATGAATTACATCCTAGGGTTCTGAAGGAATTAGCAGATATAATTGCTGAACTATTCTCTGTGATCTTTGAAAATTCCTGGAGAACAAGGGTCGTTCCAGAAGATTGGAGAAGGGCAAATGTTGTTCTCATCTTCAAAAAAGGGAAGAAAGTTGACCCAGGAAACTACAGGCCTGTGAGCCACACCTCAATAACAGGCAAGATCCTCAAACAAATTATTAAACAACATGTGTGCAATCACTTAAATGGGAATGTAGTAATTAACCAGAGCCAACATGGATTTGTAACAAACAGGACATGCCGCAGCCAGACTAATCTAATATCTTTTTATAACAAAATCACTGGATGAGATCAGGGAAATGCTGTAGACATAGGGTGTTTTTCCACTGTCACTAGAAGTACCCATTAAGTACCCATTAATGGGTACTTAATGGCATTTTTGTACCCATTAAAAGAGCCTTGACTCTTAACAATAATGGATGAACCTGCCTTGAAAATGAACCTTCTTTGAACATAACCCTGCTTTGAACATGAACCTGCTTTGTACTTGAACCTGCAATAAATTAGAACATGTTTGCTGACAGACCTGCCTGCTAGCTAGTTCATTATTACAAATGGGTACTTCTAGTGACAGTGGGAAAACACCCATAGTGTATCTTGACTTCGGCAAAGCATTTGACAAAGGGTCTCTTACCATACTTACTGAAATATTGATCAAATATTCAAGTGGAGTGCCACAGGGGTCTGTACTGGGTCCAGTGCTATTCAACATTTTTATAATGACCTGGATGAGGGAGTCAAAGGAATGCTGATCCAATTTGCAGATGGCACATAGCTAGGAGGGGTTACTAACACTAGGGAGGAGGAGAGGATTTGAAAAGATCTAGATAAGCTTGAATAGTGGGCTGAAACTAGCCAGATGATATTAAATATGGACAAATGCAAAATCCTACATCTTGGTAAGAAAAGTGATAAAAATGAATACAGAATGAGAGGAATCTGGCTGAGTAGTAGCACAAGTGAAAAGGATCTGGGTGTATTGGTTGACCACAGGATGGACTTGAGTCAGCAGTGTGATGCAGCTGCAAAAAAAAAAAAAAAAGCAAACACCATCCTAGGATGCATCAAGAGGAGTACTGAGTCTAGATCACTAGAAGTAATTATTCCTTTTTACTCTACCTTGGTCAGACTCATCTAGAGTACTGTGTCTAGTTCTGGGCACCACAATTCAACAAAATATGGACTTTCTCTAGTTTGTCCAAAGGAGAGCTACCAAAATGGTTAGTGGTCTGGAAAGCATATCCTACAACGAAAGGTTGAAGGCTCTAGGAATGTTTAGCATACAGAAGAGAAGACTGAGAGGAGGCACAAAGGCAGCATAAACAGATTATTATAAGATATATTGACATCCTAAATGAGATCTTCAGTTAGTTGAACTTAATTTCTCTTTTCTATCATAAGAATTTCCCCTTTTGACAGAAGTATTCATCCTTTCTTTATTCAGATGCAAACTGACCTACAACTGGGTACACAGTATATTCTCTTTATGAATCATTGTACTGGAACAATGCTGTCAGGTATATTAACTCCCTTTAGGAAATTAATGAATGGATAGGTAGGTGGGGAGAGAGATCAAGAGATCTTAAGTGTGATGTGAATATTTTGAGATGCCAGCTGCTTTACTAGCTTGTAGGCTGCTTTGCTGGTATAATTTTCTATTTTTCTGGTTAGAGAAACAGGTATTCTATTGGATCTTTTTGGAATGTGGATGGGAGGGGGGAGTGAAGAAGAAGTGTAAAATCCAGGATTATCCAGGGCTATGTTTGGATTCCTGCAAGTGTCCAAGGCAATTCCAGCACAGGCCTGGGATACTGGGGTGTTTTTTCACAATATTGTTATTGCAGAATAATCAACTCCCAACCAGGGTTTTGCCATAAAACAAAAGAACTTGCCTCATATGGACAACATCTCCCACAATCCACCATAGATTTGGTGTGTATGTGGAAGGCCAAACTGAATCCTAGCTTTAGTGCTGATGGAACATGGGTGAGTAAGTAATATCTACCCCCTTTCCTCTTAAATCTGTATTTATACAGATGATTCTTGGCTAGGTTCGAGTATATAGGAAAGGGATGGGAATACTAGACTAGGAATAGGGCAGGGGTGTGGCAGATTACTGTCGGCATAAAACTATTCCTTTTTTTTTCCTCCTACCCAATTACTGCTTTGCTTTTCCCAAATAGAATTCTTCCAAGAGGCTTCCCCAAAGTAAGCCTACTTCTCTTGAGGGGAATTTAATGTTTGTGTGTGTCCACAACAACTGTGCTTGTGGCACACATCTAAGTTAAATGTTAGGCTACTCTAAGCCTTCAGAACTGCCAATCACCCCACCCCTGCTACAGGTTGAGGTACTTAAAGCTTCCTTAAAATTAGGGATGTGGACGGATATAAAAAAAATCCAATTCAAATTCAACGAATAACGATATTCAAATTCGAATTGGATTTTCAAAAATCTGAATTTCTGAATTGGATCAAATTTTGAATTTTTGAAAATCTGATACAGATTTTTGAATAATTCGACTGAATAGATCCATTTATATCACATCCGAATAGCAGGTCTATTTGTGCATATAACACAGGCTGAAAACAGGACAAAAACGGGATGCACACAAATTAAAAAATTGGATATGGATGTTCCTGACATATCATTTGATTCTAATCAGATTTTTGAAAATACGGATTTTTGATCATCTGGATTCGAATCGGATTTTCAAAAATTTGGATTTTCAATTTTTGAATCAAATCAAATATTCACATTGACTCAAATATGAATGCAAAAAAATGCATTTGTGCACATCCCTACTTAAAATTATAGAAAGTTGGTTGGCCTGGGAAGGGCATAGGGAAAGGAAAGGCTAGTAAAATAGGCAGAAGGAAGAAAGGAAGAGATATTGCTGGTTGTATCAAGGAGGTATCCAAGGGACCTACTCCCAAATATTCCTGCTTCTAGGGGGATCATTGAGGTATGCAATGTGGAGATTTTACTTTGCTATCTGTTGAGCTGGGAATACCTCATCATCAGGGAAGTGTAGTTTATCTCATGTTGAGGAATCAAAGGTTCCTCTAATAAGGGAAGAGGTAGTGATGGTGATGGTTTCAACTGCTATTAAACTTTTGAAATCTCCTGAAATTTGTAGAGGACTATTTACATATATGCAAATGCCTCCTGCAAGTGCAAACGTACCTGCTCAGATGTTAACCTATTGTAAACTATGAGTCGAAGTGTGAATTGGCTTCATGTCTTCAGCATAGGCAGCTGACAACTGGGTGTTCTGGGACAGTTGTGTCCAGTAGTCATAGACAATATCTTACAGTCTGCTTGACAACATTCCAAGCTTTCTGAAGTGCAGGTAGGCTTTTCTCTCATACATTCCTCTTAGACCTGTCCATTTGGCAGGTCTCAAAACAATCTGGGTTGTGTTTCCCTCCTTTGTCAAAGGCTTCCATGGCTGAATGGCAGATTGCTTCATGGATGTTCTTCATTAACATACAGGTTATCACTGAAATAGGCAAGAGAACATAACTATTAGCTAAGACCATGCTTTATGAACGTGCCTTTTATTTCACATCTCATCGGAGTGCTCCTGCAGAGCAAGTGTAATCAATTTTTATCCAATATGCTCCCTATACCTAGTATCTTCATTTATCTTTATTATCAACATGTTTTTTCTCTAACTGCTGTAGGGGTTAACAAGGAATTGTTTATGAAATCTAAATTCAAACAAATGTAGGATACAAAGAGCGGTCTTTGAAAGCTCTGCTATAAAAGGCCAAGTACTGGCTTAATTTAAATTAGTCAGGAATAATGGAGTGTCATCTAGTGTGATAGTATAAACATATAATGCTAATATTGCAAACTCCAATTATACAGTATACTGAGGCTATAATTCCCATTAACTTAATGATGCATTAAGCAAACAGAAATATCAAAACCAACTTTCTAGAAGACAACACCTTTATTACACTGATTAAAGTTCTCAGAACAGTGTGTGTTCACTATTAAGCCTTACTAGAGTACGGGAAAATTCCTTTTGTGCTACAGGTATCATGATCTTTAGCCATTCTTCATCAGGATTTGTAATTATAAGTAAATGGCACATGAGTAAAAATGGTGAAGGAAACAAAAGGTGCAATCAGACACAGCTGAAGAGGCTCAGCTACCTTCTGGGCAATTTTCATTCTTAAATCAGTAGACATCAGTTCTCAGCATGTAGCTTCTTGAGTTGCAGGGTCTTAGGAGGGTTGGTTAAGTGATGGGCAGGATTAATCAGCACTGGAGGCTTTTTTTAATTTTATTTTTGTATCTCAAGGCACACCAATCTTCTGTTTGGCAGGAAACTCTGTAATCAATGGACGGGAGTTGATGTCAATGATGTAGCCTGATCCTATTTGTACATTAAAATATCTGAATTTCCTTTTTTCCAAAACTATGGAAGCCCATGATTCCTTGTTCTATACATGCAGAAGAAAGCAATGGGAAGATACATCTGCAAACTAATCTTAATAGAGGCAGAGAAGCATGGAGAAAAGAAAACTGTCCTTTGCCGCTGCCAAATTCTCCCCTCCCTCCAAAGCAGCTTCAAGGACCCTTGTCAGATGAGTCTAACACAGGATGACCTGTTAATGAGTTTGAATTCAGATTGTACCAGTGCTGGTCAGACGTGGATCAATATTGGTCATCCTGAGGGTGTCCCTGCCATGGGCCACATTGGTCACACATTTCTGCACTGATCAACCTGGGTTTCCTCCATGGAGCTCTTGGCTCTCCACCCCTTTTGCTACATCACATCTATCTCATTTCCTATTGGATGCTGTTCATGTCACTCAAGGGAGGTGAGGATGTATGTTTGGGGGGGGTTAAGCCTTCTCCCCCTTCCTTTTTTATGTGCTTTTCTTCTCCTTGCAATTGTTTATTATTTTCTTTTTAAAAAATATACATTTGTGTAAAAGCACTAGATAGAGGAATCATACACATAAGGCAGAGGTGCCTCACAAACTCCGCACATGCTGATTGGCTGAAAGGAAATACTGGGCACCACCCACCACAGCACATTTCTGCCTCCTTTAGGCTGACCCCCTGCTCACACGTGAGGAAGCGGAACATGGCCTGGAATTCCAGGCCAGCCTGAGTCCCTGTCAGTCCTGTAAAAACAGTTGTCCATTTTAGGATGGTCTAATGGGTGTAGACCAGCTTAGAAAACAACTAAAATAAAATTAATATGAGTAACATGATCTGGGGACTGACTCAGGTTGACCTAAAACACTTGTGTGACCAGGGCCAAGGACTGGAGGTGAAAGGACAGGGAATGAAGAAGAGTGGTTCAGGAAAGCTAATTGACAGCTCTTCCTCAGTGTCACTTTTCTCATTCTCTTTCCGTTGGATACTGCCATCCTGGGTTTCAATGGACCTGATTAATTTGCAGCCATAGCAGGGCAAAATTGTAAGGGGCCTCCATAGCCTCCCACCCTACCTGCAGCTGAACCAAAGGGTGATTATTTCACATGTGCAGAACAGGCAGATAATCAGTAGCTTATAGATGAAAAGTGTGTGCGTGTATTCTGTCTTCTCTTGAGTCTTAAATTCACCTCTGGGTATCCCTGAACACTTATATGAATACACCCAAAGAGAAGTGATTAGACGACATATACCCTTCCCTGATGAGAGCAGGCATTCTCACCAAGGCACACCTTATGCTGCTGAAGTGTGGGTGCACTCTTAGATACCTAAATATTCCAGTCATTTCTTCCTGTCTTTCTTTTTCCAGACTTCAAAGAATGAAGCTATGCTTTATTGTATCTCACAGCAAAGAGTTATTAACAAGAGCAGTCTACAACCAAGTTTTATCAACTCCAATGAACATAATCCCCATTTATACACTATAGTCACAAGCTTGTTGAATGCCCAAACACAAAGTCCTTTTTTGTGCAAAAACTCAGGTTTGTTTTTCAGAAGGCTGAGTGCTCTGGCATCTTTCAAAACAGTTTCTGGTGAATGGTCACGATGCTGGATGTTTCAGGTAAGCTTTTAATTAAGGACGGGTTGTGTGTAGTGTGTGATTTCATGCACCCCCACCAGTCAATGATAGGGTAACATCTGGTAAGGCAGGAGGCACTTGAAATTGCCTCCTGCAAGTGCAGATGCACCTGCCCAGATGTCACTGTATCACAAACTATGGGACCAAGTGCAAATTGGTGTATCGTTTCAGCAGTTACTGGTGAAACAAACTGGTGAGCCAGTTTGGTCTAGAGGTTAGGGAGCCGGACTCTTATCTGGGAATACTGGGTTCAATTCCACCCTCCCCCATGAAGCCAGCTGGGTGGCCTTGGGCTAGTCACAGCTCTCTTCAAAGCTTTCAGAACCCCACCTACCTCACAGGGTGTTCTGTTGTGGGGAGAAGAATAGAAAAGCTTTGCCAGCCGCTTTGACTCCCCTTAAATGGGTGAGAAAAGTGGGGTAGAAAAGCCAACTCCTTCTTCTTGTGTCACAGCCCAGACTCTTCATCCTTATCAACAGCACCAATATTTATTTATTCTAATTTGCATCTCACCATTCTTAGGACAGCATATAAAAACAACAGCAACAATGCTAAACAATATGTACAACTGGAGGAAAAGTCAAAACTCTAAAATAAAATTTTTAAAGCACAGCAGAATCAGGAATGATGTGTTTACATTAGTTATTAGTTTGATATTTTTTCTGACATCATTTCTCTTAATTAAAGGACCTCAAAGGTAGCCTAAATTCTCTCTAAAACTAACTTTTACTTAGTTTAAAAGCAATTAAATATTAAACTTTAAAAAGAGGGGGGAAAGAATTATGTCCGATTTACAAGTGGCTGCACATTTAAATATGTTTTGATTTAAAAACAAAAAAAGCAAGAGTATGTGCACATGTGTGTTTCTTCTGCTTACCTTGATAAAGAACAGAAAGTCTAGAGAAAGGATATCAGATATTTTATTATGCCACAATCAACCTAGAATACACGAACAAAGAAAACTTCTTTTATAGAAGAAATAAAATCAGATAGAAAAGCAATTCATTCTTTTCAACTGTGCAACTGTGCCAATGGCAATGGAAATATTTTATGTGCAAAACAAAGCATTCCCTTCACATCAGAAACTTGTATGAGTGCGTGTGAGAGAAAGGGACTGCATGGATGCTTTAGTACAGTAGCTTTCTAATAAATCACTACTGGTTCCTTTTTTGTGATGCAAAACTATTATTCTAAATAAAGAACCACTAAAGCAGAGAAACATGTCCATATTTCTACCATTGTTTTCTTGATTTATGACATCAGTAAATGGCTGCAATCCATGCAGAACTCTAAAGCTTTTTCTTATCGTGAGAAGAGCAGCAATTTATCTAGAGGTCAGCTTTTCTTAGAGCCTTTTTGCCCTTGCAGGATGGGGAGAGCCCAGGGATGCTCTGGTATGGAGCATCCACGTAGCATGGAGCCAATTCTGTTTGGAAGCAGCTCCAAGCATGTGGGACCATCCACCATTGCTGATAGTTGTGGAGCACTCAAATATGTTGTACAGCAATACTAGGAGTGCCTATGGTCCTCCTAGTAAACTCCCACATGGAGCCTTTGCATGTACTTCCATGTGAAGGCTGTGTGGGGTGGCATGGCTGTGGCTTTGAAATCATGTACCACATCACCTGGTCATCATAGCAATAGCAGTACGTGTATGCCTGACACGTATTGTTTGACAGTCTATTTTCTTCTTCAAACTTCTCATGACTGCTGGGTATCTTTTCTATCTCATTATTTGGTGAACAATTCTAGAAAGGATCTCTGAATTTCCAAATTCTCCCCCCACATATATCCTTAAGGCGTATCTGCAGAAGTTCAGCAGCCATCTATATGTTCCTTGGTGGCTCAGCATCCTCCATCCCCTCCTCGATTTCTTCCCATCTCTTGTTCTAAATGTATATGGGTTCTGTGAAGAATCAAATTACCTACCAGGCTGCAGTTCCAGATCTGATAGAGTAGTTTAAACCATTTCATTTATTCTGTATGAGTGAGCTTCAGGCAGGATAGCGAAACCTAGTAATAAGTTTTGAGTTTTTAATGCATTTCAGTTAATGGAAAGTTTTCTATGCTATGGAAGAAATGCCTTATTTTCAGATGCAGACCTTATCAGTGCTTGTGTTGTAAATCTCTTAACTAAAAAAACAAAACAACATAAGAGACAGAAAATGTTTATCCAAAAGTTGTGTAGCTCCCAGAGCTTTGGTGCCATTAGGTAATAAGAGTTCTACTCTGAAAATATATGTAATCTGGTTTTATTTTACACTTCCCCTACTTCAGAGGGGGGTGGGAACACTGTTTTCTTTCTTTTTAATAAAATAAAGCACTGTGAGCATTGCAGTCATATATTATAAATTATATATTAATACTAAACTCTATTATTGCTGTTAGTGCTGTTATTAATATTAAAAACAAACTTTGGATGCCTACTTTAAAACTAGTGGCTAATTTAAAACAATCCAAATTTCATGTCAATTAAAAAACAAAATCCAGAGACCTCAGGACTCAAAACTACAGATCAAATAAATTCAGCAAAAGCCTTGCACATACATCCTGTGACCAATTAATTTTTTGACTCTCTCCAAAAGTAGTCTAACAATTAATGGATGTGGAAACTATTCAACTGAATTCCTGAAGCACAGTTAGGATGGTATCAGCTAAGAAAAAGGTCATTTAAGGGGTGGGAGCATGGCGTCCACTCCAGAGATGGGAAGCATGCAATTCCTCCTACTTGTAATTTTAGGCTTCTAAAGCTTTGAAGGTAGACAGCATGGTTTACTGCTGAACAGGAAATTGCAACTGGGCAGAAATTGTTCCCAGTAAGTTTTCTCCACTGTCACAGCTACCTTACACGGTGCGGTTCTGTAGCCAAAGGGTCCACTGCAAATCTGCAAATCTAGATTAAGGAGGACCTTCTGATCCAAACTACTTGGAGACAGGGCTAGATCATCAGTGTTATCTGCACTGATGGTGGTGATCCGACTCATGCCCTCCCATGGCTGTGAGGTATTGGGGTGTATGTGCTATGGCACTCTACTGAAAATCACCCCCTTGGTTGTTACAGATCATGGAGCTATGTTGTCTGCACATCTCCCATGATCCATTAGGACTCCATGTGGGTAGAGCTGAACCAGTGGGTGAGGTTTCCTTAATCCAGACTAGCATGTGGACCAGGAGGCCTATAGTCCAGATTAAGAGATCCATTAACCCAGATCACCAGCAAGTGCAGAAAGGACCTTGGTTACTATATGCTGTACTGTCTAAGGGCCCCTTTCCCACAGTTTAGACCTGGGTTTCTCAGATGGCTCAAGCAGAATACCTATGGGTTATCCTCAACCTGCAGCCCCACCTTGACTTCTCCTCGGGCACTACATCAAGATGGACCACTAAGAACCTGTCTCATCTGGCAAGATGCTGGCCAATCAACCCAATATTATGCTGAGTCAGGATTGAGGTAGATATATTAACTACCCAGTTAAAAATTGTGAGAAAATGTGTGTGCTTGTTGTTACAGTGTGTGTGTGTTTGGTGCAATTCCCTTGTTCCTCTAGACGTATATATTTTCTCCTACTATTTGTTCACTTTGCTTTTTGATTGTCTTAGTTTTAAACATAAAATAGTTATTTGTTGTTACTTTTAGCCAAAAAGTTGTTAGTGGACAGCCCAATTTAATATTAACAATAGCTGGTCAATAATGTTCCAGTGCATCCCAATTCCACTAAGGCTGCATTCTCACACAGAAAAGAAAAAAAAGAAGCTCAAAAATGCCTTTGAGATAGTTGCATACAACCCTTGTGTTCTCATTGTTGTACCTCATTCTGTTACCAAATGTGGAATAACGAAAAATGCCATAAACAGAGAAAGGAACTCATTTCAAACACCAAAAGCCAGTATTTCTTGTTAAATAATTGAAAATAATTTATTAGAAATACAGAAGAAAAGTTAAAATGAAATGTAACGCCATCTCAGAGACATACCTCATTTAAACATTCACAAGAACAAACATGCAAACCCCCAAACATTGCTAAATAAATGAGCATTTTATATTAAGGTATCTTTGTGCATTAAACTGAATCCATCCCATTTCATTGAGATAACCAGTTTATAAATATGCTCTTTTTATGGGTGAAAACATGAAAATAAAAGTTTCCATAAGAACAATTTCAAACTTTAAAGAAAAATATAAAAGCCAGAAAAAGATAGAAAATTAGCATTAACACTAGAAAAATTCCCTATACCTAGCCCCAAAATTAAGAAAAATAGGGAGGAGTGAATGGAGGAAAATAACATTCTGTCTCACCAACCATGTGCTCTCACCAACCATGTGCCCAGGACTCTTCATTATTGAAAAAAAAAAGTTCAATCCAGCTCCAAGAAAACCTTTCCCTATTTTGGAAACCCCAAAATGATCCCCAAAAGCCCAAAAATAAAAAATCTTCAAATTATAAAAATAAGAATGATTTTAAAAGTAATTAATCCTGTCCCCCTGAGCCTTAGCAAAAATGAAGAAAAAAATAAAAATAACAAAATCACTATCATAAAAAACTTATGATGACCACTCATAACACCAAAATGAATGCCAAAAAACATTTAAAATTGAAGGATGGACCATTGGTTAGGGGGAAAAAATGTTGCGGACACATGAGTGGTAATTCCTATGTCACACACCTCCATGCTCTGTCCTGTTGCCTTTTTATGTCAAAATTGGGCTATGAAAACTGATGATTCTTCTCTTTATCCTCCATTACTCTTTGTTAATGAGTAAAAATGAATACGTGTAGCCAAACTAGTATGACCTAAGTTCCCCAAATGATCTCACAATTTCCTGTGGCTTTTCCTTCATCCCAAAAGATAAAAATTAGCTTGCAAACATCCCCAGAAAACGTACTATGCCTTGGATTAGATTCTATCCTAAAAGGAATAACTCATTCTACCACTCATTCTCTAAGCTGTTTCCCCAAACTTTTAATCTCATTAAAACCCCTGTTAACCATTTTCTGATATTGTCTTCTCCAGAGTAAGCAGTAATTTCTGACTCTTAACTCCTTGCTTTCCTGTTTTTCTTCAAGTTAATAATATAATGGTGAATAGCTTCATGTAGGCTTAGGGAATCTTTAAAAAGAACCCCAATTCAGCATCATTCCACAGAACCCATCCCAGAAATAATTTCCATTTATTCTCTTAAAACAAAATTACTGTCTTCTCTCAGTAATTCATAACCCATGTGTACACAGACAAAGAGTTTGCTCTTCTTCCTAGTGCCCTATCTATTAATCTCTTCAATGATTCACCAGAGAGATTAGACCTTTTCCTAGGTCAGAACCCCTGACTGGAGGAAAATTCTGTGCTTTTTAAACTGCAGAGCTTCTTTTTCCTTTGTAGCCATATTTTAGATTATGAATACTTTTTCCAAAGCTTTTTAATACTCCATGTCCATGCTCCAAGCTCCTCCCTTGTTCCAATTACAAACCCAATCTTAAAGCTCTGATGGAATCCAGTTTAAGGATAACCAAACTTCTTTCATGATGCCTTAAACCAGAATCTTTCCCCAATCTTAAATGGCCAATTATATTTTACTTTTCTGATCATATCTGGTATCAGCTTTACCTCCTCCCCGAAAGAGTTGTCTGTCACCAGGGAGAGCCAAGGTGAGCCCAGCTTCTCTGATAGTCAGGGTGAGGCAGGTACGGCACAGGGTTTCAATGTGAACACTGACCCTGTAGCCCAAGATGGAGACAGCCCGGACAAGGACACCAAGTAACACCCTTCCCAGATCTTTCTGAGGAAAGAGCAACAAGAGCTGAGATGGTCAGAGCATTTCCAGGACAAACACCTGGACTTGTTGCAGACAAAATGTCTCTTTATCCTGCATGTTCAGCACACTTGCTCTTTGATTCTTGGACTGATAACTGACACTACAGACTCTCTGGCATCTTGGAACCCAGAACATTTTGACTACACTTTACTCTTGCTCCCTGAAAGAACTTTGAACTCCGGCTGGTTGCTACTACTGCTAGCCCTGGTGTGTGTGCATGTGTTTGCTTTCTAAAACCTGACTGAAGACATTTTCGCATTACTCCCGTTCCATTTGGAACGGGAGTAGGACGGGAAGATTAAGACAGCTCACGACGCTTTGACCGTTCACACACAGACGCGCCGGAACGCGTACCGGCGCGTCTGTGTGCGAAAGGTGAAAGCGCCGGGAGCTGTCTTGGCCGGCAAAGGCCGGCCAGGGGCGTGGAGACAGCCGCGGAGGCAGATCGGCAATCAGCTGATTGTCAAACAGCTGATTGCCAAACCTGCGCCGGCGTCGGAGGCAAGCCCGCAGCTGTTAGGGAGGGAGAAGCAGGCGCGAATGCTTCTCCTCCCGAATGCCTGCGGGCGGCTCGTCCGCGTTCGAACGCATGTAGAGCACTTTAAAGTGCTCTACATTTCGAACGCGCCGAAGACAGCTCCGGACACGTCGGAGCGCAAGCCCCGCTCGGGCAATGCGTATGCCGTGTCCGCAGCTGTCTCCCACGCGTACTGTTCAGCCCCGTGCGAAAACGTCTTGAGTCAGGACACAACACTCATCCCATCTGATTGGTCATCTTTTCTACCTTAGAAAGAGAGGAGGAAGAGCAGGCTAGCATGAGGACAATCCCACCTGTGGACCATCTCTTACCTGCTTCAGAGGTCCCTTTACTTCCTTTTTACTGGGTGAAAAAAACAAAAAGATGAGGCTAGTTAATAATATCAGCAATTCAAAGAGAGATGAGCACTGTAAACATGTATGTGAAATTTTGAAGATAGCAAGTAATATGACTAAAAGGGAAATGGGTTTATTAAACGGAAATCCTTTTCAGAGAGCAATAAGAGCTAATATTAAAGAAACAAAAGGGAATGTGCAAATGAACTAAATGGATAGGGTATGAAATCACTGTAGTTTTTCATATTATATTAGGTAATTTACTTCTTCTATTAAAATATAGAAGGGAAAGGCTGATCCTGGCATCTTTGGCATTATAAATCAAATGTCTAAAAATGCTTCTTTACAAAAGGCTGAAGAGAGAAAAAACTTCCTAGTGGTGTGTGTGTGTGTGTGAGAGAGAGAGAGACTGAGAGAGAGAGCACATATAAAAACCCACACAGGTTGTGCTTCTCTGTGTTGGAACAATATATGTGGGATAATTTCACATACCAAAGGAATTTTGAGCACTGAGTGCTCCCACAACCCTGTGTAGAACCACTGAAGAAAATATACAATATTAGTATGCCCTTATCAAACCTATATGCTAATCAGCAAGTCCACTCCTTTGACAAATCATTTAAAATCCACTCAGGGCTGCCTTTGAAATTGTTTTATTTTTATTATTTGTTTGCTTATTTTTTTAAAACAGTCTTTGTTTTTTAACATTGAGAAAGAACCACTTCTGCTCCAGGGTTCGAATAGAGCCAGATATGTCTTAGTGAGAAATTGGATATTGTATATCATGGGGGTGGGTGGGTAGGAGGAAATATGGTTATTCCCAATAAAACCTAAAGCCAGCACTTATTTTACCCTGTATAATGTCCTAGCAAGGAACTTACACACAGATTTTGCCTCATAAATATAACGCACATCGATTAAGAACTTTTCTGTGCTTTCTGGTATTCCGCGCCAGCACGTGCCTTAAGAGTCTCCCTTCTTCACATTAGTGCAGAATACAGGACACCTCACTCATTACTGGTATGGCCCAATCGCATAGGATAAAGCATAATCCAGATCAGGGGGTCTTGATCTGGGTCACCCGTAATCCTCAACATCAAGACTATCAGTGAACCATCATGGTCTAGTCTGGAACATGGAAGCATGCAGAGGGCACAGACCTTTGGACTATTGGAGAATCTATTTCATTGGTGCACCAAAGTGCACCACCCTAATGGCTCCCCTGGGGACTCCAAAGCTAGGAGATTTCATTCCTTACATTTCAGAGCCCTCAGAGGCTGGCACCAAAGATCGTGTGGGCTTTGTGGCCAGTGAAAGGGCTGGTATGTACTATCATTGTATTCAGAACCACACCTTGCCCTGGACTGGCCCAGGCCCACTGGTTCAGATCACTAACTTTTAGTGCAAAAAGACCATAACATACCTTTTTTCCACCTACTTAAAATGTCATTCTACAATCATGTGCTTATCGTTCCTGATGAGATCACTGGAACATTGATTGATCAAGAGCGGTGAGTGCAAATGCAGTCTCCTTTCCCACCCATGCCTGCTAGGCTCATTGATTGATGTCATTCTTTAATGGTATATTGCTGTAAATTGCCCTTGGATTATGAATAACCCAAAGTAATATCTATGTATGCATGCATGTATGTATGCATATACACATGTACGCATGTATGCATGTATAATAAATGAATAGCTGTGTATTTCACAAGGGTATACGCACGCTTTCACTCTTGCCCGTTCACATACACAAACTGCTGTTACTAGGAGTTGTCAAAGGTTCATATGAACCACAGCAGCCAGCTAGGGGGAGGAGAGATGGGAGCTTCAACTCTGCTGTGGGCTTGTTTGTGGGCTCTTAAATAAGTTCCCACAATGGCAGCAAATAAAGAAATACTGTATTTTCTGGTGTATAAGACTACTTTTTAACCCAGGAAAATCTTCTCAAAAGTCGGGAGTCGTTTTATATGCCAGGTGTCATCTTCTTACACGGTGAGTATGTCCCAAACTCTATATTTTAACCGGAAAAGGGGGTCGTCTTATACGCCCAGTCATCTTATACGCCAGAAAATATGGTTGTTGGCACTGCCGATTTCCGAATCCTGTAGGAACTCAAAAGAAGCATTTGAGCCCCTGCATGGGGGAGGGAGGCTCTCTCCCCATGGTGAGCACTACTTCAGCTTGCAGAATCCCAAGTAGAAAGTTATCCTTCTTGTGTGGGGGAGTCAGCAGTTTATGTTTAAAGTTGCACATTAAAGAAAGGCTTATCTTCAGCAAAGCCTACAATCCAGCTCATTTTCCAATCTACATAAATCTACATGAATGTAGCAGAAAAGTCTGAATGAACCAAAGAACCAATAGAGCCAGCATCATTATGGCAGCCTAAGAAATACTTGTTCAAAAAGTTTGGACATTGGCTGAAAAGTACTAGCTCGATGTGCATATGCTTATTTGGTACTAGTGTTATTCAGAGCAACAGTGTAAAAGAGCTTGTGAATGCAGCTCCCAGAAATTCATTAACTTTTCTTTGTAACGGTACAAAATTCATTTCCCACTGCTTTATCCTGGGGCACTACTTGTGTAGCTTATCAGCTAATTGTCCTTTAATCAGAAAGAGGATAATACAAGTTTGCTTTTTTTCACTTTGCCATTTTTCCTTGAAGGGTGAAGTATGTTTTTTTATATATATATTTTGATACTGTGATTATCCCTAAGGTAATGCACTGCCATACTCATGGCTTGATTTGAGAACCACAGCTCAAAATTCCAAGAAATGCATCTTCTAAAAGAGTGCTGTTTCTATTTGCAAATTGAACTGAAAATTCCAAAGTTTTGACTCCTCATTTATTATGTGGAAACAGAGTAATGTGTTCCCAAAACAGGAATTAGTATACAGCTATTGTGAGTTGTAGCCGGTGATAGTCTTATTATTCATGAATATGTTTAATTCCCTTCTGAAATCATCCAGGCTTATGACCACCACTGCAACTTGTGGCAGCATATTCCATAGATTAGCTCTGTATTCTGTGATAAAGAACTTCCTTTCATCTATCCTAAATCTTCCAGCATCAGATTTTTCATATAATAAACGTTTACCCTTGCTAGTCTCTGATGAAATGGTTATTTGTCTGATTGTTTCTTTTTCTTTCTTTCTTTCCTTCTATTTTTACTGTGTCATTTGCAGCTTTAATGCATTGATCTATTATTTTTTATTATACACCAGCCTGCAATTTACTAGGAAGGGTGACATTAAAGCATTTCCATTAAATAACATAATAAATATTTAGAAAGGAATACAGAATAAAATATGGATTTTTAATATATATCCACAATCAAATTCAAGTAGATATATTTATGCTTTTTTGAAAGAAAGAAAAGCAGTCAAATACCAAGCATGTTCCTCCACACACACTGGCAGTCAAGCTCTTACGTGATCAAAGCATACTAATTAATAGCTAAGATGTCCTAATTCTGCATTTTTTTTCTCTGTAAAATTAGTCTGTTCAGTCAAGTTGGAAAAACCACTCAAGAGTTAGTTTTTCCTCAAAATTTAGGTTGGAGCATCACTGTGTCTCCAAAGGTGCTGTTTTTGAGGATAGGAGGCAGGGGAAGTAATGTCATTATTGCGCAATCAGTTTGTCACTTCACATCACAATAGCTCCTTCATTGAATACTTCTTGCCTCTTAGCTGTCTGAAGGGTTTCTACATCTTGCAAATCCATCCATAGCCTCCTCATATCCCTTAAACACTGATTGTATTAAAACTTCATCATTCCTGTCTTTATTGAAATGGAGGAAATAGAAATATAAAGCTTTATAGATAGGAGGGAAGATGACTATTTGAGAGGGGTATGATGCATGATTGACCAACAGAAATGAAGGCTGAGACAGGAGATATTTATCTAAAGAAAGGTTTGGGGACCCTAATAAGAAAAAAAAATGTATATAATCTGAGATCAGCATGAGATGTGTAAATTTCCTCATGCCCACTTGACTATAAATTCACTATGTATGGCTGGGCCCAAGGAAAGAAAAAAAATCAAAGATAAATGTATTGTAGGAATTCTTTTCCTCACTTTGGTCTTAAGCATACTCTTGGGAAACCGCTACGCAGGGGCATCTGTACATCCTGAAACAATTACTGTTCCCTAGAATGTGTAGATGTAGAGCAGTTCTAACTTTGCATTGATGACTAGGTTTTGAATTTGCTTCAAGTCCCTGTCCCCACCAGTCACACCTCTGAATCCATTCTGAGTCTGTTCCAAATCTACTCCAAAGCTGCTCCAAAGCTTTGAACAAAGGCTCAAAAGCAATTGGTGGGTCACTGTGTGAGATAGGATGCTGGACTAGGAGGGCTCCTCCTATGTTCTTAGGTAAAAAGCAAATGCACTTTGAAGCATATCTGTTTAAGGACCAAGACAGTCTGAAAGACCTTCATTGCCAAATCTCTTCCTTCCTCTAATTTGAATATTCATAGATTGTCCTTTCTTGTGATATTTCAATGACAATGAAAAACAGGTTTGTTTCCCTTGGTTTTGGATGAATAACAGTGATCTTTTATGCTGCCATTTGCTTTTTCCAATTTATTTTATATGCTTTTATTATGGAATGCCTTTAATTTTGCAAAGCCCTTTGAGGTTTTATTATAAAGGAAAATCAGGCCAATGCACATGAGGTAAGAGAGAGCTGGCTGGAGAGGGAGACACAATTCAGGAATGGTCTGGCCACCCTAGGAGGCTATTTATATAGATTCTGTTTCAGTCAGCTTGGAAGAGCCAGTGCCTGAACAGTACTGGCAACATTATTGGTCTCCATACCAGCCAGTCAGTCATACGCTGTGCAAGTGCAAGCAGCCCTCCTGGTAGTTGAAGAGATTTGTGTAAAAAGATTAACAATGTTTTGGAAATTATGTTGGGACTTTTCATCATTTACTTGTAATCTGGAATGTGATGCCTCATCAACTTCTTTAGGGCCTCATCTGTCCACATATTAGTGAAGATTAGAGATGTGCCACCCACAGCTGGTATGCTCCATCTGCACAAGTCTGAGAATAATCCAGATCAAGAGATCTGGACTGCTGGTAGACCTCAATATTAATACTGAGGTCTTCTCGTATGCTAGTGGGACTAGGGGTGTGCACAAATATTAATCAGGTTTGCAATTAATATGAATTAATATGAATGCAAACATCTGCATTCAAATCAAATATTGGTCATATTTGAAGACTGATATTCAAATGCAAAGCAAATGTTTTTGTGTATTTGTTTAAAGCTTTCTTATATTCACAAAAGTGGGCAGATGGTGAATCAACTGCCCAGTCACATCTGCAACAGATTCAGAGCAGATTCAAAGTAGATTCAGAACAGATTGGGGGGATTAAGAAGCGCAACTTGCAACAGTGATTCAAACTGCATTTGAATAGAATTCGAAGAACATTTTCAGTTATTGGAATCTTGCTATATTCAAAGTGGTTCTGTTTGCATTAATGCAAAGCAAATACATACGCACACACAAATCATGTACATCCCTAAACTGGACCTAATCCAGAATGCAGAAGTTGCATGCCTTTGTTTTTCAGTTACAAGGAGATCCACTTTGGTGGTACACCTTATTGCACTGTTGAAATCGGTCCTCCAAGGGTTTGGAGGCTAGGAACTTGTATTCTGAATTGTTAGAATGATAAACAACAATGATAAACAAGCAAGGTCAACAGTTCAGAGTTGAAAGCAAGGAACAGGATTAATGAAATGAGGGTAGAACAGTAAAGTCAGCAGCTAGAGCAAGAATGAACAAAGCAAGGGTCAGAAGTTAAAAGCTAGATTTGACTAGTGCATGTTTGGGGGTAATTGAAAGTCAAAGTCAGGTACAGGTATGCAGGTTAGGAGTCAGTAAACAGATGCACAAATATGAGGTTGCAGAAATCTGGGAAGAATGATTGCCAGCAATAGTTTGTCTAGGGTGCTGCTACTGTTTTTATGGGTGTTTTTCCACTTAGCGCTAGAGTATCCATTAAGGAGCCATTAAGGGTCCTTAATGAGTACTCTAGTGCTAGTGGAAAACACCCGATGTCTCCAAATTAGAGCTCACATGGCCAGTGGAGTAGAGCTTGATTGCTTGGTGTCTTCTGTGCAGCCTTTATGATCTATGTTGCACTGATTCCTCTTCTGACTATCTGGCCTTTTTGTGATTTAAGGCTGGCTCTCCTACAGAGGCCTTCTCTGAGCAAACAGATTCAGCATCTGAGTCAGAGGCAGTTTCTGGAGGACATGGTATGACATGTGTCTAGCTGTGATCTGTACTATTCCACCTATCTGGGCTGGATTACAGCAGGGTATGTGGAGAAAGTTACTTGGGGTGATAGGAAGCCATGAAGAAGCATTTGTTGATACTCTCAAATATTCCAATAGCGAGAAGCGATTTGTTACCAAATATAAACTGATTGAGGAAAATCTCTGCATTATTTATAATACAGTTTAGAGCTTTCATAGACCTTATTGTGGGCTTAGTCATGAGCATGTTCATTTAACTTCATAATCCCATCAGTCTAGCAGACTAGAGACTAGCACCCATATGAGTGTTCTACTGGGATTATGTATCATAAACATCTATAGCAATGTCTTCTATTAAACTATCAGTATATTTCACAGGGCATTTTTTTATGTTGGTGAGAGGTTGGCAGCACTGTGGAAAACTTATTTCATTTCTGTTCCACATTTCTAGTGAATTTTCTTTCTCTGCTAAGGCACCCCACATAGAAATGTCACTTCTAAAACTATTAATTCTACTTTAATGCTGTAAATACTTCTCAGACTTAAAACAACTCCACTTGATCAGATATGACATTAACTCATAGTCTTGCAGTTTAGACAATGTTTCCAGTCTTCTAAAATGAAAAATATTTTATTATAAATTTTAAAAGACTGGAAAGTTTAGTATAAGATGTGCTCCATGGGGGAACAGAGGTAAGAGAATGGTGTTGACATGGAATAACAACAACAACAAAAAAAAATAGAACTAGGAATACTATGACATGACTTAGAGAGGATTTATTCAGTCTTATGTGGGTTCCTTAAGTATTGAAAAGATAAAACATACAGCTCACTGGATTCCAGGAATTATTCTTCAAGGATGGGCTGTAGGAAAATGCTTGTCTATTTTTAAAACTCTTTTTGTTTCATTCTAATTTTGTTCTGAACAGATTTATTCTTGTGTCCAGTTCATTTCCTTGTCGGATGGAAAATGTAAGTATTTTTTTTTTCTTGTTCGTAGTACTAGTGTTGTCCATACAAGTTACCATCCAATGGGAAATAGATCTTCATTATTTCAAATATATTGTTTGCATAATCATTATCTAAATATGATTTAAAATGAAAACAACCCTGTAAATAAGTGTTGCATGCATTCCTTTTTTACTCTCAACTCATTATTTTCACACATCTCTGGATTTTTTATATGCTTCTAACATTTTTTTAAGCTATGAGAAACAATAGGGAGCAACATTAATTAGTATTATGACAAGTTAAAATATATATTATCACTCAAGCCAATCCTTACATGGAATAATATTAACCATATAGACCTGTGGTCCCCAGCCTTTTTTTTTTAACATGCATATCCCTTGGCTCATTTCCATAGACTCTATCCTTCATATTTTCAACATGTTTGTAAATTTAGTTGCTGTAATTTGAATAACAAAATGAGAGAACAGACTCTTTTTTGTGGTTAAATAACAAAGGAAGATATATGGACAATCCTACAAAACAGGAAAACACTTACCATGACTGCCCAGGAAAACACTAAATAGGATCTGTATATTTCATGGCATCTGCCAGGATTCATTGTATAAATGGGGTAAAACATCTTCCCCTTGTTGTGATTGTGGAGCTGCACATCAAACTCTTGACCAACCTATGGCCAGCTATGAATTGAAGGCCTTTTCAGGATTGGTGTCATAGGTTGTTTCCACATTTGCCGCTGAGAAACGGATCAAAGAATAGCCATTTCTTGGAGATCTGAAGGACGGATCCGAAGGGCCCTCATGCATCCACACATGTGTGGGGAAGTCAGATTTGGCAGGACAGATGGTCTGGGTGGCGTGTGGAATCCACAGCACCCATTCCAAAAGTCAGCCAGATTCCAGTGCCACCGCCGCCACTCCTGGAGCCGCAGTACTGGAGCATGCAGCTGCCATTCATGTTTCTGGTGGCCCATGGCGCATGGAGAGGGTGGAAGGAGGCAAACTGGCCTGCTTCTGCCCTCCCCAAGATGGTGGCTGCAGAGACTTCTGTTTCTTTGCCTGTCCATGTGCAGAAGCATCCTGCTTCCAACCGGATCAAGGCGAAGGGATGGATTGAAGACCTCATTTTTGAGGTCTTCATTTAGAACCAGTGTTCGGCAGTGAGACCCAATTTAGAGACGGATCTCAAGCACCGAAATGCAGAAGCGGTTGCCTCCAAGTGTCCCTAATCAGTGCTGCAATGCAGAAGGTAAGTTTTAAAGCGTCTTCTATGGCCGCATCCCCATTACAAGCTTATTTCGCTTTCCCTAAACTGAAATAATAGAACCGGATGCAAACATGAATTTGCCTGTTCCCATTACTTTTAACTTAATCGCATTTGATCCGGATTCTGAGGATCATACGTGGGGCACGTGACTCAAGGGGGGACTCAAGTGGCTACCTTTTAAAAGCCGCTTTTCAGGGCTACCCTGCCCTCTTCCTCCTGGCATGTACGCGCCACCCTTTCACGGAGCCTAGCTTAGTGGCTGGGTGGCTGCCGCTTCCATGGATGGAGGAAAAATGGCAGTGGGCAGCCAGCCAGCCATTCTTTCCCTCCTCTCCCCATTGCTCAGGGCACACAGCAGCACCAGCAACTAAAGCCCCTTTGCTTTAAACCTTCACACAGAACCTCAGCTGCTTCCCTCCCTTCCTTTCCATTTCTAAAGGTCAGAACTTTTAGAATTGTGCAAAATTGCAACATTGTTAATCAGGTGTGAAGTGGTTCCATCGCTACAGTGTAGCACTGCTGTTAGGGGTGGATTTTTACACTGAAATCAATGTCTTTGGAAGCAAGCTATTGGGAGAGGGAAACCTTGAACACGGATTCTCATCCCTTAACACGGTACTGTCCACACAGTAAAAAATGAAACACATATCAAGTGCATGATCCGGAGTGAGACCTGTTGAAATCAGGATTGAGATTCACCATGCTTTGGGGTGGTTTAACACGGGGAAAGCGTGTTAAGCCAAACTGCCATGCGGACTCCAAGGATTGAAAATGTTTTGAATTCGATATAAGGTTGCCGTGAAGACACAGCCTATGTGTCTTAAATGTCTGTTTAAACTGGTTTCTGCAGCCAATATGGAAACACCCATAGTCTTTAGTGGTTGACTGACTTTGATACTGTTACACAGGGATCCTTTAACTTATGAATTTTGACTTATATTAACTTCTTATTCTAGTTGTTGTTAGTCCATGTGTAGCTGCCATCTGAGATTGATTGATTGATTGATTGATTGATAAACAAACAAATCTCTTCTCTACCATTCTGTTTGACAAACAGTTTAGTGAACTTTCAAACTGAACTTTGAAACTCTTCAGGAATTTTGAAGAGTTCCAGTACTTTGGTTTGGGAGCGGGGGGGAGGGCATTTGTGAAAATCTCTAAGATACTGACACATGCATATTGCATAGCCTAAATAATATTATTATTTGTTTTTAGAAACCTAGATTATTTCTGAAAGGTATTTTTTCTGTCCCCACATACAGTACATTTCACTTTATATTGGGAAGATGATACTTTTCTTCAAGCGTCTATTCCAGAATCTGAAACACTTTATATAGTATATTTAGTGTAGTAAAGATGAATGATAGATCTATTGCTAGTTTGAAGAAGCTGCAGCTCAACAAATGAAATACTGAAAAAATGTGCTGAGAATGAATGGGCACTATCAAATATGAAAGATGGCTGTTTTACTATTATTGGATTTCTTTTGTGCTGTATTTACTTTTCAAAACTGCTCAGGGATACACAGATTGAATAATTGCTTTACTTACAATTTATTATTACATACACACACACACATATACTTATATGCCACGTTTTAGTTATATATAGTCTAATATATTATTCCTATACAAACTTCTTCCCCATGTTTGTACAGCCCTATCAAATACACACACACATATACGATGGACAAGTAACTTAGCCCTATAATTTTATTTCTTCCTCTTGTAAGAACATAGATTTTAAGAACATGGATCAGTTAACAGTGCCTAAAGGACAAAACTAAGATAAAGATCAACATCTTATAATGCTGTTCTCCACTGTTATAATCCAATTATTTAACACAGGATCCTGTAGAATTAAAAAGATTATTTCAGAGTCAATCATGAGAGTATATTTTATTCTTGCACTGATGAATACAATAGCTTCTGACAGGCCTTCTTACAAAGACAAAAGTTAATGCATCAAGAACTTTGCAGTAGGACATTTACATTTAAAAAATAGGATCTTACTTCGTGGCTGGAATGCTTGCAAGGAAGTCCTTGAGTGCTTAGAGGAGGAAGCATGCCTGAAACATGCTCTCCCTACTTCTAGCTGTGAGGAACAGGAACTGGCTAGGAAAGTTGGTATGTGCTGTTTAGGTTTGGACTTGGCCCAGACTGGGCAATCCAGAGGCATTTCCGCACTGAATCGCGTTCGAAACGGAACGCGTTCAGGCGGAAAGCTTAAGCCAGCTTCGGGCGCTTTCCCCGTTCACACACAGACGCGCCAGAACGCGTGTAAACGCGTTCCGGAGCGTCTGGGTGCGAATGCTCAAAGCGCCCGAAGCTGGCTTAGCCGGCAAACGCCGGCAAGGGGCGCGATGACAGCCGCGGAGGCAGATCGACAATCAGCTGTTTGACAAACAGCTGATTGTCAAAGCCGCGCGGCGTCGGAGGCGCGCCGGCAGCCGTTCGGGAGACAGAAGAAGCGCGAACGCTTCTTCTCCCGAACGGCTGCGGGCGGCTCGTCCGCGTTGGAACGCGTGTAGAGCACTTCGAAGTGCTCTACATTTCGAACGCGGAAAAGACAGCTGCGGACACGTCGGAACGCAAGCCGCGCGCGGCCAATGCGGATGACGTGTCCTCAGCTGTCTTTTCCGCGTTCCGTTCAGCCCCGTGCGAAAACGTCTCAGGTCAAGATTTGAGTGATAGCTGGTAATGTGTAGCAATGCTGTATTTATCATCTATTGTTGTCATCTATCCTGGGGCTGTTCATACTTCTCTAGGACTCAGGTAGGTCTAGGTGAAGTTTGGAATGGGCCGGCTCTTGAAATGCGGACATTGGCCACAACCCTTATACTTTCCATTGGAAAAGGCCACAGGATGTTTCTGCACTGGCCCTTAAAACCCCATTAAGCAAATAATAAAGACTCATATGACACACATGTACAAGGTACCTTCCACACATCAGGACAGATTAGGGCCCTTTCAAGGACACCACTTCTGCACAGCCTCGCATGAGATCTGTCTCTAATGGGGTCTAGAGGCTGCCAAAACCAGTTTCCGGGAAGACCTGAAAAATTAGGTCTTCAAACTGTTCCTGCTTGCAAAATCCTCCTCAAAGGAAGATACTTCTGCACATGGACAGGAGAAGGAATGCATGTGGGCAGGACAGGAAGTCACCATGTTGAGTGAGGCAGCAGTACCACGGCAGCCATGGGATCTCAGGCATGCCACTGATTGGTGGGGAAATGAGCAGTGACTGATGGCTGAATGCTCCAATCACAAGCTCCTTGGGCTGCAGGGCTGCAGAGAAGCTTGATTCTTCTGGATATCAGTGCTGTGGCATCCGCACAGCAAACACATGAAGTGTTCCTCACTATCTAATGCGGAAGCATTAGACCTCATTTGGATCCATCCCTTTTTCAGACAGATCTTCCCAGGGATGGATTTCAGAAATCTGGATTTCTTTAATCTGGATTTCAAGTGGTAAGTACAAAAACACCCTCAGTTACATAGCCCCAATGACCACATTGTCACACCAGAGTGTACATAAGCACATTTTTTATTATGCAACACTAGAGTAGAAGTTGTATGGTGCCGTTGTCACTCTGAATGCACCTGAATGTGGAGGATGATGTATCCTCATTATGCATTCAATATGGAGGAAGAATGTGGTGTCTTAATGAATACCATGCACTTTCTCTGATATCCTACTACAGGCAGCTTTATGGCATCCTAGCAACAGAGTGGTTTGAAGAGCTCAGATGCAATGGCCTTGCAGCCACTTCTGCTGCCATTATTGGGGACTTAACCATTTCCCTTGGCAATGTTTTCAATGTTTTCTCTGTCTCACCTTAGGATTCAAAGCCAAGGACCCCAGTTTGATTCCAAGGATAAGGAAAGTCCTCCTCCCTGTCAAATGGCAGTGAGAGAATCTCCCATCATTGTTTGACTGTCAGGGAAGGCTTGCTCCCCTCCTTACAGGATGGGTTTTAATTTTGACACTGGGGCCTTAAATATCATTGATGATCCTGCTGCTGTGGAGGAAGGGGTAGCAAGCTTTCCCCCACCTGTCAGATGCCTAAAGACTGCCCCTGGGTTGTGGAGACAGGTGGGATGCCCCTTGAGGCCATTCACAGGGAACTGAGAACAGGTGCCTCATTGTCTTGTGCCTGAAGCCCAAAAGCAATTGGCGAGCCACTATGTGAGAAAGAATGCTGGACTTGATGGGCTGTGGTCCAATACAGCAGCACTCCTCTTATATTCTTGTAAATGGTAGCTGGGGATTCCCTTACTCCCATTTCACAGGTGAGGGCATCTGCCATTTTCCATACAGACAGCATGGTGATTGCTTCTCCGTAAGCAAAGGAGGAAGGGTGCTTTACTTAAAGCACCCTTTCTCCTGCTGTGTGGATTCTACATAATCACAAGTTGCAATCTTAGGAAGCATTTCATGGCAGCCCCTTTTTTATATAGTGGGACACCTGATAATTTACCAGTATTCCCACATCCTCAAGGTACTGAATTTTTCACTCTGGTCCATGGCCTTGAGTCAACAGATGATTTTGTTAAGGTTATAATCTCCAGCTGTAATGGATTTATGGTTACAGGTAAATTTGTCAGGCCCTATAAAGAGAAATCTAATACAGAATTGCTTAATGTATTTACAGCAGTAGGTGACAGGGAGTTCTGGTAGTAAAAAGTTTTAAAATGCAAATCAGAATATTCCAAAGTTAGATCATCTTAGCAGGGGAATACAATACTGTTCATAATTCATGAACACTCATAATTTTATATTCTCTTTACTAAAATTGTATTCTTTTAGAATTCCATCACTGCTTCATCTCCACAGTGAAATCAAGTAAATGCCCCACTCTCCATTTAAGTTACCCGAAAAGAAAATCAAATGGTTAAAGAACATACTCTCAAAATCAAACTTGAGATAAATTTCATAGAATCTGGGTGGTCCATGTTTGAACTATGACCTAACTGGTCAAACAAGTATACCTTTGTACTGAGTACCTCACTGCGCTAAAGTTTTTGATACTAGCAGTTATACCTTAGCATCTGCAAGGCAGCCAGATTCTAGCTGTTTTCAGCCTGGAATGGTGTGGTTACACCCTGTGACTGTCAAAGAGAATCACAGCAGGGGTGGGGGGCACAAGGAGGCAGATCCAATGACAGAGCAAAGGAATCACAGTAAGGGGGTGAGGAGGCAGAAGAAGGGCTGTCAGGGGGAGGGGGAGGAGCAAGACTCTAGCAGAGGTATCATTTTCTGGGCAGCCGTGGAGCCGGAACAGTGACCTCCTGGAAGGGGATTAAAATGTTAATGCTATGTTGGCCTGAATGAAACATAGCCTGAACAGAGGGAGAAAAACAAATACACACATGCTTTAACATTTCAAGATTAGCCAAATGGGCTGGAATTTGGGCTGAAGAAGACTTAGGGTGCTCCCCCATGATGAAAATACTCAGAGGCAAACCTTGAGCAAATCCTCTAATCCAGGCTACATGTGGGACAAATTGCACAAATCTGCAGCAACCCCCACCACCACCTTTCCACCTGTTCTCGCTGCAAATTAGGAGGCAATCACACATTATCCTGGAGGCATGAGGATGCTCCTGGAGTATTGGGGATGGAGATTGGCAACTGCAGCATTAGCGGGCAGGGTTTCACCTGTGTTCGCTGTCCCTGCCGTGTGTGCTGTGATTGGGGGATTTCTTCAAAGAAATTAGGCTGAAAGAAAAGGGATGAGTGTGTCAAATGGCTCACTGAGTGTCTCTCCAGCTACAAGCATGACACCCCCTTCCCTGATCACCCGATTGACAAGGCACGGGTGGGTAAAGGGTTGGATTTAGCACACAAGCACTGCTTCGTCTCAGTGGGCGAAGCTCCTGTGGCTTCCCTACACTCAGCTGAAAAGATCAGAAGAAGCTGCTGTCAGGTGGAGGTGCTAAAGTGACTGAACCAATGAGCTGTGGCTTCAAGCAATGAGCTGCTATTATGACCCCATTTATCATTTTTAACTTATCTAAGCTGTTTGTGGTGTGTTTGGAGGTGCAACCGGGAGGTGTTTCCCCTCTCATCACTGTAGCAGGCGGGACAGGGCATGGTGATGTCAGTCGGGCTTCCTATCAAGGGGCAGGAGGTGGAGAAAAAAGGATGTGGTTCCCCAATGCAGGGGTTTACCATGGTTTTCATGGGGACAGGCAGATTCAGCTTGAACCCGCACTGTCCTCAATCACATGGGGATGTGTTAATTTGAGCTACAATGTGCATTGGGGCTGCCCTGATTCAACACCGCAATAAGCAGAGCTCATGGGGATGCAGCCATAAAGGTGTAACCATGGCCAAGATCAGTACAAGATGGGGAGAGATAGAAAACTATAAAGAAATTTCAATAAACTATTCAGTATTCTCTACAGCTCTAGACATTCCGATTATACCGTTGTTGGCTAGCTATCAGCACCACTATTTCTTAAATGGACTTAATTACTGCACTAGTGTACATTAAATTTGACTGCTTTATTGTAAGATCAATATGACGGACACACAAATAAGTATTGTTCATTATTTTTGCAGTGCTGTACAGTATCTGGTATGTCATATTAATGGAAGAAACTGCTTATTATGATCTATTAACTAAGCTTTAGCCCAGCCTATATTTGAAATCATCTATGATCTCTCCCTTCATTAAGTATGTATGTTGACAGTGATCTAAGCTGTTGGAGATGCATAACTGCCTATGTTTATTTATACACACGAGTTTGCATGACCTCATATGTAGAGGCATTGAAAGGTATGATGTTGGACACACATCCAAGGCCTTCAACTTCTGCAAGACTTCAAATAATGCAGATATAGTATCAAAACATATAAACACAGGTTGTTTTTATATACATGTACCACAGCACATTCCACATTGGCTGCCCTGCATTTCTTTAATTCCCTAGAACAGTGGTTCCCAAAGTTGTCTGGGCTACGACCCATCTAATATAAGTTTACCAACTCGGGACCCACCTCTAGGAAATTTAACCGTTACCAATATGAATAAAGGACTTTTCAAATAACAAACAAAGTTTTAATACAATTTTTTTATTACTTAATTCTACAGGCAGGGCCCACTCAATATTCGCTCGCGACCCAACAGTGGGTCCCGACCCATAGTTTGGGAATCCCTGCCCTAGAATGTTCACACTATCTTCCTTCTTTCCACCATGAGAAAAAAAAAAAGATAAGGATAAAACCTTTTGGAAGAGTGAAGGGAAAGAAGTTTCTTAATTCTATTATTGTGACTTGATAAAAATGGGAGATTTAGGTCAAGTCTCCATTTACCTCCAGAGGCATCTGGAAAAAGTGACTTTACTGCCGTGCCTCCATGCATGGTGGTGGCAGGCAGCTCATTACGATCACTGTTGTAAGTGCCATTTTTCCATGCTGCTATTTCACACCCCTTATTAGACATATCAGGGCATTACTCCAAAGAATGCCTGCTCACTCCAAATAGAGACAAGGAGATGTCCTGTCAGATGGCAATCAAGGTACCTCTCCAGTCCACTTATTAAAAAGCCATCTTACCCCAGTAGCTGGAAAGTCCTCTTGAGAGTGTAAGGAAAGGACCTAAATGGTCAATGGTCTCTGAAGTTAGGGAAGCACCAACAAATGGGAGTCTGACGCATTTCACAGCAAACTTAGAAGTCTCAGAGATGTTTTAGATTTTACCAGAAGATCCCAGTCCCAGGGTTTCTTAAGAACATACAAATATAAGAACTGTCATACGGGATAGGACCCATGTCCCATCTAGTTCAGCAGTCTACTCTCATAGTGGTTCACAACGGCACACAGAGCCCACTAGAAGGACATAAGTACACAGTATGCTCTGCCTGCGGTTTCCTAGTGGCTGACCTTAGGAGGCAGAGAACCTCTTACTGTCACCAGGGCTAATAGTGATTGTTAACCCTGACTTACATAAACTCATACCAACCTTTATGAAACCATTCAAACTGGTAGCTAACACAATATCTGGTGAAAATAGATTTTTCAGAACTCTGTTCCAGTGTCCTGACAAATTCAGATAGCTGAAGGCAGATGTCGTGGATATTTGCTGAGCTACAATTGCAGGAACAATAAATCATTTTATTCTGCATTGCTTGGAGAATCTGCCTTTGGAACACCAGAGTGAGGGAGAAAAACTTGCAATCTGATTTGCTGCTCCACCCTATTCCAAAATTCCTAGCCTGAGGCACAGGACAAAATGACACTCATGCTGGTGAGCCAGAGAAGATTACACCAAAAGGAATAGTTGCAGGCTCAATCAATTCACTGATGTGGTGAGGGAAGAGTATGCAAGAAGAAGACATTATATTGAAAAAGAAAAAGTAGAAAGCTGCTTGAAGAAGAAAAAGAAGATTTGGCTTTTCTACCCTGTTTTTCTCACCCATTTCAGGGGACTCAGTGTGGCTGACAAACCTGTTCTTCACCCCACACAGAACACTCTGTGAGGCTGGTAGACCTGTGAGAGCTCAGAAGAGAGCTGTGACCAGCTCAAGGTCACCCTGCTGGCTTCACAGAGGAGTGGAGATTCCGGTATTCCCAGATAAAAGTCCGGCTCCCGAACGACTAGACCAAACTAGTCTAGCAATCTAGACTTGGACCTGAGAATTGTGATCTTGACATCTTGTAGCAGCATGTCAGCATGTATTGCTAAAATATCATGCAGAAAATTGTACCCACCTATTTTTGTATGAGCTTCAAACATCCAAGTTAACCTTTCTTTTTCTCTCAGGCTCCAAATGGCCTTGAGACAGCACCAGTCCCAGTCATTTCCCAGTGATTACAATCCTATCTCTCCTGCACAGAAAAAGCAGGCATGGCCTGATATTTCAGAGCTTCAGAGATGGCAGAATAGCGGCTGCACTGGCACTGGCACCAATTATTTCTCAATGGTTACAAACCTATATCTATAGCAAAGCAAAGTCAATGATATATGCAAGCAGGAACAGCCTGGTATTGCAGATCTTAAAAGATAGCAGTGCAGTGGCCACAATGACAGACTGGCATCTAAGTAGCATCTCCATAGGTCATGCCAGGCTAGCTTCTTGATGCATTCAGAGGAGTTTATTCACTCTGCACTCTGATTTTTGTTGTTGTTGCCACAATTAAGTGTTCCAGAAATTTTTGAGAACTCTTCCACTATAGATTATTCATCTTCAGAATTCCCTTCCCACCATAAGCAGTTCAACAGGAAACACTTGAGGGAGAAAGGTTTTTGATGTTCTAAGTCTATAAGTGCAGCTTTTTCTTGTTAAGAATAAATGTTGCAAGATGATCACAACAGCAGGGGTAGTTTCTGTTTCTTGAAAAAGTGGCAAGCACATTTTGTGCCTATGTATTTGAAACTGCCAGGATAAAGAAATTTGAGGCTTTGAATAGCTGTAAAGCATGCAGTTTAGCCGTGCAACTGAACAGATAGAGAGCACTGGAGAAAATGGAAAATGACACTTAAGAGGAACTGCTGAGAACTAAATGCATATATCTTTACTTCCATAGAAAATATTTTGCTTGAATGTGATTCTATGTGTCTGATTAAAACTCCTGACTAGTTTAGACCATGTTAATAATGCCATTGGTCTGAAGAGAACAATGGAAGACATAAAGGGTGCTTCCGCATTGGCCACTAAATACCCATTAAGTACCCATTAAGGATGGATTTTAAAAACCTCGTCCTCACCACAACACCCATTAGAGACACATGCGTCCTCATTGGCTCAAGCGAGATGTGTCTCTAATGGGTGATAAGAGGCCCTTAATATGTGTTAAGGGAAGACTACCTTCGAGGTAGTCTTAAAATGGGTACTTAATGGGTACTTGTGCAGTTAAGACACATCCATTTAGGATGCGTCCGTACCTGCACAAGTGTCCTTAAGTGGGCCCTCCCCCCTGGCTTCCATGATTGGCTTCTCTGGAACCAAGCATGGAAAGCTGGGGGCCTTCTATCTCAAGGTTCCCCCTCGCCCAAGAAGCCGTGGATCACGGCTTCTAGAGCCAGCGGGGGGGGGGGGTTCACCTACACCTCCCCTATCCCACCCTGGGGCGAATGCACATGATCCCCTCCTTACCCTCAGGTAGCCGGGCCGATTCTGGCTGCCAAGGCCCAGCGCACTTTGTGCGTGCAGCGTGCCTCCCTATTGGCCAGGGGCATGCCTGGCTTCATGAGGCCCTCATGATAGACAAAGCTATCAATGGTTACTAGCCATTATGATGGCATGGCAGTGAGAAGATCCATATGCACATCATGACCTGTGTAGAGGGACTGTTTCTGGGTCAGGAATGGGATGAAGGGTCATCTGCACAGGCTATGCATCCTGGCTCTTGCAACCTTTATAAGCCTATGAACCCCCAAACCTTCTCGTCTCTGAGACAAGCAGAGACTAACTTACAGTTTTATGTCAAAAATGATATTGAATATCATAACTCCAAGCTAGGCTTGCAAAAATCTGGATGCAAAGAGTTATGAGTAAGATACGTGTGGTTGCAGAAGAATTTGGAATTTCCTGCTAAACAAACAAACAAAAGGACCACTCCATTGGTTTACTTATGCAGATTGTTGGGAACCTTTAGAAATTTGGCTCTGGCTGTGCCTCTGCCTCTGCCCAGGTTTGAATCTCCCACCACAAAAGCTGATTGGCTGAGCTCTGCTTAAATACGGGTCCTGTCCCAGAAAGTCCATCCAATCTGCCATGCTGAATCATGAGCTGAAATACGTCCTGCTTACGGAATCACATGAGCTAAAAACCAAGAGCTGAAATGACTGGGCCAGCCTTTGACCTCTGAGCCTCTACAAGCCAGCATCCTGCCTGCCATTTCTTCAGAGAGAAAAATAGCCAATTTCCTCACGATCCTGTACCAGTCTCTTCTGCCGCATGGGTGAGGACCAGTTGAATTACAGCATAGGATCTTAGAACAGGCTTTTCTCCTCTTTCCTTCTATATATCTCCAGACTGCTAGCTGAGCTGCTGCCCTACTGGGAATTTTATTTGCTTATTGGTAGCACTCTGCTTCAGTTGTGACTCTTTTTAATAAAACCATTTTATTTTTCCATTGAGGAAGGTCTTCTTGTGTTCCTGGGCAACAAAGAACTGTTCTTTTGTTTTTCAAACCTTTACGTCAATCCCAACATGAGAAGACATCTGGGAGAGCTATTGTTTCCCCCAAAATCACATAGCAGGACGACTCCTAACACCTTTAGTGAATGGATGCCAAACTGTTCCATTGTTGTGCAGATTTTATTGAAAGAAAATGTCTGTGTGTGTGTGTGTGTGTCTCCACTACAGAAAGAAGACAGCTTAATCAGGCCCTCAAGGCAGCTGGTCTCCACAGGAGTAATGGAATCTGACCTCAATTAAGGTGCCTTTGTCATGTAACTGACACAATCTGTGTGTGTTTGAAGCTGAGAAGATGCATTTGAACTTTTGCTGGGAATTCTACTGGAGAACTGTGAAAAAATTTTAAAGGCAACTTTTGGCCACAGAGTGCTCTGACAGTGTTGCCACTTCTAGCATGCATCAAAGTTCTGAAATTCTGGTAAGCATGTCTCAAATAGACGCTTCAGTGGATTTAATGAAGACAGTTCATATTTTGTATTTCCATGGCCTAGTGTTCTCCATGGTCACTTAGAAATAAATTCTGTTGATTTCAATAATGATTATTTTTAGGGAGAACAAATAGCCAAGGGTGGCTTGACCTGTAGGCTTCATTTCTGAGCCTTTCTAAAGTTTTCAGCCTTTGCTGCTCATACATGTCTGTTTGATTTGTATGAGTATTAAGCACCCATTACTGAGCATTGGGTTGCGACGAAAGCTAGAGTACACATTTGCGGGTCGACATTTTATGTCCTGGCAAATTTTTGAATTGGTTTATATTACATTTTCAATATTTTTTACACCTTTGTAGTTAAGACTTTATGAATTTTCCATAAATATCAGCAAAAGAAAGCAATAACCTTGATATTTTGACAGAATGGGGGCATAAAACAAAGAGCTTCTGGAAAGCCCTACAATAGATTTCTCTTCCACTTCTTAAACTAAAAAGCGTCCATAGTCTGATCATAGGAATTGCTTACAGGCTGTTTGCTTCTTTAATAAAGGGAATGTCAGAATGGCAATCATTCTTTTTTAGTTTCTGTTTTACCTACTCCCAAGTTTGAGTACAATTTATTCACCAATGGAGATCTCATCTTAGGGTACCTCCAGACACAGGTAAAATCACATTATTTTTCCAGGGCTATATTAAAATTGCCGTACATATCTGTGGCAATCCCAGTATAGTTCCAGGTTAATCTATTGAAAATCTAATATTTTGCTATTAAAGAAAACCTAGCAACAGTGCTAGATTTTCCATAATAGCAATTCACCTGTCCAATGCTCTTCACATTATTGTTGCTTTTCCCAAACTCCCATATGCTAGCTAGTGTTAGGAAAAAAGACAATTGGGTGGGCTACCAACTGAATATTTTTCAACAGGAACAGCAATGCAAAGAGATGGGAGTTAAAGTAGAGAATCAAGATTGCTTCCTAGAGTTTGGCAGTGACTGCAAAAAGCAACTGTGAGATCCAAAGATTCTGCAATTTCCTCTTGCCATCTGGTGGCATTTTTTTATTTTTTTTTTAGTTTTGCTAGGTAGGCTCTGACTATATACAGACAAGGTGTAAAACCTGGGACTATCTCGGGGCTATGTTGAGACTTCTGCAATTATCTGTGGCAATCCCTTCATAGTCCTGGGATATTGGGGTGATCACCTGCAATATTGTTAATGTGGAAAAGTCCATTTCCAACCCATACTTTACTATAATGCAAAAGGACTTACCAAGTCTGGATGACAATTCTTAACAGCCTACCATTTCGGAAATGGTCACCACAAGTATGTGGGGCTGAATTGATCCAAAATGGCAACCACATCGAGGGAGCAAACATCCAGACAAGGTAAGTCTTCTGCTTGCTCTGCAGTTGCCCAGTAGGGATGTGCACATATGGGTTTGTTTTTTGTTGTTGTTGGTTTTGCATTCAATTCAAGAAAAAATGTATTTTTTTCAAATAGATCCCATTTGAATGTGGTAGGATTTGATTTGCTACGAATGTTCGATATGATTTTGATATGAATGTTTGATACAAATCACATACAAATCCCTTACGTATCCCCTACATTTCCATTAGGTTTCTGGTAGGATACTCCTGTGTATCCACTCTGAAAACATCAAATTTGCCCTAAATGCTCTTCAAATCTCAATCTACTTTGAACCCACTCTGGATCCATTGCAGATGTGACTTGCACAGCCGCTTTCCCACTTCCCCAGGTTCATGAATATAAAGAATAGGGATGTGTACAAATGGGTTTTTTGACAACTGATTTGAAACACATTCATACAAATAAGAACATAAGAACATAAGAGAAGCCCTGCTGGATCAGGCCACAGCCCATCTAGTCCAGCATCCTGTTGCACACAGTGGCCTGCCAAATGCTCATGGGCATCCTAAGAAGAGACAAGGACAAACCTATTCCTGCTCTAGAATCCCAGCAGATGGCCTTAGAAGTGCCCCCCCCATAGATCCCCTCTGAATGTGGTATGATTCTATTCGATACAAATGCATTTATACAAATTTGTACAAATATCCAGCTCAAAGAAATAGATATTGGGTACATACTTGATACATATCCACCACAAACACATATGTAACTGATACATATCCAGTATGTATCGCATAACAAATCTGCTCTGAAAGTGTCAAATTAGACCTTAATTGGACTTTTAATCCACTCTCGATCCAGGTCAAAAGCAGTCTGGGTCCATTGTAGATATGACTGCTACAATCTCTTTCCCACCTTCCCAGTTTAACAAATGTCTGAACTATTCATACGAATGTCCTGAAACATTCATATTCGTATGTATGTCAATATATGAATGTCGTAACATTCAATTTGTGTACGAATGTCTGAATGAATACAAATAACAAATGTTATGAATATTCATGCACATCCCTAGTAACGAATCTTTGTAAGAATGTCAATCTTTGAATGTCCCAACATTTGATTTGAATATGAATGTCTGAACTTTGATGAATTCATACAAATTTTGAATGTTACAAATATTTGTGCACATCCCTATTTCCTAGCCATCTGGCAGTTAGCAATTATTTCAGAAGTGCCTTCTTCTAGAATGTCACTATATTTTGTAATATTCAGCCACCCTCTGGAGACATAGACTTCCAGAATCCACGTAGAAGACCTATAAAATTTTATTAAAGGCAATTTGACGAAGAATGGGCAAGATAGCAAATTACAAAGAAGTCAAAACTTGAGCTTTTATATTTTGCAGAATTTGCTGAAATTCAGACTTCTAATGAATTCTTAGCCCAACCTGAATCAGCTGATTTGAGTATGTAAAAGCAAGGTTTGTAATCATGTCAAAGCCTTTCAATTGGCAATTGCAGAAAATTTCCAGAAAAGGCCAAACAATTTCATGCCCACACCTGTTTCTGAGTACAATCTTTGATGGTCTGGTTTATGTACTGGTCTGTAAAAGATAATTTATCATTTCATCCATTGTGTAAATGTTCTGCAAAAAATATGCTAACTTTTCTCTTATTCTCACACCAAAATGCTTCTACCTATATCTGGCTGCAGTCAATTGCCATTTTGCTTCTATGGCTCTGTAGGTCTGCAACATTCTGCATACGCAAACCACATCCACCTTAATCTGTCTATATGATTTTAGGAGGAAACTACTGTCTGGATGTAGTCTGAGACTCTTGTGTTCCCGTCTCTAAATTCAGCCTTTCCCATCAGTTTCTTGACCATCCTGAGGCTGCCAATAGATGTGGCATATTTGTGAGATATTATATTACTTTTCATATTCAGGAAATCCTTCCAGCAGTGTCTAATAGACAAGAAAACCTCATTGCTTTCCTTGGGGGTTTCAGAAGTCTCAGCTAATAAATATAATTTAAAGTGGGTTTTGGCTCTTGTGTTCAAACCAGATCTTGGCACAAGACTGGCAAAACATTATTTTTCAAATTTTATTTTCATTAGTAAGTCAATACTCACTGAATTTTTATAGGAATTTCATATTTCTAGCCATTGATGTTGCAGCCAAGATGAAAGATATACAGAATAAAGTTAACAAAAAAAAAAACACAAAACCCTCCCACCACTAATGATTCTTATGGAAGTAGCAAAAGCGATTATGCTACACTATTCTTGACTGAGCTTGGAATGATGATTTTTGCCATGCAGTAAACATACAGCTCACCTTTGCTAAGTCAGAAAGGTAGGATTGTGGGCAAAAGAAGACATTTTTTTCTAAAGAAAATATAAGTCCATATTTTTAATTTTTTGCTAGTAACAATTAAAGATCCCCAAACTCTGTTGCTGTGGGTTATATAACAATATATGATGATAAAGATTTCCTTCCAACAGTTACATTTGGGAAACAGAAACATCCATTGGTCAAATTCTACCTCCTCTTCCTTCATAGCAAGAGTATCCTATGCCTCTGATTTGTTTGTTTGTTCATTGTCATTTCCACACTTACTTGGGTGATTCCTTAACAGGATGTAATAGTCTGGTTTATGATAAGCATGCTTTTGTACCCTGGGACAGGTTGCTAGTGAGGGAAGACAGGACCATTCACATTTGAAATGGTGTTTGACATCCCAGGCTTAGCTGCTGTCTTCCAGGTGTGGGCCCAGCCCTTAAACCCAGTGTTCAGCCTTTGGAGGCCACAGATGAAGGTTACCAATCTTCACATTCAAGAATACTGTAGCACAATCATTCTTGCTCCTTCCAGAAGAATTATTAGTGGTGGAATTTTTTTTCTGGTCAGGCTCTTTTCAGCCTGGATTTCCCTTCCTCTTCTGGTGGAACAAACCTTCATCTGCTCCCAGTTCCCTACAAATGGCCTTTATAAGCATTCTGCCTGTCTCTCACACCTGGAGATAGTATCTAGGTATCAACTGTGCCACATAAATGTTTTTTCTCTATCATGCAGTACTAGAACCAGGGGATACTTTAGGAAGCTAATGGGAAGGACAGTTGCTGCCAGAACTGTCTAGCGGAAATAGCCAGTTTGGTCTAGTGGTTAGGGAGCCAGACTCTTATCTGGGAATATCAGGTTTGATTCTGCACTCCCCCATGAAGCCAGCTGGGTGACCTTGGGTGAGCCACAGCTCTCTTCTGAGCTCTCACAGCCCCACCTACCTCACAGGGTGTTCTCTTGTGGGAAGAAAAATAGAAAGCTTTGTCAACCACTTTGAGTCCCTTTAAATGGGTGAGGAAAGTGGGGTAGAAAAGCCAACTCTTCATCATCTTCTTTTTCATCATCATCATCATCATCATCATAACAATCAGCCTGGATAGCCTTAAGAAAGGGTTAGACAAATTCATGGAGTGCGAATCAACAACAACTATTCATGGAGTGTATCAACAACTACTAGATTTGAGACTTAGGTACCACCACCATGTTGAAGAGATCCATAGTAGGGATGTGCACAATTTTTTTTTTAATTCAATTCATATCGAATCAAATGCAAGAAAATCCATATTCATTCGAACAAATCCCTTTGATTGTGGTAGAATGTAAATTCAATACGAATGTTCCGTAAAAATTTGATATGAATGTTAGAAAAAAATCCCATATAAATCACATGAATCCTTAACAAAGCTTTGTATGAATGTATAGAATCATTTGATTTGCATTTGAATGTCAGTCTTCGAATGTGCCAACACTTGATTTTGAATGTCTGAATTCAGCCAAATTTGTACACATTTTGAATGTTATATTTTTGCACATCCCTAATCCTCAGGATATCACTAAAGACCATATGCAGAGTGTTGAGAGCAGGTGAAGGGTTCACCTTCATCTTCTCCTTGACTATGACCAGAAAGAATTGGTGGGCCAGTTGAATGCTGAAATAGATGGGCAGAGCTCCTTTTATTTTTTCATGTTCTTAATGAATTGTTTCTTGCTATGTGCACCAAGTAGTTTCATAGTATAATTATGATTTTCAATGACATTGTTATGTGCAGGTGGTTATTAAGGCTGTTATAACTTTTGTCAATGCTTACACCATTCAATTTCATTTAGAAATGCATAGTTCAATTATAAATGGGTGTCATTTTACATTCTAGCCCAGAAGAAGGAAAGATGACTGACTTTGGAAATGCAGCTGAATTTTATTAGACGAGAACTTTACCAAATGTGAAAACAACAACAACAGAAAAAAGTTCAGCTTTAGTTTAAATTATGACCAGCAGTTGCTGGGAGAGTATTTATTCATAGTGAACTACTTACCCTTATTTCAGAATTATTTTTGTGACATTTAATAAGATAGTCTTATCTGTTAGAAAATAGAAAACATGAAATGCATCCCATTTATCCAAAATATCAGTGCAGGCAGCCAAGATATACAAGCAAATTCCAGAAGACCTCTCTCTCTCTCTCTCTCTCTCTCTCTCTGCATGTGGTTAGAAGGGATGGTGGAGGTTTGTTTGTTTATTTATTTGCATATTGTAATAACAGAAGTGGCCCACATAGGTGTTAGATTTTGAAGTGGAATGCATCAGACAAACTTTGTGAACTGGACTTACTAGGCCATTTTAATCAGTCCCACCTGTTCCTCTGCTTTCTCCTTCCCCCTTAGCCCAAAACTATTGACTATAGCCTTCAATAGTATTCAAAGCTGATTCAGTTCCGGCTTCTCTTTCCTCCGCTTCCCAGTGAATCTTTTGGTAATACCACCTTATCCTCTTCTTCCCCTCCATTGTCTCTGGATGGACTGCAGCCTCTCGGATTCAGTTACAATCTGTTCCATTTAGCCAGAATCTTTCTCTGTGCATATCCCTACCTCCCTGATTTGAAATGCTACCAAGTGATCAATGGTGTGAATGCAATGAGTTTAGATGGCAAATTCGGTTGACTGCCATCTTCATGAGAACATGGGGTTGGGGTAGACAGTGATGGTTCTTGCCACAAAATCAGTACAGAGCTACTGTTTTTGAGACTCTGGCTTACTGTAGGAATTGCATCTCACCCAATTGCCAACTCACTTTACATGAGCCATCATAATGTGTGTGCTGCCAAGGAGGCAGGTGAGTTAAAGGTACAAATATTTTCTAGGTGGTACTCAGGCTATGTCCTTGGGTTTGGAAATTTTGAAACCATCCTCCTTCAGTTTCAGCAAAGTATCTTCAGATCTTTTAACTGTGGAGACAAATCCTCAGTAATCTACTCATTTGTCAATAGGTTCCTTGCTATGTCAAGGAACGTGGCAATGGGTTTTAGCTGATCAGAAAGGTTCACAAGGCAGTCCATTATTTTGTTGTTGTTCTGTATTCCAGTTGGGATAATTCCACTTTAATCTACTTTGATTTGCTCCTCATGCTTGCAACTTTGCTTGCGAATAGGAAGTAGAAAAATATTAGTTTTCTGAGAAATGCCATTTGATTTTGAGTAGTTATTTTTAAAGTCTCAGGGACTTGGAGATGCAAGAATAGCTTCTACTCCTCAAGCCCACGCATGTGCCCTCCCTCCCAAAGATAACAGGTTTTAAAGTATAGTAGGTGGCTTTATTTAGATCACATTGCATTTGCTTTATTTATCACTTCATCTACATGTATCCACATATCCCAATAAATTGTTCTTCCTGTCCTAAAACTGTCCACTGTGTTTTTTCAGCTGCACATATGCTCAGACTTTTTAATGTTACTCTGATTCCTAGAGCTTTTCAATACCCTTTTGTTTAAATATCTTCTTTATTCATTTGCAGAGTACTAGAGCACGTGTGTTAAAAACAGACATTCACACTTCTTGGCCCAAGAAGTCTCAAGTATCTGTGGAAACCATCCACATAATTAAGAACCTTAATTTTGCAGATAAGTCCATAGAGCTCCAGTCTTTATGACAGGCAAGCAAGCAAGAGCCTCCCATTAGACAGTGTGAAGCTGATACTTTGGGAAGTTGCTAGTGGAGGATTGGTGAAGGAAAATAGCCATGAACTGAGATGAAATATAATTAGATTGCCTCTTGCAGCATGCAGCCCCATTTCATTTCTTCCAAATGCATTTGTGGATGAGAAGAAAACTCCCAGTCCAATTATGCCATTTTCTATTTTGTGACATGGACTGGCCAATAAACCTCATGGTCCCCAACTAGTTTGGCCAAAGGGGAGGAAAAATGTGAATCTAAAGCTCTATCAGCACTGGGATTTATTCCGGATTATATCCCAGCAAAAATGATGGACAAAAAACATTTGTCACCTTTGCAATTCATGTAAATTATGAATCTTCAAAACTTTGCATTTGAATTCAATATTGGCTATATTCAAAAACAGACCTTCTCATGAGAAATGAAAGCTTTTGTGCCTTCATTGGAAACTTTGTTACATCGCAGTTGCCTCCACAGCGGATTTGGATCATATTAGATTGGATTCAGATCAGACCCGGAAGCATGACTGGTGGCTGATTTGAAGAGAAAAAATGAATTCAAAGCCTAGAATATCAACCCCCCTGACTATTTATTTACTTATTTATTTACATTTTTATCCCGCCCCATACCTGGAGGTCTCCAAGAGGGTAAATCTAAAATCAACATCATTTTAACATCATTAAAATATTAAAACAATCTTATTTATTTATTTGTATTTCTATCCCGCCCTATACCCAAAGGTCTCAGGGCGGGTTACAATATTATAATAATCTGGGACATGTCCTGCCATCAGGCTTACAATCTAAAGAGACAAGAAACAAAAGGAAAATAGTGTGGGATGGAACAAGGAACAGCAAAACGCAAGCACTTGAGGTCTTCAGTTCAAATTTTCTCTAACAGCACCTGCCAGTGGGAAGAGAAAAGTATCTCCCCAATTTAACCGATGGCAAGGACTGATGGAAGTTGTAGTTCAGTAACATCTGGAGGACTATAATGTGTCCATCAATGTAGGGAAGCTTAAGGAAACAGAAAGGTAAGAAATACACTCAAAAGAAGCATTCACTGTTCTGCTGAGACTTTTCTCAGCGCTCAAAGGAGCACTTCCTTCCTTTCTTCATTTTGCCCTTCAGCAAACAGCCATGATGGCATAATTGATGAACTGATGACAAGATCATTGTTTTATTGTTTCTCTGCCTCTGATAACCTATAACCAGAGACATTATATCATCCATAAAAAAATAGTTTCCTTCAGCTGACAGCAAGAGTGCTTGAATGATGTGATATTGACCTACTTGAAGTCTGATAGACATCCAGACTAAAAGAGTTATTTATTACAGAACAGAAAGTGATTGCTTGATAGAATAAAGGGAGAAGCTTTTCCATTCCCACAGGCTATAGACTATTTTTAGGTTTATAAAAAATGTATCTGAATAAGTATATTCATGACTGATGTTTTGATTCATGTATGAGAAAAAACATTCAGGCCCCATTCCCACTGGGACTTTATTCCGTGTCAAAAATGCTTTGAAAATTGTTTGTCCGCATTGAAAATTGGCTTCCTGCACTTTCCGAGGAGTAAATTGGGGGAGGGGAAGAATTAAAACAAAACAAAACAAAAAAACACTTGTTTGAAGAACTCTTGTTCCTGAATTATTGTTTTTAACATGCTTTATTTTCCCTTTGGGAATGACAGATTCGCAGTATCCTGCCTGCCCATCTGCCCGCCTGCTCTTTTGGGTTTTGTTGCCACTGCTGCCCCCTTGCTGTGCTACCACATTGCTCACCCAGCTGCTTGCCCACCTGCCTCAGCTGCCCACCATTTGGCCAATGCTGGCCTTTTGGACTGCACCACTGCTGCCGCCTTGCTTGCTCAACTTCCTGCATGAGACCTGCCCTCCCTCCCTTTTGGCTGCCGCTGCTGCCTTGCCCACTTGTCATTTTGGCTGCCACTGGCCTCTCAGGCTGCGCCACTACCTTGCTAGCTCAGCTTCCCTCCAAGCAGCTGTGGCACTCCCAGGGCATGGGAAAGAAGAACGCTGGGTGGGTGACCAAGTCCTGCCCTCCCTCCCTTCCTTTCAGATGCCACTGCTGCCGTGCCACTGCCCTGCTCTGCTTTTAAAAGCAGAATTAACAAAAAACAAAGGGAATGTGCATAATATGCACATTCACATCTGTTTTTGTTAATTCCATTTTAAATAACCCAAATGGGATCACGGCCTTAAAGTAACACTTGAAGTCCTGCTCATATGTGCTTTAACAAGTTCACTGTCACAAGGGGCATGGTCATACCATGCTGAAATAGTCCATCTTATTAAGAAGCTGGACTCAAAATGGATTAATACTCTATTATGGCTTGAGACTTGTAAAAATCATTACTCAGGATGGTACAACTGAAATAAAACAGATAGGACTAAAAAGGTATGAATGGTGTGGTCCAAAGATGGACTGAGGAAGGATTAAAGTGAAGCCAACCTTAATTTACTTTCTTTTGGCTTTAAAATTAGATGATCATGAGTCTAATTTAATAAGTCAGTTCTAATTTGTGCACTGCCAGTTATAGGCAGTAAACAGCCCTAGAAGAGAATAAGATAAATTCCTTTTAAAATAAAACAAAATCTATAGTAGGATTCTGTTCAATCTGTCTGGCCTCCAGTTCTAGAGTATAATAAGAAGAGCCCTAGTCCAGCAGTCTACCATTTGCTCATGGGCATTTTCAAGCAGAAGATAAAGACAAAAAATTAACTTGCTCCCAACTCCCTGCAAATGGCCTTTAGAGGTATTTTGCCTCTTCAGTTCAGAAGTGTTATCTAGGGATTCATTCTAGTATCATTTTTAATAATCATTTCCATCACTTTACCAGGAACTGATATTAAGCTGACTGGTCTGTAATTACCTGATTCACTCCTAAATACCTTTTTAAAGAATGGTGTTACATTTGCTACCTTCTAGTCTTCAGGCATAGAGCCTGATCTTAAGGAAAGATTGTGTGTTTTTGCTATAAGATCAACAATTTCACATTTGAGTTCCTTAAGAACTCTTTAATGAATGTTATCTGGTCCTAGAGGTATGCTAGGATTAACTTATCCAGACAGGTGAGGATCTCTTTTCTGGCTACCTCAGCCCAATTTAATTTTTCTAACTCCATCCCTGAAAAGACAGGCTCTGCTACAGCCATATGTTCTCTGTATTCCACAATGAAAACTTAGGCAAAGAAGCAATAGTCCACTCACTAGGGGTGTTTTTCCACTGTCACTAGAAGTACCCATTAAGTACCCATTAATGGGTACTTAATGGGTACTTCTAGTGACAGTGGGAAAACACCATAGATAAGTTAAAAGAAGTGGCCAGGTGGCTCCCAGATGACCATGTTCACACCATTTTCCAGATGGGACATTGTGAGTAGGCATGATGGCACAGCTGTGGCTGCACAGTCGTGTCATGTCCTGATTGCCATGGCAACTTCTGGGCACTCTAGATATTGCCATGACTATGGTCATGATGATCTGGACTGTCCTGCCCTGCTCTTGCCATATGCACTTCAAGTTTGGACTGGACCTCAACCTAAATTTTGCTTTCAGAACCTTCCCATTTATGGTTCCCAACATCATTGGTAACAACATATATCATAACTACTGACTCCTCCCCTTCACTGTCTACTAACTTATCTATAAACTGCATGATGTCTACAGCCTTTGTGCTGAGCAGAAAAGTTACCATGCCATTAAAACATCCATCCAGCCCCCTACCCCTTCCCTTTTCTGTGGAAGAGTATCTTCGCTACAAGATAACATAGGCTCCCAAATAGGGGGCCCAAGTAAGGGAGACTGCTCCTCTTCATCAACCCAGTGTCCTCCCTCCTTGAAACCTCCACTCTCTAAGTCAAGTTTGTGGAATGGGATGCCACTACAGCATTCCTGAAGACCGCATATGCATGCCTATCTCTCTGTCTTTGCTTCTCCAGTTCAGTGACTGATTTCATAAGAAAAAATCAAAGGGCCTGAGGGCCCTGAGGGCCAGGAGCCAACTGCACAAAGTAGGAATATGCATGAAGGGGGATTTTTTTTTTTTTGCATTCAATTTGTATTGAATCGAATGTAATAAAATTTGTATTCATTCAAATAGATCCACTTCTAATGTGGTAGGATTCTATTCAATACGAATGTATTTGTATAAACCTGTATGAATATCCAATAAGAACACATACGTATCCAATATGTATCCCATACATACCCCATAACATATCTGCTCTGAAAGCATCAAATCCACCCTGAATCCACTTTGAATCTGCTCTCAATCCATGTTAAATACACTCTGGATCCATTGCAGATGTGACTGGTGCAGCTGCTTTTCCACCTCCCCAGGTTCACAAATGTTCTGGAGCATTCATACGAATGTTTGGAAATATTCGTACAAATACAAATGTCAGTGTATGAATATCATAACATTTGATTCATATACAAATTTGTCTGAATTTGTATGAATATCGAATATTATGAATATCTGTGCATATCCCCAGCACCAAGCACACACCTATGAATTCTGCTTGGACGACAGACAGTCATACACGTGACACTTAGAGTGCAGAGCACAGGGGAGTCCCTTTTCCTCTGCTGGTTATCTACTTTTATAACTATTTCATTTCATTTTTGCTTTTTCTTCTGTTCTTTTTGAACCAACCACACACCTAGTGCCAAACAAAGCTCTTCAAAACACACATCTCCCCTGCAAACTCACCAAAGCACCAGTAATTATGCTTCTGAGTTCCCCTGCCAAGTTCCTATTGCCTTTCCACTTGTTTGATCTCAACAAAGTACTGTTCTTCAAATAGAGTCCATGCTCAAAGTCCATCCATGTTCAAATTCAGAGCATCTTTTCCTACTATTCCTGCTGTTTTATCAATGGTGAGGTGTTCTTTGTAGGGCTGAGCTCCAGTAACTCAGCAACAATTGAGTACTATTGGTTTCAACATGTTGTTTCCTGGGCTACATAGAAGATGATAGTCCTAAAGAGTTGGCATGAATGGAAATTGCTGAAGAGACAAGTAAAACTACCATTTTTTCTTCAAAAACTCTCATTTAGCACTAGGAACTCTGTACCTACCAAGCTCCTGGAAGTGCCATTATCATCAAACTGAGACACATTTATAATTATTTATATCATCTCCAAACGACTTGGGGAAGGCAGTAGAGATGTGCACATCTGCTTTGTGTTCAGTCGATTCAAATGAATCTGAATGGTTCAGCCGAATTCAAATCAAATCCAAACCCTTGTTTGAAAATGCCTGAGAGGGATGTTAAAGGAGAATTCTCAACACAAGCCCAAATAATTACATAAATTCAGCTGTGCACTGTATAAAACAGGTAGAGAGGATGATGTGGGGTTACTATTAGATTTAGGGTGTGTGCGTGAGTGTATGGAACTTTTGCATTGGTTGGTTCAATTCAAAGCAAACCTGTTGTGTTTGTTTGAATGTGTTTGAACCAAATGTTTTGATTCCGAATATTCAAAATCAAACCTTCCTCCTTTCCCCATGTCACCCTCCAGCCTTTTTCTTTCTTTTAAACAATGTAAATTTTGTGCACGTGTGCAATTGCGGATGTCGTCTGGATTGAGGGAGCACTGACGAAACTAATCTGGGCAGAAGAGTCAAGGGCATATGTATCCTTGGTTCTTTTGTCTGGGGGTCCTCCACTCATTTTCCTTTTCTGGCTTTCATTGGCGCTGTAAAGCTACATTTACTGCTGTAAAGGTACATTTTCATCATGGGAAGTTTGCCTATTGAAGTCAGCAGTGCTGAGATAGGCGAGAAAGGGTCAGCCAGCCAGCCAGCCAATGATGGGACACTCATGACTGATGAAGAAGGGTAGAGTCAAATGAGAACTCCTCTTTGCAGCAATGAACTGTGGCATCTATCAGAAAAATATTAACATTGGTGGCAGGAGAGAAATGTGTTGGAAGCTACACATTGCCATGATGGAAGGAAAAGCCAGGGAACACAGTTCATGTTTGTTTGCACAGCTGAATACACTTTGGGTGTTTTTCCACTGTCACTAGAAGTACCCATTAAGTACCCATTAATGGGCACAAAAATGCCATTATGTACCCATTAATGGGTACTTAATGGGTACTTCTAGTGACAGTGGAAAAACACCCAAAGAGTGGAATAGTAGACTCTTTCCCCCTGCCAACCATAGTCTTCCTTGGGCTTAGAACTTGGAAAGATCCAGAATTGCACATTTGTACAGATATGTTTCTCACACACAAAGGGGCAGGTGAGGACACACAGCAAGGAAAAATGTGTGTCAGGGTGACGATACCACCCCAAAAGCACATTGAGGTGTGGAGAAAATGGTGGTAAAATAGCTGGAAGGGTGCCCTCAAAGCCAAAGAGACGCAGACCTGTGCAATTACATAGATCTCACTCTCGTTCCTCCCCGCTTTTCAAAGGAAAGTTGGAGAATGAGAAACAGAGCATGAGGAAAGTCAGGATGTGTTTTTAAAATTTGTTTTTGTTTTCATCCCAACAGTTGGCACACTGGTCAAGCTTATTTCAGTTGGTTCTAGATTGAACCATACCTATACATGTGAGTTGTACACATCTGTATGGGGCAGATGAGCAACATATAAGCACTCAACATCTTTCACACAAATCCAGTACCTATACTGATTACAATATATGACATAAGGATGTCTAAATGGAGACATATCCGTTCTGGAAATTTCAGGGTATATGGATCAAAGAGACTGTGATCTTTCGGAAAAAATAGACCTCATGAGTCTGATCAATTACTTCTGCTCTCTGCAATATGTGGACAATAATGAGCAAAACCTTTACCCACTGCTGCAAAAAATGTGTAAAACTGTGTTTATGGAAGTAGATAAATAATCAAATAGTTCCTTCTGATTACTTAGATTCTTGATATATTCTTAAGAATTTGATTTTCACAAAGAGGTCTGGCTGTGTGTGGGAAGGGAGAATCATATTTTTCCAAAGTTAATAACCAGCAGAGGGTCTGACGGCTCAAGAAAGTAAGTAAGTAAATAAAAACATGTTTCACCAATATGTACTTTAGACACAGCATCAAACTCTTTCCTATCCCCTCAGGCAAATCCCAAGTTTTTAAAAGCTTGTGACTCTGTTTGAGTGAATTGGTTTTTATTAGATTTAGGTCTTATACATAATGAAGACAAGTATGCACCAGTCAAGGAGCTTTACAGGACATACTCTGTGGCAAAATATAATATGCTGAACCTAATAAGCTTTGCTGGCAAAATGCATTTCAAATTTGTGTTATGCCAAGGGGATACTTGAATGGGTGGGTTGGTAGCCTTCAGAATGTGAAATGCTCAAACTCTTTGCCCCTGTGCACTTGAAGACCTAATCAGAAATAGTTAAAGGCCTGTCTGCTGTGTATTGTAAATCATTCAGTGCCTCCTAATTTTCACGAGGAGTGAGCAAATGAAGAGCAGACAATAGGCAGATTGTGTTTATATTTTATGAACTAGCTTTCTGACTCAAAGTGTCTGCCAGGGGGGAGGGGGGAGTCCAGTTTGATTTGTTTGTGCCAGAAAGTGAGAGTAAAATGCAAGCACAGTGTCACCAAGTGGCCAGACAGATTTGTTATGTCTCTTCATTTGACAGGGTAGCCATTTTAGAATTATGCCCCTGCCCATTGCTTTCAATGTAACTGCCTCATGGCAGGTCTGATTTTTGTTTTATCTAATTCAGTTGCATCTGCTCTGATTGACCCTTGCTGAGCCAGCTTAGATGTTTGGGAATGGAGCAGGGACTTTCTCATCAAAACTCTGTATTCATCAATAAAGCTATGGCCCCATTTCAAGTATCCACTATGTGCAACTTCCACAAATCAAGTATGGTGGTTGGCTTTTCTGGCTACTTACATTTTCAAGTGACTGCTTTAAAGCTGAACGTTGTCTAGGCCCTCAGAAGTTTTCTTAGCAATATACAGACCAATAGCAAATGTGGAAGCTGTAGAATTTCTTAATATTGACATTGTTAGACTTCAGCAGTTGATTGGTGTTTCTAGCAGTTTTTATTCCATGAAATAGGGTGTGTTCCCACTTAACATTTTAAATCCACGTTGGACTTTTTAAATCTGGATTCAGGACAGAGTGCACATTCTGGTTGTTCCCATTTCTTTGAGGATAACACAGTCTGAATGTGAATACTGACACTGCCACTCAAACGGAGGGGGGGGGACACCAACATGGAGGAACAGGACCTTTTAATTTCCACCCCTGTCCAATCCCTGTTAAGCCTGTCCCGTGGGGTGGGTGGATGGAGAGAGGCTATTACTCTCCTTTTCTGTTTACCTCTGGCCCTGTCCCCATGCAATTGAAAGTCTGCTGGAACTCTTCTTTTGCCTCTGAGCGGCCCCATTCCAGGCTTTACAAGGCGCTTAGGGAGCTTAGGAAAGTGAGACACCCGCGATAAAATACGTGCACTTTAAAGAAGAGTTCCAGCGCTCTTTCGGCGATTCACGGGTTTTGCTCGCTATATCTGCCTTGAGGACGCTCCGTGGCAAAAGGGGCGGGGATTGCTTGCCTGCACACACAGCCAAAAAGCATTCACACACCTGAGAAATGCAGCAGGTTCGCTTCCTTTCCTTTGTAAAAAGAGCCAGAATTGCTCAGAATTGCAACATTGTTATCAGTGATCTGTGAAAGCCTTAAAAGAGAATGAGCAAAGGATCGCGCTGTCGATGCTTGCAGCTGCTGACTTTGCCGGGGCAGAAAGCCTTTTCTAACAGAGAACTGAGTGAAAGTAAGTGCTGAAAGTGAATGAATGAGCGATCATCTGCCTTTGCTAGGGGCGGGAAGCCGTTTCAGGAGACGGGATCTGGCTATTTTTCCTTTTAACAAGAGAGGGGGCGGGGGGAAGATGCGGGGAAATGAAACAGGCTTCCTTGGGGACGGAAAGTCCGTTTAGATCACGGCTACCATGGGGACACTTATTCCGGAAGTGGAGGGGACTTTTAAAGTCAGCTATAACAGAGTGACGGCAGAGGAAGCCGAGAGGGGCTAATAAGTCTTTTGGGGATTGGGCCTCTGTTTCCCTTTGTAAAATGAAGGCTTGGGCTTGCAGCCTAGCTCTCCCCTGCTGTGCCAGTCTTGCAACAATCTATCACTTAAGGCTTGTGTTTTTAAAAACCTTTCCTGGAACAGTATCTCTCCTAATTGCAGTGTGTTCAGAGCAAGCATGGTGAAGGGAGGGGGGAGACCTTTACAGCTGTGAAATCACATCCACTTCTGGCAGCCATTGGTCAGAAGGATAGTTCCCTGCCTCAAATAATCCAGTAGTGTTCCCAAAGGCAAAAAAATAAAATAAAATAATGCAGGCTGGCCTCCAAAAGAAGACTGAGAACAGTTTTTGTGAGGACTTTTTTTCTGTGGATTTCAGCAGGATAGTCATAAATATAAAAATAAATTGGAACTTTTGATCCCAAAAACGGATTCAAATTGGATTCAAACTTGTGTGGTAATGCACCCATAGTGTTTGAGATCAGTATAAGGGTTTTCAGAATTTCCGTTAAAGAGCTTATATTTACTGAAGCTATCTGGCAGACTGTCTCCAAAAAGATTCTGCAGACCTCCAGACAATCTTTTACAAGATCTTTTAAAAATCCATTCACAAAGAACAACTCTGTTTCTGTAATGCCTGGCACTATGAGGTCCTCCGTTGTACCACCAAAAATGGTCTCCTGTGATATAGTGGCCCATGGAAGTGTGCCGTTTGGATTCCTCTGTTGTCCAGTATACTACTACTGCTACTAGCATCCTAGTGGGCCCAATGTTGAGGTCTACTGGTAAACCAGGCTAGAGTGCCATTGTGAGTGTTCTAGCCAAGTCTGTGTGGCTAGGCCCCTTTTTGTCATGGGACAGTGTCCTATGTGGAAAGGCCCCATGTCTTCCTTTTTATTATATACCATCAATCTTGCATTTGCTTTGCATCAAGAGATAATGGATGGTGGTTTTAACTGGACTTGTTTTGCTTCTTCAGATTGAACTGGTGGGAAGAGATGGAACTATTCTGAAATGTTTATCCATTGATCTGTGTAACAGAATCTAGGAAGGCAAATGCTGAGATATATATGGTTTTGTTTGTCTTCTCTTCTTTGTAATATTTTATCAATAAATACTCATGCTGTTAGAGCTGCAAGTGGCTGTGTCATTGTACTTTCCTAACGTGGGCTTGTAAATAAAGCCATGGTTGTGATGGAATAAAGATCACCAACCAGCTTCAGATATAGCTGAAGAACCCCCAGCTGACTGGACCTACATCACTGAAACCTCTCCCAGAACTCAGGTTGTGGCACATTTGTGTTTGGTGGAGAACCAGGATCTAATACTATACCAGTCTCATGCAGGGATTGCTTAGTTGTGGCAGAAGAGCAAGACAATGAGAGCAGATTATTCCATGGCAATAAAGTTGCACCATGGCAAGAAATGCACCATCATGCTTGCATGATAGCACAGCCTGCTAGGGAAGTGCACAAACAAACAAAAATATCATGTTACTTTCTTAATTGAAAAGAGCGTCTGAAAATTTGATTCCTTGTCAAATCGTTTCTTCAAACAATTTCTTATTCGCAAATGAACATTTTCATGTCTTTTTTCCCATTGAAAAAGCCTGTTTTCATCAGTAAAATACTGCAAAAATGCAATTGATTTTTATTTTATTTTTTTTTGCATTTGTGAGCTGGGAGCATTGTTCATTACATTCAAAGTCTGGTGCTTCAAATGTCCTTGCTTTCATTTCAGTGTGAAAATTTGTAAATTTGATTGCATTTTAAAATGTGAACTCATTTGTGCATATCCCTACAGCCTAGGAACTATGGCTACCACAGAGCTATGGACTAGAACTGAGTCCACACTGAAGCATAGGTATACATGCCACTATCTAGGCTAAGAATCAGGGTATGAAACTGAAGTAAGTCCATCTGAAGGAGAATTGTTTGGTGGAGTTACTCACCTCAGATAATCTTTTCTACTAGCAGAGTAGAAAGGGTAAGTCTTGACCGTCCTCCATGCCCACACATGCTACAAGTGTGTATTTCTTGAATTGTCTACTCCAGTTTCCAGAGCACAACCTCTAATCTTGGGAACCTCTATAGCAGTGGTTCTCAACTTGGGGTCGGGACCCCTTTGGGCATCAAACTGTCCTTTCAGAGGGGTCGTGATGAGTCTCCCGCAACCCTTCCCTCCCACCTCCCAGCTGCTCTGCCCCTGTGGTTGGGGGTCTCCACAACATGTAGAACTCCATTAAGGGGTTGCGGCATTAGGAAGGTTGAGAACCGCTGCTCTATAGCTACCAATCTACAAATCTTCGCTCTATGACTTCCCTGTTCCTCTCAGATGTTCAGATTTATTTCAGAAACTTTTTCATTGTTTCTTCTTTGTTTCCCTTTCTATCCTTATTGAAAACAAAAGAAAACCTGTTATCAGAACAGCTAGAGAAGGCTTTGCTTTGCTTTTGCTTTGCCCCCTCTCTTCCTCCCACTTCCATTGTTGGTTTGTTTTAAAATTATCTCAGATATTTCTCCCCTGCTGTGAACATGACTTTCTTTTCTCAAGTCAAGCTCTTCCTTCCTTTTCCTAAAGTAATGGAAGCTGTAGTAATGAAGCTGAAAGGAAAAGAAATAAATATTAATGGCTTATACCCCACAACACCTCTTTTATACAGGTCTCCATTACTTGATAATTACTATTTGGAACTTTATGAGAGTTTGGAGGAACCTAATCCTCACAAGAGACTAATGTACACAGACACTTAATCCTTTTAGGTTCCTTGTGCAGACTAGGTCCTCTTAGAAATACAGAACTACTCAGGAAGTATAGGGACTATATAGCGCTTGAAGCCACTCCTTGGATGTCTGTTCCTCAGAAACAGCAAATTTGTTCCTGTGTGAATGCAGAGATCCGATGTGTGAATGTAGAGATCCAATGATTAAAGAATGAAGAGAAGAGATGGAGAGATCAGATGCAATGAAACTTAGAAGAACTGTGCACAAACACCTGCCTGAGACCTTGCCTTTCTTCTCCTTTATGATTCTATTTGTATAAATCCACAGTGTTTCAGATTGCATCCAGAAAGGGTCAAAATCCCATAATGGTTTTGAAAGAGTATTTGATTTGCCAGACGGGTTACATTCTTGGAAAACAGACACAATATCTTGGATATTGTGTGACTGGGCAAATTATTAATCCCAACAGTATTTTGGAATATCCAAAAACAGTGGAATAAATAAGTGATATCCAGTGGCAGCCTCTGCAACCACTCCATTCTTTCTATATAGCATTTCACATGCTCAGTCCTGAAGAAGATCTATAAGGTCTAGATGTGTAATACATGGACCCTTGATCTCTATTAAGGGTTCATGGGAAGAAAATGTGAAAAGGGGGCAGATGGCATAATGCCTTGGGACATTTGTGGCATAGAAATCAAGAAACACAAACTCTGATTTGAAATATTCCAAACTTTGCAGCATGAACTGTAGTTTCTTCTTTTTCATCTAAGCCAGAGGATGCCAAAATTACTACCTTACTTCTGGATGGTCTGTTCTACAGAGAGCAGAAGGAATCATATCTAAAAATGTTTCCCTTCTAAACCTGTCAGCCCCTGTGAGAGCATTAACAGTCCCTGCTTCCCCTGTTAAAAATGATATGCACTATAATTTGTCAACAATTACATATGGCTGTGTGATGCCAGTGAGGATTATGTCTAGTGCTGCCCTGAGACGCATACTGTATTTTAACGGCTGGAACAGATAGCCTCTGAAATGAGCATGTTCTTGCTGATACCATCCAAGCTTCTTGTCCTAAAGTACTTGTCCCTGGATATACAAGCAAATTTCTATTTAAGACTCTCCTTCTCATTGCCACCCATCTACTTTACAATGTTTGATATGAGCAGCCTGCATTAAAATGTCATATAGGCAAGATTCTCCTGCTACGACTAAATAGTATGATAAATCATAATCTACTTAAAAAGAAGGGATTTTCTTGAAGGTGGCATTTTATTGCAATGTTCAGGCATCATTTCACTGAAGTCTAGGCAAACATTAACCTTCAATACATCTGCTAAATGTTTTATCAGTTTATCTTATTTATTTTATAACCAATGTGTACCTAACCCTTTTGATGCAAAAGTAGTGTCAGGAATGGCACCCCTGTCATGTTTGACCTCTTCCTGTGGGTGGGAAAGGTTTAGACAGGAAACATCTGTTGCTGGGCAGAATTTGGAATATCACCAGGAAGCTCTCTAAATTAGGGGGAGAATCTGACCCACTGATTGAGAAATGAACATAATTTAAATATGAACTGCATAGGGCAAGTATAAGAATGCTGCTGTTGTGTTAACTTGCTATTTAATAAACCCCCTGGGTTTTTTCAAGTATGGTCCTTTTTATTCACTCTGTCGTGCAAATTCAGTGTTTTGCAGGACCATCCAGAACAGTCCAAGGGTCCATGTAGAAGCTGCCATAAACTCTTGCACTCAGTACTCACAAAGTACATCCTTAAAAAAAGTAAAAACAAAGGATCTTTTGATTTTAAAAAAATGGTTTTACGGTTATGCTTCAAATTCTACACTGCAATTTATCACTTACATTTTCCATTTCCATTTCCATTTTTATTTGTATACTGCCTTTCCAAAAGGAAATTTTGCCCAAGGTGGCTTACAACAAACAGAAAAAACACAACAAATCAATACAACCAGTAAAATCCAATCTTAATAAATAATCATCGCATCAAAGAATACAACAAAAAGTTAAAAAAAAACACCTTCCAGTTCTTCAGATTTTACCCAGATGTGGTTTGCTTCCTAGAATAATATTTTCATAACTCATGAAGAACCTGTGGAAGCCTTGAAAATGGGAACATATACATTATTTATTTATTTATTTATTTATTTATTTATTTATTTATTTATTTATTTATTTATTTATTTATTTATTTATTTATTTATTTATTTATTTAATTTAATTTAATCTGTGACCTCATGTATATTCTATGGACTCAAGGCAGATTGTATAGTTTTTAAACAACAATTAAACAATGTAATACAAAATACTAGTTAAAACAATTGAAATAGTCAAAAATCAAAGAAAATCAAAACAGAGTTGCTGTCTGATGCCCCATACAATATGGATATGGATAACCTACCATAAATCATTCAGGAGCTTACAGATGTAAGCAAAGTGATATCAGATGAGCTACCTTAGGGATAGTGTTTTCTACATTAAGGCATTGTCCCTTGACACAATATTTTGATTTCAAATAAATGGAGAGAAAGGAGGATATCCACTGCCCTAAGTCTCAAGTTCTTAATAAGCACAGATGAGAAAGATACCCGTGGAACCACAGATTTTCTAGCTCTGAGCACTTATCTGTATTAATCAGGTTGGAAAACTGCTCCATCTGCAGTTATGGGACAGTCTGATCAGATTTATCATTGCTACATTTTAATTTTTTAGTTATAATTTGGTGTATACTGGAATTTCTTCCCATTTCCTTAAGCATTTTAATATGAGTCATATGGTAGATAAGGTAAAAGAAGATCCTTCAAAAGATTCTTCTTTACTTTTTTTTAGAACAGTAAGGGTTAAAATAGTGTATTTGTCCAATAATCTTCTTGGAAAGTATATTTACAAAGTTCACTTACTAGCCCAGTGGTATTGTTATTGGTAGATTTATTTTGAATGATGACAAGATTTGTGAAATAATAAAATGCAAGTTAGAGTTGAAGACGATAGATTGCATTAAATATGCACTGTGTTCTCCAAATAACAAGTTCAGGCAAAGTTCAGAGACTTACTGTTTCAGTAGGGAAATATATAGCCATGAAATTGTACTGGCATACAGTGAAGCTTGGCATAAAGGAAGAATATTTTGGTTTCCACACAAATACTTCTGGGAACACTGAACCTGTATCAAAACCAACATGAGCTTGAAAATCAAAAAATATATCAAAGAGTAATTTTTGCATATCTCCACAGATGTTTCAACAAACACTCTGCTAAATCTTGGGGAAGTCTGAGAAAAACCGAAACAAAATTTACCAGAAAATCCCTGACTTATCATGCAGATCAGTTAAATAAAACAAATTCATGGGAGAAAGGGCTAACACTGGCCTCAAATCATAATGGCTATGTAATACTCCTGGGGCTGGACACAGCACACCTGCAAATACTAGCTGGACACAGCACACCTGCAAATACTAGCTGGACACAGCACACCTGCAAATACTAGCTGTTGAGGACAAGTAGGCCCTTTCTGCACTTGGCCTTATTCTGGAATATATCTCGGGATAGTGGTCTCCTAGCCACAAGCCTGTAGGGAAATGAGGGATATGGTTGCTAAAATAAAGACTATACTATAGTGTTCTATAAGGATATGCATTATTTTTCTTCTTGTTGTTCACTTCGCATCTATATGAACGGAACTGCACTGAATGTACTAGGCTTCAAATTTGCTTCAAGTCCCTGCTGTCACCCGTCACACCTTCAAATTCATTCTGAATCTCCTCTTCATAAGCTCCGAAGCATCAAACAAAGACATAAAAGCTTTTCCTTCCCATGTGAAAGTCTTCAAATATAGCCAATGTTTGGTTCGAATGTGAAGCTCTGTAATTCGTATGAATTGTGAAGGTGAAAAACATTTTTACCCACCCTTGCTGCGCTATGCTATGCTATGCTATGCTATGCTATGCTATGCTATGCTATGCTATGCTATGCTATGCTATGCTATGCTATACTATACTATACTATACTATACTATACTATACTATACTATACTACGCTACACCACACTACGGCTTGTTCTTCCTTAACTTTCTGGAATGGTTCTAACTGCTCCACAGGGGATCCGTGTCTGCGCATGGGACCACTGCTGCCATCCAATCTTCAGTAGCTGTGAATAGGTAAAAATGTGTCCACAGCTTGACCAGGAGCATCTGGTTAGCAGCATTCACAGCCTCTTCCAGGTATGAACATTGTGAGTGGGTGGGATGGAGTGACTGCACAGTTGCACACCATGGGCAACGTTCTGAAACAAACCAAATGTTGTCATAGTCATTGCCATGGCAATCTGGCCTGTCTGAGCTGGGCCATCCACACTTTAAATGTTGGTAGTCCAGTTGGGAAGTGCATCAACACTTGAACTGAATGCCTCCCACTGCCCCTGATCTTTGCCTCAGTAGGTTGATATTGCTAAATGCAAATTCGTCTCTATTCTGTATGATACTGTGCTATACTCTGCCTATTTTGAGAGCGCTCTTCAAATTCTGTGATTTTTATTCTTTATTCTTCTGTTTCTAATGATGCTAAAAGTTCTACATTGAAGAGACATTTGTATTATTTGGAAGGGAAAAAGGTAAGACTGATAAAGTGTGACTATGGATAAAATATGAATGTTGCCACCAAGAATCTGCCATGTCATATCTGCACTACCTTTATTCAGTATGATTTTTAGATGAGTCTCAGGAACATTCTAATTTACAATTCTGTTATCAATTTAGAAAGCCTTTCAGGCTTTGCTTCATTTCATCGCTGTTCATGATGGATGTACCTGGAGTTTCTGTCACAGCTTCAGGGAGTAGAATGAGGGCCCAATCTCTATGGTTTAGAATCTCCCAGGTCTTCCTCTCAGAAGTAATTAATGATGGTCCCTTTCATCTGGGAGTCCCAGAGGGTTTTTGCTTACAAATGAAAAGAAAAATATGCTGCAGTCTTCCCACTATCCCTGCTGGCTATCCATTCTTCTTTTCAGACATGCTTAGCCCTGCTGTCAATGTATTGTTCCACAAACACAATTGAAGTTGGCAAAGAAGAAGATTAAGAAACCTTAAAAGATGAACATCACAAGCTCTTGGCTTTATACCTTGTGCCAGGAGAAAAGGAGCATCTGCAGGCAGCAATGTTGTCCCATCAAATTGAGTTTGGATTGTTCCAAATAAGCTTCCATATTGTTTTGAACTTAGAATTGAAGTGCAAAAGGACATAACTGTGGCTTCAGTCCCCAGAAACCACTGGGGTATCTTGCATGGATTGCACCTAAGGAAGTTGAGATCTCACATTTTGAACAATCTGATATATGGATTTGTGTGTGAATGCACAGGTACACACCTAACCACAGGGAAGTCATGGAAGGTTTCTGTGATAACTCTGTGCTATTTTTTGTTACATGACAATAAGAACAAAAAAAGCCTTAGCTCTCATTCCTGCTTAAAAACACAGAAAGGTAAATGTAATCAAGAGGCTTCAAGGAGTAAGGAAAACTAAACATATGGAATTTCAGAGCACCATAGAGCAGGTTCAAAGTCAGTGCTCCTGAGGAGGGCCAGCAAGGGAGAGCTCAAAATTTGAAATTAATTTTATATTTTAATATTTGAGTTAATATGAAGGTGGGAGATATCCACATGAAAGATACAGTAACTGCCAAAACTAATGGGAGAAAAATACTGGAATATAAGGCCTTTTTCAAACTTGGCCTTTGGAGACACCCTGGGGGTGGCCCAGGGATTCTGCAACTCAAGAGTGTTTGCATACTGCAGAGCTGTTTCTCAGAGAGGCCCAAGCATCCCTATCTTTGCTTCTGTCTCAGACAGACGCAACCATCCCCATCTTTGATAGGAGCAACATAATTGCAGCTTACTGCAGCCCAGATGCTGTCTTCACACTGACTTCTGTGTGAAGGCTGTATGGGAGCAGGGTAGGTGTAGCTGTGCAGTTGTGTGCCACATTTCCTGATTACCATAGCACCACAGTCACATAAGGCTGTCGCAGTGGTGTCGTAGATGCTGCTGGGCAACCGCATTCAAACCTATCTTGCTGCAGGTTACATTTCAAGTAGGTTTGGGATAGTGCTGGCATTCACAGTGGGAACACCAGTCTCATCCCATTCCCGATCTTAGCTTCCCTAGGACTGGCTTCAGCAGCCATTTCCAGACAGGGATTGGCTATAGGAGCCTCCATAGTTTCCTGCCCAATTTGCCCCAAACAATGAGTTTCCCTGTGAGTGCAATCTGAGAAAAGAGTGCAGAATCAGAGGCTTTTGGGGTGTGGTAAGTCATTTAATGATATTTTATGTCTGTCCCTTGTGCATCAGGTTCATCTTGAGAATGGCTCTTTTACCATGTCTGATCGCAGCCTGAATTAATTCTGTTTGATTTAACTGAAACGTCTGCATCTTATATTAACACTACATAAGTTCTTGTTTCCTAAAGTTGCAGCTGCCAAAACATTAACTGATTATTACTACAATGTTTCCAACTGCGAGCTTATTTCAAGCAGATAAACCCTTTAAATTCTTACATGAAAGAAGTGATGAGCCCTAGAGATTCACATTGGAAGCTGGGTTTTTTGGAAGTTCCATCTTCAAACATCACTGGTGCCGATATAGCTAGTGGGATGGAGAACAAGTCAACTAAAAATAAATTGTATCAGGAATATCTATAGATGATATTTATAGTTATATGTATAGCTATAGTTGTTATCTGATTATTGGCATATATTTCAATTGGGAATTAAGAACATTAAGGCTGCGTCCCCATGCTGGCTGCCTGGCACACTTTGTGCACTGGTTGGGCACGCATGGGCCAGGCATGGGACCGGGAATGCATTTTGAGTGTCCCAATGACATTCCCGGAAACGCGGGATAGGTAGGGGTTGGGTGCAGATGGTGACGTCCCATGAGAACCATGCTGAACCCTGGTAAGGGAGAGCAGCGCCACCCCCTCTCCACTCCCTCTCTCCTCATTGGTAGCTGGATTGATGTCAGCTCACCCCTGTGCTGCATTCCCTCCTCCCACTGACAACCAGGACTGGGGTGGGAGGCATGGAAACAAGTAAAAATAAAGCTTCATTCATAAAAAGAACTTTAAAAAAATTAAACGCCGAAAACCACTATGAGGTTTAGCGGCAGTTGGTGCTTGAGCAGTTTTGCACACCTCCACTCCACCAGGGACCGCAAGAATGGCTGTAAACCAAAAATCAAGCCTTTATTTATGATCACCTTGCAGATCGGGGAAACGAGGATTGCAAATGGAACAGAAATTAAGCCATTATGCTGCCTGCCTTAGCATTCTTGAAATGGGGTTGGAATTACCTCCATGGAAATGGCAGAAAATTAAAAAAACCAAGCCGTTCTCCAGCCTGCCTTTGTGATTGGCATTTAAAAAAGTCAGTGGCTGTGATCTTCAGTGGACAGGGCAGGGACAACAAGCACACCCCACCTCCCAATGATGTGAGAGCCAATCTCTTCACCGTTAGTCCACTAGTATCCCCATGTGTGTTCCCAGCTTGCTGAGCAATGGGCACCGTCCCCCCAAAGTGTGCTGAGACTTGTTTCTTCAGGTATCAAATCTGGCACCCTTCTGGCATGGTGTGTGTGTGTGTGTGTGTGTGTGTGTGTGTGTGTGTGGTGTTGGCATGCTTTTCACAGACCAAATCCAACACCCATGGGAACAAAGCTTGCCGATCCTGCACTTGGAACCGTACCAAAGTTGCATGAGGACAAGTCCTAAAACAAAACTTTAGTGAGATATTATTGCAGTTATTATATTCTACGTATATAAATATGCTATAGGAAGCTGAGTTAGGATGTACAGCCATTTTGCTCAAGGTTAGAGTTCGTACCAATGTTGCTTGGAGAACATAGAGTATGAAACTGGGATTTTTTTTGCCTGCAAAGCAAATGCTTTACTGCTGAGTAATGCATTAGATGTTGCATCACCTTTCTTATGGTATACTGCTTTCTTTTTTTTTTTCAAAATGAAAAAGTAGAAAGCACTGAGAAAATCAGGAAAAATGCACCAAAAACATTGGATTTCTTGGCTTACCCCACAGGCCTATTTTTGACTAGGTCATTATATTACATCCCAAGAACTGTGCCCTACTGTTTTAGGGTAGTTTGTTCTTTTCGTGTTTGATTGAAACCATCTGGCCATCCATCATCATGTCATCCCAAGGCTTTACTCAGCTGGTGACTATTTTCTTGCCTTGCTGAGAAAGCTGTGTTGAACAATTCTTGTCTGGTTTCAAAAGGAGTCTGTTCTGACATTTCAAAATTATCTTCTGATGAAGATCCTTTGACTATTTGTACACTAGATGCATAGTCCAGTAGTCAAATTTCAGTCAGGCTTTCCTTGGATTTGATAGTTCTCAGTTTATCAAAACTCAGTTTGTCTTGAAAGTGTTACTCCGGCATCTTCAAAACTGTATCTTTTCACTTCATGATAACTCTTCAGAATGCGGCTTTTACTTCCAAGTCAGAAATTTACCATGAATTCCAGTTTTTAAAAGGTCAGTTCCTTTATCTAATATCTAAGGTATTCTATGAACCTTTTTACAAGGACTGTGCTGAGCAATTAAAAATACACTGCAATTATATAATCTCCTTATTATTTAGTACTGCTTTGTTAAAATGTTACCAAAACCTTTTATTTAAGGAGATCATTTGAATTAATTATTTTCTGATTTTGAATGGCAAGGCAAGTTTCTAAGGAACGCCTCATGGATTTCAAACATTTGAGCAACTCAAAATACCTCAGTGGGACCTGTATTTAAGTAGAAATGCATAGGATCAGACTCTCCTGCCATACAGTAAGAAAGTATAAAACTATTAAGAAAGGATATTTAGCTAGAATTTTAATATATCATTAGTTTTCATGAATGAACATTTTCTTTGGTATTGATTCATGGAGGCCACATTAAGAAATGGAATTTACATCATCCATCTGAAACAGACCACTTTATGCTATATAGTTTACACCTGAATTGATCTGAAATTATCAAGTTCCATCTATTTTATTAAAAATACAAAAGAATTATTAAGGCATATCTTAATCATTCTATACATTGGCACACTGCTTGACTTATAAGAGAGCTAACCTAGAAAATACATCTACCGCAATCAGCAAAGTAGTAGTTGTACAGAGGGGGGAAATCATCTTAATGAAATGATCAGATGTTTTATTACAAATGGAAAGCACCAGCTTCCCCCTCTATTTCTCCTACTCACTCATATGCTCAATTTCCCTGCATTTTTTTCCTGAGGTATGGCCAAGTCATTTTCTTGGTGTATCACCAAAATCTGCCCAATCGTAAAGTAGGTTACAGTTGCATGTCTTAGACTATGAGGCAGCTGGAAACAGAACATAGTTCTCTACGCCATGATATCTTTTCTGGAATTTGAAAAGGCTTTCATATTTTTCTTGATTTTGTATTCTCAAGGGTAAGACACCTATTCCGGTCAATCACACTCCATAGGATTTCATTGTTAGTTCTCTTGCTCTTCATGGGATCTGTCTCTCCCTGAATTCTTCTCAACCTCCATTTATATACAGGAAAATACTCATGCTTTTATATTGATGGGGTAGATTTCCACACAGATTTATAAAAGGTGAAAAATCATTAGAAAAATCAATCTTAGGGGATAGGTATATATACCCTACTACCACCTTGGCTGCTAAAATTAATTAATTCAAGGAAATAGTCTGGACCTAACCTAAATGATTAACCATCTGTTAAAGCAAAACCTTTAACTGAGTAGCAGTTAAAGTGGAGGAAAGAATTAATTTCTCTAAAGAGTTAACAAGCTTTAAAGAATGCTTGTTTGTAGACTATGTCAAAGGAGTTACCCTGCTGAGATAGTTGTCCTGTGGAGTCAGTGAGTCTGAAAAGAAGTAAGCACTTGCCTCAAAATATGCGTATGTGTTTTCTTTTTTGGTCTTCAATCACTCTGACCTCTGGTTGAACCTGTATCCACAAAATAAAGAATAGGTAGCTTGCAAGGAAAGCCTTAAAAAAAATATTAAAACATTGCAATAAAACTTATAGAAGGGAATAGATTTACATCCCAGAGGGTCACCACCTCTCTTGGTTTGCTCCCAAGCACTTTCTAAAATTTGCAGAATGATAGAATTAAAGCCAACATAAAAATGAGCTTTCCAGTCAACAGCTTGGGGAATAATACACTAAAATGTAAATGAAGGTTAAAAAGAAGTTCCAAAATTGGACAGATAACTCCAATTGAGGATCTAGTGAACATCAAATACAGTGAAAATATTTCTAACCTGGCCATTTTCTGTTGTAACTCTCAGCTGACTCAAGTCCTTTCTGAACTTACCTGCTATAGATTTGGATCAGTGTGTCTGAATAGCCAGAACCACTGATCTGGGGCATGGGCCATTCATCCACGAATTGGATTATCTGGTATTTGTCAAAGCTTCAATCAAAGCTTCAGCGAAGGCCATATGCCCTTGTGGCTTCCCATCACACCCCTTCTTTGGAGGCAGAAACATGCCTTCCTGGTCTGCGCACACAGCTCTCCATCTGGGGAACACAATCCTTGGATGGAGAGTTGCGCATACAAACCCAGAAGTGCTTTTTTGGCCTCCAAAGTGCATCAAAATAGGCCTGGAGACACCATTATGGCTTCCACAAAGGTAAGAGAGCACACTGGAGTGGAACGGGAGGACGTGGTGGCTTCTCCAGGCCTATTTTGGCATTCTTCGGATGCCAGAAAAGCACTTTCAGGTTTGCATGTGCAGCTGTCCATCCATGGATTGCACAACATGCTGGGAGCTGTACACGCTGAACAAGAAAGGCTAAGAGAAAAGTGTGGAATGGTAGCAATGGCAGTGGTGGCAGGTGAATGGGGGGGCAGGAAGGGAGGAGTGGGGGGTACACTTCATTTAGTGCATGAATATTCATGCAAATATTCATGCACAAATATGAAGCCCCCTCGTATCAAATCGAACGTGGGAAATTGGTTTCATGCACACCCGTACTTCTGACAGCAAGGATCAAAATTTCCTAGCTTTGGGGCTTGAGGGGGTGCATTTTGGCTGTGCACTACAGTGTGCAACTAAGAAGCAATCCCCAGGTGTCCCAAAACATGGATGCATTAATCTCCATGCTTTGTCTGTTCTGGAACAAAGCCCTTAGTCCACTGGTTCTACCAGAGATCTGGATTAAGGGCCTGTTTAATCAGGATCTGGATTCAGACAAGCAGGGGCACAACCACTGTGATCTACATTAACTGGCAGATATGGAGGCCCAAGATCCTAACTAAGAGGCTCCCTAATCTACATCAAAGGTAAGTGTAGAAAAAACCTGAGTTTCATTCATTCTTTCTTTCTTTCTTTCTTTCTTTCTTTCTTTCTTTCTTTCTTTCTTTCTTTCTTTCTTTTTCTCCTCCGTATATGCTGTCAGCAAGACAAATTCTTCCCATCTCATTTTTGTGCAGTGAATTTTCTCTCTCTCTTTCTGCACTTGTTTCTTTTATATTTTACATTATTATTTTCAGTCCACATCTTTAATCTATCAAGATAATATTGATGTGTGTTTATTATACTGTATTTTCTGAATATTATGGTGTGTTGCAGAAAGCTCATCCCCCATCAGTTTATAGACATAATTAGGATTCTTTGCCCTGATGTGCATTACTGTGCACTTATTAAGGTTAAAGCACATTTGCCATTTGGTTCCCCACTCACCCAACACCAAGAGATCCCTCTGGAGCTCTTCATGATCTTGTTCAGTTTTAACTATTCCATCATTAGGATCATAGGAAAGGGAACACTTGATCCCTAATAGATATCTGCTACATTGCTACTGTAATTGCAAAGAGACCTAAGGAAATAAGCTTAACAGATATTCTTCTTCCAAACCATGAGAGATTTTAAAATCAATAATATTTTGAATTTGAGCCAAAAAACTGGCTGTCCAAGAGGCAGTAGATATATAGCTCCATGTATTTTACTCTGCATTTACCAACTCAACCTTGAAGTAGTGTGATGTTGAATACATTGACCTAGTCTAGTTTAGGTATAAACAGGGTATAAGTAACTGAGAAAGTTGTGATTTTAGAAGGGCTGGACCTTTCTTTCTTAAAACTTGATAATTATGGACATTTGTGGGGACAAGAGCACAAATCCACAAAGCACAGAGCCACTTGTGTTCCAGAGTGGCTCCAAGTGTGTGGGACCATCCCCCAGTGCTGTACTCTACAGCTATGCTAAGAGCATACTGGGAGTCTGCCATCTTCCTAGTATAGCGCTGAAAACAACCTTTGCCCTACTTCTGTGAGAAGGATGCATAGGAGTGAGTGGACATAGATGTAGCCACATGCCATGTTGCCCATCACCATAGTAATGGACTGCTGTACATGACCATTTTTGTGGTGAGTCACTAGCTCCCAGATAGGAGTGACTGCATTCAATGGCACTTAGCAAAGTGTTGGGAAGCTCTGAAATGGTGCAGGCAATTGCAATGCAAATGCTGACCTCTGTTCCTGATCTTCACTTCCCTTGGGCAGTGTCCCTGGGAAGGGAAGTGTCATAAAGCCCACAGCCTTCCAATTCCTGGCCTCTCATGGTACAGTACTACCTATGTTAGAGGATGGCTAGTAAAGACTGAGGGTGCTTCCAGACATGCCATTAAAACACATATAGACACATAGGAGTATAGGATGGACTGCAAAATTAGCTAGGAGGCGAGGATTGAAAAAAAAGCAAGGAAATGGGAGCAAAGATATTGTAATAATTAAGCAAAGGTACCCAGAATCCACCTCATGGGCCTCCTTCTCCTCTCTTCTTGGCCACTGGGACTTGCCCAGAAGGTTTAGTGCTAATGCACAGGTAAGGAAGCCAGCCAGGGAAATGGATTAGACAGACATTGATTTAGCAAGACAAATCTTATGTCCTTTGGGATACATAAACGCAATATCTTGGGAAAAGCTTGAACACATTTATGTACTCATTTATCAAAGGAAAGAGTGTAAATTGTGTTCGTACATAAAAGGTCCTAACTCAAAAAAAGAAAAGGCTTTATTGGGGGTGGGGGATTCTGGTTGCCACTGGCAGGATCAAAATCTGAGTAATATGACTTGTGAGTGTTTTCAGATAATAAAAGGCAGAAGAAAGAAATTGTGATGTCTCGTCTTTGGCATAGTAGAATCCATGTGTCAGCCCCTTTCCTGCTATTCTCTGGAACATCCCTCCTCAGGAAAGAGGAAAGAAAAGTTCAACTCCAAGACATAATTCCCCAGGGCCTGCTTGCCCAATTATGACATTTTGTACGATATGTCTGTAGTAGCGTGTTGTAGAAGAGCCCTGCATTCATTCGTGATACAGTTTAAATGTTTAGCCTGGTAGAAGATCAATAGGCTCATTTTCAAATGAAGGGGAAAACAAAAAGTTATCATTTGCTTTGCATTCTTTTCTAATGAGTGGCCTTGAGCAACTGTTAGTTCTACTTTGTATTCTAAAGTCAGTTTGCAATGTTTAGAAATACAGTTTGAAGCTTCTGCATTATGACAAGAAATGTAACCAAAAGCTTAAGTTCTGAAAGCCACATAAACAATGTCTGGCTGATTACATTTGAGGGGGAGGGGTGTCCTGTAAGTTCCATTCACATGAACTGAAGCGTTCAAGAACTACTGTTGCAAATGAAAACACATAAGTGTACATACTCCACACCCTCAGTCACATACACCCTGCCATCATGAGGTCTCTTTGTTCAAAGAGGAACTATGAAAATTAGAACCTCCTTGTTCTTGCTATTTTGCATTGCTTCTCATGCCCCTGTTCTAAGCCATTAATGCAAAGCAGATTTTTTTGTTTCATATAAACACTTGACCTATAATGAAGTTAGTAGACCAAAGGATTTCTCTTAATATGTGTGTTGGAGAATTAAACAAAGACTTGAGTTCTCCCACTGATTTAAGATCGCAGGGAGGTGAAGTTGTGGAATGGTTATGGAATCTGCACTTCAGGATGCCCCAACTATTCAAAACTTAGCCAACACTTAATTCCATTGGCCTTTGTCTAAGCAAGGAAACCGCTTTTCCTCCCCATTTTCAAGAACAGTTATTCTGTGTTCATTTTACATTTGGTTTCTAATGTTATAGCCCACTCTGAGACCTTTGGGTATAGAGTAGAATAAAAATTCAAATAAATAAATAAATAAATAAATAACCAAATAAATCCCTTGGAAGTGTTCTACTGGTAAATCACTCAAAAACAAAGGGCACTTCTCATCCTCATGCTCCTTTACTGCCACCACCTAGAGAAACCGCAGGGACGGATGGCCAACTTATCTGTGGTGATTTCCATCCAAAGCGATTTAGTGCAGAAGCTGGAAATCTACCAAGAGTGGGAAGCACTAGCAGTGGACACAGTGCATCTCTTGCTTCAGGAGCACAATCAGAGGATCCTACCATGAGGACAGTTTTATTCTTGGTTCTAAGATGTTGTTGACTATAGCTCCCATTTTCCCTTACACCTTCCAGCCACATTCCTGCTGTTCTTGTATTCAGATGACATATGAAGGAGTTCTTAGCATATATATCACTACATTTCACTACCTTGTTTCTTGTATATATGTAACACAGCTTCAGGTTATGTATGAACACTCTGCTTTAATTGGTTTTTTGGGGGGCTCATACTTATCACTGGAAATGGGGGGATAAAGTGATTTGATTTGTTTCAGTTTCAAAAGATGATCGTCTGAAGTCATCATCTTCAAACTACCTTCCTGATACCACAGCTTTTGATACTGTGGACCATGGCTTGTTAACAGATAGTCTACATAAGTTAGGAAGAGGAGACATTCTGGGTCTAACTACAGGATTGTTCTTAGAAAATAGTGTTAGGTGATTTCTTTTTGAACCCATGGCAGTCATTCTGCCAAGCTCAGTTCTGTCTCCCACACTGTATAACATGAAATCACTAAGCCTGGTCATTCAAATGAGGTTTCAGCACTATTCAGATAATACTTTATATCCCTGAGAACAGAGACAGAAGAGGTGGTAGATGTGCTGGAGAATTATGTAAAAGCTGTGATAGACTAGATTAGCACCAACAGACTGCAGTTAATAGGACATAAATTTTCTTGGTAGGTAGTACTTAGGTCCAGGAGTCGGCATTAACTCCAGTAGACAGCATTTCTCCTAGCAGACATGTTTGAAATGTAGGTATCTGTCTAAATTCAAAGTTGTTAATGAAGGTATATGTGGCCTCAGTGATTAGGACCACTAGGTCTATCCTGCACAGTAGTTTTGGCCATTCTTGGATAGACAGAGCCTTCTTTCAGTAGTATATGCACGGATAAGCATCCAATTCTGCAACCAGTGTGGTGAGTATGCTTGGAAAATGGTCATACATTGTGACTTTGCTGCAAGCACTGCAGGGCTGCCAATAAGAGCACTAGGTCCAATTCACGGTGTTGGTTCTAAACTATAAAGCCAGTTTAGTCTAGTGATTAAGAAGCTAGACTCTTATCTGGGAATATAATGGGTTTGATTCTGCACTTCCCCACGAAGCCAGTTGGGTGACCTTAGGCTAGTCGCAGCGCTCTTCTGAGCTCTCACAGCCCCACCTACCTCACAGGGTGTTCTGTTGGGGCATCCAGGGCATCCAGGGTTGCATTCTCAGAAATGCTACCTGTTCCATGTGCAGGATCAGCCAGACAGGCAGAGCTCTGGAGCCTCAATGCGTGGAGGAGGCAGTGGTGTCAGGAGGAGGGGTTTAGATTTGAAAGGAACTGGGGGACATTTGGGGACAAGCCAAACCTGTACAAGAGGGATTGGTTACACTTGAACCAAGATGGAACCAGATTGCTGGCCATTAACAATAAAAAGTTTGCAGAGCAGCTTTTAAACTGATCCTTGGGGAAAAGCCGACAGGAGCTGGGAAGCATCTGGTTTGGGAGAGTGCACCCTCAAGTCAGGAGGGATGGAAATATGCACATAATGCTGAGCGAAGTGGGGGATTATTCAATAGTATGCAAGCAGAACAAGGCAAGGGGCAGTATAAGGATTCACATGTTCCTCAATGGCAGAATTTGGACCAGAGGAGTGAATATAAATGTATATATGCAAACACCAGAAATCTTTGAGCTAAAATAGGGGAGCTAGAAAGCTTAGTTATGGAAAATAGGATTGATATTATTGGCATAACTGAAACCTGGTGGACCAGTGAAAATCAATGGGATACAGTCATCCCAGGTTACAAACTCTACAGGAAAGACAGGGAAGGGCGACACGGAGGTGGTCTAGCCTTGTATATTAAGGAAGAGAGAATTGGAATGTCTAGGTGAATCTGATTCTTCCACAGAAGCAGGGTGGGTAAAAATACCAAGCCAAAAAGGCAGCCAAACAATAGGGACATGCTACCGTCCTCCCAACCAAACACCTAAAGGAGATCAACAATTGAAAAAGCAGGTAAAGGAGGTATCCCAAAAAGATAGGGTATTTATAATGGGGGACTTCAATTATCCTCATATAAATTGGGTGAACTCCTGTTCAACTCAGGAAAGAGACTGAAAATTCCTAGACCTGCTAAATGACTGTTCCATGGAGCAAATGGTCATGGAACCAACCAGGGCAAATGCAGTCCTGGACTTGATCCTAAGTAATGCTCAGGACATGGTAAAAGACATCACTGTAGCTGATCTAATTGGGAACAGTGACCAAAATGCAATAACCTTGAACTTAAATACAGGGAGTAAGTTCTTAATAAAGTCTAACCCAGAGACCTTAGACTTTCATAAAGGACACTTCCCCAAAATGAGGAAATTAGTAAAAAGGAAACTGAAAGGAAAAGTTAGAAGAGTTCAATCACTTCAAAATGCATGGAGACTACTTAAAAACACAATAATGGAAGTGCAACTAGAATGCATACCTAAAAGAAGAAAGGGGACTTCTAGGTCCAAGAAGAAACCAATGTGGCTTATAAGTGCAATAGATGAAGTCATTAAAAACAAGAAGAGTTCCCTTAGAAAATGGAAGGCTTGCCCAAACGAGGACAACAGGAGGACAACATAGACAGTGGCAACACAAATGCAAGATGACCATTAGGAAGGCTAAGAAAGATTTTGAGGAGTAAATTGCTAAAAACATCAAAAGGAATAACTCCTCCTACTCCTACTCCTCTTCCTTCTTGATGGTTCTGGCCCTGGACATCCGAAATATCACTTTGTCCCATGCCAGCTATGACAGAGTTGGATGTCACAGAAACAGATATTCATCAGCAGGCTTTCTCTGTAATTGCACCAATTCATTTTGTTATAGCTTTTCTTTAAAATGTTTTAACCTTGTGTGCCACCCAGATTCCTATGAAGTGATGGAATTACACACATAGCAATGCAGCTGTAATCATGTAGGATGTACAGGAGGGAGTCATTGGTGGATTAATGATAAGACTTTCATCTCCTGAACTCTCAGTGGTCTTTAAGCAGCTGATGTTGTTGTTTTTCAGTGGCAGCCCTGCTGCTGCTCCCACCACCACATGTCAGTGACATTCTTCCCACTCAACTTTGGAGCCAAAGATTCCCCACTTTGACAGTTATGATGGGGGCAGCCCTTACCCTTTTGTTGAGGTTAAAGTCAGGGACATCCTGGTTTTGACCATGATAGAATGGCAAATGTACTTCCTAGTTTCCTTGAGTTAAATATCAACTTTCATCTTGGCTTGGAGGAGATGGGAAGGCAGCATTCCCAACCTTCAAACCCAAGGATTGGCTGATAGGGCCATTCTCTGTTTCTGAAAAACAAAACCAAAGCTCTACTGTAAGAACTGAAGCCAGAGATTCCTTCACTTCATTTATGATGGCATGGAGGAGAACTGACCAACCTCTGCCTGTTATGATGCAAGTGTGGTACGATGGGAAACAATGGCATGCAGGCTGAACCAAGGATGTCAGGAACCAGAGGCTTTTTCACACTAGGCCTTTTGGAATGGGTGGAGGACACGCTGGGATGGAGCATTTGTTCCACTGGGCCGGTGGTTCCATTCGGAACTGCCCCAGCCTGTCCCAGCATGTCCTACGCCCAGCCCAGCACATTCCAGCCTGTCCGCAGCCATTCCCCAGCTGTTCAGGGAGGGAAACATTCACACGCCTCCCTACCTAACAGCTTCAGGACATGCCCCCGACTGTCAATATTGGGCCAAAATTGGCCCAATAGATGGCAGGCCCGTGCAAGTCACTCACCTTGCGGGGCCCGGGGTGTGATCTGCTGTGGTCTCCGCAGGCACGTTCACTCCGGTAGATGGGACCCAGGCTGACCGTGTGGGTCCTGTCTACTGGAAGTGCACGTACCTGAGCATACTGCAGCAGATTGCACCCCGGGACCGGCAAGATGAGTGACTTGCATGTGTGGGAGGGGAGGGTGGCTCAGTCCTGGCTGCAGCAGTCCCATCGTGACTGCAGCAGTCAGGGGGAACACCCAGTTTGGCCTCCCCTCACCCCTTTCCAGGGTGGGCAGAGGTTGGACTGTGGCTAGCCAATCAGAGGCCACGCCACACACAGATGCACCACAGTGCCAGTTGAGCCAGGCCACTTCATACCCAGATGGCTAGCAGGTAGGTGCTGCGTGCACGCGTACCCGGCCTAGGGGAGTGGGTGCCCAGGATGGTGGTGTCCTGCCAGCTGTAATCCAGTCCCCTACAATATGCAGGAACCCGTGGAAGGGCCCTGCCAGGTTTGCCCGCCCCTGGGTCTTCTCTGACCCATTAGCAGACAGGCCTGGGAGGGGCATCCTTCCCCTGTCCCTGCCTTTCCAGGCTAGGGCCCTTGGGAATACTTTCCCCATCTGCATGTAGGCAGGTAGGAATGCATGTAGACACGTTCCTTACCTGCCTCTGTGTGAATGGGGTAAGCCTCTCAGAGTGTACTAGCCTAATTGCACTACAGCCGTTCCAGCTCTAGTGAAAAGGGGCCTCAGAGGTCTATTCACACGTAGGCCTCTGGTATGTAATTAGCAGCTCTGGTATAGTTACTCTGTACTGGAGCTGTCCTAATTGCACACCAGAGGCCTAAGTGTGAATAGGCCTCTGATCACTTAGAGCTTCCTATCTCTTCTTTGTTTAGATCCTGCATGAAAGTCAAAAGCTATGGGGCAAAGAATAATAATATACTATTCCTTTTTTGAAAATATGAAGATTATACAATCTGATTAATAGCCCAATAACGAAAGTCCACATTTTCTAGCAGTCCACACTTTCTACTTTCTTGCAAGAGAACTGGAGGAATCAATTGGGTAGCATTTTCTGACTGTGTACCTTGGTGGAAATGGGAAAGTGCTTGGAAGGAATGAGGATTCTTTGCTCTTTTGGCAAATAACTTTTAAAGGTTTTTTTAAAAATCACTTTCACTCACTTTAGGACCTTTGAAAAACAAATAGCTCAAAAGTGGAAGTTTTATTAGGTTCACAATGAACAATGGCATATAAAATACTTCCATTGATACTTTATGCTCCCGTTAGCTTAATCCTGAACGCCATTCATCAGCTTCATTAATTGAATCCATGGAAAGAAAAGGCAATAAAAACACAGGATAGATCCATAACTCACTGATGGAACCTGTAATACACTGTAGTTTCTATCCTGAAAAGTTGAGAGAGGAAATGGCAGCAGCACAAAAGCCTGCATTAGTTTTGTGAATTAATGAAATAAACGCGGGTAGTGTGATAAATAACGGAGATAGCTGAATAGCAGAAATATCAAAGTCAGCCTCCAGATCTAAGTATCAAATGCATAGAAAGTGATTTTACAGGTTGGCTTCCTACAATATCAGAAGCATTGTCAATGCACCCAGAAGTCTGGTCTCCAAAATATACTTGAGACAACCACATCTGAAGTGTATTATCACACAACAGCAAAGGGTGCAAGCAACGGCAGTCTGATTGATCTTGGTTGACCTAAAGGAAAAGTGAAGACTTTAGTTGTTTGAACATAATTCCTACCTGATTGCTTTCACAAAAGCTGCTACATATAATAAAGAGTGATAAACATTTATGATCATTGTCACCAACAACTCCAGCAAGATGAGAATTTGATTCCTGCTGAGTCAATTTCTTTTAAAATGCAAATTTCCATTTTGTACGGAGTTTTGCTTTCAGAGTTCTGTTCAATTGCACAGAACGTGAACACATTTTTACTAGTTCATACCCAAACCCAGGGTGCATTCCCACTTGACTTTTAAAAAATGAAATTAACCTAAATCCGATGTGAATGTGCATTCTGCCCGTTCCCATTTTTTAAATTATAAATTGCAGGCAACCCCATTTCTTGCTGTTCCCACAGAAAATGCTCCAAAAATGCATTGGGGAAAGTGCGTCTTTTCCTCCCCACCCTTTGCCAGTCGGGGTTCCCACCCCTCTCTCTTGATTGAGTTTGTTCCTGCAGTTAACATGATGATGTGGCTGAGGGTGGGGAATTCCAGCTCCATCCGTTGATCACATACCCAGCCTCTTTTGTAATTTCGGACTAGTGATCCCCCACAACCATGGAGATAGATTCCACGATGCTTTAGCGGTGTGCAAAATCACCTCCCTAAGCCTAGATCTAGCCCATGGTTTGCTCCCAGTGGTGGGTGGGAGAGAAATTTATCAACCGTATTGTGCCCTCACCACCAGTTGCTAAACATCGGCTAGATCTAGGCTTGGGGGTGGTGGTTTTTCTCTTGCCCTCCCTCTTTAAAATTCTCCATCCACTTCCAACTTCTAAATGGATCCTGGATGTCTATCCAAAAGCTAGTTCGTGTGTGTGTGTGTGTGTGTAGAGAGAGGTTGGTTCACACAGGTAAACAAAGAGCCAATCAGTCCATCTTTCCCCTTGGACCCACCTACCTCCTCCATGCTTCTCACCCACCCACTAGCCATGCATAATGTGGTGCTGTTTTTGGAAGCAAGCAGAGGGGATCCCCTCAGACACGAGAAAGCCATGTATTTTCTCAATTGTGTCCCGAAGTCTGTGTGCCATGCTCAGCCAGTGGTGGGTTGGTGTGATGCTTTTTTTGGGGGGGGGATGTGTGATGCAAGTTCTCTCTGCTTCATGGGAGGGATGGTAAGGGGCTGCGGAAGGTAAGCCTGATATGTGTCTTGTATGTGTTTTTAATGCGTTCTTAGCACCAGTGCAGAAACACCCATGCATTCTTCTCTCACATCCTGTACTTCTGATGCATTCCCCCCACGCATGCTACTTTTGTGATAAAAAGTAGTTTAGAGCAGCATACAGGCCCAAATGGCTTCAAACGAATATAGATAATTTAATTATCTTGTTTATGCAGTCACTTTTGGACTTTGCAGACCTTTATATGTTTTGAAGAAAATTCTTAGAATTCTTAGCTGAGCGATGCAACAAATTTAGGATTTTCATGTTATGACATCTTAGGCTTAAGTCTCTGTAGACTTGCCTCACTAGAGAGAGGTGCATGAACTTGAAGAGGAATGCTGTGTTTTAAAGCTGCATATCTGAAAGATCTCTGATTGCCTCCACACATATTGTATTCCTTCTTCCATTGTCAAACTTTTGGGTTTTGTGCACCCCACCTGGGTTGCCTAACAAACTTTCAATTTCAGAATTTGGGCAAACTGCCTACCTTTTCACACAGTTAATAAAACCAGACAGAGGGAACTTCAAACATGAAAGGGAGGAAAATTGCTTATGGAAAAAATAACACCAGGTTGTTATTCTAAAGAGGTCTCACATTTGTTTTCAATATGGACCTTGAATATAGCATGGAAAATTGAAATGGTAGTTTTCTTCGAAGGCAGCAGCACCAGGAGAATGAATGGAAAAGGTGATTCAAGCCTGCAAAGAATATCCGGCGTACAACAACATTTTGATCTGAGTAATTTCCAAGCCATTACTCTGCTCTCCTTGGTTGCATTTTTTTCCCTCAAGGGTAAAATAAACCAGGCTAATAATTGCTACAGCCAGGCTACAAGCCTTCCATACCTTCCCATGTGCGCAAACACTTTATTTTGTCTTCCCATCCACCCCCACCTTAAATGAGAGCTATTTTAACAGCAGCACTGCAGGTAATGCCATGGCTATTTCATCCCATACCTGATTTTAGTGTATGCCAAAGGCTATAGTAGTGTGTCTACAATAATGCTAGGAAATAAATGGAAGAACAATATATTTAACCAGTGAGGGGTGTATTTTGGTTGGGAGAAGGAGGAGAAAAAAAATTCTGGCAATTTTAGGCTAGTGTAAAAACAAGAAAATCTTAAGAGATGGTGGCTTATAATGCGGTGCCTTCTCTCATTTGGCAGACCAGAACTGCAGCCCCTCTGGAATGCTGGGTCTGAATTGGGGAAGATATTGGACCAAGCAAGAGTTTGCAAATGGAACTGCAGCCCATGCCAATGGAGGAACCAGTTATAAGTGCCATGTGTGGAAGCAGCCTACGACCCTGATCAGATAGACCAGTAAAAGTGCCAGTAATCCACGACTGAACTCACTGAAATAGTGCTGCATGAAATTTTATAGCTATGAAATATGCTTTATGGTTGTTAATGCAGCCAACCACACTACCACTCTGCTGGCACAAAGTGTGTTTCAGATGCCAGTAGAAAGGGTTGCAGAGTTTGGTCTTGTGGTTAGAGTGTTGGATTCTTATCTGGAGGATTCCTAGTTTGACTCTGCACTCCTCCATGAAGTCAGCTGGGTGACCTTAGGCTGGTCACAGCTCTCTTCTGAGCTCTCACATCCCCACCTACCTCACAGGGTGTCTGTGGTGGGGAGAAAAGTGGGAAGCTTTGTCAGCCGCTTTGAGTTTCCTCAAAAAGGTGAGAAAAGTGGGGTATAAAGTCTAACTCTTCTGCTGCTGCTTTATTCTACACATCAGTTCTGGATCGCCATGATAGAATGCAAGGGTTGGTCACCTTTTTAGAGCACCTGAACAGAGCTATGGTTCTCCTAGTCAGAATGGTGATATTCTCACAGTTACAGTATCTCTTTCTTTGCCTATTATAAAAGCAAACTTGAAGTGTATGGTAGAGAGAAGAAGAATCAGAAGACAGATCAGATTATAATGAACTTTTGTTCATTTTGTGGTGGGGAGCCAGCCTTGGCATGATGTTTGATAGTTCCATTACCGCTCCTCAGACCACAGTTCTCAAGCTGCCCTGCACACAAACGCATACATCTCATTGTGGCAAGGGTCAAGATTAGTACATAAGAAGTAGCTTCAGAGCTTCTTGTCATGTACTGAACTCTTTGTGCCTTCAAAGGGTACTGAAGTTCCTCTACATGCAACTAGCCCTTTCAGCATGGTCTGCTGTGATGATGGGCAGTCTTCAATGCTCCCCAAATGTGGCTTGAACAGTGTGTGGATCCACAAGCAGAGGGAGTCTGTGACTTGCCATGTGAGTGTGTGCAGGCATGGCTGGACAAATGCTGACCCTGGAGGTACACATTGTTCCTCAGGGTGCTATGCAAGAGCGGCCCAGGAGGCAGCACATGTTTTCATGAGAAGCAGTTGACCAGCCCACACCAACCAAAACTGAACCCTAAGAGCTACCACTGGACACAGGCTTAGCTCACTGAGTAGCTCACAAAGATTACACCTTTCAGTATATAGTCTTTTCACAGCTATTTAAAACAGGGAACAGTCCTGGTGCTCCTTGTCTCAACCTTATGAACAAGATATGGTTGATAGAAAAAGTTTCTCATATAAGCTCCACTTTACTCCATTTCCCCATATTGTTTTTGCAACCACTCCCCACCCCCAAACACTATAAGGCATTTTACATGGACACCATCATACGCTGCCTTCATTGGAGCGGGCCATGCAAACCCCACTCTCTGTACAAATATCCCACCACATCAGATCATAGAGTCCTGCATAAGATGTCAATGCACTTTCCTCCCCTCTCAGCACTGAACGTCAGTGCAGCAGGTTCGTACTATAAAGTAAAGGGACAGACAGTCTTCTCCCTGCCTGCCAGCAATGCACCCAGCTAGGGATCCAAACCATGCACCTTGCTCACTCGCTCACTCCTTGCTGCCTCCCTGTAACATCAGACATGTGGTCTGATCCCATTGTTACCCTGTCTGGTCTTTTTTTGGTAACATTGTAGTACTGCAGGCTCTTCACTCTTCACTTCCTCCTCCCCAGCCCAATCTCCTTAGCATGTAATGGCAGAGAGCCAGGGAAGAGAGGAGTGACCACTGCTTATTATTGGATCAGGGGAAACTGAGGAGACCATCCCAAAGCATGGGTCCCTCCCCAAAAAACCAGCTTGCGTTCCCATTTTCTAAATAGTGAGGATTGTTTATTTCTAAATCCAGCAGCTAAACCTCTTTTGATCTGCATATAGATAATCTGTGTTTTAGAACCATTAATCCTCAGAAACTGCGGATTTTTGTGAAACTTTGGGAACAGTGAGTGCTCAGAATGATTTCAAAGCTCTTTAAATCTTGAATGGGAGCACAGAAAAGTGTACATTTCTTGTAGCAGCTCATTTGGGGACGGTTTCTACTGCCTTTTGTAGGCTCCCCTTACCTAATTCTCTGCTACTTTGCAGAGTAAGTGTTGTTATTGTTTCCCTTTAAAGTGTAAAAACACTGTACTGTTCTTACTATTGCTGCTTTAAATTGCTTTCAGTCATCAAATATCTACAAGATTCCACAGAGGCCAATTGCTGTCATAAGTAGAGTGCATTAAAAGGCTTGATTCATTATGCTTTCAATGTGTATGTGAATCCTTGTTTCTTGACAGGCGAAAGAGCTGTCCTTTTGATTCAAGGCCAGTTTATTTATAATATATCCTACTCTATGCCAGTGTTCTCTAGTGAGTTTCAGATTAGAATTCAGTATTTTGTACTTGGATTTCATTCATTTTCTTTCGCTTATGGAACCATTTTTGATCAGTAACAATGAAGGTGTAGAAAAGATTTTACGAAGATTCAGGAGAAAATGTTGGTCAGAAGAAGGCATGTGTCCAGTCTCATGCTTTGCTCCTCAGAAGTACTTCTTATTGTTTCCAATGGATATATGATGGATAAATTGTGATTACATCATTTTCAGAATCTGTCCAGCTTAGTATTATGAGCGGCTCTGAGATGGTAGCTTGTACATTTCTTTAAAAGAGGAAATTCATCCAAAGACACCAATTTACATATGATTTGAATGTAGTAATTCAGGGGAAATAATTTTAATTAAAATAGAAAGACATTTATTCATAGTAGGGAAAAGTGTGACAGGTGTGTTCTGCCAGCTACTATTGATGGAACCATTATTAATAGGCATCTTCAACATCACATTTTCTCCTTATTAGAATCTTTAAAAAATATTTACACTGTGGTTAGGCTAAACATTCCTATAAACAAGACACTCAATAGAAACTTATCACATGAAAGACCTTTATTTTATTTATTTGCATTTCTATCCTGCTCTATAACCTAAAGTTTCAAGGTGTGTTACACACTAAAAGCAATAACAATGCCTGAAAGAGGAAAGAGAAAGCTGTTTCCTCAGCTGAAGGCCAGGGTAAATAGGTGTACCTTCACAAATTTCCTGAACATGACTGCATTTACACCTGAGTTTTAATCCAGTTTGAGACCACTTTCAAAGTGACAGAATATATCAGCAAAGTGAATGATCATTTCTGTCCTCTTTATCTAATCCAATGATGGCTTTTCCAAGTTAGATAATGCAGAAAGAAAACAGCTTGAAACTCTGCTGATGTATTATCTCATTCTGAAAGTGCACTAAAGGTGGATTAAAACAAGTGTGAACTCAGCCCATATGTAGTGAAAATGCATTTGAAATAGTGCTATCCTATGTAAGGCACTTAAGAACATAAGAGGAGCTATCTCACACACTTGCTCATCAATTGTTTGTGGACATTCTCAAACAGAAGACAAAGACAAAACATTCACCTGCCCTCAAATCCCTGCAAATGGCCTTTAGAGACAATCTGCCTGTCTCCCCAATCTCAAGGCAGTACCTAGGCATCCACTGATAAACCTGTCATCAATAAACCTGTTGTCTATGAATCTCTTCTTAAAGCTATCTTGGCAAGTTTGCTGTCACCACTTCTTCTAGTGGTAAATTTCATAGACCAATGACCCTCTGGGTGAAAAAAAAATACTACCTCTTGTTGGTCCTAACTTTCCTACCCAATGGCTTCATAGAATGCCCCCTGGTTCTAGTGTTGTGTGGAAAGTGTTGCCAGAAACAAGAAGAATACATTAAATTACTTGATTACAGCCATCATCCCATTTTTCAGAGAAACAGTGAAATATGAGCCTCTGATTTCTCACATTTCCCAGCCAGATCAATGATCTGAAGGTGTGAAGATAGGGGAGATTAGTCCTGCACAGATGAACATGACATTAAGCGTTGTCTCCCCTGTACAAGACAATTCAGCTTGGCAAGCACTGAAACAGTGTATGCCAGGAAGAAATGATCAAGGTATTTATTTATTTATTTATTTATTTATTTATTTATTTATTTATTTATTTATTTATTTATTTATTTATTTATTTATTTATTTATTTATTTATTTTTGGTACTTCAGAGAATCCCTATTGTTTCTCACTCTTGAAAGTACTGGAGTACGTTCCAAAGGAGATAAATGCCAGAGATCCTTTGTGTTGCTTTCTCTTCCCACAACCTATTCTGGGAATACAGGAAAGGTATCAATTACCCTTTCTGCACTGGGTCTTATTCTGGATTATTTCTCAGAATAGGGATCTGCCATCCATATGTTAGTGCAGACTACAGGTGGCCCCGGGCAATGTCTGCACCAGCATGAGGATGGAAGTTTCTTAGTCCAACATATAAACCTAATTAAAGCCCAGTGCAAAATGAATCTATCAGATATTCTCCCATCAAGATGAGCCACTACTTCAGCATTTTTAGAGTCTTGTGTTGTTATAACTCTATGGTTAGAACCAGTTTTCCTCAGGAGAAGAAGGAGAACAAAGATAAGCTGGAAGAATTCAATATGTATGTGTGTGTGTGTGTGTGAGAGAGAGAGAGAGAGAGAGAGAGTATGAAAAGAAAGAAAGGATGCTTTTTAAAAAGAAAAAAGAAAATAGGTGTTTCATAAATGTCACTGCTGAAATGCAAAGTTAGTGAAGAGCTCTGCAAGTGAGGCAGATGGTATCATTGTTAAGTCCAAGCAACTGCTGGCTCTTATCATTCATTTTTCTCAGTTCCCATCAGCCTAATGAGCAGAGTGGTAAGGTAATGATCTGTGACTGCTAACATGTTCAAGCTAAGGATACTTCCAAATGCCATGGTATTTCACAGAAAATTTGTGATGTTTGACTACACAGAAGGAACAGCTAATAAGACTGTGAACATAATAGGCAATTATGGGCAATTTGATGGGTGTGGTATATGTGATAAACCAGGCAAAGATAACGACAGATTGCTGCTTGTCCTTTTTTCACCCACTAAGAAACAAAAAATTGTTTTGTTTTTTTCTATCCTGTTCCTAGCTGTTCCTAGTTAGAATGAGAACATACAAGAAACAGCTGTGTTTCCATTTACCTCCATGGACAGTCTCAGACATTGTGTCTCCATTTTTAGCAGCAGAAGGTGACACAGAGAGAACAGGATTCTCACCTGGGAGAGAAGGGGGGAAAGTGGGGTGAACATTCTTGAGACAAGCACCTTGGATACGCCTTCTTAAGACACCCATGTGCATCTGAATACGGAGATCATCAGGTAGTATGGTAGGAAGGGTGCTTCTGTAGAGGCACTGTGACTGTAGAGACATGTCCTCAACAGGGACCACCAGCCTACCCACCACTCCCTGTAAAGCCTGTGGGATTAATCAAAGATTAGGACCATCTATGAATTTTGAATAGCAAGCTACCCCATTGGCCTATTTTTACCTTGCTCAGACTTTGGGTATCTGTCTTCTTAATGTTGCTGTACTCCAACTCTTTTCAGTATCAGCTGCTGTAGTCAATGTTCAGATATGATGTGAGTAGTAGTTCAACAGCACCTGGAGAGAAACATTCAGCAATAAGCTGTTGCAGTTCAATATTCTTCAGGACTAATATTCTTCTGCACACATGTGTTTATTTAGGCAAACAAACAAAAATAGGCAATAGACAATGATGAAGAAGCTACATGGGGAAAAAAAGCTGAAAATCATAAGGTTAAAATATGGAATTTTAAATTTCAAACAGATAAACAACTGTATTGTCATATGCCTGATATTAATGGAGTTTGTCATATGCCTGACATTAATGGAGTTGAGGAGAATGTTGCAATCATCGATGTGGTTATTCCAGGACACAATAAAACTGAAGGGAAAATATTGAAGAAGATAGTAAAATAATAAAGTTTATGAATGGAAATCCAATATTTTGGGGAATAAAGGACAACATTAGTATCATTTGTCATGGTGCATTAGACGCAATGCCAAATAAAATCAAGAAGTACTTTGAAGACATTAAAGATATCTTATTGATTCCGTAGTTCTTTGTTACATTTTAAATCATGATTGGGAAAAATTCCAGGCATCATACTTAGTCAACTGTGTAAACAACACTCATACAGTGAACACAAACTCTGGAGAAAAAGTAAATATTTGATAACACTATTTTAATTCATTTTAATAATTTATTTTGATTTATATCTTATTATGCGTTCAGTGGTCTCAGGGTAAGTTACAATAAAACATATAATACTATTATATGTATTATAATATAATATTATTTAATACCAACATATAATACTATTTAAAAATGAACAGACAACAGTATATAGCACATTGATATGTGTAGAACCCAACCAGAACTTTGGGACCTGTAGTGGATTGTCCCAGAGATAATTTTCAGCAGTAGGACTTGTATCTAAGTCAGACTTACATTCCAGGATATAGAGGTCTGTACTAATGAAGCATCCCCCCTCCTAGGACCACTGAATCTAAATCTTTGACTCTGCTTACTAGTGCTTTTCTGTTAAAAAGGTTGTTTTTACACCACAGCACAATATTGTCAGTGCAACAGAAAGGTTACACTAAAGCAGTTTGTAACACTGGACAAGAGCAGCTGCAAGATTGGCATAATAATATGGCTGCCCAAACTGAATACTTGATTGGATTAAAACAGTCTGTTCACATTACCTGGGCAGCCTGAATGTTGGCAAACTTCTTTGTTTACTTCATTTTGCTTACCTAAGCAGCCCAGTTCCACCTGTCCTGAGAGTAGATTCTGACATATAATAATCAGGATCTCTGGTCACTCAGTATCTTTTGCACTCCAAAAATCCATTTGGTCCTCCTCATTCTTGGCTGGCCTGGTGGATACTCTGTTGTAGCTACATTTCTAGTTTTCTAGTCTTTACCATAAGAACTGAAATTCATTTGCTGTGTGTTTGGGTTCTGAAGACCTGTGGGATCGGAAATAATCTGGAGTCTAGGCTTGAACTCAGTTTTCTTTCCTACAAGCTTGTTGCTGGATTGAGGTAAATTAGAAAGGGCTAACTCAGAACTGAATAGATAATAAGTTTTACTTGATGTCACATGAGGCTGAGCCACATGGACAAGCAAGACAGATTAGCATACTTTGTCAGTACCAAAAGGTGAGGACTTAGCTAGAGTGGTACCCTTTTGCCTTCCCCTGTAAACCTGCCTTTTCTAACATTATGATCCTCCTGCTAGTTTGTGTGTGTGTTTGCATCTTAATACATTTGGGAATCATTGAGAAGGTGTTCCCTGAGCAAGAGATGCCCTCAAAAAAGCTATATCTTCCTTGCTTCCTGGAGGCACTTGACTTTCCCTCCCTCTTCATTGCTTTCCTTCACAATTCTCATCCAAAGGCACTTCTTTCCTTCTCCTTGAGGGGTTCTGACCATAGTGCCATCTCTCTCCAGATGCTAAAGTGCTGATCTTCTCATTGAATTATTCCTATTCATGTTTAGCAACTAAATTTTATAGTGCGCCTTGTCAATTCCCCCCTTTCGCTTCCAGGTTTGAACTGAGGGACTCATTCTGTGTTTTTGGCTGGAGTTCAAAATAACTCTTTGTTTATGGTTGGCAATAAAACCTTGCACCCCAACCATTGTCATAGTTATTCCTTCTCTGGCCACATGCAAGTATTTCTTCATTGAGAGTTGCAAGCTGATTCGACTAATTTGCCCTAAATTAAATGTACTTTATTGTTGCTGTTTGTGTGTGCATCATTATGGCCACTTGTTAATTTTGCAGCTTGTATTGTACTAAAGTTACTTCCAGTGTAGTTTTTAAAGGTTCAGTAACAGAACTTTGTATTAAAAAGCCAAGCGTTCGTCCTTCTTGGTATCAGTACCAAACCGTTATAAGTAAAAACAATCTGCTGTTTTGAAGGTTGTTAACCTCCCTGAGACCTTCGGGTATAGTGTGGGATAGAAATATAAATAATAAATAATAGTCCTAAAGAGCCAACACATATGCAAGAACTGTACTTAACACATGTACAGAAGGAGTTTCGAATCAATATATCAATGGATGTTAGTCATGATGGCTAAATGGAAAATACCTTTGATATTATTCAGGGAATACTATTTGGTAAGAATTTATTACGTATATATTTGTTTAAAGATATTTGTCACAAACATTTTGGCCTTAACAATCCAGTCCTCTTTTATGGTTCATGAATATGAACTTTGAATACATTGTTTTTTTCAAACTTTCTTATCCCTTTTCCTGCTATGGCTTTGACTCTTGACTTGATCCAACTCCTGGAATTATTTGGAAGGCATTTACTTAGCACTCCTTCTCTCAGGTTTCCACAATTGCTCAAAGGCAAGTGGAGTGAACACATAGGAAGCAGAAAAATAGAGGAAATAAACTGGAGATGCTCAACTGTTGAGAACTGAGTGGCAGTTTCTGCAAACTCTTTAGGTACTTTTTTCATACTTGGATGAAGACATCTGGAATGATTCTGGTGACTGACCAATAGTATGCTTAATTTGAAAACTCTCCTTGAATGCTTTCGGATACTTAGATCAATAGAAGGCTTCAGCAAAGAGATAAATCAGCATGCTTAGCAAATTTTGTAGACTTTTAGTTACTTTATTTACAATGAAAACAGCAGGTGCAGAAGCATTCACATGATTTCTCTTTAAGAGTCCATTCATTGTCTAAACACTAGACTCCAAGCAAGATGCAGTCCATCTAAACAGAGTTTGACCAACTGCTATGCCAAATCATTAAATCATTCAAAAGAGACCAGTCACTTAAATGGGATATATCTCATCAAAATTTTATCCACTTTCATTTCATGGATGTCTAGGTACATCTTCCAGGCTGGGGAGACAGGCAGGATGCCCTTAAAGGCCATTTACTGAGACTCAGGAGCAGGTGAAGGTTCTGGTCTTGTCTTCTGCTTAAAATGCCCATAAGCAATTGGTGGACCACTGTGTGGGACAGAATGCTGGACTAGATGGGCTGTGGTCTGATCCAGCAGGGCTTATCTCATGTCCTCATGTCTTTCTTTCTTTCTTTCTTTCACTTACTGAACACCCTCTAACTTAAAAAGGACAGATGATGTCTTTTAATTATACTTATTCTACATTGTATATATGGGCTTTCAGAAGTCTTTTGACAATGTTATTGATATACTCATCATTCATGAAATAGGAGGAAGATTCTGGAGCAAGGAAGGCGAATCTCAAGTGACACTGTGCATCTCCACATTTGCCTAGAATTAGAAATCATGCAGAAATTGCCAGGTCAATGGGATAAGATGGGAAACCCTGAGGTGATGGACTGTAAGGATTTTAAACAGATTATTAGAGTTCTGATCACCTTCTCCCATATAGACATATGACTATTAAAATCTCAAGGGAAGGGGTTTCTTGAAGCTCTGCCATCTTCTGATGTTCTTAGGGTTCCGGCATGTGAGAGGGACTTTTGTTATGTCCTCCAACCTTTGTTTCCTTGAGTTACATAATTCCCTGAAAGTGGTAGCTGGCCAACCATGATACAACAGCAAATGCAATGTCCCTTTATTGTGTTATAATGGTGCCTTCAACAATTGAAGGAAACTCTACAGTCTCTATAGGATAATTCAAAAAGTATTTGCTTCTGGCAGAATGATGCCGCTGCTGAATCTAGGCCAAACTGCTATCAGGAGTTTTTTTGATGTGCAAAAAGCCAAGTTTGAATGCTGTGTTATGTCAGGCTGGCTCTTACACTGGCTTTCATCCAAAATGATATCTGTTTTGATCTCTTATCTCAGAACACACAATGGCTTAAGGAACACTGAAAAGAAGAATAAATAAGAATGCATTTGGAGCCACATAACTCCTGTACTGACTGGTGTAGGCTTGTGCTGAACCTCTCTTCAACATGATCAAACCATGTAGAAAGATTAAGGATTGTTGGATGCTTTGCTCAACAAGTCTGGCCTCTAAAGGCAGGTAATGCACAGATGAACCCTGCAGAAATTGAGCAAGGAACTCATCTGCATCATAGTCCATATGACAGCCAGCCATGATCACTGTCACCTCCAAGGGTGGAGGTGCATCGTACTTGTGTGCAACGTCATCACAAAGCTTGAAGATGAGTGCAACTATTGTTCCACCCATGAAGATGGTAATAATGATAGCCCACTAACTTTACATGGGGCTCACCTGTGCATTACCTGGTTCAGGCGCCATAGAGAGACTGCACTTCCTGTGTGAAGCACTCAACAGTCCTTGTCCTCTCCATGCATTTTGATCATGTCCAACTGAGATTCAGTGCAAGTCTACCACATAATCAAAAGTGATGGAACAGATACCTCTGACAGGTGATTCCATATCATCAGAGATTCCAAATACCTACTATCACACTCATAAACAATGAACTGCAGCAGAAGGTTTGTGCTCTCTTATGAATGTAAAAATATAAAAAGTGTCCCACTGGATCAGACTCAAGTTCCATCTAATTTAGCAGTCTATTCACACAGTGACCAACCGACTGCACAAGGAAGCCCATCAGCAGGACAGCTTGCTCTCCTAACAGATTTCCAGCAGCTGGTCCTCAGAAGGAAACTGTGATACTGTCGACATTGATATTACTGTACCTCCTGGTGTGGGAATATTCTAAGATTCATTCACTCATTCATTCATTCATTCATTCATTCATTCATTCATTCATTCATTCATTCATTTTTCTATCCCATCCTATATCCAAAGACCTCAGGGTGGTTCACAAAAATATTATAAACAGATAAAAAGGCAGACTAAAATAGTGACAATGCCTGCATCTTCAGAACTCTGGAGGCATTAGGAGAAATTGTGGCATTTGGCACTCTCAATTTGTCTTTGATCAGAGAAAATTTTGTTTTACCCCATTGCATGCTAAGATACAGTTGGTCAAAATCCAAAGCAAAAATTACAACAATGCTCGGTGCTTCCTTTTATGGCTCCTCTTTGCAGTTTGGTAACCATTTTAACATGGTTCCCAGATCCCCAGCAAATGATGAAGTGTTCTACTCCTTAAACTTCCCTCAATAGATTGGTTACCAAATCAATGTGATCATTTTCACTTGGCATGAATGACTTTTTGATGCCTGCCCTTTTTCTACCAGTGGTGTACTAGAAGTTTGATCTAAGAATTGTCTCTCTGTGTGTGTTTGGGTGTTTTTCCACTGTCACTAGAAGTACCCATTAAGTACCCATTAATGGGTACAAAAATGCCATTACATACCCATTAATGGGTACTTAATGGGTAATTTTAGTGACAGTGGAAAAACACCCATTGTGTAATTCTTATAATGTAACATATTCTGAAAATTGGAGAGACTGCAGTTTTCTTAAAACACACAGACATAATTTTTGTAATTTAACATCTCCAGAGACTGCAGTTTCTTTCTATAAAACAAAATAAAAACCCACACCAAGTAACCTTGAGCCATGTTCCCATTACTACTTAAAACAGTTTTAAAATGGTTTAAAAATGGTTTGGATCCTCGTCGTTCCCACCCCCAATCAATTAAAACTGTTTAAAAATGGTTTGGGTCCTTGTCATCCCCATTCCCAGTCAGTTTTAGGGGTATTTTGAGGATTATTTGGCTTTAAAACAGAATAAATAAACACCTGATTTTTCAGGGTTTTTTTTTCCTGGTTTCGGCTTTTAAAACACTTCTTCCTTATTGTTGTGGGAAGGCTAGAGCACTATTTGGCTAAAAACATCATGAAATGCATGGAGTTTCACCCTGAAGATCAGCCCCTTTCAGTTAAAATGCACAGCAGCCGTTTCATTGTAACAATCCACCCTGTACAGCAGCCGGTTTCATTGTAGCACTTGACACCTGATAACAATGTTGCAATTTTGCACAGTTCTGGCTGTTTTAAAAATTCTGACCTTTAAAAAGGGAAAGAGAGGAAACTGCTGCAGGATCTTGGAGATGTGTGTGTGTGCGTGCGTGCAGCAGTGGTAGCAGAGCCAGCCAGCCAGGGTGCTTTTTCCGGAGGGAACCTCTGCTGGGGATGGTGGCTGTGGAGGCGAGCAGGCTAACGGGACTTGGGTTGCCGCTGCTGCTGTGTGCCCTGGGCAATAGGGGGAGGAGGGGAAAGAATCCTTTGCCCAATCCATTTTTGAAAGTGTTTTAGAGTGGAGACAGAAAATCGGGGTTGAATCTGATTGCCAGATGCTGTTTGCTTCCTTTTAACACACTTTACATATCGATGTAAATCCCATTGTAAATAGCGTTGTATATAGCGCTTTATTCCTTGAGTGGGAACTCGTCCCTAAAATAAAAGATGCAGCTTAGGCAGGAGGCATTGTGAACACACATTTTATGTCTGTGACTCTCTTAGAAGCCTCACTAGCCCCATCTTCACGGCATCGTTATCTCGAATTCAAAACGATTTGAGTCCTCACAGTTCAGATGGCAGTTCGGCTTAACACGCTTCTTCTGTGTTAAACCACGTTATACCGATTTGAAATAAATCCTGATCTCAACAGCTCTCACTCCAGAACGTGCCCTTGATACGTGTTTCATTTTTTACTGTGTGGACAGTATCGTTTTCCGGGATGAGATTCCGTGTCCAGGCTGTCCCGCCCCCAATCGCACTGTAACCAATGGCTTGTCCGTATTCGAGGCACGTCATGTTTAGGATTCCCTCCCCCAATAGCTCGCTTCCAAAGAGTGATTCCATTGAAAGAATCCAATCTCGAAACAGCCACTACCTCCAAAGCTACACTGTAGCGATGTAGCTTATAACAATGTTGCAGTTTTGCGCAGTTCTGAACTTTAAAAAGGAAAGGAAAGGGGAGTCCCCACGGAACTTTCCCAGCCCACTCTCCCCGCTCTCCGAGTTCCCTCCCAGCCCCCGGGGGAAGAGCGAGCGAGGAGCCCCCTTCGCCCTCCCCTGTGGTGGGCACGCTGAGCTCGCCCGCCTCTCGGCTCTCCTCCTTTTCCAGCGGCGGAGGCAGGCACTGAGGAGCCCCAGGGCGAAGCTGCCCGCACCGCAGCGCCAGGATGGATGGATGGATGGATGGATGGATGGATGGATGGATGGATGGATGGATGGATGGATGGATGGATGGATGGATGGTGCAGCGGGCGCTGGAGCCGCCGGCAGGGGAGGCAGGGGCGGCCCGGGCTGCGAGCGCACTCCGGCCAGCGGGGCGAAAGGCGCCGAGAACGCGGCAGCGGCAGCAGCAGTGGAGGCGGGCAAAGCGGAGGCGGGCACCGAGGAGCCCCAGGGCGAAGCTGCCTGCGCCGCAGCGCCTGGATGGATGGATGGATGGATGGATGGATGGATGGATGCTGCTGCTGCTGGTGGTGGTGGGAAGGGGGAGGGGAGAGAACGGGAATCCCCGGCGGAGCATGGATGACGCAAAGGGAAGGGAGGGTGGGATCCTGGGACGGAACACCAATGAGTGAGAGGGGGTGGGCAATGGGTGGGAGGACAGGGCTGCCGTCTGGACTCCCAGGATTGATTCCAATTTAAGGCTGAAATCGGAATGCCACTGAACCGGGTTAACTTGCAAGTCGTGTAAACAGGATTAACCCGGTTCACTTATTTCGGATTCCTTAAACCGAATTAAGGCATCCCATGTGGATGCAGCCACTGCTGCAAAGAACCCCTTCGCAGCTGTGAGGTTGGCCCTCAGAAGTCCCAAAGCAGCTCAATTAGAAATCTAGGGCCTATTTGCACTTGGCCTTATTCTGGAGTATATCTCAGGATAGGGGTCTGTGATCCACATGCTAATGCAGACTCTAGCAGACCTCACTTTGGGCCTGCTGAAGCCTGCACTAGAATATGGACAGCAAGTCCCTATTCCAAGATATATTCTAGAATAAAGCCAAGTGTGAATAGGCCCCTAGTCCAGTAAAACATCTTAACCCTCTCTGCTCATTCACAAGGGAAGGGCAAATTCATTGCTTTGCACTGTCCCAGGAATAATTTAAATTGGATATGAGGTATGTCAACCTTTTGAACTATTGAGATAGCACGGAAATTGCTTGTCTGTTTGTGTTTGTAATTTCAGTGACTCAGAGGCATCCATATGTTGGGCTACATCTTCTTCTTTTTTTTAAGGATGTAGACGTACAAGGTTTTCAGACCAGTATCTAATACCAACAAAAAATGTTTTATTGATGATAATGATCTAAGCTGTGATCACACATAGGAAAACAGCTCAGGACCTCAGACTGGAAAAAGTGCCTAGGTATCCATCCATTCTAGTTGCCATTGATACACCTTTGATAAAAAGGATTCTATTTGAGAGATTTCCTAAAAGCAGCTATTATGGAACAGCAACAGCTTGTTCAGTGGGGTAAAACAAAGCAGTGATAGGTATCTTGCCTTTTGTTACACTGATCAATGAATCAAAATGTGACTTGGCTTCATAGAAGATAAGGTATCAACCCTACTTTTCCTTCCTCATACCCACTCTACCACTGCCACGGGAGGCATACTTATTGTTAGCATCACCAGGCATACTTATTGTTAGCATCACCTGCATTCACAAATAAAGTCCTATATTTTACCCCCCTCCCCCCAAAAGGATTCATTTAGTAGAAACACATAAAAACCTCATACCAAGTCCATGCCTATTGATTCAAGATGTCATGGAACACAGAGAACTTCTACTCCACCTCCCCATCACTACATCTAGAAATACTAGCAGAATTTAAATCAGGAACCTGGATTCCTACACATTAATCACCAAGGGACCTTTGCTGCTACATCAAAGTAGTAATAATAACTTTATTATAGTCAACAACCAGCAATCAAGTAAGAACAATAAAATGAAATGAATGAGCCTAACATATACGGTCATGCAATTGGATCAGTAATATTAAACAGGAGATCTCTCCAAACAATACCATCTATAAACCATCTATCAACCCTCTATGAACAACAGTTGCCTTGTGGCAGTATTTTGCTACAAAGACTGTAATTGCAGGGTATTTGTCAACCTTAAGATGGACACATAGAATTAAATCTGAATGACCAGGCAGGTGCAAATTAGAGTCTAAATCTTGCCCATGATTCTGAGTGTGCATTATTTTTTGTTTTTTGTTTTGTTTTGTTTTTAAAGAACACTTATTGAAATATTTCATCTGAGCCTGAACTGCATGGTACAAGGCAGCAAGGAATGTATAGTTCTTCTAGTATATCCTGAAATGCAGTCTTAGGAATCCTGGTAAAGATGCATTCAAAAATGCCTCCCCCTCCTCCTCCTTCTCATCACTTTAGATATATGCTTTCCAATCCATCCATCCAAAGTTAGTGTTTCTAACTTGTATGCTCCTCCTATTACATTTCTTCTTGAGACTGGAGAAAGAACTTTATTATAGGGTGCTCAGCTGTGACCTCCCCCAAATATTCCTGAACTAAATTCCCATCATTCCATGCCAGCCTCAGTTGTAGCAGAACAGTTCTGATGTTGATGGTGGGGCAGGATGGGGATTTTCCCAGTTTCTGTTCCAAATCTGTCCAAAATAAGCAACATATGGAACTGTTAGTCAGTAGCTTGAAATATGCAAGAATATTTGAAGAAGAAGAAGAAGAAGAATCCTTGCTCTTTAGAAATCTTATTTCAAGTGTAATTAAAGTTCATGGTACAGTATTATGAATTACTAATGAGTTAAAGAAGAATCTAAGATACGTCTAACGTACTAAAGATTCAGGTAAATTATTTGTCCTTAAAAAAAAATTAACTTTATCAGCAGTGAACATGGAGAAAAAGTAACTTTCTTTCTACAAAAATAGTCTTTAAAATAGCTTGCTATTGTTTTCTTTCCTCCCAGGCTGTCTGCGGTCCAACAGCAGCAGTAAAATCATTGTCTCTTTTCTCGACTGAACGTAGTCATCCTGTCAACCAGGGAGTGTGACCATCTAAAGGCCAAGAATAGGTCAGGGCACCTGGGACAGATTTGTATAAACAGGCCTTTCCTGCTGTCCATCCAGTACTCTTCATGTCCTTGATCCCACCCACACTCTGTTTAAAATCACACAGTTACCGGGTAAGAAAAATTGATTTTGAAGAAGTGAAGATAGTGGTTTGATAATGTTTATACACATATTCTGATTTAAACCAAAATAAACAAATAATAATGAATGGATGGATATATAAATAAATAAATTTCGACAGGATTTCAGCCCCGCACTACTATTTCTGTAAATATAAGAGTCTTTTCTCTGTACGAATGGGAGCAGGCTCAGACTTGACAGTTAATAAAGGCACTTTATATTGCACATATGGGTCTTCAGTAGTATGAATATACTACAACAGAACCCAGGAATCGTTTATTTATCCTTGTTTAATCACTAGCTTAATTGATGCATGCCATTTCTCATGTGGTCATATTTTCTATGACAGTGGAAAGCATAACATTCACTCTAAAAATATGACTTATTTATTTATTTTAAATTGGTTTCTGGCCATTTTCTATTCAAGGCTAATTTTGAAAAAAAAAAGGAAAGGAAAAGAAAAGAAAAGAAAAGAATATTTCTTTCTTTCCTTCTTTCTTAGGTTCTTACTGTGAGACATTCCTCAAGAAATCTAAGGATATCAGAAAAAGATGTGTTCTGTTTATTTTACTTTTGTTCATTTATTATTCTGTGTTTTTATTCCATCCATTACCCTAGGGTCTCAGGGTGGGCTATGGTCAGTTAAAGTGTAACCGACAATAAATAAGTAAAAAAAGATAAAAAAGATAAAATTAACTAACTTAAAATTGCAGTGTAGTGTTCAGGCTAGAGTAAAAAGATGAGTCCAGGAGTAATCTAAAATGTATATAAATGAAGGTGTATAATGTGCTGAAGGGGATATTCATTACTAGGGATGTGCATGAATGCAATTTTTGGGATTTTATTTTATTTGAATATCTGAAGATTTGAATTGTTTTGAATGTTTAAAATCTGAATGTATTCACATTTGATTCGAATCAAATATATTTGAATCTATTCATATGAATTTTCAATTCATATTTGAAGATACGAATGTTGACTATATTTAAATGTATCCATACACATCCATACACATCCCATTTTTATCCTGTATGCATCCCATTTTCATCCCGTTTGGATATGAATAAGACGCATATAGATGCGTATGGATGCGTATGGATGCGTATCCGTACACATATGAATGTCCGAATAATTTGCATGAATGATTAGAAAGATTCAAAAATTCATATGAATGTTAAATTTGAATTTAGAGAGATTTGATTTAAATTTGAATGTCTGAATTCGATCAAATTCGATTAAATTTTGAATGTTTTGAATATCCATGCACATCCCTACTCATTACATAGCTTAGAACAATTGTACTGGGAACTCTCTTGGGGCATGTGATGACTGTGGGGTAAGGTAAGTTTGTTAGAGATAAGTATAGATGTAGGATAACTGTTAGGGAATGATTGAGGGGTGTAGCTTACAGTATTCAGGAGGGAGGGGTAAGCTAGTTCAGTAGAGGGACCAATCAGAGCTGGAGAGCAGCAGGGCAGAGACTATAAAAGCTCTAGAAATGACTGTCAGAGGTTATTTGCCTGGGGTAACTTACTGTGGGGTGGGCGGGAAGGAACCGGGCTATTCTACTTGGGAGGGAATCTGGGTAGATGAGTCCTGAGAGTTCCAAGTCTTAATGAATATAGTAGAGCTGACAGTTGAGAAACAAAGACTGAAGATCGTGTGCCTCTTTAAGAGGTTGTAACCAAAAAAGCATTTTACGTCATTTCTCTTTAGAAGCGTCTGAGTGCCATGTGTGTTTGTTGAGGTAAAAGATCTCATTATGGTTACCGTACCTTTAAGAGTAAAAGGGAAAGTACACAGTGGCCAGCATTTGGCTAATGCGAGAAGCCTTTGCCATTGATATTTAGCAATGGAAAGGGAGAGTTTGCCGCAGCATGGTGCCTGCCGACCTGGAGCTGCAGTAAACTGAGCCTGGGCTGAGTGGCTTCAAGTGGCAGAGGGTTGGGTGAGGAACACACCATGACAATGCATTTCTGCATGTACTTCTTCATTGTAAGACTAAGATGCCTTAGACCCTTTTTTTCTGCACTTTGGTGCAGACTAGAGAGGGCATGCTCCCTATAAATTGCTCTGTCTGCATTGGATCGAAAAGTACCTATCTCCATGATCTGGTTTAGCAGGGAAACACATTTTGGTGGTGAATTAAATTGCAGCACTAAAATATGTTTGTCTGGAAGGAACTCTTGTGTGGGAAGGAGTGGTGGTTGCCCTGAAATATGCTGTCCGAGTGTAGATGGCCTTGTTTCAGATCAGCTGAACCACTGTGTTTAGGAATTGTTCCAGTATGATTGTTTCTAGCTGGAGCTCTTCAGCCCACCTAAATGCAGATATAGCCATAGACAAATACATCTCAGGAGTCCTTGTTAATGGTGGTAGCACTATGAGAAGGCTCTCCCTAGCATATCAGAAATCATAGGAAGGTCTATGTGGTGATAGCAAACTTGCAATCAATGCAATACCTTTAAAACTAGTGTGATGTTTGTATGGTCCTCATTACCCTTCAGCAGGCTTTCTGCTGTGTTCTGCAGCAGGGTATGGATTACTAGGGCTAAGCAACCTCTATCCAAAAGAGCTGAAGTTGGCGTACTGCCCATAGTTAGAGATAGGAATTAATGGCCACCACTGCTGTTTGAGCTTAGCGTGGCAGGTGTGAATCCAGGAATAACCCAAATTTATATACCTACTATTTCTAGGAGAGTGTAACCCTGTCAAGAACTGAGTGTCTCCTTACTTCTCTAATTTGAGTATTTCCACTGTGCCTAAATTAAATTTCATTGTATTGGTCCACATCCATCCCATTACCAACTTCAGACATGAATCAAGTACTACATACCTAACTCCCTGCAAAGGATACCCAGAGCCTAAACACTGACCAAACTCTCTGAAAACACTATTAATTACATTCGTTATATATTGTGGGATGTGTTGAAGCCAGCAAGGTAAGGCTATGTTCACTTCTGAAAGCAGCTCAGAAGACAGCCTCGGAGACAGTGGCGTGTGGCCCTTGTACTCTTTTCTACAATCCCCCTTTCTAGTATAAACTGTTCATGAGGAAGTATGAACCATCACACCTGCAATCCAACTCTAAGGCTGTATCAAGATGTCCATTACTCATTTCTCCCTATTTGGATATGCCATGCTTTATTTGAGAACATCCCAAATGTAGCAGAATAAGTAACCAACATCTTGATGCAGCTTAAGCCATCCCTGGGTCACCCCAAAGGGGGATTGTGTGTGTGATCATAACTTAATATAGGATCTTTTCATTTAAAACCTGTTCTGGTGACAGAGTTGCTTTAGCACCATCTAGAGGCATGAGACTTTGTGGCAAATTGGCTCTGTCTATGACTTGTGTGCTTTTGAATTTCAAAGCTTGCTGATTCAAAAGGAACTTCGATCAAAACTGCTACACACATGGCCTTGAGCGTAATAACAAACCAATGTGATGTGTCTACAGATGCTTAGTTTCCCAGAGTTATAGAACTGGATGCCACACTGGGAAAGCCAAAGAGAGAACATAGTATAAGTTGGAAAGATCTGAAGCTGCTTTTTCTCTGTGATATATATATAATACGAGGGGAAGAATAGGTACATTTAAAAATATGTACAATCATACCAAGCAATCATCCTTTTTGTCTATGACCCTAGAAGTATATTTAACATCTAAACCATACAGAGTAACTGTAGGTGGTTAATTGACTGCCTGGATGCAACAGAATGCAATTTATTTATATTTATATTTATATCCCGCCCCACAGCCAAGGGTCTCTGGGTGGCTCAGCACATTTAAAAACACACATATCAAAACTGTATAAAACAATGCTAAAACCAGTACAAAGTTTAAAAATCCAGCATAATGATAATATTTAAAAAAAAAGATACAAGAACAGTTTAAAAAAAAGTAGTGTGTGCAGTGGGGGAAGTGGCTTTAACCAAAAGCCTGAGTGAAGAGGTACGTCTTCACTGCCTTCCTGAACATAAACAGAGAAGGGGCCTGACGCACCTCCAAGGGGAGGCCATTCCACAACCTGGGGGCCACTACCGAGAAGGCCCTCTCCCGGGTGCCCGTTCGCCTAGCTACTGAAGGTGGAGGGATAACCAGAAGGGCCTCCCCTCCAGATCTAAGACACGGGCAGGTCGATATGGGAGAAGGCGCTCCTTTAGATATCTCCATGCGATTACTCCATCAATTGCAAGGAAGGCACAGTGGCGCAAGGCAATGTGTAAGAAAGATTTTCACACCACTATTTGAGAGTCAGTTCTACACATGTCCTTTGTGGATCCATCTTCCTTTATCTATTAAGCAATTGCAGACTCATCAGTGCAAGCAATAACAGAGAGATCTCTTCTGCCTCCCATACTGCCTTCCAGTTTCCTTCATTTGCACCTTACAGAGACCATGACCTGCCATAGCCACTTTACCTTTCCTGGCCTTCTGTAACATTTTCTCTGCTACTAAGGCAGCTATAACACTCATGTCTAGCATTTCAGCCTGCTCTATCTACATGGTGAAAAGTCCAAATATAAGCAAGGGTTGTAACAACAAGGAGGCGGCAAATGGTTAAGAGGAAGTGGGGGGGAGGAAGGGAAAAGAAAGAAAGCTGAAGGGCAGATGATGAAAAGAGGAAGCAGTCTCACAATGATGGAGGCTTTCTCCCATCTTCTCCCTTCTTCTTCTCCTTTTCTTCTCCTACCAAGATAGGACTGAGTGAAGTGTGCTTGAGCCTGGCTGACTAAATGGCTGGTGCATTTTGACATGGCTGGCTAGCTGACCTGGCCTTGGGTGAAGGAGACGAAGAGAGAAAAGGCCTCCTGCTTCAGTGTGGGTGAGGAGCTGCAACAATATGAAAATAATGAAGAGAGAGACCAGGACACATGTTGGTGTGTGGAGTTGGTGCAGAGAGCAACTTCAAGGAGGCTTCGACTCTGTTTGCCCCTCCCTCCGTCTCAAAAGGGGAATAAACTAAAACAAAGAAATAAACTACAGTGGCTCCAAGAAAAGTGTTGAGGAAGTCATCTCTGTTCACTCACACTGTAATCAGATCAGCTGGAGCAGACTTAGATCCTTTCTGTACTGGGCCTTATTCTGGATTATATCTCAGAAGAAGGAGGCTGGCACATGCTGGTGCAGACTACAGTGCTTTCAAAGCTGACAACTCAGCCTTGGTGCTGAACTGTCAGTTTTGAAAGTGAGGAGTCTTCTTACTCCAGAAGAGGACCTTTTCCAGCATTATGTCTACACAGTGCATGTTCCAGAAGATGCACTATCTGCCACTGTTTGATCAGTGGCAGGGAACACATGGAATGGCAGAGTAGGTTTTCAGCACTTTCTCAGCACATTCACTACAACTGAGTTATGACCACAGATCTTTCTGCACTTGGCCTTATTCTGGAATATATTTCAGGATAGCAGTCTGCTGGCCACAAGCTAATGCAGACTATAGCAGTCCTCACACGGGGTCTTCCACAGTCTGCACTAACATGCATATAACAGCTCCCTATTCTTAGATCCCAGTTGTCAATGTGATGTCAGATCCCTGTGGTTTCGGTTTTCTTCAGAATCACCTTCTGACTTTTAATGAAGTATGTAATCCATTAATTACTTACCTGGACCCAATGAGTTTAGAATACTCCCTTTCTCGCTCAGCCATTGCCTTTGTGTTGAAGTGATATATGAATGTGTTGTTTAATGTCAAAATTGGATTTTAATAATCAATACAAACAGAAAAAAAAGAATCACCCTAAATTCTAGAATCTTGGCATCATGGTCAATCCTTGATTTTACTGATAGTCTGCTTCAGGACAGATTTGAAAAGCAGCTCAAAAATGCCTTAGAGATTATAGCATGTGGGCAGTAGTGTTTCCATCTCATCTCTAATGCATATTAAAAGCTACATGATACATTTTGGAAATGAATTTTCTGTTCTTTAACATGGATTAAGGCACTATCATGAGAACAAGTCTAGGTTCTTAAGTGCATCACAAGGTTAAGTCATGATCTCAGTGCTATAACTAAGATTGAAATGTTGATCAATGAATCATTTTGGTATTCACGTTTATCAAACTATGCCAAACAGCCAAGGACTATGCAGTCCCACTGTGAAAGTCACTTATTGATGTCAAAGCAGGAAAACAAGTGTCTTGTTCCCGATGCTCAGCAAGGCCATGTTTTTGTAACCTTTGGAGTAGGAGAATTTTCCCCCTCTTATACTTTAAGCAGCCAGCCACTGTGTATCTTGGCAGAGCAGGGACGGTTTCAGAGGGAAAAGAACTATTTCCATCCTTTAATAAGTCATTCCAACTTTCCTGTGATGTTATAAATAAGTGGGGCAAGCAGCTGGCTTTATTTGGCTTAATTTGATAGGGCAGTGTTAGAAATCAATGGTTAAAGAGAGAGAGATTGAGAGAGAGAGAGATAATCATACTCAGTACATCTTAAGCTGACCTCTAACCAAGATCCTTTGCTCCCTTTGTAAGAAAGCAAGTAAGAAAATAAAGTTTATCATGAACAGGGCCTGTCAATGAAGCTGAAAAAGGGCCTGGCCTTCACTGCTTTTTATTCAAGGGTTGTGCTCGCACACTGATCCTGCAGGATTTGTGCATGAGGTCACAGTGCGCTGGGCTTGCTTTGAAAAGCTGGCTGCTACAGTGACAAATGTGAGCTAATGCACTTGTCCTTCAATATAAATGAAAGTGCTTGTGGAACACAGAATAAACGGGAAGTGGAAATAAATTATCCAGGTTTGCAATATATCAAGGCACTTGGATTAAAAAATGAAATAAAATAAAAGTCATTGAAGCATAATTGTTCTAGGTCCTGGCTTAATCTTGGACCAGTCACTGGCTAACATGTTTCTCTTGCCTTGGGTGTCTTGGATGAAAGATCAGATATGAACTTAAAAATAAATTAGTAAATAAAAGTATTGTGCTTAATACTCCAGTTAGTTGTCTTATATGAATACAAGGGAACAACGTACAATAAAGGCGAGGACCCCAGCAGCCCTAATGACTTAATCTAAAATAAATCAATAGGACATCAACATCGTTAAGAGCAGTCATCATAAACAATTAGCTTCATAATTATCACCAATAAAAACAATTTCTGATCCATTACCCGAAGCTTCTTCAACAATCCGCTATACTTAGCAGTTATTTTCTATAACTCACTGGCCATAATTGTGGAATGCAAAATTTTAATTTCATTTAATTTCATTTAAAAGCCCTTTCCTGGTTATTCGGGAGGGGCAAGGAAAAAAACCTGCATATTTGTTTTGCTGTCAAAGTGAAAACTAGTTTGTTCATTTTATTGTCAAATCATTTAATTCAAAAATATTTTTAAAATCATTTATTAACATTTTCACAAAGAAAAATTCCCATTTTTGATTGAAAAAAGCAATTTTCATGACAAAAAACACATTGAAATATGAAAGTTCAGATTGTTCAATTTTTCAAGCAAGATACTGATTTGTTTCAAACAAAGCTTTAGACATGCAGAAAATTGTTTTGATTTGACTATTTGGGGGGGAGGGAGATCAGACTTGTGAACATGAAACAAATTTGTACATCTGTTAGCTTCAAAGAATAGTCTGCTTAAATTTGTATATTTACCAGGTGCCAAAACTGTAGTAACGAATTAGGACTCACATGCAGGATGGTTTCCAAGTGAAAGTAGTAAGCCTTGAGCCCCTCTTTATTAACACATGACAAGGCTTTTTATACAGTTTTCTCTGAACAATGGAAAAGTACATTCAGGAAACCACTATTTGGTTACAAGAAGAGAACTGGACTGAACTGGTATAGAACCAATTATAACAGCCTAAATGTAAGGATAGTGCTACATAGGAAATGCCATATATGGTGTTATTGTGAAGCCTGTCTCTGTGCATGTGGATATCTCGTGTCAGCATCCTTGGATGCTGCACATTGTTTACCTGTACTGTGGATGTTATGACTTCCTTGAGAGAGATATTAGGAAAGTTACAGTGACCCAGAATGTATCAGTACCAGTTCCCTCTCCAGGAGAGGAAATTAATCAGCACTGGGAGCGGTGCTGGAAGAGGTAGGTCACCAAAAAGGATCTATCTGGAAACTTTGAAGCCCTGAGTCCAACATTCTGGGCCTTTAAAGCCTCCAGCACCTTTGAAGACACCATGCAAAAGTGGCTTTACATTCTTACATGTAAACTGTTAATTTTCACCCATGGCTATAATTTCACACGTTAGAGGTTTAAAAAATATCTTTGACCTGCTTAAACCCAACTGATTTTCTTTATTCTCCCTTTATTGTATCTTTTGACAAGTAGCTGTGCTCCCTGGGTTGTTTTTTGTTTTTTTTCTGAGAAAATTCTAGTGCAATAACAGGGAAGAGCATCCATGTGCAGGGCAGCTTCCTCAAATCATCTCTTAAGTTGCATATTTCCCCAGCTAGCCAAAGTAACATGTTCAAGGGAGCCACTTTCTACACTAAAAAGGAATGTAATTTTTTTTTCCTTTGGAATGTTTCAGGTTCATCTTTTGCAAAATAGTTTGCAAAACACAATCCAGATGTATTGTTACTGATATTTAATAACTGTGTAGAGGTGTATCAGGATCACACACAAAAATTAGCTTTCGTGATGAGTCAGAATATTAAATAATTTCCTTTTAAAAACAGAAAACTAAAGTCTCATCTTATTTCATGACATTCTTTGGTGTTATCTTCAAGTTGATAATATAACCAGGATGTTTTTCTCAACTGATTCTTACAAATATGATTTTAGATTACTTGTTTGAAAATGCTAGGAAAGAACTGGACCAACTTAGTTTAATTATGAAGTATTTCCCTTTGGGTTTCCCAGGGGAAATGAGTTTTCCAAGAAAAATCTTCAAATAAACAATTGTCAAGCTGTGAAATATAAGTCAACAGATGCTTCCAACAAACTTTCAAAGCTTTTTTAGAATGAGAAAAATTCCTTTATTGGAGTTACAGAGAGCAAGGAGAACACAATGCCCATGACCATATAGGTCACAACCATATGATTCTATCCATCCTTGAATCATGACTGTTGTTGCTGGGTGTGGGGTGTGTCTGCCCTTGCATGCACTACAGAAGGCCACAGCCATGGTCCATGTGCTATCCACATTCAGGGCACTTGTCCATTATACCAGCTATAAGACTACATGGACTGCTTAAACATAATTTATTCTTAGAACAGATTACAGAACCATTTCTTTGTGTTGTAGCCTGTTGCAAAGTCTTCTTTCATGGGAAAATCATTCTACCCAGAGCCATGGACACAGCCTATGTTTAAGCTCATGTCCCAAAGATTTATAGATGGATGTGTCTGTCAATTTTGATAGGGCTTTTATGTATAAAATTCAAAGTTTGCAATTCTGAATAAATGATCAAACATGAGTTAGAGACAATGTTCCCATTTTTCAAACTACAGTTAGTAAAATTATTGAATGTACTCAAATGTTTAGGTTAATGTTTTAATATTTTCAATAATATTAACTGAAGAAATTGATATAAAGATTGGATCAAAAGTTGCCAAAATATGTTCCATTTGTTAATAGAAAAACAGATTCAACATTGGCTATAGCCCTACAACAGGGAATTGCAGCAACTTAATGCCAAATGCTTTGCTTCCTTGCTGTTTTCAAAGCTGGGAAACAGCATAGCAGTATTTTCTATAAGGCTGGAAAAGGCCCCAGAAGTTGGCACATCAAAAAATACCAGCAAGTAGTGTGCGGGATAGATAGATTGCTTGCATGGCCACCGTCCGTCAACATGACTGCAGAGCAAGAACCCAAAGCTTCCTTACCTTCAAAGTTCTCCTTACCACAGAAGGGCTAGAGCATCTCTGGGGGACTTGATGTACACTGCATGTCCACTGGCACCACCTAGGCCTTCACCAGGCTTTTTTTTTCATGTAGATGTGACTGTTTAAAAAGTAAATAGCTTAATTTTGAGAGAGTTTCAATATTATGTCCTTCTAAGAATATAATTACAAAGAGAAGCCAATGAAAATTTGATTTTTACCATGACAAGGATTTTTCAAGCAATTATAACTGATTTTGGCAAAAGCTAATAATATGCACAATTCTACCTGTTCCTAACCTTGGGAATATACAATAATTAAGTTAAAACAATGACAAAACATTCTGAATTGTTATAAGCCAGCATTGAATAGTTGGGAAGAATAATAATTTCTGAACAATTATGAATATAGTACAATTTAGAAATAGAACTCGGCCATTACTAATAAAAATGTGCTAACTAGAGATATGTATGAGTTTAAAATTTGTTTGAACATTCCTTGATTTGGTTTCAATTTGAACTTCTCCTTCATACTGGCAAGGTGTTTGCTTCAATTTTTATCTTTTTCTTTTATCTTTATCTTTAGTTGATCAAACTGGGTGGTTTAACTAGTTTGTTCAGTTCAAATTTGAACCTTAAAACAAGCTCATATTTGAACTGTCTCACCACCTGCTTCAACTTTGTTTCAAAACTGAACCAGTTTGATGCATCTCTAGTGCCAAATAAACAATATTTTGTTTGTAATAAATAATAACCACTTGCATTGAAGCTGAAGCTCCATAATTTGGACTTTAAATAATGTATTATTGTAGTTTGCTTAGGTTAAAATTATCTAGATTCAAATTCCCATTTAACCCTGAAGAGGGGAAGAGCCAGGGTGGAAAAGGGCTGAGACCAAAACCACAGATAGAGTACATTTAATTTTTTTTTTCATATTTCATAGTATATTTTCAAGAGTATTTTCAGTAAAGAGTTTTCTTGAAAAGATAAGATTTATCCTGGACTTGAGTCTGGGTAATACCAGGTTTCTGTAACACAAAACATTTCAATTTGATTTGAATGATGTGATCTCTGGACAAGGGTTGGAGCCTGAGAAACCTATTCAAAAGGTAGCAACTTCTCACCCATGTGGTATGCCTGATCCCAAGTAGCCCAGGAGACTTTATGTCAGTTCCCCAACATGCAGTTTCCAGTGAGGGACTCTACCAGTGCTTCTCCTTCTTATGCCACATCCTCTTCCCCCTTCTTCTCATATCTCATATCTTATAGTCACTGGGTTTGATTTCACACTCCTCTATCAAGCCAGCTAGGGGACCTTGGGCTAGTCACAGCTGTCTTCCTGAGCTCTCACAGTCCCACCTACCTCATAGGGTATCTGTTGTGTGGGAATGGAAAGATTTATCAGCTGCTTTGCGTACCCTTACATGGGTGAGAAAAGTGGTGTATAAAATCCAACTCTTCTTCCAAATATAGCAGACAAAGTGGACAAGTACTGGCATGCTACTTTCCCTGGGGGCAACAGAGGCCAGATGAAAGCAGAACTATAGCTGCTCTCACACTACCAGCATCATGCAGACCAAACAGTTCTTCAGAGGCACAGCCCTCGAGAACTATGCTGAAGTTTCCCTAGTCTCCTTTCTTCTTGCAGTCGTGTGGAGGGACTTTATCCTAGAAAAATGAGGCCTGAATTTTGATGAAAGCATCTGCAGCTCTTTACCTGAGAAAGACATTAACAGTGAGTCAATATCTGGGGAAAAAAATCAACAATGTAGAACAGCCAAAGGTCTTTTCTGGAAAGCCGAAAGTCAAAAGTACAAGATGATTAATGATGATTGCCTGTATCGATCCTATTAGCAAACAAATTCACAAACAACTGTTCATTGTACCAGGGAGGTAAAGTTCCTATTGCACTCAGAGACCCAGCGTTCACTAATTTATTACATGTGAGGCAAGGTCACCGAATGTTTTTCCTAAGATCAATGATATTAGAAAATGCATTAATCCTTGGACATGAATCAGTAGGATGGCCCTTGGGAAAACTCAGAGGATCTTAAATGACTTTCATTTTGTGTTAGAAGTTAGGTATGTATTCCTTGGCCCCCCAGGATGCAATCCATATTTGGAGTAAGACTAGTATAATCTGGCTTCTCACCTATCATTTGTCTGTGTTCCATTCCCTCTAGGAAAGGGTTTGTGCTTGTGAAACATGAAATGAATTTCCTCTTCAGGCATTTACATTTTTGAGAAATTGGGGGATGCTAAAAGGAGGGCAATAATAAATGTCACATCCAACAAATCTTGCTGAATCAGCAAAAGGCTGAAGAGGAAAAAGGGACAGGTGCTTAGTGCACAAATTTAGTTCATTAAGAGCTTATTCAAGGAATGGGGAGGGGAACCTGTAGGCAATAACTCTAAGTAGAGGTAAATGTTAATCAGAATAGTAGAATTTGCTTTCTAAAACACTGCAGAAAGTTGGACTAGATCATTCTTGTGACCCCTTCCAGTTTTACGGTTCTGTTGTTCTAAGATTATATGAGCCACAGATTATAAGAATGACTAAGGAAGGTTGCAGATCAGAATGTCTTCAATCTTCTGTCCTGAGCTAGGGTGGAGACACTCAAGATAAAAGTGATAACCAGATAAAAAAGCTTTTTGATTTCCTTAGTTTATGTAGGAAACACATTTGGCAGATATTTAAAATAGTTAACATCATCATCTTACCTTTTTAAGTATGTACATTGTACTGATATTTCTACTGGGTTCTAATTTCCAGTCTGAGACATTAGGGTATGGGGAGGATAGAAAAAATAATAATGAATGAATATGTTCCCCATTTCAATTTTCCTTGTTTTCAGCATTCACATCTTAATATACTTTGGAGAAATCCAAACAAAATAGTCTGTTGTCATTATCACCATTGCCAACATTTCAAAACATAGGGAGGCCTTTTCTGCCCTTTCTATTTGATCTGGATAAAGGAGTTACTTAGTACACCTCATCTGCATGGAACTTACATTAATTTGGATCAAGTCCATGTTTAGGGCTCTGTAATCCAGATCAGTTATAGACCTGATAAATGTGATCTACATCTGTACTGACACAGATCTGGATCACGGATATATACATAGAACAGATTTAGGAGGAACGTGGAGATGGTTCTGAGTGACAGGTGCAGTTACAATTCAACTGCGAAGACGCTTTTACAGAATCTTCACAATAGTGTCTGCATTGCCTTTAAAGGCACCTCATCCCCACTATCTAGATGCAGTGCTTGATCATTGGGTGTTTATGGCAATTGCATCAGGTGTTGGAGATGCTGTGGGCCAATTGCTTTGCAGTTTGTTGGTTCTTAAGATGGTAGTTTGCATCCACTGATGAAGAACAGAGCTTAGGCAAATGCACTCTGTCACTCCTTAGCACACATTTGCTGCTCTAAAGCCCACAGTGATCCATATTCTGGTAACCTCTAGATGAGACTATGTAATGTGCTCTATGTAGGGCTACCTTTGAAAACTGTTCAGAAGTTGGTGCAGAATGCAGCAGCTCAATTGCTGAGAAGAGTTAGCAAAATGCAGCAGCTTGATTTCTGACAAAAGTTACTGGCCAGACTCACACCATGCCGGTCTTAAAAGGATCTGCACTGGTTACCTATCCACTACTGAGCCCTAACACTAACATATAAAGCCCTAAATGGCTTGGGCCCTGGGTATCTGAAGGAGCACCTTCTCCCATAGAGACCTGCTCAGGCACTGAGATCTCAGGGAGAGGGCCTTCTTGTAGTTCATTTTCTTTCAGAGGTACAAGGAATAGGAACTTGCAGGAGGGCCTTTTCTGTTGTGGCCCCTAGACTTTGGAACAGCCTCGCTCTTGAGGTTCACCAGTAAACTACATTGTATAGCTTTCAGTGCCTGGTGAAGGTATATCTTTTTACCCATGCTTTTGCTTTTTAAACAGCTTCCTCAGAGTGCTGTCTTGAGTAAGTGGGTGGGTGAGTGGGAGGGAGGTGTTCAATTTTTAATTGTTTTACTATTCAATATGTTTTAATTTCATTGTAACCTGCCCTGGGACCATTCAGTGAAGGGTGGGATATGCATTTTCTAAATAAATAAATTTAACTAAAATAAATAATTCAAATTCACTAATATGGATTGAGCAAGGTAAGGGCAAGAATACATTCACATTGATGTATTCTGACACTGAACAATACAGTGCATGGAAAACATTCATATTCTGCAAAACCTCAGGAAATCTATCCCCCCCTCCCCCCATTTATCTGCAATAAAACCTTCGCACGTTTAACATACTTTGGCTGCATTCCCACTCAGGTTAAAAAGCGATTTGAAAACAATCTGAACTTTCTTTGTCCCCATAACCAATTCTGTTCCCATATTTTCCGAGGAGTAAATCGCTAAAAACTGCAGTAAAACACACAGGAAATACAGGTGCCCCCCCCCCCATTTTTGCTGCTAAAATGCTTTTTCTTTATTCCTTTGGGAACAGTACAGCAGTATTGGGGCAGATGCATCATGAAACGGGTGGGGTTTCAGTCTGTGCAGGCCTGCCCCTTGCCAGATTTAAAGCACCAGATTTAAAGCCTTTTCCCCTGGACAGAGCACTTCATACCTTATCTTCCCTCATGTGACCCCGTGCCAGCAGTAAGAGAAGCAGAGCCAGCCTTGATGATCTAAACAAGGATTTTTTTAAAATGCAGCTTTAACCGCAAAACAACTAAAACAGTTAAATAACATAAAAGATTAAAAGAAAAAACTAAAACCTCAGTCCAAGCTGGAACTACCTCCAAACACCCCAATGGGCCCTTAACAGCTGGTACCTTAGGCCACAGTTTTCAGCTACTGTCTTTTCTTCCTTCTGCATAAAACCTTCCTGGCCCCACCCCAATAGTCCTAATAAGTGGCCCAAGTCAAGTTGATGGTCTCCAGATGGACTGAAAATAAAAAGCAGGCACCTTCTTCTCAATAAGAAGATGGTGGATGATACAGCATGCAGGCAGCTTCCAGCTGGATCAGTTAGTGATGGACATGGTTATTCACGGCTACTAGCTCTGATGGCTTCATGATTTCTGATATGGGAGGGACAGTTCCCCTGGAGATCAGCTGTTGGAAGGTTGTGAGTGGAATTAGATGTGTTGTTATTCTCTGCTTGTGAGCTTCCAAATGCATCTAGTTTCCACTTTGAGAACAGGCTATTGGACTAGATAGGATCCGTGTGCATTTCACTTGCTTTTATGTTTCTAGTGCTCATATTGCTATTTTGGATTGATCTGCATCAGCCGTATGCACCAGTTTTTCAGAGTCACAGCAGCCAGATGTGTGTATGGCTCTATTCTTCTAAGTGGCCAAAACTCTGGGTTTTATTCAGATATTTGGCTGCACTTTTGAGCAACCTGCATCAAAGCTAGAGTGTTTATCTGCAGCTGAAATGACCTCCAGTTCTATGAAGAGTAAACCAGAGCCCTAGATGTTGGGAGAGCAGTCACAAAAGCTGATTAGTTATGACTTATTTTCAAATCCTGTCCCAGGGAAAAGGTGCCTTCATACAGTGGCACATTTAATCTATTAGATTAGGGTTAAACCTAAGAGCATTATACTTGCATAATGTTACCAGTGTGCTAATTTTACCTTTAAAAATAGGTCAATGAAGAGTAAATGCATTTAAATAAAGAGGGCAGAAAGAATGTGAGAACACTATTAAAGGAAAATACGGGCTGAGTTTAATAATTTCATAAAAACTAAAAGGCATTTCAGCTCATAAAGTAGCTGTTTGCGATAAAGTATGCAAGAATTGTAAGCCAGGTGGGAAATATATGGTCTTTCAGATGGGGAATGTGAATTCCCCAATGGTCCACCAATATGGTCGACAGCAATGGATGATGGGAATTGTAGCTCATCAGTATTTTGGGACCACACCACATGACAGCCCATTTTATAACTGAAAGGAACAGGCTATTGCCCTCCCCCATTTACACCAATACTCAATTGAGATGGGACAAGGCGAGGTGAGGTAGGTCTCAGAGTGATGCAGAGAGTGGGTGTACAAGGCAAGTCAGCTCTATTTACCCCATCTGGCTACAGGTGCCGCAACCCAAAGGTTGCCCTCTACATATTGACTGAGCAGGACAGAGACCAGCCAGCCTTCATTTGGACTTCCCAATGGGGTCTTGCACCCACTTGGACCTCATGCTCCAAGCAGGGCTCACAGACCTCTGAGCAAGTGCTGAGCATTGATGGATTGGATGAGGAAAAGACTCTCAGATTTGCCACTGCAAAGGGTGAGGAATGTGGGTCATCTTCTCACACTTCACATCTGCAGGTGATTTGAGAAAATGAGGCACGAGCTTCACCTAAACTCTGTCTCATGCTTAAGAGGAATCCAACTTAGGAAGAAAGTAGGTACACTGTGTTCTGCTCTTTCGGTCTTCTTGCAGCTGAAATGGCCTTAGCGGTGGGATAAACTGAATACAGGATGGTTGAAATTGGGGTCTGGGAAACATTTTTGCATGTGATTACTGAGAATAAAAAACAGCCTGAAAGCAGATTAAACACAGGGTGTGAATGCAGCCTTGTTGGTCATACTTCAGTCTGTACTTTAGACACCGATTTGGATTTTGTTTTTTAAATGAAACACCCATATACAGTACACTGAACTACATTGTACAGGCATGCTAATTAGCTGAATGGGACACCTAACATATTGGTGACAAAATACTTCTCTTTTCTAAAAGTCTTGACACAGAGATAGATGATAGAAAAGGTTTCTCTCCTTATCTGTGTTGAATGAAGTAGATTTCTATTTATAACATATTTTTGTTCTCAAATTTTGTGAAGGCACAGCCTATCATGCATTTCTTCTACAGTGTGAGGTATCTTCATTCAGACATTGCTGTACACTGGAGTAAATTTGGGGAACTAGTTTTCTTGCTTACATTTTTGTAATATTTTATCTTTATAGTTTCTGAGTGGGTGGGATGGAAAGGGAGAAACTTGTTTACAAGCTCTTGGGGTTTTCTATATTGGAAAATTGTTTTCATTATTTTATAGGATGCCAAGTGGCCTTGAGGCATGGATGCCTATAAATGAAATATATTATTATTATTACTGTTATGATTACCCAATATATTGTGTTAAGCCCCTTGGGTCATAACTAAAATGTACAATTTTAATGGAAAAGAAATCAATCTTCTGTACCATTGTTTCTCGAACGGAACAAAAATATACAATCTGTTTTCTTTCCCTCCCCCTTTTTTTTGTAATAATAATGCTTTGAACTTGCATAGCAAATTTTATCTGGGAAATTAAGGCTGGAATCCTACCCAATTCCCTTACCTAGGCATAAGCTTCATTAACATGAGTGGAACTGAGTCTGTGAAGACTTCATGCCTGTAGTTTAAAGTGCTATACAAATGCAAAATTTTATATGATCTGAAGAGAAGCCAGAGTAGGCAAACACAAATTACGATTAATCATTCCATCATTCCAAAAATTACTCACAAAGAAGCAAAAGAGGCAGAGTAATTATTCTCCCAAGGGCCACATGGAAGAGGACTTTTTGGATATGCACAATGAACTCAGGTCCTGAAGAAATCAATGGGACAAATTAACCATCAGTATTTCCCCAGCTGCAAGCAATTTAACTAATTTAATTTGGATACCAACGAGCAGCCAACTCTTGAAGATGCTGGACTCAGTTGCGCATTATTCTATAGTCCTAGAATGTTCTGGGTGGTGGGAGTGGGAAGGAGAAACAATTATTCAAATATAATTGTATCAGAGAGCTGATAGAAAATCTTAAACTGGCTTCCAATTTCATAGGGAAAAGAATAGAAGGACATACAAGTGCAGGAAAGTAAGTGATTGTGGAGTCTAATCTGCTTTCCCACTAGTATCCTGAGTCTAGACAGGCCAGGAAAGGAGTCAGATTTGTAGAGGTTGCAGCTGGCTAGCCCTTCTTTGCCTTAAATACTTGGAAAATGAAACATCTGTGGAAAGAAAGCAAAGAGGAAGCAACAGCACTTCAGCAAAACCAAACAAGAATTTGCAGAAAGGCAAAGGGGAATCTATTAGCCTACTCAAGCTGCTGAACTTTGCCCCCAAGGCTGTGCATCTTAGAAGCTTGCCATGGTGATTTCCTGCCTCACATTGTTTCATTAACCCCAAAGCAGCTGGCATGGCAGTGCTGTCAGGAAAAGCCTCAGTCAGCTTATTGTTAGGGACCTGAGGATACTGAATATTAATGATATAAAATTAGAAGGCTTCATACTGGGGTGATTAGTCTGTCCCCTAGGCAGTATTGAATAGGAAAGGCATGCTGATTGTTATCTTCCATTTTAGATTTTCAGGCAGCAGTCCAATATTGGTTAAATGGAGATACACTCTCCCTTCCCACTTGCAGACACTGCTGTTTTGATATGTACTGTTATTGTATGAATATGTTGATTTTAAGTGTAGTTACCCACCCTGAGATGTTTAGGTATAGGGCGGGATAGAAATACAAATAATAAATAAATAATAAATAATATTCATTTACTGGGAGTAGTTGAACTTGGTGCAGTGCACTTCTTAATGGACATGTATGGTATTGCTTTGCTAATCTGCTGGAGACTATAGTCTGTGTTTGATATAATCTTGCATATGAATGGAGACAATTTCTTTGTTCTAAGGCAATGGACAAACAATGGGACTATGTGAAATAGAATTGTGAGTGAGTCTTAACAAAACTTTAAACATGTAGAGCAACAAAAATAAAGAGATAGTCTGAGGATTTATATATTCATGACAACTCACCACTGTTGTCCCACAACTGCCAGATGTTTTGGCCCAGATTGACTTCTGGGCCATGGAGCTTTTAAGAGTCAAAGCCAGGCTGGCCCAGTAACCTTTTGTATTCCAGTTTTACCTTTTGAGCTTCTTTTTGTTGCTTGACCTTCCACTTGCTATAAGAGTAATCAAGAGATGATCAAGTCATTACAATAACATGAGCTAAGTACTCTTTGGGGTTTTTTTGTATCCATTTTTTAATTTATTTTCACTAAGCATTTATAACTCATTTCAATACATAACTATGATAAATTCCATTACAATGCTTTAAGATTTTCTGTGTGACTTCCTCTGTTCTTCAGACTCTTTTTCTTGTAGTCTTTTTGCACTTTGCTCCCTTCTAATACCTTTTACTCTTTCTTTTAAAGGCCGAAACCTTCCGTCAAAACACCCGGGCCGTGTCTTCATGGCAACCTTATCTCGAATTCAAAACGTTTTCAATCCTCGGAGTCCGCACGGCAGTTTGGCTCAACACACTTTCTCCGTGTTAAACCACCCCAAAGCATGGTGAATCTCAATCCTGATTTCAACAGGTCTCACTCCGGATCCTGTGCTTGAAACGTTTTACATTTTTTACTGTGGGGACCCTATCGTATTAAGGGATAAGAATCCGTGTTTAGGGTTTCCCTCCCCCAATAGCTTGCTTCCAAAGATAGTGATTTCATTGAAAAAATCCACCCTCAAAACAGCCACTATAAAAATCCAGTCCTTAAAGCTACACTGTAGCGATGTAGCCTCTTCACACCTTAGTAACAATGTTGCAGTTTTGCGCAATTCTAGCTCTTTGAAAGTTCTGACCTTTAAAAAAGGGAAAGGAAAGGAAAGCCCTGGAGTTTCTGTTTTAAAGGCTGTGGCTGTGAAGGGGGTTTGAGTTGCTGCTGCTGCTGCTGCTGCTGTGTGCCCTGGGAAATGGGGAGAGGAGGGCAAAGAATCGCTGGCTGCTCGTGCCGTTTTTCCTCCATCCAGGCAAGGCAGCCACCCATCTAGGCTCTGTGAAGGGGTCTGTTATGGTTGGTACGTTCAGGCCAGGAGGAAGAGGACAGGGCAGCCCCAAAAAGCGGCTTTTAAAAGGTAGCAACTGGAGTCCCCCCCTTGAGTCACGTATGTCCCCAGAATCTGGATTGAACACAATTAAGCTGAAAGTAATGGGAACAGGCAAATTCGTGTTTGCATCCGGTTCTGTTATCTCGGTTTAGGGAAAGCGAAATAAGGTTGCCGTGAAGACACGGCCCCTGAGGAAATTCTATAAAAGGGCTCCAATCTTCCATAAACTTATTCACTGTTTTATCGTTTAATAGATTTGTCAATTTGTCCATTTCTGCCATCTCCATCAATTTGATTATACATTCCTCTGTAGGTAACTCTTCTTGCTTCCATTTCTGGGCATATAACAATCTGGCAGCTGTCACCATACATAGTATCAAAATCTCTACATCATTTAGACCTTCATCAACAATTCCCAACAAAAACATTTCTGGTTTAAACTCAAAATTACTGTTCAAAATTTGTCTCATCCAATGCCCTATTGTGATCCAGCACTTTCTTGCTTTCTCACATGTCCACCACATATGGTAGAATGTGCCCTACACTTTTTTACATTTCCAACACCTTATTGACGTATTTTGATACATTTTCCCTAGGTTATGTGGTGTTAAATACCATCTGTACATCATCTTGTAAATATTCTCTTTCGATGACATACAAGCAGTACATTTTAGATCTTTTACCCAAAGTTTCTCTCATTGATCCACTTGAATATTATATTCAGCTAAGTACTCTTTGTGATGCACGAAGTTACAACATTAAACACAGCACTGGTTACAGATTTGCTGTTGAGCCTATTTCAAGGTGTTGACATTGTCATATAAAGCTCTAAATGACTTGGGCCTCAAATATCTTGAACAAGCACCTTTCTTCTACATAGAAAATAATTCCATGACCTCGGCATTACACAAGAGCTCTTTTTCTATGATGGCTCCCAGGCTTTGCAACCTAACCTCCCAGCAGGGGTTTGCCAAGCACCAATACTATTTCTTTCTTCAACCAGGGCTTCAATAGTTAGCTTTCTTATAGGATATAATTACTACTAGGGATGTCCCTGATTTCCCCCCATTTTCAATTTTCATCTAAGCAAATGGGATGGAAATTTGCATTCCTGCAAATAGAGTCACTTCAAATATGCCAGAAATCAAATTAGCTTTGAATCCCTAATGCCACCAGTCACACCTCCAAATCTGATGCAAATCTGCTCTGGAGACAACCGGGAAGCCACTTTGAATGTAACAAAGCTTTTAATGAAGGCACAAAAGCTTTTGCTTTGCACGCAAATGTCAGTCTGAGAATACAGCCAATATTCAATTTGAATGAAAAGTTGTGAACATTCACAATTCATACAAAATGTGAAACTGACAAAAAAAAATTGCCCATCCATCATCATCATCATAGTGAAGGGCTGAACATCAAGGTTCTATCTGCATGGATTAATATACAAGTCCATGGGCCATGCCTGGCCACTTCCACTGGAGTGATCTCATATAATTTATTTATATTTCTATCCCGTCTTATACCCGAAGGTCTCAGGGCAGGTAAAAACCTTTAAAATCCAACATATCAACAAAATGATATATATTAAGACAAAAGAACCACCACAACATTTAAAATCCAGCATGTTAACGCTCTGTTAACATGTAATAATTCACTCTGTTCACACAGGATGGAGTTATGGAGTGGAATATGGCTCTAATGGAGCTGTATCATGCTCTTTCGGTAGGTCTGTTAACAATATACTGGATCAGGAAGATCATGTAGACAGCATGAAGTCACAGTCTGATATACCAGTCAAAAGAAGTAAAAAAAAAAAATAGCACTAGAAGTATGGTGCTTCCATGCATGTGACTGAAAAGACCTTGGCTGACAACTTCAAAGACTGAGAATTTTCATTGCCAGTCTTTGAATCTGAGTCAGGTTTTTCCACAGCAGCTCACTGGAGTTTGAGATGGGTTATCTATTCCAGGACAAAGTGTGGAAAGGGCAAAGGAGTCAGAGATCAGTCAATGTCGGGAGGGGGGGAGTATGTGGAAACAGGTTTTGAAGTGTAAGTGAAATACCTGGGTTTAGGAAAGGTGGCTTTCTGCAAGCTATATATGGGTGTTGTAAGGAATAAAAATTCTACAACAGGCCAGTATATGAATCAGTAATTGTTTAGTTGCTTGGGAGATGGCAATGCAGTTTATTAGTGGAGTCTGGTTTCCATCTGGAAGGATGATGGTCAAAACATAAGGCTTGACAAGATGACCTTATGCCATCAAAATATATTCCTACTGGAAGGTAAAGGGGAAGAATCTTGTTCCTGCCAGTGGAGCCTTCCAGAATCACAGAATCACCGCACTCCTCTGAGCAAGACAAACTTGATTTTTTAAAAAGAATCAAGTGCCCAAATCTAAAAGTGGACTTGCCATAACATTATTTAATAAGTCTTGTTATGGGAACGTGTCTAGACACCTGTATCTAGCAGTGGTCCCACATATCTGCAGATTTTGAAGGACTATTGGTTTTGTTTAACTGATAATGGATTAGAGTCAATCTCAAGAGAGAAGAGTCACTTGGCTGATTTCAATACAAAGTTTCTATATTAAAAAAGGCACACAGAAAATAACTTTATTACTCAGTAAATAACAGTAATAAATGTGAGTGGCAATGCTAAAGGGCAAGCAACAACAATAAAAGAAGTGGTAACAACTAGGGGTATGCACAAATGCCAAGTAGGGGTATGCACAAATGGTTTTTTTGCATTTGAATTCGAGTTGACTCGAATGTCAAAACGTTCAATTTGAATGTTTAAAATCCAAATGGAACAAAACCCAATTTGAATCTGTTACATTCAAATCTATTTGTTCTAATGTTGGATATGAATTTAAAGATATGAATGTTGACAACATTCATATGTGTTATATGCATCTGTATGCATCCCGTTCTATCCTGCGTGCATCCAGTATGCATCCTGTTTTCGTTCCGTATCTGTACATTTGAGTGATTTGAATCATTCAAACAAATGTTTTGTAATGTTCAAAATCCATTGCAATGTCTAAATTTGAATGTGAAGACATTTGATTCAAATTCAAATGTCCACATTTGAACAAATTCGAACGGATTTCAAGTTGGGTGGATTTTGTCAAATAATAACAAAAGGATGTGATAAGAGACACAAAGCTTTGTACGTAGCACAAGGAGTGGAATATTTGCTGTATCAATGGCTACTAGAAAGTATATTGTTCAGGCTGGGGGGACAAGTAGGATGCCTCTAAGGCCATTTGCTGGGATTCAAGAGCAGGAGAAGGTTCACCATTGTCTCTGCTTGAGATCCCCAAGGACAATTGATGAGCCAATGTGTAAGACAGAATGCTGGACTAGATGGGCTGTGGCCTGATCCAGCAAGGCTCCTCTTATGTTCTTATGTTCTTATCAGTGTTAATCTTTGTTGTCCCCAAGGACAGATAAGTCCAATTATACACCTGGTCTATGATTAGCTCTTGACCTGTCAACAACAATATATGGGATAGTTTGATCCTTTAAAGCACAGCAACACTAAGGAGGGGAGAGCAAGTTGAAGTCTAATCTTCAGAGCGTGTACAGCAATGTGGCTAGTCACAGCTCCTTAGAACCCAAGAATACACAGTATATGAAGTTCAGGAAGATTTTCTGCTCTTGTTGCAAAGCAAAGGACATAATGGGCTTTGGAGTGCCAAAGACAAATAATGGACAAGAAAACCTATTCTTATTCTCCAGAACCTATTATCAGGAAATTGACTGTTCAGATGGGAAAAGAGGTAAACAAGGAAATTGGGCAACATTCAGGCTGTCCAAGTCACACCCACTAGTTGCATTATCAATTATTCAATATGGGCACCCACATTATTATGCCTATTATGCAGCTGCTTTCACCCAAGATGTGATCCTTAACAGATTTAACTGCCACCTTCTAGTACCAAGTTCTCATTATTAAATTATGATGCAAAACAACTTTTAACAAAAAGGGGAGATAGATGGGGGGAGGGGGAGTAACTGTCAAATCTGAATCAGTGGACCCAAGGGGGAAAATGAACTCAATGGTGTAGCTTTTAACCTCACACTTTTTACTACCTGAAATGGAAATCTGACCTGATCACAAAGTTCCATTCCTGTAAATGCTTTCTGGTACTGTAGGGGCCAGATCACAGGGTTCTGATACACATTTGCAGGTTCAGTGCACAACAGTCTGAAAGCTGAGAGTCTGTGCCTTTCCCTACTCACAGGTTCTTTCCCTTCTCTATAGCAGTATTCCCCGTTTTTTCTGTAGGTATGGCTGGGCATCATTAATCTCACATTTGATGACAAATTTTTGGAGAAGTGTTCTTCCATGGTGAACAGTTGAGGAGGCAGTTGAGGAGAAACAGTCACTACAATATAATCAATGTGAAGACGTTTGAAAAAGAGTTGATAAAGTTGTGATGGTGGCACTGAAGACAATGGCCTCCCCTAGTCCTTCCCCCAGTTTGGCTGCCAATCCATGAAGTCTCTCGCAATATCAAGCTGAATTAGACCCCTAGTAATTGTATACACAAATGCTTATCATTTTGCCCTTCTAATAATGGTGGTTGATACCGATTGTGGTTGATATCCATTCCAGAGATCTCTTTGGTTTGGCTCTTGCACTTGGTTTGTTCCCTTTCTTCTCCTCTGCTTCACTAAATTCACCAGGCATTACACTTTTTGCTAGCTCTTAGGTCTGCTCAGTGGTATGATAATACCATTCCAATAAGATGAAAATCAGGCATGGGGGGAACCATCTGCACTTCAAGTGCTAGTTTCACTCATCAATAAACTTGATTGATTGATTATTGATTGATTGAAGTGCTGGTGCAGTCTCTCTCAAACTGAACCACCAGCACTTGCAGTGTAGATGGCCTTGTGATCGGGGCTCCACCAGCATTTGAAGTACAGATAGAACTCTTTTGAAAGCACATCTGCTATGGTACTTGTGACGCTCTTCTAAGCCTGAAGTACATAGCTGATGGTACAACTCAGAAATGCACTGAACTTATTAGGTAGTAATGGGCTCCCATGATACATGTAATAGGGGAAAAATAAATATGAGGCTTTCCTCAACCTCTCTGTCACACAGGGTGAACTGAAGTTGTTCCATCAAATCAGCAAGATTTTGCTATAACTGTGAAGACTAAGACTGTGATATTGTTCTAAAAGAAATTTCTAAGTTATAGATGAGGGCTAACCCTGTGACCTTAAAAAAATAGCCAGGGGCTAATATTGAAAATAATGTCTTTCAAAAAAGGGTGCTTGAAAATGTATTATTTCCAACTTTGCCATAATGTAGGATCAGGGATACTGAGATGCTAAGTAATTACTGCTGGACTCAGCCAATAAGTCATGGTATATTTCTATTTAATAAGATGTAACTTACTTTGGAATCCTGAGGGATGAAATACAAGCTTGCAGTCTAAGACTTCATTATCATCGGCAGTTTTCAAACCTTTATTTCCCACCATGAGAAAGTTTGTTCGGAGTCATCAATTACAATTAAATGATCATTTTTTGCTTAACCTGCTGAAAACAGATTAAATTACAGACAAGCCAAAGAGGGCTGATTGTATAATCAACAGCTTATGTTGCATAAAGAGCAGATAAAGCAGGAATCTTGTCATGATGCAGAAAAAATCTGGAGGGAAAAATAATACAAGGGATTTGCCTGCCACTAGTCATAAATTTAAAATATTTTTATCATCAGGTGGTTTTCATTACCTATATCAACTTGGTGGTGAGTGAAAGCAGAGACAACAATATTAATAGTGAATAAAAATAAAATAATCAGAATGTAGTCATCCCATTAATAAACCATAACCTTCCATTTTTAAGTTCCTTTAGGAACTCCTCATGATTAGACGAATAATGAAGAAAGCCAGAAAATTTCTGGACAATACAAAACACCACTTAGGTGGTGTGTACAAGTTGCTGTCCTTGCCTAGGGTATCCATGTGGTCAGAATTGACTGCGCTAGTTGTCAGTTGCAAATGTCCACAAAGGAGCTGTAAAGCACCACCAGCATAATCTCTGAATCTGATCCAGGCAGTGGCCATTTGATTATCCTCTCCCATTCTACCCCCAGGAGAGCTGAAACATGCATTAGTTGCATCTCTTTTCCAGAACTTAGAACTGGATAAGGAAATATGACTTTGTTATTTCGGTGGAGAAGCCAGTGCCTTATGAGTATCTTTGTAGGAAGAGGAAGATGATGATGATGAAGAAGAAGACCCATTTAAGGGGACTCAAAGTGGCTGACAAAGCATTCTATTCTTCTCCCCACAACAGAACCTGCAATGAGGTGGGTGGGGCTGTGAGAGCTCAGAAGAGACCTGTGACTAGCCCAAGGCCCCCTTACTGGCTTCATGGAGGAGTCCAGATTCAAACCTGGTGATTCCCAGATAAGAGTCCGGCACCCTTACCACAAGACCAAACTAGTTCACCAGAGGAAGGGTTCAATTTTCAAACATTAAGACTATTTCCTTCTGTTATGAATTTGCACCTACATGCATGCTTAGGAATTCAACTTCCCAGGGAACTTATGTCACAGGGATGTTAAGATCAGGGACAGAGGCCAGCAATCACAATGTTTCCAACTCACCTGAAACTTACCCTGCAGCAGAGTAAGTGTGAAACCATCTTGCTGCATCAGCGGCCATGTGAGGCCATTGCTACAAGAGTTGGACAATGTGCCACATGACTGTACAGAGGCAACTGCATTGCACTGCCCCCACATGACCTTTGCACAGAGGTAGGGGCAAAGGCTGCATCTGGGACGGTATGATGGTGTTTCTAATATAGCTTGGGAGCACTTTTTACTGTTCCACAGCTATCAAAGATGGGAATGGCCATGCATGCTGGAAGCCACTCCAGGGAAGAAGTGGCTCCATGGTGTGCAGATGATCCATGCCAGAGCATCCTTGACAATCCACAGGGGCCACATGGGAAAAGGCCCTTATTTTATCTCTTTTTGTACTGATTTTATTGTTACTTTCCCTGAGACCTTCAGGTATAGTGTGATAGAATAAATAAATAAAGTAAATAAACAGATGAATAAATAAATAAATAAATAAATGGAACAATATTTTTTTCTTTTGAATAATATAGAATATTATAGTAATAATATCCAGCAATACTCAAGAATAATTATATAACAACAAAGGAAACATAACAATATTAAAGTACAAGCAGTAAACAGTAAACTTACAGATATGCAAAATATTGGAATTGTAAAAGGAAAAGTCATTTTACTTTTCTTTGTTGTCATAGTTCATATTTAAGCAGTAGTGAAATTAGTGGTGCTATTTTCATCATTGGTGTGGTGTATCTAAACAGTCAGTTTTTTAGATACTTATTCATGAAATTAATTTGATGTGATAACAATTCAAAGAGTGTTATTTCTATTAGCTAATAATACTACAATTGTATATTGAGTTATCTTTTTAATTTTTTGCAAATATATCCATAAAATGTGCAAAAAATATTCCTCTGTTATGTCTACATTATTTTGTAAAGGTACTTTAATCAGACCCTCAAGATACCCGACTCCCATTGGGGATAATGGAAAATGGTCTCACTTAAGGTGTTTTTGCTATGTGACGGAGACATAGCCTATATTTTTGGTGAAAAATACAGTACAATGTATTAATAAAAGATGATATTGAGGCAAATAATATATTAGACAAATCTTTATATAACACACACATATCAAAAGGTTTCTCAAAAACCTTCCAAAGCTGAACAGAAAATAACTTTAACCAAACCTCCAAGCCTTAGACTTCCTTTAGATACTTCCTGGCCAGAACATAAAATGGTCATCACACAGAGACACTTGCCATGGGTCTACTAGAGATCCAGATTAGGCATGTCCACGAATATTTGAAACATTCAAAGTTTGATCAAATTCATTCTAATTTGGACATTCAAATTCAAATCCAATGTCTATACATTTGAATTTAAACTTCTGGATGAATTTTGAAACTTTTGAATCATTCGTACAAATTATTCAGACATTTGTATGTGTACTGATACATATGCATCATATATATATATAACCACACGCTATATCCGTACTCATTCATATCCATATGCATTTCTATTGATATGTACAGAATGAAAACGGGATGCATTCAGGATAAAAATGAGATGTGTACAAATGCATATGGATCCATACAGACGCATACGAATGTTGTCAACATTCGTATCTTCAAATACAAATTGAACATTCGTATGAATAAATTAAATGCATTCAGATCGAATCGAATGTAAATACATTCAAATTTTAAACATCCAAACTGATTTGAATATTCAGATTTCTATTCAAATAAAATCAAATGCCAAAAATTGCATTCATGCACACTCCTAATCCAGATTAACAGCGTCTTAATCTGATCATGCTCTATCTAGTGCAGACTGGAGCCACACCAGTAGGGGAAAGGCCTCCATGATCTTCTTTAACATGTGAATATGGAGGCTCAAAATCTGGATTAAGGGGGCCTTAATCTGAATCTAAGATAAGTGCAGAAAGAACACCTGTTTCTTCAGTCACCATCACTGTCATATTCTAAGAGCTGGTGCCATAATTTCTGAAATTACAATTGTTTTCCATCATATTTGTATCCCTGAATTTTGAGCAGTCTAATTTAGTTAAAGGAGTACAGATGGAGAGAAATGTGCTTAGTTTGCTAATAAATGTAGGTTGACAAACTTGTTTTAAACAAATACGTGAACTGAAAAACGAGTGCCCTAGAAAGTTCACAGTTCTGATAATGGTGCACTGTAGCAAGCTATAGCAAACATGTATTTCCAGAAAAGCATATCCTGGGAGGGAGGGGGGAATAGCACATAAAATGCATTACAGTACTAATGAAAATAGCATATACACAGTAACAGTAAGGGGGGAAAGTCTGGGTACAAGGTGACTTCAGAAAAAAAAAGTCAAAATAGCAAGTCCTCAATTCTCCAAAGATCCAGGAAAGAAGATATAACATCATGTGGCCCTTAAGTAAAACAGACATAGATATAAGGAAAGCTATTCCACAACTAGGGAACACTCAAAAGAATGCTCTATTTATTGCTTTTCTTTTGCTGCATGTTTCAGATCAACTGAACCATTTTGGCACATCTCAATTATGCACCCTTATTATAAAGACAGCATCAGACATATCCTTGAGGGCACACTCTATGTCACAGTCATGGTCACCAAGTCATGGTTGACATCTGGTTGACTGCCTGGAACCTCCATGGGCACCTTTATGTAGTTTTCTTGGCAGAAATACAGAAGGGGTTTGCTATTGCCTTCTTTTGCACAGCGTCTGGGAATCAAGTCCAGGCAGTCTGACCTGCCACAGAACTATAACTAACTCTCAGTAGAAGATCAATTCTATATATTAGCAGAAGCACCTAGATAAGGGAACAGAACTAAAAATGTGAAAGACTCTGAAGACATTCTTGAATTGTAAAGAAATGTTAACATACACCTGAGCATTCTGTAAGTAACAACTTACTCACATACTTAGATTAAGAGCATTTGCAGAGCTAAAACAACTAGATGAGAATTACATAATAAAAGACAAAAGTAAATACTAAAACTGAGAAAAGAATGCACATTGATCAGATATGTTTAAAAAGTGAATATATGAAATTAATAACAGTAATTATCTCACTCTGAAAGTGGATTGAAGCTGGACTAAACCTTAAGTGTGACCAAAACCTCAGGTTTGTTTGGTGATCATCTGACAACTATTAAGTAGCATCAATAAAAAAGAAAGATCAGAGAGGGGGGACCCAGAAAATCAGGACTTAGGTGTTTTACAGCTTGAACAGCTTTAAAACTATGAGAACAAAATAACTCAGGGCAAGTTCCCATTTAAGGAATAAAACAATATACATCGAGATTTACATCGGGATTTGTATCAATATGTAAAGTGCGTTAAAAGGAAGCAAAGAGCATCTGGCAATCATATTCAACCCCAATTTTCTGTCCCACTCTAAACATTTAAAATGCTTTCAAAAACGGATTGGGGAAAATAATTCTTTTCCCTCCTCTCCCCATTGCCCAGGGCACATGGCAGCAGCGGCAACTCAAGCCCTGTTTGCCCACTCTCCTCCACAGTCACCATCCCCAGCAGGGGTTCCCTCTGAAAAAAGCACCCAGGCTCTGCCTGCACACACAGCCTTAAACATTCATGCATCTCCCAGAACCTGCAGCAGCTTTCCTTCCTTTCCCTTTCTAAAGGTCAGAACTTTTAAAGAGCCAGAATTGTGTAGAATTGCAACATTGTTATCAGGTATAAAGTGGGTGGATTGCTACATTGAAACCACTGCTGTATAGTGTAGATTTTTACAGTGAAACCGGATGCTGTACCTTTTAACTGAAAGGGCTGACCTGCAGGGTGAAACACCAATCCATTTCATGACGTATTTGCCCAAATACTGCCCTAGTGTTCCCACTACAGTAAGGAAGAAGTGTTTTAAAAGACAAACCCGTAAAAAACACCTGAAAATTCAGGTGTTTATTTATTCCATTTTAAAGACAAATAATCCTCAAAATACCCCTGAAACTGATTTCAAATGGGGATGACGAGGATCCAAACCATTTGACTTGATTGGGGGTGGGAACGGCAAGGATCCAAACTGTTTTTAAACTGTTTTTAAACACTTTTAAGTGATATTGGAAATGCAGCCTCATACAGCTTATCTTCTAGTGATATTTCTTGCCACTGTGATTCCAACTAAAAAAATGAAAAGATTCTGGTGAGTCTTGGGGCGGGGGCATAATTTTGTTACAAATGTACGCACAAGACTTCAACCATTATAACTTAGCTTCATATCTATATAAATTATCAGAAATGGCACCAATTGAATTCTGCTTTCCATTAACACATATTTTTTGTACTTTCATTGCATTTAAAATTCTGAAATTAATGGAACAAGTAGTTCATATTGTGCTGGTAAAGTTAAACACTACATGCAATTTCTGATCAGCCTCAAATAACTTCCTGTTGATATAATATTAAATTGTAGGTATACTTATCTGTACCACAGTAAATTTGTAGTTACTTTGTACAGAATTTCAGTATAAGGGTATTTTATTCCACCTTTTGATTCAGCATAAAAAATAATAATTAAAATTCATTACGTGTTCCAAATATAACAAGAAAAACAATCACAAAGGACACAGAATGTCTTTCTTACCAGAGAACTAGATCCATACTAGATAAACTGATAGTCGTCAGAGTATATGACACTTTTCATTTTATTTCTGTAACTACTATGTGTACATTCAATGTGTGTTCCTTTTCCTGTTTTCTCCAAAAAGGAAGAGCAGCAAATTTTCCATTCAGACAGAGCACTGATTAATGCTCACTTCTCTGAACAAGAACTGGCTTCAGGAGTTGTTTATCGAAATATGTAGCTCAATCTGAAAGCCAGAAACATTCCCCTAGGGTGCCCATTAGGTAGAAGGGCAACACAGTTGTAAACAATCTGTTTTATAAAGTTGAAGAATGTGGTAGAAAAGACATATAAGTGGTACTTGGTAAATATTTCATATTCTTGAATGAGGAGCTTGCTGGCAGGAAGAACACTGTAAAGCAATAATTTATAAGTACGATTGTAATTCTTACAAAAAATCTTGGGTGAAGCACTACTGTATCAGAAATGCTAATAATGACTGTGATGATTTTGCCTTTATTTTAATTGTGACGGTGCCTTTGTTTTAAGACTGGGCAAAACAAAGTCCAGCCACAAAATATCAAAACAAAGTGGTGACCTAAATCATCATCAATAGACGGGTAACCTGCCTTCTGTAGTCTGTGCTATGGCATATGGCTGGCTTCTATTTAAGAATGTAATCTAGAACAAGGCCCAGTGTAGAAAGGGCCTAAGATGGGAATTGATAGAATTGTATTAAACTATGCATTTTTTAATTCCTTTCCTAAAAAACTAGAACCAGAGTTCACCCAATGAAGCTGAATTTTGGAGGTGTGAGAACAGATAGAAAAGGTTTTTGTTTAGGACAAAAGGAATAGTTAAACTCTACTAGTTTGGTTTGGATCAGTTCATGAAAGTCAAGGCTATCAATAACTATTAACTTTGATGGCAATCTGGTTGCCTCTGTATTAGGAGGTGGTACATCTTTGAAAGGCAGCTGGTGGGAATAGAGGAATCTGTGTGTCTTGTGTTATTGGGCTTTCTTGTGTACCTCCCACACAGCAGGTTTTGATATATGTCACACAGGCTTGATCTATAGTAAAATAATGTGTATTATTGTCATTTCTCAGTAAATGATATTTTAGGGATAAGCGAAGTCATAAGCAATAGTTAGAAAGACATAAATTCATTGACCATCAAGTCCATATAAAATTTTACCAGTTTCATATGAACATAACAAGAGCCCTGCTGGATCAGACTACAGTCCATCTAGTCTGGTTCTTTAACAACCCATCTCACATCAGCTGTCATCAGACACAGAAAAAAGATCTCTGAGGCACCCCCGAAGTGGCTTAGAAAAGGCTCCAAGGAGAGATTGTTCACACCCCAGTCTATCCCTACCCCCCCCCCTCCTGAACTTTCTGGCTATAAAAGGTGGATTGAAGAAGGCTTGGGGATACGAGTGTCAAACACTGTCTTTTGCACACTGGATTGACACATTTTTGACCTTTCCCCAAGAATCCCAACATCCCTAAAGCATAGTTATGTATAAGACACCACACAGATAAGACTTTTGATTTGTATAGAACTGTTTCTGCACTGTATGTTGTTACCAGATCAACTTTGGATGTGCAGATATCATAAGAAATGTTACAAAACCGGAACTTGAAATATACGAGGTTTTGACATATGAATTTGGCTTTATGTCACAATTAAAAGCTAAAGGCAGACCATGAAACGTGGAAAGGCCTTAAAATAGCCATATTGGGAGAAAGACAAGCCTGGAGTTTAAAAAAAGGACATAGTTTTCTCAAGTCACAAGCTGGCTGTTTGCAAAAGATAAAAGTCTGTATGCAAGAAACACAGCCTGAGATTTAATCTTGATTGAGTCAAGACAGAGTCCTAGCACCTTAAAAGTCATTGTTTTATTTCCTTTTGAGGTGATAGATATTGGAATAATGAAAGAGAAATAAAACCATGGAATCTGGGACAGAGATTGGTTTGTCTAATTTTAATAAGATTATAAAGAATAAAATGGAATGGATTTTTGGAAGAGATCTGGGTAAAATAAGTATACCAGAATTTGGAATTACTATCTAAATGGGAAATGGCCCATTTCACCAGTATTAGGATGCAGGATGTTGGAGGTGACTCACTGTTTACACCTTTGTTTACACCCTAACAGAATTGGGTAAGAGGTCGCTGATATCTACACACATTGAGTGGGTCTAGCTGAAGGGATTAAGTGAGTCAGTAGAGGTGCTAAAATGTTAATTTAAGGTAAACTTTTGCAAATCAAACAGGGATACAATAAGTTTACTCGCCATTCACACCTTTTGTCTGAGGGTGTCAAGGAGAGGTCAGGAGATGCACTGACTGGAAATGTTGTTAAGACTGGAGTCAAATACACATTTTTATTCATTAACAAGGGAAGAACATCAGCAGTTTTTTGGTTCCAATTTTTGCTATAAAAATGGCAGAGAAGAGATGGTTTTAAGGTCTTTTCCTTCTGGTCATCGGAGGAAAAAAGGTTTTTCTCCTTCTGGTCATCAGAGGAGAAAGGTTTTTCTCCTTCTGGTCATCAGAGGAGGGAGGTCTTCTTCTGGCCATCATGGGAGGCTAAAGAGACCTGGAGAAATTTTTCTTCCCCCCCCCTTTTTCTTCTTTCTGCTACAGAGTTTTGCTGCAAGAGCTGCAGTTTAAAACTTTTGCACTCTGAATTTGGCTGGTTTTGTAAAGGCAATTATAAAGATTATTTTCTATGTATTTCTTTTGGATTTTTGTCCATTTTGGAGACCAGTCTGACTGAGACTGAAGCACATTTTACCAATTTTGAAAATATTTTTGTTCTGGAAGCGGAGATAGTTTGCTGAAATCCTACATATCTTCAGCTTTGGACTTCTTGGGCATGAAGAATACAACATGGTGGTGAGACAGAAGATTGGTATCCTCTATTCACTTTCCCTTATTTTTCTTTAGAACTTCTTTTTTTTTAGGTTAGGGGTTCTTTCTAGTATCAGGAGTTTTCCATTCCCTTTCTGGCTGTTTTATATTTGCAATTTTTAAATGAGAATTTTATTCTCATTCCTTAATTCATACTTATGGAAAGCAATTTGTTTTGGTTTTTTTTTATTATTATTTGGGAACCTTTTGCTGCATAACTATAAATTAATTGTTTTAATAAAAGAGGGATAAATTCAGTTAAATCCACAAAGATTCCTTAGTGGGAAATGTTCATTTCTTTAGTCATTTTGCAGTTGTTGCATGCTTATTTCTGTTCTAGAAACGCTTCTGATAATTCATTTCAACTTCTTTTCTGTATTCCTAATAAATTCTTTGCCCTGGTTTAACAAGAAACTGGTTTTTGAGTCTAAAATGGGTTTTGTCTCTGTTTTCTGGTTATTCCTCGTTATTAAAACCTGTGAAAGATCTTGCTACTGATTCCCCTGGGAAGTTTAAATTTGGTGTTCTTTGGGCTTCAAAAATAATCCAAATTATCCAAATTTTACTCCCTCCATAGTTGCTTCCAGTTTATTACTGGAGCAGATTTGGTAACAATGTGTACCAAACTGTATATTTTTTTTCCAGTCTGCACTGTCCTCAGTGGTTCACACTGTACTAAGACACCAACATTTTAAATTAGTTATCAAGCATTTTGCATATTATATACCAAACCAAAACATAAATATTAATACAGAAATTGCTCCTAACATTAACAAAAATGCAGATGTGTGCATGAACACAGAGATGCACACACCCGAGTAGGCTATATTTGTCAATCTTGTGTGTTCATTAAATTCAAAGCTTATTTCAAATGGTCACTTCAGCTGTACAAATAAATTGTAGCTTCAGCATAAATACGGACAAGAAAATGTGTAAGTAGTTGTATCCAAAGTGAAAACTCTAATTCATGCTGGATTAAGATTCACTATGGCACAAATATTAGGGAATTAGTTATAATATCCATGACATTAAGTTAAATTAACCAGAGATGAAATAACACCCATGGGAGCTATCAAAATCCTGTATAGCAGGCTATTACATTATAAGCTATCCAGATTGCTTATAGCTCAGAGAAGGTGGGAAGGAGAAATTACCAGAGCCTTTTAATCTACCGTAAATAACTATTGGCAGTCCAGTTTACATTTACTGTGGACATAATGCTGCTGATACTGCATATGGGAAGCACATAAAATGTTGGTAGCTGTCATTGCCACAAGGCAGCTTTGATACCTAACTACCTGCTGCTGATTTTTTGTGTACACAAGGCAAATATGGGAATAGTATCACCTCGTGTTGAAATCTTGGGTCAGAATGTTACAGGAACTCCTCTGGGCCAATCACCTGTGCAAGCCATCTGTTGTTTGCAAAACCTCTGGCCATGAGTTTGGTATCTTGGATAGCTGGTTGGTTAACAAAGTTCAGAGAAACGTGGTGAGGGAGACCAAATCACTCAAAGCATACAAATAAAGGAATTCTATTGATAATAAGCGTATGCAATCAAATATACATTTATTTCCAGTAAGGGCGGGGATAATTTCACCAATCAAATGTTTCAATTATAGTCAAGAACAGAATAAAATGAATGAAAATCACTAATAACCTTTTGCTTTATATTTGGATCCTTTTGGACTGAAAGGCCCATGGTCATAAACAGTGGGTCTGGAACATCCAGGCCTGCTGGTTCCAACATTGGAAAGGTGTGGGATGAATCAGTCATCTGCATGACAGCACTGGTCCAGATGAGCTCATGCTGTGTCCTGAACCTCACATGAGCTTTGGACAAGGCCACAAAGTCTCTGAAGGCTATGAATGAAACTTTCTAGTCTCAGAGGCACTAGGGATGCATTTTATTGTCACATTTTGATGCACCCATGGATTACATCTACCCCAGTAGTCCCAAAAATCTTTGCTTAGGAAGAGGCCTCGTTTAATCATAGGTGACTACTGCTATTCCTACTCAGTAGCTCCTTGATCAGGATTATGCTCCATCAAAAGTGAATGGAGTGTTCCAGTAGGAGCCAGGTTGCACAGATCCCCAGATGGCACCTTCTACAATTTTTTTACAGTGTAAGTACAGAATAGCTGAAGTTTCAATGGTTAGTGTAGTGATATAAGAAAAAAAATCAGGAAAATCTATTAAGTGGGTAGGGATTCCATTCCACAAGTGCACCCAGTACATCTCCTGTTGTGCGTCTTTGATCTTATCAAAACAGATTTGGCAGATGAGGTGCCTGTACATGCGTCAACAGGAGGGTGGGCTTAATGGAATTTTCTTGCTGGGTTGATGGAATGTTCAAAATCTTATCCTTATTTTTGTCTACACATCTGTTCTGTTAATGGAAGTCTTAGGAACACATCTCCTATTACTTTTGCAATAATATTCCTGTTTTAGGTATCCAGACATCCAACATCAGAAATGGCTGTATCCTTCAAATATAAGAAAATACAGTTTCATCTCATAAGCATTTAGTCTAGGGTTGTCAGATAGAATCCACATTACAATTCTATAACCTTTATGCTCTTATGTCTTTAATAAGCCAGACCATACTTCATGCAGTTTCAGTTATACACTATACTGCATTAAAGCTAGAAACTTTACAGCTCCCCCACACACACACCGCCCAAGTCAAGTTCCATAGCCTGCTGGTTCCTGGGAATGGAACCAATGCATTAAACAAGAGGTGTCTCCAGTTGTATAAATTTAGAGAATTTCAATTGGTGTTGCCTGCTGTACAAGCTTCACTTTCTGGATTTCCCTCTGCTTTGCAACATATTGACTTAGATTTCCTATGTAGCAATCCCATTCAGATCAGCTGCCATGAGAACAGGATGTGGACTACATAGCTGTTAATACAGTTTTATATTACAGTCTGTCAAATTCTACAACTATCTGACACCTTTGGCCTGTTTGCACTTGCCAGCCAGGCTGGTAACAATGATGACCATTCACACTACAAGTGCTAAACTAGTCCCATACCTGCCCAGATTTCCAAGGCAACATTCAAAGCTGGATGTTGCCACAGCAACCTGAGGGTGTGTCCATACTTACAGACACTGCACATTGCAATGCGTAGTCGGGGAGTGGGCATTAGCGCATTAGACTGCCACTACTTCAGACTCGCTCCACAGTATCGGGTAAATTCTAATGTTCCAGATAGCATGGTGGGAACAGAGAATGAGGGCTGAGCTGCAGGCTGCTCCATCCCACATGACTTGTGTCTCATCGCATGCACCACAGAAGTATCACAGCTTTCTCTGAGAAAGCTATGGCGAGGCTGCTAGAGTCCAGATGGCACGTCGTGGCTTTGCAGCAGGTAAGCTGTGCTTTTTTTCTCTTATAGCAGATTTTATTCTGTTAATCTAGATATAGCCTGACAGCTGCACACAACTGTATAGCCACAGTCACACAGCCATGCCCACTTACTATGGTGTACCTGGAAGAGGATGTGAAACCACCACCCCAGGAGTGATCCAGTCACTTCTGGGCAGGCAGTGGATTGTGAGGTGCCAGGGGCAACAGAAGAGTGCAGACGCACTTGACCGGCAAGCAGATAGAACCACTCCAGGCCTATTGATTCTCTTGTCATTTCTTCTTAAAATTATCTTCCAAACTGAAATTTTGGCAAAACAAAGCTTATAGAATATAAAGAACAACCATCATAACTGTGCTTCAGGAATTATACAAAAATTGTTGTCACATATCCAAGTTTAAAGAATTCTTGTTTACTTATAAAGCCCTGAGCAGCCTGAGATGAAGTAACCTTCCTGCATATCAACTTTTCTGTTCTGCAGGTATGACATTTTGCATGACCTCTTGGTAATTGGACTTCTTTGTGGAACAATCTGCCCTTGGAAATATAATAGACTTTGTCAATATTTCTCCAGTTATTAAAAGGTGATATTTTTGCCCAAGATTTCATGAACATTTGATGTTTATTTTCATTTATTAAATCACTGGGTGCTATACTGATATTGTTTTAAGAATTTTGTTTAGTTATTGTATAATATTGTGAATCATCCTGGCAATCTATTTTTAATTTAAAGGCTATTATATGTTTATAAAAGACCTCAACAGTGAACATCACTGAGAATAAGAGGAAACTTGCTAAAAAACCCAAATCAGGGGTGCCAATGAATCAAGCAGGATCTCCTAACATCATATTTCAGAAATACCTGTCTACATAAGACCAAAGTGTTCACATCCACTTCAGATAGTCACTTCAGAGGGATAAAAATAATATGGTCCATTGTCTTGTTGAAACTAAATAAGCCTGTTTCTGATTCAGTGACTAGAAAGAAAATTTTGAAAGAATCACATGTTATTTTTCCATGATGGGGAAAAGGCAGGATGTAATTATTAGAAAATAAATTAAATAGTATTACAGCCTTATACTCATTCTATAATTTCTCCAACAGAAAGGGTCAAAAAGGTTAATTTTGTGTCAAAAGTGAGCATAAACCATATTTGAAATGGAATGGAAGAAATTGCTCTTAGGCCATAATCTTGAACTAAAGTCTGACACCTTTACTTTAATTTTTCTTCAGCACAAATTCCAACCCGTTTACTTACATTTTGAAATGTTAAATCAGTTTTTTGTTTGTTTGCGTGAGTTTTCCTTCCTCTTTTTGGGTTTTCCTTCATTTGGGCAAACACAGCATTCACGTTTTAATCCCCTTTCAGGAGGTCACTGTTCTGGCTCCCCGGCTGCCCAGAAAATGATACCTTGACAAGCCTCTTGCTCATGTCTTATCCCTCCCCCTGACAGCCTTTCCTCTGCCTCCTCATCCCCCCTTGCTGTGATTCCCTTTGCTATGTCCTCCAATTTGCCTGCTCTCCCTCCTTACTGTGATTCCTTTGCTCTATGGTTGAAACATGGGAGACATCCAGATAGCATAACTCCATGATCTGGAACTACTGGGGAGAGGTTGATTACATGCCACCCCACAATCCCCAGGTTCTAAGGTTAGGAACTGTGTGTGTGTGGGGGGGGGAGCTGTGAAGCTCACATGAGCCTCACAGTCATGGAGGCATGGGCTGGATCACTGATCTGGATTTGCTGATGATAAATGTATGGATACAATGGAGTGGTTTCTTATTCCGGCATCCTGCTTACCACCTCAAGGTGAGATCTTGGATTATGGGATGGAGGACATTTGTCCATATCATCGTAGGTGATCCTTGGTTCCCTCACAGATATGTATAAACACAGAAGGAACAGGCAGAACAGTTTAATTTCACTAAATCAAAAGTCCATTTAATACAAAAGCCTTGCACAAAATAAAGTACAATCCATACAAGTTTAGTGCACATTTTTTAATGCTTTCCATTCAGATATACTAAATATACTTTTCCAAATTTTTCATTTTTTTCAGTTCACTTTCCCAAAAATGCATGAATATTTCCCATTGAAAGTGTGTCTAAATGCCTAATCCAGCCAGGAGTTTCATTCCCATATGCAATCAAGGTCGATATGAATGAATTTCTCCTCTAAGCATAATAATCAGCCTTGTGGGAGTACTGTAGATAGTCACTGTGTAATGTTATGTCCTTTTGCATTATGTCAGTTGCATCAGCTAATCTGGCATGTTATTCCTTCACAAAATGACAGCCCAGTACAGCAGTCACACTGAAGAGATCTGGTGCTAAATAAAATCATAATGCTTACTGAATGCAGCATTCATTTCCCTTTTACAGGCCTTCCAACCCACCTAGTTCATTTTAGTTTGAGCTCTCTGATGTTGTAGAAGACACTGAAACTATAGTTTGGGTCATATATATGTACAATTAATGTACAAACACATTTTTGCAAATCTTGGGCTGTGCCTATTTTACATAGAACTCATTTCTCAAAGAGATAATTGGTTTAAGCTGAATGAAATGTCTTTCTACATTTGCTGGGGTTTCACACCAGCAAGCGCACTAAGGACCTCCCATGGAATATTCTAGCCCTCCCCTAGAAGACTCCATCCACAAAGGACAGAACTTGATCGAGATCAGGAGGCTCCTTATCTTGATGGCTGAAAAACCTTAATACAGAGTTTGTGGATTGAATCAGCAACCCTCTGCTTTCCAGACAATTTGTTCTACTACTGAACTACAGCCCTTCATATTCCCATTTATAGGGCAATCAATTTGGCAGTTTACCTTTTTGAACTGCTGAAATGGTTCCCTCAGAAGCTCACATGAGCTTTGGGACCAGTGTGGGGATTCAGATGGAACACATTGTTGCTGTGCATTGTTGTCTAGTCTCTTTCAGATGGTTAATTAGTTTGTCTGCCTTAATCTCATGTCTTCTACAAAAGACCTGTGTGTTTGAGGGCCCTATGCAGTATCTTGACTGTTTCTAGCACTGTACTCTTCTGGAGACAGATCTCCAATGTTTATCCTGGGATCTAAATGCCCTGAGTGCTTCTGAGTGCCTCACTACAAGGACCAATTTGGCCTTTACCTTCCATATCTTCTTCAGTTCTTCTTTCAGTCCCTGATATTTGAGGGTTGAGTAACTAGTTGTTGTTTTCTTTAAGTAAGTGTGGATGTTGACCTTTTAAACATCCATAGAATCCTAATCTGTTTCATATAAACTCTGGCCCCATCCAGATTAGCAAATTAAATCCACAGTATTAAAAAAAATGCACCTTACCTGCTGTGATGCAGCAGTCCAGTGTCCAGACTGTAGGAGCCCCCTTAGCTTCCTTCTTGGGGAACTGTGAGACTTCTGTGTGGCATGCATGGTCACATGTGGTGAGGCATGTGTCACGTGGAATGAAGCAGCCAATGGGAGGTGAGTTGCAGTCTCAGTTCTTATTTACTGTTCCCGCTGTCCTGTCCAGACTGGCAGAAAGCTTCAAATTTACTTAATGCTGCATAGCGAGTACTGCTATATCAGCATTAAATAAATTTGCAGCAGTGGCGCTATAAAGTGATGCCACTACGAAGTATTGGTCATCACCTGTCACGGCTTGATATTGGCTGGGCATTGCGATGTGCAGCATCAAGAAGTCTGGACACAGACTCTTTCACTGGGGATGCTATTATAGAAAAACTTCACCAGATCCAGGTTCTCTTGTCTCGTCTATGAATGATTTGTTCTAGTAGCCCAGTTACCATCAGATTGTCCTGGTTTCCCAACACCTGACATGGATCTTGCTAATTTGGGCAATGTCTGAACTGGGAGGTTTCTATTTATTTTCCTTTCTCTCATAGTTAAGGTAGGATTGACCAGTATAAGTAAAATACTAGAGGTCTTGTTTAAGGACCCTTACTGGAGGTATGTTCTGGCTGAGTTTTGAACTGACATCCTGTGTGTGCTTAGCCACTGCACCATCCAGCTATACAGTCACCTGACCCTTGCTTCATAAAGTAAGATGACACTTGCAGGTAGGCTGGTAGCATGGCGTTGTTATTAGAATTTAATGAAGAGTGAAGTTCGTATTGTAAAAGTTTAAATCCAAAGTTTGCTAGTGCATTGTAACAAAAACTAAACCCTCCTTTATTGAATGTTGTAGGTCTAATTCCATTTTCTCCCTCCCTTTCCATTCCTTCAACTCTATGTCCTAAGTGAACACAAATGAGTCTCTAATTGCCAGTCCTGAAGGGTAAAGTAGCAGATTATTTAAATCAAGCTTGTTTCTCTCACCTCATTACCTTCCATTTTTCTAGTCTTCTATCTTGCTTGGCTTAAACAAATGTAATTGTCATTGTTTGCAGTGGCAAAGGATGGATTTTTCTCTCTCTCTCCTCTTGTACCTTTAACACTGTGCTTTCAAATATTTATGAAATTACACACTGGGGAGTAAAATGATACACTGTCTGTGAACATCACTTTCTGTATTAGTAAAATGAGTAGATGTAGTGGGTGTCAAAATATAGTAAAGAAGGGTTAGAGCTGGAGGCAATCACTATGTATCAGAGGAACCCCAGGGATTTGCAAGATAATGCTGTTATAATCCCTTCTCAATTCATTGCAAACTATAGGCTGCCACTAGGTACATAAATTAATACCACTGTCTATTAGGAGACCTTAGCCATTGCTAGGTGCATTTAAAGTAACAGAAGAAAATGGCTAAAAGGGTGGAGTTAAAAATGCTCTTTTTATACTATAATTGTGATCCTGATTGAGATGGTCCATGGCAGAACTTCTTTCCTTCCACAGTTTCCTTCCATTTTTAGGGAGTTGAATGCAGGTGAAGGTTTTGCCCTTGTTTTATCCTTGAGAATGTCCAGTTATTGGTGACACAGGATGCTGGACTAGATGGACTGTGGTGTTATCCAGCAGGGATCCTCTTATGTTCTTATGTTCCCTTAGGAAAGAGAGTGGAGTGGTGGCCATTGGCAAATGCCAGAGATCTTCTGCTCCATTGTTACCAGTTTTAACTCAACTATGCTTTCATTCCTGGCCTCTAGAGTTGCTGGCCACAGGTTTTCACCAGGCCCTCATAAGCAGGCCATTTCCAGGGCTATAGCCAGGAACCCATTCAAATGGCACTGGGCTCTGCACAATCTTCAGATCAATGTTTGGGAAACTGCTTCAAAGAAGAGACCCATTGGCGCACTCTGGGTGTGTCCCCATGGATGTTTTGCCCCAAATTGAAATCGGATTTGGGAGGGGCTGTCCCCATGCATTCTTGATTTGGCTCAACTGCATATGTGCCAAGCAGAAGACAAGCAGCACAATTTCTGTTTAGGATCAACTTTAACAGGGGCCTAAAGGGATACACCCAAAGAAGACTTTAAAACTCCACAGATCACATGGCCTATCTCATCCACCACCACAATGAGGCTTTGAGAGCAAGGTCTCTGCCATGAGGAGTCTCCAATTCTTTACACAATACCACTGATTTGGTGAAAAATGGTGTCTTGGTGGTACAGTTGATGGGATTTTTGTGTGCAAACAGTGATGTACCAGGGTTGCAATTGCAAGTCTTTGTTAGCAAGCTAGCGATCATTGGTATTTATTGCATCTAGATTGTGTCAGTGCTCTACCAGTGCTCTGGCAGGCAAACGGGAGACAGAAGGAAGGGACAAAGGAAAACTCTCACTTTATTTCCAAATCTTGGATTTTGATGCAAAATGGAGGTGACTCTACTGAGTCGTCTAGTTGTTGTTTATTTCTATCATTACATTTTAGCTTTTCTATTTTATTTTACCTGATTTGATGTTTCTTTACTAATTAGCTCTATTTAGCCACCGTACTGTAGTTTTAGGACTAAGAATGGCTTTAATTTTTATTTTAATGGCTTTCTTTTAACTGTGAACTATTTTTGAAAACAGTTATTGTTGAAAAACCTAGAATTTAAAATAAATAGACCAGAAATGTGCCAAAGATGCCTTCAGACCCTGAAAGCTAAGAATAAAGACTTGAATGAGAAAGTACAACCTATTTATATTTATTGATTTTGAAATGATGGGCATCCTGTTGTTTCTTCTTCCCCTCTTTCAAGTTATCTTTCTTTCCAGGATAATTTTTAGCCAAGTATGCAGTCAAGCTGGAGTTTAACCAGAATACTCCATTTAGAATTTTTATTTGTTTTAGGTTTTCAAACTGTAATCTAGTTTAAGGAGCATCCTAGTCTGCATCCTGGACCTCCCCATCCATACCATCCATCAAGGGGGCCCTAGATCCATCTGCACTGGATGGAGCGAAATCTGAATTAAGAAGCCCTTAATTTGAATCTTGATGTACTCATTTAATTGGGTCCACAAGTTGACGAAGGACCTCGTTCTGGAATACAGGAGACATGCAGATGCCACACCTGTGTGTTCTAGAACTACTGGGAGTGCTTTTCAGTGAAACACAATAGTGCACCACCCCAAAACACCCCCCTTTAGAAACATGGGGGAGTGGCTGCAAGGCTCACATGACAGTTCACAGCCATGGGAAGGCATGGGATGAATCAGTGCAGATGGCGCTGATGTAACCCTCAGCTCCACACAATTATTTCTTCCGGAGCCACTGGTCTGGATCTAGGGCAGGTAACTGCAATTGTATACCTTCTTCACCTATTCCCTATTCATTTATAGCATGAAGAATATTGTGGAATGTTCATTGTTAAAGATACCTGGGTGGCTATTTTTTCATTGGTTATTTAGATGCTTTAGTCCAAGTGAGATAAGAGGCTATAGAAAAGGTATACTACAGAGACATAAAATAACCCCAGAAGATTACAGTATCTTTCTCTCAAGTTTTTATCTGAAATGCCTTTTTTTTCCAAGCTGTTTCTTGCACATCCAAATAAAACAGCTATTTTCTTGCAAGCAGCAGTTTCAATAACTTTACAAGATGAACTTTATTCCTTTGTGGAATTTGGAATGTGATCACTGGCAAAAACAAAATAAAACAAATGAGGTACTCAGGAAATGGAATCTATCAACAACAGCAGGACTTAAACTCATGACATTGTTATCTTAGAATTTGTTATTGCCAAGGGCTACACAAACAGTTGGTGATCTGAAGCTTCTCTTTTGCATAGATAGATAGATAGATAGATAGATAGATAGATAGATAGATAGATAGATAGATAGATAGATAGATAGATAGATAGATAGATAGATAGATAGATAGATAGATAGATAGATAGATAGATAGATGATATCACTGCAGTGGTAAGGGCTTTTTGGGAAAGCTTCCCATTATCAGGTATACACTTACCAAATTGGTTATAGCTATTAAGTGCCAGGAAGTTTTGATGAAGTTGGTATCTGCAGTGCAAATGCTGGCACCTTTATGGGATCTTAACTTACTTGGGATACTAAGTTGAAATTTATTCTTCTTATTTTTATTTTAAAACTTGTAACTTATTCATTTTTGTAGTGTTATCTAATGCTTACATTTGCAGTTTCCCACAAAGGAATGCAGTTTTAAGTGGGAAGAGGAAACTATTGGTACATTGGAAAAATTATGATCAAATTTAAAATCTAGGTTTTTCTGATAGCAAAAATGGCATTTACTGCTAAATTTTCTCAATGTTTTATATTATTTAGGATGTTTAATGTCCCAAATAGCATCAAGTGAAATAATGTCACTATATGTCCCTCTGACAGGCCCACACCTCTTTGACAAATGAGTTTGAACAATGTAATATTAGCACCTCATCCACTATTGATTGTGTCAATAGCCCTGGTCATCTCCCAGTTCCAGAGAGAGACCAGAGCTTTGACAGGAGAACCAGTCATGCCAACCAGAAAATTCCCCAGAGCATTCAAGAACTGCCCATAAGTCTCCGGGGGTGGACCATCTCAATAGGATCCACTTCCCCACAGAGGGGAGCTGCTCTTGTAAGTCCAAACCTCACCAGTGAGTGACTAGTTTCACAGAGCAGAACTGGAGAGAAATGGGTTCTTACTATAGCTAAGCAAAGTAATGGGATAGGTAGTAAGATTTTGTAACATGTGGTGACAGTGTATAGGGTTCCACCAGACAAAGTTAATATTGTGAAAGAGAACATGAGCATCTCTAGCTGGACCTTATTAATGATCCAATAAAATAGCAGCAGTACAAATGTCTGTTTTTATGCCCACCAGTTTTTTCCCCAACTATAGTCCTTCTTGGATAGAGATGTGCACAGACGGAATTTGCATGTTTAGTTCCTCATTAAACCAAAGAGCCATTTATTCCATTCAGTGATGAACCATTAATTGAATATCTAATTGCTCACACTGAGTTTTGAAGTGGTAAAAAAACAAAAAAATACATTTCTCCCCCCCCACTACCCCACTACTTTTAAAAAGTGTTTTTGAGGCAAAAACATAATGATGCAAACAGTTCAGTCATATAGTTTGTGTTCATAAATGGGAACTAGTTTGGTTCGATTGAAATTTTGGATATTCAAACAATCACACGTGCCATTTGATGCAAATATTAATTCATGAACCATTCACTTGAAATTTTGAACACAAACCAAACTTTGCACATTCTTATCACTGGACAAAGACAGATTGGCACTAATTCATGTATTGGTAACTTCTAGATTAAATACCTGTAATTTCCATTATGTGGGCAGCAGCTAATGCAGAATACATAGTTAAAAGAACTGTGCTGCTTTCAGTCTGCAGCTGAGCCAAATTCAAGATACTGACTTGGACTTACAAATCCTTGAATCAATTGGGCTGCAGTACATAAAGCAGCACCTGTTCCCACGTAGACATGCCCATTCACTGGGATCTTGCGGGAGGGACCTGCTGGTATTGTCATCACTTGTGGAATGGCCTTCTTTCTGAGGAGTGTTACACACCACACACACACACTGTTTAAAGTTTTGTTTTTATTTCCTTTTTAATAAGTCCAACTTGCTTAGGAATGTGAGACTTCAGACTATAAGTAGGACAAAAAATGTAAATAAATAAATTCTAAGAATCCAGGCCAAAAGGAAACAAAAATAGGAAAATCCAAAACTATGTGAGTGCTCCCCCTTCAAAATTACACCTTCCAGAGCTAGGGATCTATAACTATCTCTGAGCTGTCCAAAAGACACAGAGACCTATCTAAATTAATCTCACTTTAAAATCAAAGGACACATGGTTCACAGCAGAAGTTGCCTTAATTTTACAACATGGACCTAACATAAAAGGAGAACAATATTTAGGCTGTCCTCTAGGGAACAAAATCTCATTTTGGAATTCTAGAAATATATCTTATGGTTTATAGAAAATGGCAAATGTAATTTGGCAAAGACAAAATAGCTTCTTCTTAGACAAGTTTCTATTCCTCCTTACAAATCACATCTGGAAGTGATGCTGGTTAGGGATTCTACAAACTTGTCAATAGCCATGAAACCTTGTGGGTACAAAGTAATTGAAGAGTCCACAAGTATGTGTTTTATAGGAATCAGTGAAATGAATTACACTCAAAGAAGTGTCAATCAAGTGTCTCTTGAAAAGTCCGTTTCCTACAAGAGCTCCAACTCATTAAAGTTTATTACTGAGGCAACTCCAATGATAAAATGTCTGCTACTTGAAGACATTTGAGAACCTTCAGTAATCATCTGTCAAAACTGCCTCTATGCTCCACAGTTGGTCAGCAAAAACAGAGTTGACACCAAAATCCAACTAAAATAATATTTGCTGTTCATCCAAATCAACTGAAAATTTCTCAAGAATGCGTGGATCTTGTGAAATTAGTAGTGGAGAAGTGTTCTTCAAGCAAAATTCTCTGAAGCTCTGTGAGGTGAATCTTATATTTTTCCACTGGAAATCAGTAGTAACTGGTGCTTATTGTGGTAGTGGTGGTAGGGAGAGAAAGCAAGGCAGTTACAAGAAAGTGATAGATGAGGGTGGGGAGCAGCCATCGCTCCACCACTGGAATCAAAGTGAGACCATTCAATGTGTTTGAACACAGGAAACGTCACAAGGTTTGTCAGGAGAGCAAGTGGCATTTGTAGGGGCAGAAGGCCTGCAGTTGTGATAGAAGGCAAGGGAAGAACTGTGGTGGGCCTTCAATCTACTCTGCAGATAAGGTGCTATAGCAGAGCTTTATGTTTATAAGATGAGAGAAAGATTATTGTGCAGTTGAAGGTGCCACTCTCTTTCTGCACATCAAATGTGCAGTGGGGTGGGGGAATGTCATTCAGACACTGTGTTCCATGGAACGAAGGAGCTATGTGGATCCTTGCTATCTTTACTCATCATGTGCTGTTTTGCAACAAGATTGACATTGAAAGTTATACTAGGGCCACATATATTAACTTTACATCATAAACATGAGCAGAAACCCTTACCTCACATTCTACATCTTATCTCCCCAGAAACCTTTTTGGGGCAAGGGTTTGGAGAAAGTGATGGCTATACAACTGCAGGCATGCTTGGATGGAATAGAGTATCTAAACCCATTTCAATCTGTGTTCAGGTGGGGGGTTGGCACTGGGACTGCCTTGGTTGCCCTGATAGATTACCTTTATCTGGAGAAGGACAGGGGCTATGCTGCCCTGCTGGTTCTCCTTGATCTCTCAGTAGCTTTTGATAGCACTGTATCCTACTGGAATGACTTTGGGGACTGGGTTTGGAAAGCTCTGTTTTGCACTGGTTCTCTTCCTATCTCTGGGGCAGGTAACTTCTGTTTGATGTCCTGGGAACTTTCTTGTGGAGTTCCTCAGGGGTCAGTCTTGTCTCCTGTGCTCTTTAATATCTATATGAAATCACTGGGTAAGGTCATCAGGTGTTTTGGAGGTGCCATCAGTATGCCAACAACACCCAACTCTATCTCTCCATTTCTTCTGAGTCAGGAGAGGCATCTGAGGTCCTTGATTGCTGCCTGGAAGCAGTAATGAGCTCAATGTAGACCAATAAATTGAAACTGAATCCAGACAAGGTGGAGGTACTGGGTGTCACTGGGTCTTGAGTCCAGGAAGTTAAGGGGCTCCCAGTTCTTAGTAGGGCTGTTTTGCCCCAGAAAAAAAAATCAGGCACATAATTTGGGAGTGCTCCTCAATTAATTGCTGTCATTTGAGATCCATGTGGCAGCAACTGCCAGGAGTCACTACCATTATCTCCATGTGGTCCACCAGCTTAAGCCTTACCTGGATAGGGATAACTTGTCCACAGTGATCCATGCTAGTTTAGGCTACTGTAGTTCAGAAGCTGGAACTGGTGAGGTATGCAGCAACTTGACTGCTGAAGGAGAGTCTCTGGCCAGACTTGCATCATGCCAGTCTTAAAGAATCTGCACTGGTTACCTATTCATTACCTAGCCCAGTTCAAGGTATTAACACTAACATATAAACCCCAAACATCTTGTCCCCTGAGTATCTGAAGGAGCACCTTCTCCCATATAAATCTGCCAATGCACTGAGATCTCAAGGAGAGTGTCTTCTTGTAGTTCTTTCCCCTTTAGAAGTACGAGGCATAGGGACATGCAGGAGGGCCTTTTCTGTGGTGGCCCCCAGACTCTAGAACAGCTTTCCTCCTGAGATTTGCCAGGTGTCTACATTATATAGTTTTCAGTGTCTGGTTAAAACATATCTTTTTACTCAGGCTTTTGCTCCCTAAATAGTTTCCTCAGGGTGTTTTACTGTTAGGAAGGGAGGGTTATATTTTTAATTTTAATATGAGATATGTATTATTCTTATTATAACCTGCCCTGGGACCATTTGGTTGAAGAGCAAGATATAAATAAATAAATAAATTCTGGAATGGTATGGAGTAGGTATAGCCCCCAATATGTACCCATACCCTGCTTAATTGCTTGGCATCACTCATTTAGACTGAGTTTTTACTAGTAAGGTCCCAAGTGGGTTTTATTACTATTTTCTTTTTTAATTCTCTCATTTTTTCAGATTCCACAAAACTGACCGAGTCAATGGCAAATCATATGTGTTATGATGGAGCAGAAGAAGCAAACTGCATTCTAAAAGCCAATCAGGAATTCCAGGCAAGACATCTCCTTCAGCATCTGCACCCATCCCCTTCAGACCAGGTTAGGGGACAAAGAAATCTAAAGAGGAGCAGAAAATATGTGCAGCAGAAAAATCCCATGTCTGGTGTTTCACAACCCACTCTTTCTGCAACATGGAATATCCTCCCTAAAGCCCATGACAACTTTGAATTTCATGTGGAAAAGGGTGATTGCCACCATGAAAAGCTGAGTCCCTTCTACTACCTTTACAACATGTGGGCACTATCATAGTTGGGAGGGTGGATAGTTAGGACAGGGGCTACCATTACACCATCAGTTTTTGTACTCCTGTAGCAGCCCAGAGCTCCTTACCTAGGAACATAACTCCTTCCGGACTCTGTTAAACATACAGGATTGAACAGGGCTAGTTACTTACAGTTTAACCCAAGTCCCTTTGATTTCTGTAGGAACCATGTAGATGCAAACCACTGCATTTTTTTTTTACTATAATTTTATCATGTAGCTCTATTAACCAATTTGCTGTGTCAGCAGCAACCCTCTATACTAAATGAAAAACAAAGGAACCATTTAGGAAAGCAATAGATCTGGGACTGCTGGCTTGGAAATGTAAAGGAAAGTATGCATATAAAAACAGGACAATATTGAAGTATTAGCAGAATTGAATATAACTCAAATAAACTTCAAGGATTTCTGTGGAGGAACAGTGTAACTTTTTAGCAAGCATGCCTTTCTTCTCACATGAAAAGGGAAACAAAGTGAGACAGTATTAAGGTCCCCTCCAGCGCAGTGAAATGGGATGTTTGTACCAAGCAGCACTAGGGCGGGTGGGTCAAAGATTTGAGGAATTTTGGGTTAACTACAGAGATGTACAGTATTTACTCAGATTTATGTTTGACCTGCATTGCTCTTTTCTTCAGCAGATGTTTAACCCAAAGAAATTCTCTTCTTAGAGGCCTCCAGGCATATTCTACCAGCTAGATTCAAATTAGGTTTGTGACATGGAAAAGAAAACACAGAAGAGGAAATTCCACCAGGTGTAGTCAGAATTACAAGTCACAGTACAGCCACTGAATTTCTCTCTGTTGCACCACTATTAAAAATGTTGGAGCTCTGCCCCTTTTTCCTAGGACAAATTCAAGTGAGTTTTTGCCCATGATCAGACAACATCTGATCATCTGGCCTTGCTCATTTAAACCTAACTATGGAGTAAGAGTCACATTAGTGACCGACTCCTTAAAGGGTCAGATGTGTCCTGAAGAACTCACACACAGAAAGAGACCCTTTCTGCATTTACCTTCCTTAATTCTGCACCAGTGGGTCCAGAATACCCCATGGTTACAAAGTTCACACAGGGTTCATGGCTGCACCTCAATCCCTACATGAACAAAATGTCCTAATCTCAGGGCCTCCAGGGAGTGCTTTTCAGGTGCGCACTGAGGTGTGCTATTAAAATACATGCACTGGTAGTACTGAACGTGAGAGGCATGCTGTCTGCCAGCATGTTCCAGTTCAGGGGCATGCTGGTCTGCTGGTAGGCCTCCAAAGCATTTTGAATGCCAACTGAAGATGGCTGCTTTGCTATGTCTGAGTAGTGTCCAGTCAGTTCCTACATGCAAATATTTAAAGGAATCCACTTGATAGCATCGAATGAAACTTCAAATTCCATAAGTAGCCAAAATGGGCATGTAGAATTTACTGATGATTACTTTGATTCAAAGACATGTACAGCCCTGACACAGAGTAGAATTATGTCAAGAATTTCTCATAGCAGAAATTTCCAATACATATTTTAGGTTCAATGAAGGACATCTGCCCCACTTCCAAATTTTAAGTGAAATGATCGTCTGTTTTCATAAGTTGTGGCTAAGAAAGAAAAAAAAACTTGGCACAATTTTTTTTAATATACTGCTTAAAAAAAAAAGATTTCATATTACAGAAGAAATAAATACGCTGGCACCTGCTTGTTCCACTCATTCATCTATTTTACCCCTCACCCCCCAAACATGCTAATGTTATATTTTCAAAATTGTTTAATCAATCATTAGGGAAGCAGATTTTTCTCAAGATATCTTTTTCTCTGAATTCCTCTCTTCTAATCTGCTAAGAAGTCTATCTTGGAAAAACAGCAAAGCAAGATAAGTAAGACTTTGCACGCATGCCATAATAGACTTTTAAACAGTCAAAACTGAGGCCGAAAGAAATTTTGGGAATTTTATAACTGACAACTAAAATGCAGCTAAACAACTACTTCTGGCTAAATCAATCGGACATGGATAATTCAGAATGGAAAATTATCACTCTAGACGTCACTTAATTATTCCATTCTATTTGGATATTCTAGAATAAAACGTGGTGGTTCCATGGGTCTTCCTAATGCTGATCAGGCTTTGTTGAACGCAGACGGACCCAGACCAGTAGTGGAGAGGGCCTGTGTAATCCACATTAAGATGTAGATATGGCGTCTCAGATATGTACAACACAAACCCTTAATCTGCATTAAGGGTCTGTCACTTGATAAAACAGTTTAACATCAAATGATTTACTGTTACAACTACCTTCTTACTTAATAACTTCAGCATAACAGGTTGTTTAAACCTAAAGCCCTCCAGGTGCTGCTGAACTGTAACTTCCATTATGATCAGCTATAAGCTCTGCCAGCTGGAGGAGCTGAATATTTTTTAAGTCATAACAATACAAGAAGTATCTCCATCAAACCCAGCACTGTGCTCTCAGAAGGGCCAAATGGCTCCACTAGCAGGAAATAAGTACACAGGACAGATTCTTCTTCAGATTCTTCCAGCCATTGGCCAACAATATCTAGAAAGCATGAAGTTTGGCAGCTCTGTTGATGGGAGTTATAGCTGTCAATGACTTAAAGGGCATTAGTTTGGGGAAAGCTGCTATAATCTGCCTTGCCTTTCATCTCATGCACTCTGCTTATTTGGGACTTTTAATGTAGCAGCCTAATGTATGTCTATGATACCTTGTTCCAAATTTTTAAAAAGCCAGGCTAAATAATCACAACATCAAAGCAAGGGGTATTTTTGAGACATACTACTGTAGAAAGCAATTGCAAAATAAATTTATCCAGGACCAACAGTTTCCTGATTGATTCCATTTCATTTAAAAATTCATTTTTATGGCAATGACTATGAAACACAGTGGACACAAGACTGTTTTAGCTTGAAGGGGGGGGGATTAACTATTTAATTATTCATGTTGATTCCAAAACATATTTCTTTTCAGATGATTTTTGGTTTTTGAAGCTTTAGAGCAGTGGTTCTCAACCTGTGGGTCGTGACACCTTTGAGGGTTGAACTACCCTTTCAGAGGAGTCGCGATGAGTCTCCCACCTTCCCACCCCATCCTCCCCTGAGCTGCCCCTCTCCCGTGGTTGGGGGTCTCCACAACATGAGGAACTGTATTAAGGGGTCACGGCATCAGGAAGGTTGAGAATTGCTGCTTTAGAGGCACCTGAAATTAATTAGCAGAATCCCTCCCCCCTAACTGCAGGACCTTTTGGAGAACCAGAGGGAAGAAATTAGAAAGGTTTTCATATTAAAGGGCATGGAGCTTAAAGACAATTGGTTTATTCAGATTTACTTAGGTCTAGCACTTTAAGGGTCAAGCAGGTCTATGTCTATTGAGTAACTAGCTGTCCAATGGTGCAATACTGTAGATACAATCAAATCTCCATAAATTCAGCTTAGACAATTACAAAGCTCCATTTAAGAAATGTATGGGACAATCAAAAGTGGCCATGATAATATCCTCTTAGGGCTAAACACCCAATTATGTGTTCTCCAGATTATAAGTTCAGGATGTGCAAAACACTGTTCCACAAGATTTTTTAACACTCTTCAAAAGGGAACCAGTATTTTGTTATCTAATGCTTATTTCATCACCTCCCCCTCTCCCCAGAGCAAGATACTGATGTTTTATATATACATATGTTTTTGTCCAGGCAGCTGACATCTGTGGAATGAGCATATGAGGTGAGATATACAGTGGTGTTGAGTGTCTAATGTTGCCTAGCAATCTAACAGCACTATAATAGTAGATCTTGAAAATGACACATTTTATTCCTTGAAAGCAGATTCCATAAGCAGAACAATTAGATGAGATATTTATGGAACACATATTTAAATTCTGTTTCAGAATTTATTATCTCTGGTGAAGATGTTCAAATGGCATCTAAATTTTGGAAGTCTTTTACTTCACGTCTGCATGCAAAATTGTTCCTCTTACTACCTTGAAACAGATGGCACCAGATTATATTAAAGCTCCCAACCCATAAAAGTGTACCAGAACAATATCATGGTTGGTGGTATTGAAAGATACTTCAAGAATTAATGGGACTAAGAGAAATGTGCTTCACCCATTTAAGTCTGCAAGATCATCCAATACTGTTTTCTGAGCTGTGCCGTGGTATGAATCCAGACTGAAATGGATCTAGATTATTTACTTCCTTCAAGGCACCCTGAAGTTGTGCCAATACAATTTTCTGAAGAGCCTTCTCTAAAACAGTGAGATTGTGTGGTAGTTATTCAGCGTTGTTGGATCTAGTCTTTATTTATTTATTTATATTTATATATTTATCTATGTCTATGTCTATATCTATATCTATATCTATATCTATATCTATATCTATATCTATATCTATATCTATATCTACATCTATCATTTATTTATTTATTTATTTATTTATTTATTTATTTATTTATTTATTTATTTATTTATTTATTTATATCCCATCCTATACCCAAAGGTCTCAGGGCGGGTAACAACCATTAAAACAACAAATTAAAACCAATGTTAAAACCAATAATATACATTAAAACATGTAAAAATTCCAGCATATTAAAATACTAAAATTTTAATAGGCAATAGTTTCCTTCAAAGCTGCTGGGAAAGGCATTGATCATTTCAGTGATCATGGATGCAAGCACTTCAGGAATCAACATTTGAGGGACAATGGTTTGGCTTCCAAGGAAGAAAGCTCTGGAACTGGAGAACTATCATTCAAAGAAAATTAATGTAAACGTTTGATGGCACAAACATTTTGATGTGTGTTTTAATGCTTCTTTGAGACCTTCTTCTTGCACAATACCTATTTCCTATTTTGCAGGTCTCAGTTCATCCAGAAGACATTAGCAAGCTACTGCAAGTGTCCGACTAATAAGGCATTTGCTGTATAACCTGTGCTTCAGATTAAGCCTATGAACAACCAGTTTTAGACACCCAACTTGCACTTGTCCACACCGGGTGCTATCAAATGAATGGCACAGAAGCAGGGAGTAGGACTGTAATGTCTTCTGTCTCAATGTTGTTGAAAACTGAAACATACTGGCAGGTGCCATCCGTATAGTCAGTCTTTGTATTCTTCTAATAACAAGCTTCAGAAAGGGCCCTGAAGCAGCAAATGTACCCTTACAAATTAAGCTGCAGGGACTTTGGTGTGGTGAATTTGCAGTTCAGTAATTTATAGGCTCTGGGAAAGATGCTGGAGGAAGGCTCATACAAGCCATTTATTCATTAGTGGCTGCCCCTCCTCTCTTAAAAAAAAAATGTTAAGGAGGAAAAATGTTCTAATACCCAGAGGATGAAATGGAAGTACTTTTCACAATCTTCTGTAAGTGCTCTTGCAAAGAACTGTTAAATTTCTATCATCAAAATAAAGTCTTCTGTAGAGTGTACAGTCTGTGTAATTTCAAGGCAAAGGGAAGGATTTAATATTTCATGGCAGCAAAGAGACCTAGAACTAGGGAAATTTTACAAGAAAGCAATTTAAGCCTGTGGTTTTCCAACCACTGATCTCTTAATTCTTTCCTGCCATTGTGTGGCTATGCATAAGTCAGGCTCTGCTACTGAATGGAAATTATCCTTCACCACTGAGTGAAGCATAGAAAAAAAATGAGCCAGAACATTTGAGAATCAAGGTCTCAGACAATGGACAAGGGTTGCCTCTGCAGAGAATGCTTACTCCAGCCCTAGATGTGGCAGGTGAACAGTCCCCAACTCTGCCACCTTCTTTCTTTGCAAACTGTGAAAGCAGAGAATGAAAGTTTCTCAGCTTTGAAATTCCTACTTGGGCCTATTAAGCAATGCACAGGAAATGTTATGTGACTCTGCAGAAATCACCTCTGAAGACAGTTCTTCACCCTCAGAGTGAGCTAAAAGCCTAATACACCAGTATTTTATGTTGTACTGCAAGGCTATTTGCAGGTACCTGATGTGGCAACACCTTTTGGGTCAGTGTTAAATAGAGAGAGTGAAGCCTGTAGATCAGATTAGCTCATGGCTTACCAGCCTGAGTGAGGAGGGTGAAAGTTAGCCCTGGAGAGCATCCAATCAGAAGGAGCAAGCATTGAGAAGGAAGTATAAAAAGCTATAACAGAAGGGAATTTGTGTACTAGTTCTTGTGATCATTCTAATGTGAACTATTCAACAGCCGGGAAGGGTGAGGGCAAGTTTAGAACCAGTTTCTTAGGCCTGTGAGGAGAGGCAGGGAAGGATCCTGAAAATAACCATAGGGTTAGGCAGAGAAAGGGTTAATGTTGAAATGAACTGATTGTTACTGCTATCTAATTCCAGGTGTAAACCAATAAAGAAGTATTCATGTGTTTTAAAAGAGATTGGACTGTTGTCAGTGTGTACAACGGCGGCAGGGGAGCTCATGGAAAAGGGACTCTGTCCCTTTAAAAAGTAAAAGTTATTGAAGGCGTGCCTCAACTGGCAGCAGCAGGATCTCTGTCACTTGACAGCTGGGAAATGGAAGAAGTGAACATTGTAGCTGGAGGTTAATTAATGGCACCAAGGGGAAGCTCTGTGGGTTTATTTATAAATAAAAGAGTTCATGAGCAGCGAGTTTCGGGCTGAGGGTGATTAACTTCTGGCTAGGTGTCCCAGATCAGAAACATAGGTAGAGACAGCTTAGTCATGTCAAGACACTTATTAATAAAGTGTCACAGGGATAGCTCTGTCTAGTGTATATAATTTTTCCTGCCTGACTCCCACAATTCAAACCAGGAGCAGAACAAAATTAACTTGGGTTCCCATAACACTCTGGTAGTTCTTGGCACAGTGCTAGCAGCACAGATGGAATTCAGTAACTACATTAAGTAAAGGCAACATCTGTAATGAAAGCTAAGATAGAGGGCTGGGTACATGAAGGTGGCAAAGATGGCAGTGCTGTGGACAAACTGACAGCACCAATTCATCTCATGCATATCCTACCATAAATTCCAAATAGAAAGTTACAGTCCTTGCTACTTAGCTTGTAGACCAGCTCACGGGGCTGTCTCAGTATGTTACTGGTCCAACCCATCAGATAAGACATACCATACCCTAGATTTGGTTTTTGCCACAAAGTGGATTGGCTGGTGATCAGCCCAATGTCATGGACAGATCATTCTCTGGTAAGGCTTGGACTGGCCATGTGACCTGCCCTGAGATCTTGGGATATAGTGCAGGATAGAACAAACAAACAAACAAATGACTGATGGGGTCAAGATGACCCAACATTTGCAAAATGGGTACTATGTAGGGACTCAATATTCTGAGCCACAAAAAGCAACAGCTTAGGGATTGTGATCACAGGCAGTAGGTTGGGGCGAGGTTTTGATTGGTAGGCTCACTTAGGCAAGATCTGTATGGGCTCTTAAGAGGATGGTACATTGATCACTCACCTATGCAACTCTGCTGCATGATAAATGATCCTAGGTATCAGGAAATTCAAATTCTGATTCCTAGGATCATTCATTGTGGCATTAGAGCTTATTAGAATATTGTAATGATAAAAAACTGAGGGGAACAGAGGCTGTTTCCGCACAGGAGCAAAAATACCTGGATCTCCGGCACCCAGATTTATTAAAACCGGTTCCTAGGGGAACCGGTTTTAATAGCTCCGTGTGCAGGGTAAATCCGGTTTTGCGGGGTAGATCTGGATCTAAGTGATCCGGATCTACTCCGCACCCCTGCCGCCGCACACGCGGCGCTGATCCGGATTGGAGGCGGGTGCTGTGCGGACACACAGCACCCGGCTCTGATCCAGGACGGAGGGCCCACCCCCCGCTGGCCATGATTGGCTTGCCAGAGCCAAGCATGGTGAGCCAGGGGACCTCGCTGCCACGACTTGCCCTGGCCCCAGAAGCGGTGGATCACCGCTTCTGGGACCAGGGCGAGCTCCCCAAAAGCCCACCCTAGCCCACCCCGCTGGGAGCGCGGATGATCCCCTCCTTACCTCATCAGCAGCAGCATCGTTCTGAGGGTCTTCACCCAGGATGCAGCGTGCCTGCGTCCTGCGCGGCTCCTGAGCGGCTGGGGCTGCTACTGGCAGCCCTTGCCCTCGGGAGCGTTCTGAGCAGGCGCGTTCCCCTTAGTAGTAAGATGGTCTTGGGTTGCTTATAGTGATGGGAGTGGCCTCAGAGTAGTTTAAAAAGGTTTTCCAAAAGGCTACTTTCAGGGATCTCACAAGCTGAAAAGTGACAAGACACATCCGAGTTAGGAACTTGGAGTCGGCAGGCAAAGCACTGCTGACCACATCTCCCAGGTTACAGGCTTCCAGGATTTGGTTTCTTGGCTGTAGAATTCCCTTCCATTATTGCTCAGGCTAGAAACAGATTTCCTTCTTTTTTACTTTCCTTTTATTAAACCTGAGCTTTTATTAAGATATATATCCTTATTAAGGCATTCATCTTAAATCTGTTTGCTTCTATCTGTATGTGTTTTGAGTGTTTTATGATTGTATTACATTGGCATAGGAGCTTTGTAAACTTACTTTATATTTTGTATTGGAAAGGGCATTATAAACAAAAAAAGTATTGTTGTAGTTTTTTGGGTTTTTTTACTTTTGCCTGCTAGATGCATGACAGGCACACAAATGTTATTAGTTCATAAGCATGTTAACTAGACAACAAATAATATTAAAGATATCCCTTATAAGGAAAATTGCTTTTGGTGAATGGGGGATCAGGGAAGGAGGAAAGCAGGACAGAGGGAGATAAGGGGGAATTCTAATGTTACACACATTTACAGAAGCAAAACACAAGGAAGAGGGATCAGCTGTGAGATGCTGCAAGTTTGCAAGACACCTCAGAAAGACAAAAGAGGAATAAAAATGTTTATATTTACCCTGATGGATCATGGTTTGTCTATTAGTACTGCACTGAGGTTTATTGGCTGGGGAGGAAAGGTCTTCCCTAGAACAGACTCATGAAGCAGAATCTAATGCTAAGTATTTTAAAATAGGCAAATCAACCCAAGTAAGCCATAAAAGAACAAGCAGGCGACATAAAATTATCTCAAATAAAATATTCTTTGAAAGCTGTAAGAAAGCCTTATCAAAAATTCAGCAGAATAGTTTTAAAACCGAAAACTCACCAAACTTTCAAGAACAGCTAATTTTGACAAATTTCAAAAGACAGAGGCAAAGCATGCAGAAAGTAATGACTCCCGGTTCAGATCATCAAGGCTAGAAGATCTGCACCTCAACCCTCACCCTCTCACCCACACCAGGCATGACATCCCATAGTCAAAAAGTGGTGATGATTGGGTGGGACATCCAAGGTCAGGACATCACACTAGCATAACTACTGGAAGGCCTGCTCTTTGCATTACTAAAGTGGCTGGACAGAAACTATTTTTTTCCAGCTTCCAGCATGCAGCTGGCCCCAGCCATTCCAGATATGAACTAATTGGGAATTGTCTGTGGGGACAATTCCCAACAGGTAAGTGCAGATTCAGTGCAATCGGACATAGCAGAGGAATTAGAGCTTGTTGAAAAATATAATCTCAAACTCTGCCATGTTTTAAAACAATGCACAGGAGAAGATGGCAGAATACATCAATTTTTAAAAACAATTTCCTAAGGACATTGGCTATTTTGTTATGTTCTCCTTAATACAACATAAAGCAGTGATATAGTCTCCCTAAAGACTCATATGTCTCTGTCTGTTTGTCTTAAGTCTACAACTAGAAACATATATCTGAAGGAAGTGGTTTCCCTAACAAATTATAATATATGGGGTTTTGATTTTCAGAAATGCTGCAGTGCACTTAAAGATTAATTCCAATGGCTGTCCAAGCCGGATATGCTCTAACATTACACCATAGTAAGGATTAGGATGGAAGAGATAATGAATGCACTAGGGTAGAAATTTGGGTAACAGATATGTTATAAACCATTGTGGTGGAGGAGCTGTGCAGGAAAGAAGATAACAAAGATTACAGTGGAAATTGAAACAACTCGTGGCAGTGATTAAACACTGAAACACACTAGTGTCTTGGGAGAGATATAAGGAGAAACACACCTTCCTACATCCCTTATATTGCATTTTGAGAATATCGTGATCCCTTTGTTATATATGAAACTTGACCTTCATATGATAAGGTTATTGGATCCTTTTTATGGAGATGTTTAAAGTCCTCCCCTTTTTTGTGCTTTACTTTGAGATAAAACAAATGTGCATTTTGTTTCAAATTGCAAATAACCCCTTGCAGGTATTTTCAGACATTTGTTTTCTAAAACATCTCCATGATCTACAGCTATCACTCACTGTGACTAAGGATTATAATGTTTTCCAGTAAATATATCTTATGTTCCAAATAACACAGCGAAACATATTTAGTCCTCAGAAGCAAGGTTAAAATAGTCAATTTATTTTTGCACTTTACATTGTAACAGTTGCAGCACTATTGCCAAATAGCTTTCAGCAGAGTAGTATATTTAACCTTCATACATATATGAAAAAGTATGCTGGATTTCTATCTGTGAGTAGAAAAACATTCTACAAATAAGAGTTATAAACTAACTAACTAACAAATAAATAATAAATAGCCTAAAAATAAATCAAAGTATAGATATGTAGCCTATTTTTAATTCTAATGTTTACTCCTGCAAATGCATGAGATAATTTCAAGCAAAACTAGTTCAGAAAACTTTGTTAACTTTTTTGCTTATTTTAAACTTTAACTTTAAATTGGATTACCTGACTCCACACCCCATTTTGATGCCTTTGATATAAAGGTAACCTTCTAGCCATTTGAAGTGCTTGACAGGTGCCTGGAGATGAATGGGCTGGATGGGAGCCAATAAACTGAACTTGAATCCAGACAAGATGCAGGTGCCACATGCCACAGGGTCTCAAGTCCAGGCAGTTGAGAGATGTCTTGTCCTTGACAGGGTTGTAAACTCCTGGAAGGGACAGGTGCAAAATCTGGGGGGTGTTGCTGGACTCTATACTGATGCTTGAAACTCAGGTGGAAGCTGGGGCCAGGAGTGCCTATTCCCAACTACAGCTGGTTCAACAGCTAGAGCCCCTTCTGGAAAGAGATAATTTGGCCACAGTTATCCATGCTCTGGTAACTTTCAGACTGGACTATTGTAATGCCCTCTACATGGGACTGCCCCTGAAGGTAGTTCAGAAACTGCAGCTAGTGCAGAATGCAGCTTCTAGACTGCTGAACAGAACAGCATATCACACTGGTCTTAAAAGAGCTCCACTGGAGACTACTGAGCCCAACTCAAAGTGCTAGCTTTAACTTATAAGGCCCTGAAAGGTGTGGTCCCTTAAATAACTAAAGGAACATCTTCCACCATTTTGACCTGCCTGTGCTTTAAGATCTGCTGGGGAAGCCCTTGTGGTTGTACTCCTAGTCTCAGTAGCAAAAGGAAAGGGCACCTAGGACAGGGCTTTCTTTTGCATATGCTGCCGAGAAATGGATCAAATAATATTTGATATGTAGCATCACCAGTGCCAAAAAGTGGTGGTTTTGCACTGATTCTGCTACCTAGCCTGGTTGTAAAATGACTGCAGAAAGAAGATTCCACTCAGAGGATTGTGATGCAAATTTCTCCCCTGATGTTCCAGTAGTAATGGTCCAAAATTTCCATGTTAAAAGCACATGTATGTGCAAATAATGTGCTGCAAATGAGCAAGGGATCATTGCAAAACTATGGGTTTTGACCCTAGACCCCAGAAAGAAACTAGTTTGCTACACACAGTAAATACTTGGGCCCTGTCCCCATGCAATTGAAAATCTGCTGGAACTCTTCTTTTGCCTCTGAGCGGCCCCATTCCAGGCTTTACAAGGTGCTTAGGGAGCTTAGGAAAGTAAGACACCCGCAATAAAATACGTGCACTTTAAAGAAGAGTTCCAGCGCTCTTTCGGCGATTCGCGGGTTTTGCTCGCTATATCTGCCTTGAGGACGCTCCGTGGCAAAAGGGGCGGGGATTGCTTGCCTGCACACACAGCCAAAAAGCATTCACACATCTGAGAAATGCAGCAGGTTCGCTTCCTTTCCTTTGTAAAAAGAGACAGAATTGCTCAGAATTGCAACATTGTTATCAAGTGATCTGTGAAAGCCTTAAAAGAGAATGAGCGAAGGATCGCGCTGCCGATGCCTGCAGCCGCTGACTTTGCCGGGGCAGAAAGCCTTTTCTAACAGAGAACTGAGTGAAAGTAAGTGCTGAAAGTGAATGAATGAGCGATCATCTGCCTTTGCTAGGGGCGGGAAGCCGTTTCAGGAGACAGAGATCTGGCTATTTTTCCTTTTAACAAGAGAGGGGGCGGGGGGAAAAAGATGCCCGGAAAGAGAAGACGGCTACCGTGGGGATGGAAAGTCCATTTAGATTGCAGCTACCATGGGGACGCTTATTCCGGAAGTGGAGGGGACTTTTAAAGTCAGCTATAACAGAGTGATGGCAGAGGAAGCCGAGAGGGGCTAATAAGACTTTTGGGGACAGAGCCTTGGAGTTGAGAATTAGATCACCTCCTTTACAGTGGTACTAGTTTGTTTCAGTAAATAAAATACAAAATGTCATCAATTAAATGCAGAGGTGTATTGAAATTAAACTCTAAGCAAAGGGTTTTTTTTAACACCTGAAGTAAATGAAGCAGAATCATTTTCTCCCCTGCTGCTGGACTAGATGGGCTGTGGCCTGATCCAGCAGGGCTACTCTTATGTTCTTATGTTCTTAAACCAATCTGGTCATTTAAGACTATCAGCTAGTCTTTTCATTTGGAAATATTGCCTTGCATTCTTGTGTCAAATAATTTTAATTGAAGGGAACTACACATCCCCAATACATTCCAAGATTGCCTAAAATTGTCCCTGTTAGATCACCCCTGTAGTCCTTCTGGAAGCAAAACTGGAAACAGCGTACTGAATTGTCTGGAAGGAATCAGGTGAAAATTTAGCCATTGCTTTGGCGTTCTGTTTTCTTGTGAGGCCTTGTAAGGATTGCAGATAAAAAAATGCACTTCATTCAAATTTAAAAGGAAGCTTTATTCAAGATTCCAGCATCCACGTTACAAGATAACTGAACTTAATGAGAGTAACTATTGAAGCATGACAGCTGGGTTTATACTTAGCCTTCCAAACTATAATAAAAGCAAAATTGACTACAGTATTCCCATAAAGAGAAAGAAAGCAGTTCCTAGATAATCAACCATGCAGAGAGAGGTTTACAGTCCTTTCCACATTCCAGAAAGCTTGGTGATTTCCACAACTAGCACCAACTACCTTCTTTAATATTTTTAGCTATGTAAGGTATATGGTTATACATATTATACATATGGTTATATGTCCATATGTTCATAGAACACATCTGATTACATAAGCCTTACATTAATCCTGACATCCTTTTTTTTTTTTTAAGAATACAAAAGAAAATTTCTCCTCTTCCTTGGAAATTTCAAAGTTGCTAATTTATCTAATCATTGTTTAGGATGTTTGAGTCGTCCACAGTGTGAGACAAGAGGAGGGGGAGTTGGCTTTTCTATCACACTTTTCTCACCTATTTAAGGGGACTCAAAGCAGCTGACAAGCCTTCCATTCTTTTCTCCATAACAGAACACCCTTTGAGGTAGGTGGGGCTGTGAGAGCTCAGAAAGAGAGTTATGATCAATGTCACCCAGCTGGCTTCGTGGAGGAGCACGGAATCAAAGCCGTTGACTACAACACATGAGTCCAGCACTCTAATCACAAGACCAAACAGGAGGGATTTTCCCCCTATAAAAGGAACAACAAAACACCCATCTCCCACCCCAGTACACATTCATTCACACTTACTCCCCCACATGGACAGAGAGAGCTATGTGGTAACTTGCTTCCAGTTCTGGCTACTTTCTCAATTATAGAAGTCTTCAAAACACATAAATATAAATATTTGAGGATTTAGGGCTTGGAGAAGATTTAAAAGGAAGGCTTCCCTGTCATTCATACTAAACTTCCTTCACTGATTCCTGGACCTTATTGTCTGTACTGCAGCTTCTTTTCCCTATGTCCCATGGAAACTTTAATTAACCAAACTGAAGTTACTTGACCAGCTGGGAAAACTTTGTGCTTCTCCTTATACCATTTAAAGTTACCTTAGGCTCAGTTCCCATTGGCATTTTAAAATGGTTTAGAAATGGTTTGGATCCTCTTTGTCCCCATTTCAGGGGTTCTTTGAGGAATATTTGGTTCTAAAATGGAATAAACAATACAACTGGTTTTTCAGGTGTTTCTCCCCATTTTTGCAGTTAAAATGCTTTATCTTTATTCCTTTGGGAACGCTACAGCAGACTGGGGCAGATCCGTCATGAAATGGGTGGGATTTCTCCTTGCAATACAGTCCCTAGCCAGATTTTTAAACTGCCAGGAAGCCTAAAGCCTTTTGCTGTCTCCTCTCAGAGCACAGCACAGTTTTGTTTTTTGATAATAAGTAACAATTTGGAACACTTTCATTTCCCACCCACACACAATGGTAACAAAGTTACTACTCACTCGCTGCAGACGGGGAACCTGCCTGTTTCCACCCAGCAGAGCTCATTCTGTTGGCTGTCTCTCTCTTTCTCTCAGCTAGAAATGCAGGAATTATCTGTTTGTGTGTCTGTGTTTCCATGTGTCTCTGAGGTTAGTGGGGTGTAGCTGTTGCTTTGGTTGTTTGGGTTGTATTTGTTAACAGGCAGGGCTGAGTATTTTGTCAAACATGTAAATGGTGTGGAATCAAACAGGGTAGCAAAAGCAGGAGGGAGGAGGCTTGGATTCCCCACATCACTGGATCAAAGCCAATGGGGAGAGAGGGATGGGAAAAGGGTGAGGAGGGGAAAGAATCGCTTTCCCCAATCTGTTTTTTGAAGTGTGGGGACACAATTCAAGGTTGACAGCAATTGCCAGATGTGTGTTTGCTTAGTTTTAAAGTGTTTTTAAAAGTATTTTAAGAAGTGTTTTAAACAGTGTTTTATAAAGCGTTTTATTCCATGAGTAGGAATTCACCCTCAGGGTCTATTTGCACTTAACTGTGCAATGCAGATTAGGATGGCCCATCTGCATGTTGTGTTGACATCTCTGTCCCAGAGTGCCCAAATCCTCTGTATGCACGGAGAGGTTTTTACTGGGAGTGAATTGTATGCTCCTGGTCGGTAGCACTCATACCCACTTCTAGGTGCAAAGCTGTGAGGAGGTCAGGTGGGTTAGAGATGGTTTGCAGGTGGGATCATTCATTTGTCAAGTCTTTTGCTCTTCTCATGAATATTCCAGGCTTAAAGAAAGAATAAGAACATGAGTCCCCATGCTTTGGAAATGCTTTTTTATTTTGTATGAAGAAAGCCAGTCATCTTCCATCACCAAATAGACATTTGAATTAGACCAACATTCTATTTATTTACATAAAATACTTTTATACCACTTCCAAAGATCACAAAGTGGTTTAAAACAGTAAAATTAAGATTTGTTGACAGCTAAGAAAAATCAAAAAGCACATGGGCACAAACTTAAAGATGATGGTTCCATATGACGCACCCTGAGTTTGAATTTGCTCCCATAAGCTGAGGGTGGTTTGGTTCAAATTTAAACCAACTGAACTTTCCAATTCAATTCAAGCTAGTTTGAATTTAAACTGGTTTGGTGTATGTCTACTCTCTCTCTCTTGGATCATATCTAATGTGTTGTTTTTTATGATACTGAATAATTGGTTTTGTTGTAAATAACAAAACAATGCTGATCAGCACATCCCTATAATCTATTTGCTATTGATTTTATTCCACATTTTTGATAAAAGAATTGAAATAGTCTTGTTGAGATGTATGTTTACAAATTCTCTGTAGTAAAATTATGAAACTTAACATTGTCCTTCTTGCTACACTATATTGACTGCCCAAATAAATAAGGTTAAAAAAATACAAAATGACTATTATTTCTTTCAAAAGAACTTCTGTTGCTGAAAATGTTAAATGAAGCATTGTGTTACATTATTGTTAGTACTAGTACTAGAACCTATTGCTCTTCAAGCCAAGCTTAGTGAGATTTGCTCCCCCCCCCCCATGGCTTCCTCACATATTCTATCTTTGAATACCTCTGAAAACATAAGGTACCTCAAAGCTAGCAGCATGTATATAAAGTGATTTAAATATGGCTACTGCTGACATTGGCTGGGAACACTCTGAGGGACTATTTGGTTCTCAAGGGAAGTATAGTCTCATGTTATCTCCCCTCAGGGTTTAATTTAAGTTTGAGAAACCAAGAATGCTATTTCCCAAACCCTTGAAATCACTCTATCCCCAAGGTCCATTCTAAATGGGACATGGGGATCATTATGGAAGTGCCTTTGGGAAGGAGCTGCTATCTGCCTTTCCTAGGGGTTTCCCCAAAACCACCCCTCTAGAGATTTCTCCAGTTGAACAGCAATGTGAGGAGCTCTCAATTATTAATCTCATTGCAGCGAATGGGACAGAACTTTGCATTCATGCAAATGGAACCACTTTGAATGTACAAGGGTTCAAATTGTTTGAATCCCTGCCACCACCCTGCATCTGCTCTGAAGCTTTGAACAAAGGCACAAAAGCTTTTGCTTCGCTTCTGAAGGTCAGTCTTCAAATATAGACAATATTAAATTTGAATGCCAGACTCAAGTGTTTACAATTTGCATGAATTGTGAAGGGGAGGAACATTTTTCACCCATTCCTACTCTGGGCAGGAAGTGTTCATGTAAGCAAGGAATAAAAGTAGGAAAATGCAGCACAATTCCCATGTCATTCTCACCTGGGAGTTTCTACCCAACCTTGCCTTGTTGAAGGGCAAGAATGCAGCAAAACTATGCTACACCTCCCCTATGGAATGGGGAAAAGCAGAATTGAGGAAAAGAAGAACTGAATGTTATTCCTCTGTCCTCTTTCTCCCTCTTCCTTTCCTTGCCGTATGTGTTTAGCATGTGAAATGCTTCAAGCTATCATACTAGGTTTTTTTTGGGGGGGGGGAGGTTGTAAGAGAAGCTCTTCTCTTTTTTGTTTACATTTTGTTTATGTTTATGCCCTTTTTTCTGAATATAAAAAAGTTCCCATTTAATGAAAATCAACAGGAAAAAGACAAGAAAATCAATGGACAGCTTCCAGGTACCGTTTTAGCCTTCCATGCAATAGCAGCTAGCATAAGTAAGCATGGGCAAAGAGTTCTAGCTGCTTAAGAACATAAGAACATAAGAGAAGCCCTGCTGGATCAGGCCACAGCCCATCCAGTCCAGCATCCTGTCGCACACAGTGGCCCACCAAATGCTCATGGGCATCTCAAGCAGAGACAAGGACAAACCTTCTCCTGCTCTTGAGTCCCAGCAGATGGCCGTAGAAGCGCCCCAGTTCCTCCCCCCCCTCAGCCTGAAAGATGCACCTAGGCATTCGTTCTAGTAGCCATTGATACATTTGTCATCCATAAATTTGTCTAACCCTACCTTAAAGCCATCCAGACTGGTAGCTGTCACCACCTCTTCTGGCAGCACATTCCATAAGCCGATGACCCTCTGCGTGAAGAAATACTTCCCCCTGTCAGACCTTATTCTCCTACCCATCAGCTTCATAGAGTGCCCCCTGGTTCTAGTGTTGTGCGACAGAGAAAAGAAATTTTCTCTATCCACCCTTTCTATACCGTGCATAATTTTATATACTTCAATCAGGTCCCCTCTCAAACGCCATCTCTCCAGACTGAAGAGGCCTATGCCTCTCCATGCTGGATGCTACTGCTCCTCTGCCTATAGGAAAAGTAAGCTAAGGTTGCAAAATGGCCCAGAAGCAGCACACAGGGCAAATTATCTGGACAGAAGATCATTCACCAAATGTTCATCCGCATCCTAAGAAAATGCAAAAACACGCCTGCTTGATTATTTTGAAGATGTCTGCTTGCTAAGCATAGAAGAATACTGGGGTGGAAGTGAGGGCAAGGAAGTGATACTTTTAGCATGTTAGTAGTAACATTGGCAACTGGAACCTTCACCATTTTTAGCTGGAAAGAGTTAATTTCAGAAGACACCAGGAGTTGCATTACAGACTCTGAAAGCTGCAGATAACCTAGGTTGAATTGTTCATGCAGAGAAATGGATTTTACAATGAAATGAAAGATTCAAAACCTTTCAGCAGTTTAATAAACCATATAAATAGAAGTGATGGGCTGGGGCAGAGTTGCTCAGCCCACCTGTCTACTTCCAGCTGCAGTCAAAACACCCATGGGTAACAGTAGCAAAATAACCTCTTTCCCATTCGTTCATAGTTCTGGCAAACTCACAAGTAAACTTGTCTTTAGAAATCAAAATGTCTCAGTGTTTTTTCCCACTGTAGAATGAACAGATTTCACTGGCTGAAAAGGCAACAAGGATCTCATTTGTAACTCTTGACAGCCAATCACTGTATGCACTAGACCTGCTGGAATGCCTTTCTTTCACATGAAGAAATGGTAGCATTCCTAACTGCTGTCATGTGGAAGCCATTTTTATGTCATACTCCAAGATCTGTCCATTTCCCAGGATCTGCCAGTGGGCCCTTCTTGGATGTTCCATCACCCACGGAAGTTAAAGGGATGGGGGATGCATGAGAGGACCTTCTCAGGAGAATGAATCAAGGAATGGGTTAGGAAGTGATTTTCCATTAGCTTTTAATTAGTCTTTCTTCCATTCACATTGACACCTAGTTTGCTATGGTTCTCCAACACCAATAACTAATGTCAAACTTCCCCAGAGAGGAATATTTTTTTCTTTGTCCTTATACAAATGTTGTCAGTATGATGGCCTTTCATATGCCTATCCAAGGGCTGCAGGACTACAAAGTGCCCTTGCTATTGCCTGTTAAATAGATGCACATATAATGTCTGGAAATTATCAACATTCATCATGTCCTGGCTGTGTTGAGCTCCTTCGTCTTCCAGACCCTGATGGAAAGAATTTGAGGAGGAAGAGGATATCATAATGCATGCAGATGCTACTGAAAAATCTGCAGTCTGTGTGAAAGACAGGCTTGGAATAAGAACTCTCAAGTAATAAGATATTCCTGGATTGAGAATCTTGTGATTCAGCTTTTCTTCTCACAATTTTCAATTTATTTATTTATTATTTTTTACTATTTGATTCCTTTGATTCAATTTTGATTTTGTATCCCCTGATAACTTTTGCTTTGAAGCTTGCCTTTTCTAAATTTCCATGTAATAACTTTAAAGGAAATAATCAGTTTTTTAAATATGCTTGAAATCTAGGGTGAAAAACAAAGCCAAATATGTAAATACATAGAAATGCTATTGTCAGGATTTCTGTTCTGACAATGAATGATTACTTATAATTTTTAAATAAAGTTGATATTTATTTATTTATTCTGTTGAACTAGCAATAGTACCATGCTGGGAAAAAAAAACATTTCAGCAGATGTTTAACATACCACGTGGAAACCTGAAAGAATTTTGGTAAACCTAAATTGAAATGTGAATCTTCTTTGATTGATCATTCAGTGTGCTAGGGCGACCCGAGTTAATGACAGGATTTTGTGTCCCCTTTACTGTAGGCTAAAAGACAAATAATATCTTTTGAAACAGAATTGCAAAGTTTAAGCCAACTGTATTCCCATATTTGAATAATTCTCTGAAAGTGTAATTTAACATAACTAAAAACTGAAGAAGAAGAAGAAGAAGAAGAAGAAGAGTTGGCTTTTCTACCCTGCTTTTTTCACCAATTTAAGGGGACTCAAGCAGCTGACAAAGCTTTTCTATTCTTCTCCCCATAACAGAACACCCTGTGAGGTAGGTGGGGCTCTGAGAGCTCAGAAGAGAGCTGTGACTAGCCCAAGGTCATCAAGCTGGCTTTATGGGGGAGGGGAAATGAACCCGCCCTGAGCTCCCTAACCACTTGACCAAACTGAACGAAGTAGGTTTGATTGCCACACTAAAAACACATGGAGTCATTGAATGAATGACAGAAATAAAAACAGTGGTGGAACTATACATTATTCCTTTGGCGTACCCCGAATCCTGTTTGCACAGTGGATCTTGGGGAAAAAAACTGGCTTTTCTTGATGCTTCCTCTTTGTTAACTCTAAATAGTAGGCCAAAACACTGAAACGTCTTTGCTGTTGTTCCTAGCTGTACTCCTTATGAGGTCTGCAGCCCCCATCTCCAATTAGCCACTTCCATAGCCTGGCAGTTGATTTGCAACCTCCCCACAGATGGGGATTTCGCCATCTGGCTTCAAATCTCCAGAGGATGCGAAAAGTCAAAGGGGTATCTTTCATTTTAGTGTTCCCTTTTTGCCTTTAAAATAAAGATGCATCCAAACACTGCTTACTTATTCCACTATATTTGGATATTCTGGAATAACACATGGATAAAGAATATGATTGCATGACTTCATTCCCAGGCAGTTTGGCCAGGTGTTGCAGTCCCTACTAGGTGTACGGCACCATCCAAACTGGAATTGTGATGTCCAAAGCCGCCTTTGTTGGTACCTGCAACGGTAGGGGAGACTCAGCCAAAGGACCCCATAAAGCCTCTTTTAGCAATAATTTGAAGGTCTTTTTTAAAAGGTGCTCTGACTTAAGGGGCAAATCCCCACAGCAAGCTTATTTTGAATTCAAAACGTTTTCAATCCTCACAGACCCCATGTCAGTTTGGCTTAACACGCTTTCCACATGTTAAATCGCCCAAAAGCGTTGAAATGAGGGTTAACATTTACAACAGGTCTCACTCCGGTTTGTGCACTTGAAACATTTTACATTTTTTACTGTGAGGACCGTAGGGTGTTAAGGGATGAGAATCCGTGTTTAGGGTTTCCCTTCCCCAATAGCTTGCTTCCAAAGACAGTGATTTCATTGAAAAAATCCACCCCTCAAAACAGCCACTATAAAAATCCACTCTTAAAAGCTACACTGTAGCGATCTAGCCACTTCACACCTTATAACAGTGTTGCAATTTTGTGCAATTCTGAAAGTTCTGACCTTTAGAAAGGGAAAGGAAAGGAAAGCAGCTGGTTCTGTTTTAAAGGCTGTGGCTGTGAAGGGGGCTTGAGTTGCTGCTGCTGCTGCTGTGTGCCCTGGGAAATGGGGAGAGGAGGGGAAAGAATCGCTGGCTGTCCATGCCGTTTTTCATCCATCCAGGCAAGTGGCAGCCACTCAGCCACCCAGCTAGGCTCCCTGAAGGGGTCCCTTATGGGTGGCGCATTCATGCCAGGAGAAATTGTGCACTTGAGTCATGTACACCACATATGATCCTCAGAATCCGGATCGAACGCGATTAAGCTGAAAGTAATGGGAACAGGAAAATTTGCATTTCCATCCGGGTCTATTATTTTGGTTTAAGGAAACTGGATTAAGCTTCTAATGGGGATGCGGCCAAGGAATGCCTGATTGGGGATGCAGTGTGAGATTATCTCTTCCTTTGCCTCACAGAGCTAAATCATGCTGCATTTGTTCTATATGAGGCAATGGAAATACATTATAAAAACAGGGGAATGGCATGAATTAAAAGGACTCTTCTTTTTCCCTCCAAAAACATATTTTGTCTTTCAAATTAGCCAGATATTGTCTTTAGAGTAATTGAGTTGTGTGTTACCGTTTAGCTTAAGCTATCATTTGTCCCACCCTCTACAAAACAAACAGAAAGAATAAGTACTCAGGCAGCTGTACCTAAAATTAACTGGGCATTTCACAAGTTAAAGCTTCCAACGCTTCAAACAAAGCCAAAAGGTTGAATTTACTTTTCTGTTAAGTCCTCAAAGGGCTCAGGCAAGTCAGTTTTCCTTTATCTTCTCCCTTCCATACCACTCTGGTGTCCTTCTAACAGCTCTTTAATTAAAATGAAATGTTCACAAGCTGTTTTATAGGTGGCCTATTTGAATTGGATTATTCTGCATGATATAAAAATGGAATTTTGACAATCTTTCAATAAAAATATCAAACATAAACTCTTTATAAACTAATGGCCAATAGGCTATGGAATGTAGTTAAAGGGAATGTTTATGCTGCAAAATACCCTCTTTGCTATATTTGAAGCTACTCTCCATTCTCTCATAAGTGATGAGAGGATTTTATTTTTATATTTTGAGTCTTGCAGATTAATGTTTCTGTGGCATGAAGATCATCATTAAACAATCTCATTATCTCTGTTTGAATGAAAATGCAATGATGCAGAAGCAGCAAATTTCTGCATACAGATGGTATATTAGCTCCTATCCAGCATAATGGTGATGATTGTGCTTATTTTTGTACAAAGCTTCCAAATGCTGGTCTATTTTTATTGTACAGTATTTTGCGCCCTTGAGGTTCACTCCTAGCTCCTGAACATAGCTTTGAAGCATGAAGAATGAACTGTGGTGACTAGATTTTACTCTTTGATCAGTTGAAACAAATTTGTTAGCACTTCATCTTCAGTATCTCATATAATAATGCTTTGGTTATCAAATTACTTGAAAACTAAACTTCAATGGACTTAGTTTTTTTTTTAAAAAATGTTTATTTATTTAAATATTTCTCTACCACTTCCTTGTCTTGAGATCCCAGAGTGATTTGTACCATAAAATAAAAAAGAGAAAGCAAAAACTAGACTATCTTTTTAAACAAAGTAAAACACAACAGAAATAATCAAAACAATTAAGAATAGTGGGTGGGAAGGAACTAGGAAGGTCTACAGGAAAAGAAAAATTCCTTAAATAGGCACCTGAAATTTGGTAATGTAGGTAATCCATAAGTATTAGAGAGAAAAGGAAGATATGGGGGCCTTTTGCACTTTGTTTTTTTCTGGAATATATCCTGGAATATGGGTCTGCTGTGCACATGCTAGTGCAGACCATGGCAGGCCCCAGGCAAGAACTGCCATAGTCTGTATTAGCATATGGACAACACACCCCTATCCCGAGATATATTCCAGAAAAAGCTGAAGTTCACAAAGGTCTGAGAATAACCACAAGGTGACAGTTATTAATCTGAAGCAACTCCTGCAGGAACTCTCTAGATGTTTTTGGACTGTTTCCACACCTCAGGGGAATACAGCACAATGAGACCGGGGCACTCCAGCACCCGCTGGGGTGAGGTGTATGCTGGCTTAACAGCCTGTGCCTTACCATCCAAAGTCTTCAGAATTGACAGCTCAGCTCTGAGTATGGACAACCCTCCATCACGCTGGTGAAGGTCCAGAAGTAGCCTTTTACCTGCATAAAGCAGCTGTATGTATCTACAAAGTGACAGTGTGAATGACTGAGAGTGAGATCTCACACACAGTGTGAGAAGGTCCTCTTGCATCCTTCTCAAGGCACTTTATGGTAGTCCAGACCTCTGTCATTTTTCTACAGCACCTCTGGAGTTTCCTTAGAAGTTCACACCCTTAGAATATAATTGGCAGCCAGTGCAACTGCTTAACCACAAGTGTGATATATGCACTGTGAGGTGCATATATAGAGCACCTTACAGCAATCCACCAGTTGGGTAGACAATCTCAATCCAAATAAGAATGTTATTGGTTCACCTGTCAAACTTGATAATCACTGATCGAGTTCATCTACATTTCCCCAGGCTCTAATGTGACTGAGAAATAGAGCTGAGTGTCATCAGGACACTGGTGGAACCCCATTAGAAAACTCTGATGACCTTTCCCAGTCCCATCATATAGATGCTTGGGATTCTGGGAACAGAAGACTAGTAGCACACCACAATGCTGGTTGCATGGCTCAGACATACAAAGACCCTACAGTATTGTCTAATTTCATCCCTGAGGATAGGAGCTAAAGCACTGCAAAACAATGCTTCATACTCCTATTCCAGGAAGCAATTTAAAGGGCTCTGTGGTTGAAGAAAAAATAGATGTAAAAAACAAACAAAAACCAAGCAGAACCAAAAGAGCTGTGTTTCCTCTTTTTTCTTTTCTATAAAAGCTGATCTATCAGAATGATCAGGTCGGTTGTGTCCCAAAGCCACACCTGAGCTCAGACTGAAATATTTCAAGATAATTTAATCCAAGAAGAACTGCAGCTGCACAGCAACCAGACCATCTAAAACTGTGCTCCTCTAGGGGTAAGTTCCTACTCAAGGAATAATGCACTGTATACAATGCTATTTACAATGGGATTTACATCAATATGTAAAGCGTGTTAAAAGGAAGCAAACAGCATCTGGCAATTGGATTCAACCCCAATTTTGTGTGCCCACTCTTAAACACTTAAAACGCTTCCAAAAATGGATTGGGGAAAGTGATTCTTTCCCCTCCTCTCCCCATTGCCCAGAGCACACAGCAGCAGCCGCAACTCAAGCCCCCTTCGCCCTCTCCACCTCCACAGCCACCATCCCCAGCAGGCGTTTCCTCCGAAAAAAGCACCCTGGCTGGCTGGCTCACTCTGCTGCCGCTGCTGCCTGCACAAGCACACACTTAAACATACACACATCTCCAAGATCCGGCAGCAGTTTCCTCCCTTTCCCTTTTTAAAGGTCAGAATTTTTAAACAGCCAGAATTGTGCAAAATTGCAACATTGTTATCAGGTGGGTGGATTGCTACAATGAAACCGGCTGCTGTACAGGGTGGATTGTTACAATGCAACGGCTACTGTACATTTTAACTGTAAGGGGCTGACCTGCAGGGTGAAACCCCATCCATTTCATGATGTATTTGCCCAAATACTGCTCTAGTGTTCCCACAACAATAAGGAAGAAGCATTTTAAAAGCCAACACCAGGGAAAAAACACCTGAAAAACCAGGTGTTTATTTATTCCGTTTTAAAGCCAAATAATCCTCAAAATTGCGAGTGGGGATGATGAGGATCCAAACCATTTTTAAACAGTTTTAATTGATTGGGAGTGGGAACGACGAGGATCCTAACTGTTTTTAAACAGTTTTAAGTGGTAATGGGAACATGGCTTAGATGATTAGGGGTGTGCATGAACCTTTATTTAGTGGCCTAGTTTGCATCAAACTGAATTACAAAGGTAAGAAACCAGTTCATTTCAAACCTCAAATCAGTTTGTCAGTTTGGCAAATTAGTTCGTTACAAGTTAAAATACTGAGAAGGAAAACCTAAAATAGGCAAGAAACATTGCCCAACCAGTTCCATTTTGAACCATTTTGACATGAACCAGAGGTTCAGGGTTTTGTTTTAAAACCCTTCAGTTCAATTCAAAGTGATCCCTCACCCCAGCAGGGAGTTCAGTTTGAATTCAAACCATACAAACTTCCTTGGCTTCTGTTGGACTAGTTCTGTAGAACTGGTTCAACTTCTCCCTATAGACAACACTTATGAGCTTGTAATTCTTTTTTAAAATGTGCCTGGCTACTATAAGGTGGTGAGAAAAAGAAAGGAGGTGGAGGAGGACCATAGTAACATGTTTCAACCAAATAGACATAGGGCGCACCCCCATGCACATTTTGGTCCGAATTGAAATTGGGTTCAGCAAACTTGTCCCCATGCACTTTTGATTTGGTCCAATTTCCATGGACAAAATCGCCCAAACCCATGCTAGATTTGGTACCAAAAAAACCAAGTCTTGTCACAGTTTGGTGTCCTGGCACACATTGTTTTGCAAGCCAAGCCTGCACATGGGGATGGTCCCAGGCTATTCGGGCAGGAGTTTGGCGCTTGTGTCGGTGGACTGTGCTCACTGTTCCTGCCCTGTGCATTGGAGATCACGACTGCTGAGATTTATTGGAGTAAATGGTGTTAGAGCCAAAATGATGAGGGGGTCAAATGGCCTTTGCTGCCCGCACCCTGTCATATCCATGCTGATTCAGAGCCAAATGGGTTGCAGGAGGACACGGATGTAAATATATTATGTTCATTATGCAAGCAGATTCCCCTAACTTCTGTTTGCTGAAGCTATCAAGAACAATACAAACTTACAGTACAAAATCCTAGTTTTTGAGCTTTAGAGTTGTTTTACCAGGATTCATGTTTTTCTAGACTTCTTTTTCTTTATTGTCTAAAACGAGAGAACCTACAATTTGATTGAAGTTGGAATATGCAGTTACTTGTCAGAAGCAAACTTCCTTTTGCGAAGGATGTTGGTGGCCCTAGAGCCTTCAGACAATACTAGTGAATGATACTTTTCAGACTGTGGCCCTTTCTGCACTTGGGCTTATTCTGATTATATCCCAGAATAGGGGCCTGCCATCTGCATGCTCATGCAGAATACATGCCCACGGTTTACCATAGTCTGCACTGGCATGTAGATGACTGGTCCCTGTTCTGGGATACAATCCAGAATAGAGCCCAGTGTAGAAAGGGGTCCAAGGCTCTTTCTGCACTAGGCCTTATTCTTATTTATATCCTGAAATAGGAACTTTCCATTTGCATGCTATTGCACAGCAAGCCCTGGCTGGGGGCTGTCATAGTCCGCACTAGCGTGCACACGGCACATCCTTATTCCAGAACATAATACAGATTAAGGAACAGTACAGAAAGGGCCTAAGTTAAGACAGCGAAAAGAAAAGGAATGTGAAAATTAAAAAAAGGTTGAAATGAAATAAAGATATAATGAACTTTATTTTGAAAGATACAGATGCCAGCATCAATTTCAAAAATGATTTATTGAAGAAGAAATGAACCAGGAATTGGGGGGGGGGGCATTAAAAGAGGGTGTTATTTAAGTTTCTTTTTCTCTTCCCATGACCCTAAAGATAACACTACCAGACTTTCTGTAAACACATATGATGGTTATATACTAACCTGGAAATTCTGTGGGCCAAGAAATTTTCCTTATTGGCCTAAGAGTCAATGAAATCACCTTTTTTATAATACAATTAAACAATGCAAGCATACACACATGGAAAATGTAATTAAATTTCTTGGACTCCTATAATTACATTAATAAAATATAAAATTTGTTTATCTTAAGCTGACAAGGAAAATGGCTTAAGGGCTGCTTCATACTAATGTTCTATAAATACCTCTTTGTGGATCTGTCTCTACAAACCTCCTTTTATCTGGCCACATGTTAATTGTCATTAGAATTGACCAATAGAATTCTTACCGAAATCAGAATTGCTTTAGGCCAAGTGCCTTTTAATAATAAACGCAAACTAAATAAGACCTATCCATGCCCTAGCCTCTTTGTCTATCACAGGTCATCAACAGCTTGCTTGTGAAACTATGGCCCCATTCCCATTACAAGCTTAAAATGGTTTTCCTAAACTGAAATAAAAGAACCGGATGCAAACACGAATTTGCCTGATCCCATTACTTTCAACTTTAATTGTGTTTGATCCCGATTCTGAAAGTGCTTGAAAACTTCATTTGGGAAAGTGTATCTCCACCCCCCCACACCTGGGCAACCACCCTGAGGCGAGGCGAGAGGGGGCGTGTGACGCCCTCTCTCCCTCCTTCCAGTAGCGGCGGCGACGGGGACCAAGCGAGGGTCAGCCGCCGCTGCCACCACACAGTCTCTTGTTCTCCTGCTCTCCTTCTGGTGGCGGCAGCGATGGGGAAGGGGACCAAGAGGTGTCAGCCACCGCCACTGCTGCCACACGATCTCTCATTCTCTCTTCCTCCTTCTGGTGGCAGCAGCGACGGGGACCAAGCAAGGGTCAGCCACCGCTGCCGCACCACACGGTCTCTCATTCTCCCACCAGTGACTCCGCCGCTCTGGTGCGTGCCCACCGCTGACCCCCCCTCCCTCACAGAAACGCGCACGCCCATGCAAGGAGAGGCACCTGCCCATTTCCAGTCATGGTGCCCACCCCCTCTCACTGATTGGGGTTCCTCCTGCCACAAAATTTTGGATGTGACAAGAATGAGGAGTTCCTAGAGTGCTATTGGCGGAGGGAAACCCTAAACACGCATTCTCATCCCACTACAAGGTACCGTTCCCACAGTAAGAAATGTAAACCATTTCAAATGCAAGAACCGGAGCGAAACCTGTTGAAATGAGTGTTTTATTTACAATGCTTTGGGGCGATTTAACACGCGAAAAGTGTGTTAACCCAAACTGACGTGGGGACCGTGAGGATCTAAACCGTTTTGAAACCGTTTTGAAACCGTTTTAAGCTTGTAATGGGAACAACCTCTATCTGACAAATATATTATTCCCTGCTAACATAGTGACTTCTCCTCCAAAAATAAGTTGCTTAAACATTGGCTGCGTCCAGACATGTTTATACTGCACAGCAGGATGTGCAGTTCCAATTGAGGCATCACACACGACAATTGATGGATCCTGGTGGTGTCATATTATCTGATCGAGATTGCGCACTTACCTTAATCCTGGATAAAGGACACTCACTGCAAAATATAAACAAAATCTGAAGTTTCTCTTCAGTGCAGGCAGAACAGTGAGACCGGCAAGATGAGAGCAGGAAGGGCAGCTCAAATTTGATTGGCTGCCTCAACCCACGTGATGGCACACACCAATTCAGCTCTTGCAGCTCCCATGGGGAAGCTACAGAGCTGCCTTCTGAGTCAGAATGCCCAGTCGTCGCTGTGCAGTATGTATGCTTTGCTGTTACATTTAACTGAGGATTTATTCTACTAGTCTGGAGGCAGTCATTACTGCGTCAGGATTAACTTTGTCTCAAAGCACTGCCTTTGCCTGAACCTTAGCCTGCACAAGGGCTAGTCTGCCCTACCTGGCATGGGATAGTGGGCACAGGAAATCCCATGCCATGACCAAAAAAAAAAAGGGGGGGGGATAGACTTACCAAAAGTTCCCTACATGCATTTATAAAAGAGGAAGTATGCAAGCATGAGAGACAGTACAAGTGGGAGAGAAATAAGTAAAAAGGAGGTTCTCCTCTCAAAGGTTCCATGGATTTCCTGGCAGGAACAGACCTTCCACAGCAGTATGCAAAATGTCATTAAATTCAGCAGAGCATTTCTAGCTCTGCCTTGAACAATGTGCAGCTGATTCCTCTTTACACAATAACTCCAAATGATAAAAATTGCTCCAAGGCGCAAAATGAAGCTCCCCCCACTCATCCTCCCCCCACCCTTTTTTAATAGGAATAATAAAATGCAAAATTTTCTCACCGTTTGCTGAAAGCTTGGATTTGTTATTTGCTCTCTCTGCTGGTGTACTATTCAAATCTCAGTGCATTTTGATGATATATGGGACAATGGAAAAAAAATTGATACTGTGCAATCTTCATATTTATTTATTTATTATTTACATTTATATCCCACCCCATACCCGAAGGTCTCTTGGAGTGAAACAACACCTGACTTAGATTAAACAGTCTCACTTTGTCCAGCTATATTAGCTAGCATTGTTTGTATTTTAGCTGTTAACCTGGTGGTAACAGAAGAAAATAGAGATGCCTTTTCTACCCCGCTTTTCTCACCCATTTAAGGGGACTCAAAGTGGCTAACAAAACTTTCTTCTTCCCACAACAGAACATCCTGTGAGGTAGGTGGGGCTGCGAGAGCTCAGAACAGAGCTGTAATTAGACCAAGGTCACCCAGCTAGCTTCATGGAGGAGTGTGGAATCAAACCTGGTATTCCCAGATAAGAGTCCAGCTCCTTAACCACTTGATCAAACTGGCTGTATTGTGATGATGGGCTGGAGAACACCCTCTCTTCTGAACTTCTGCAAGACACAATGGAGGGGAAAGCAAAGAACAAAGGCAGAAATGGGTAAGTGCACCAAAGACAAGGACATGAGTAAGGCTGTGACTCCACTTCTGAGTGGAGGCAGCTTGGGCAGGGGGAAATCAAAACAGATGAAGCAAATCAGATCATTTTCAACCAAAGCAGGGGTGTGTTTGTGTATGATTTTTTTGTATATCTTTTTGAAGAGTGAGGCACTGTGTAAACAGAACATGGAAGAAAGAAAATACTTTTTCAGGTCCATCTTAAAATTGTTCCCTTTCTGAGCAAGAAAAGTTGCTTGAAATACACCTACCAATAGGCCCAAACCACCTCTTGTAGAATAACAATTCTTGTCCAAGCTCCAATAAATGAATGGGAGGCACTTTCAATGACTGTAAGTTCAATCTAAAGGCAATGCTATTGACGGAATATCGGTTTCCTACTCCTCTTCACCCTCCACCTGCTTTTTATACAGCTTAGCAAGGAATTATAATTCTTTAGTTAAAGAAATTATTTAATTCATCCTCCAGGTCCCTCCCCCAATTTGTACATGTCGTTATTTAAATTTACTGTAACAAATCATCTTTCATTGGATTTGTAATGGAAACAAAATATTTTCAAATGATTTTCAGATTGTTTTATAACGTGAGTGGAAACACAGCCGATATGTACAAAATATGCATGACATATCCACCTTACTAGAACTGGTGAATCTTCTGAAAATTGGAACCTATGCAATGTTGTCTTTGCAGAGAAGGCCACTGTGTTAATGTCAACACATGGGACTAGGCACCAACATAGTACCCTATATCTTTCAAACTGAAGTGCCAGATTACAAATCTAGATGTAAAAAGCAATTTGTGCTTCATCTTTAATCCATATTCAATTTGCTTAGTCCTTTTGCCAAGCCAGCCAGCTGCTCTCTTTGCCTTTATTACTTCTGTTTCAAAAACTTTATATAGAAGGTACATAAAGATTGCATTAGTAACAGGGGGAAAAAAACAATAACAATGAAACAGTAAAATATTTCTGAGTTAAGCAGTGAAATTTCTGTTTATTGCTAATGTTTGCTTCCCATAAATAGACATTAAAATATGGTACACCATTCTACAGATGGTGAAATTTAGATGCCAAACATCACAGCTGTGTGTAACTTTGCAATCCAGTTGGGTAGAATACACCTTCTTGAGTAAATGCCAGTTTAATAATGTTGCATTATTTTTTTAAAAAGGACTAGAATTCCCTAATGAGAGAGGCCAAATATATAGCTACCACCACTTTAAAGCCATTTCTTTACTGGATGCAGCTGGGAACTATATTATTTCTCAACCAAATAGATGAATGGAGCAGAAACCACTATAGAATTACTTGTCCTTTTTTCCTGGCAATTAGAGTGGTACATTGCAGCTGAAATACCAAGCATTTAAAAAACAAAAAACAAAAAGTACATAAAGACATAATAAAACTCTGTATGTAGCAGTCTACCAGATCACTATGTAATTTTTTTTTCAAGGATTGCTGGAAGCTAACACATCACAGCTTGGCTAGGTAGGCCACAGAAATGGGTATGTTAACACTGGCTATGTTTTCACTAGGGACGAAGACTCCATTAGGAACCCTTTAGGAAACTGATTGGTACTCAGCTTGTACCAATCAGCCATACACTGTCCCCACACAAACCCTTTAGGGTCCCATTAGGTTCCCATCTTGAAGGTGCTGTCCCTATGAGTGCTGGCGAAGTCCAGATTTAATGGTCCTTTGAGCCCTTAAATCCAGATTTACTGTAGACACCTTTAATGGTGTCTACAATTCGGTCTTCAGCCATGAAGACCAGATCAGAGGATGCATGCCTGTATGACTTACCAGGCTGATGGGGTCTAGAGGTGGGCTCAGCGGTCACCATTTGCAGTGGGGCAGCTCTGGTTTTGCCCCCCCACTCACAGCTACCGTGGCCTGCATGGACTTTGTAGCTGTCTACAGAGGCCCTCTGTCAGCAGAAGTACACAGTCATTGACATTGGCCAGTCACACCGTGCCACTGTTGGCTCTTCTGGCTCTGGCTAAATGGAGCACTGGGATGGGTGCTACAGCGTCTGCATGGTGGTCCTGCTTAGCACCCATTTCCTTTGGGTGCTAGAGGGCCTGTGTGGACATATGGAGTCCTCAGTGAGATGTGGATCTTTCAGGACCGGATTCAAGGGAGGACCCCATCTCAAAGATCTGGATCTTCTAAATCCGGATTTCAGAAAGTAAGTGCAAATTTGTTCAGAGCCAATGATGTTCAACAGTGGTTGACAAAAGACTGTTAGTAGGGCAGGAATATGATGCTGGCATGACTTATCTCTTTTCATTGCCCCAAATGTGATAGTGATCTTCTGTGGATCAGATAAATGTAGAATCTGATCTGCCATGGATCAGAATCAGGTTTAGCATAATCAAAGACCCTTTTTATCAGAATGGCCTTGCACACTCTGGGATGCTCTATATGCACAGTGTGGTGCCGCTTCCATCCCAGTGTTTGGTGATATGTAAACACTACTACCAGGAGTCTCAGTCCATACCAATACTGCTGTTTTTCACCAAGGGATACAGAGGCATGTGGAAAGCTATACCTGCTATATCTTTACTTTATGCAAATATGGCATTGGACATTTTGAAATAAAACAACTGTATGGTCAGTAGAAGAAGAACATTGAAGGTACAGTAGATAAGGAAACAAATTTGAAATGTCTAAGAAAGAAAGAAAGACTGTATAAGCAAATATTGAAAAGATCATAAGAGAAACAGTTGCAGACAGTATGAAATGAAAAGATGGTCTCCTCCTTAGTTGTTGCTGCAAGAATTCACAGACTAAATATAAGAAGCACCAAGACTGGGGTAGGTGGGGTTGTGAGAGCTCAGAAAAGAGCTGTGATTAGCCCAAGGTTACTCAGCTACCTTCATGGGGGAGTGCGGAATCAAACCGGGTATTCCCAGATAAGAGTCCGGCTCCCTAATCACTAGACCTAATTGGCTATGTAAATCATAAATTATGTAAATCATAGCTTCCTTGGTATTAGCAGAGAATTTTGTGTATGATCAGTGTGCATTTTATGTCACTGCTGACCAGGCCTGAGAGGATAAGACTCTTTCACATTTGCTGGTATTTCAGCACACAGAAGGGTTTAGATTTCTTCTGTCTGCACACTAGTGTGGAACACCAGAAGCCTCTTTCATCAATAGTTCTGGTATGGCAGTGGCGGTGATGATTCTGGGTGTACTTACCCAGTGAGTGGACCTATAGAGGAGAAGTGTGGATGGGGCCTAATCTTGCCAATTTTATTGGTCAACTCAAACTCAAATCTATAGTGTCTGAGAGAAAGAGAAAATAGCTTCCCCAAACCCTCCAGCTATCCATTGACCTGAGGATATTAAGATGGAAACCTAAACTTTGTTTTCAAGAATGAAGTTCTAAATGTCAGTTGTCTGATGTCCATTCTGAGTGATGTATGCAATACAAACATGGGTTTAGATGCTTGATAACTCTGGTAAATGTTTACTAACTTTTGTTAAAAGAACACTGTCCTAAAAGATGAAAAATAAACACATGGAATATGTCTCCTTTGACCTTCTCCTGTACCTTGATTTAGTTATCAGAATGACCTTTACAGGCTTAAGATATAGGAAAACAAACCTTTATGCTGTCTCCTTTCCTAAATTGTAAGCCCATTAACAATATTAATAAGTAACAGAAACTTTCAAGCAATGCCATTGTTATCTCCTAATGGATAGAAGTGGAATTTTTGCTGTTTATGTCATGCTCCCAGTCACAGAGTGTTATCTACTGTAGATATTTCCAGATGCCCTATTTGGAAAGTTCCCATGCAAGATGTATTAAACAAGGAAAGTACAAACAATAAGTCAAGGGAAAAGTCCCCCCCCACACACACACACAAGTTTATAGTTTCAACTTTCATTCCAGTTACTTAATTTTTTTAAAAAAAGTATTTGTCCACTTATTTATTGTATTTATTTAAACTACTCCTTTATCCAAACAGATTCTAAGCCAGTGTACAACAGTAGTGATAATCATAACATACAATAGAAACAAAAGCATAACTCATCATAAAAACAAAACATGAAGCATCACTTTTCTTTCTTTCTTTCTTTTTAAAGGATCAAATGAACAATCCCATTGTAGCTTAAGAAATACAGAAGATTTGGACTGTATCTCCACTATGTGGCATTAGACACCTTTCCTATACAATCCAGTTTGGCTTTGATGCCAAATGTGGAGTAAAATTTTTGATAATTTGGAACCCCAAAAATATACCAAATTTAAACTCCTAGGGAATTTGTAGCTGGATCATTTGCATAGGTTTAAACAATGAGCGATGCCATAAACAGAGACAAAAACTCATTTCAGACACGAAAAGCCAGTATTTCTTGTTAAATCATTGAAAAGAATTTATTAGAAATACAGAAGAAAAGTCAGAATGAAATGTCAAGCCGTCTCAGAGACATATCACATTTAAACATTCAAAAGAACAAAGCAAAACATGCAAAACCCCAAACCATTGCCAAATAAATGAGCATTTTATATTGAGGTATCTTTGTGCATTAAAGTGAGTCCATCCCATTTTGTTGAGACAACCTATATGTAACTATGTAGCAAAAATTCCCCAAATACCATAAAATTGCCTTTTATGAGTAAAAACATGAAAATGAGAGTAAAGCTCCCATAAGAACAATTTCAAACGTTAATGGAACTAATAAAAACCAGAAAAAGATTGAAAATTAGCCCTAATACTAGAAAAATTCCTTAAACGTAGCCCCAAAATTAAGAAATATAAGGAGGGGGGAGAGCGCATGAGGGCGTAACTGAGTAGCAGCTAAATTGTGCCACTATGACCCACCACCACCACCACTTACAGCACTCAGAATATGGCTCTCTCAGCCTCGCCACCGCTGAAATGCACTGGGATGTGGGGGGGGAGACCTTCCTCATCTTCCTGGACTCTAGACCCTCCAAAACGGTAGGCTCTACAAGAAATACGAGGCAGTGGCAGAAGAAGGCCAAGCCTAAAGGTAAAACGGCAACGAGCCCTGCTAGCCCCAGGCCTCCACAAATGTCTAATACACAGGCCTGCACTCAGGGTAAGACCATGGGTGTATTTCCACTGTCAGAAAGTACCCATTTTTGCACCCATTAAGGACCCATCTGGGTGTGAGCTGAATGACCCCATTTCCACCACGACACCCATTTGGGACACATTTGTTTCCACCGCCGCTGGGGAAATCCGGATCATATGGGTACATCTCAGCCTTTAATCTGGATTTTCTGTAGACCCCATTAATGGGGTCTACAATCGGGTTTTCAGCCAGAAAATCCGGATTAAAGAGAGCCTGTTTCCACACTTGTGTGGCAATGGGGTCTACAGGAGGTTAGGGGGAGGGGGTACCCATGGGGGAGGGAGCTTCGAAGCCGCTTCGGAGATTGCACTCCCTGTCCCCCCAAACCCCTGGGTAAACACATTGGGTACTTCCTTTAATCCAGATCTACTAGATCCAGATTAAGGAATGCACCTATTCCTTAGATCCAGATCTTCTTAGATCCGGATTAAAGGAGTGCAGTAGAAAAACACCCCATGATTGACTCTAAGAAATGGAAGGAATGTATGCACAATTTAACAAGAAGATGGACAGTATTAATTTTGCTCTTTCAGAAATCAAAGAGACGGGCTCAGCAGCATTCGACAGGGTGTCTGAGGTCCAATCTGAAGTAGACGAATTGGTCAGTGAAGTGGCTAACTTGCAGGATCATGTCCTTGGCTTGGGATGTTGTTCCTGCAGGAATAACCTGTACTTTCGTGGGCTTCTTGAAGAAGTAGAAGGACATGAAAAAGTAGAAGGGGTGCTGGAAAGAAGAAGGTTCCATTCTATAACAACCTAGGATAAACTTCATCTTGGATTAACCAGTTCTTTTGGGAATTCCCTACTTGCCTTATTAGAGTTAATTAATAATATGTGGACTTTGGTCCTTTATGACTACATCATCTTGGTGGTGGTGGTGGGAAGAGTTTGTTCGGTCTAGTTCAACATTAATAGATCCTTTTATATTTAGTGGCTGTGCACCAGCTCTCTCCAAGAATCTCCCAATGGTGGAATGGTCTGCGGAATCATTTTGGGGGGCCTGTCCCCTTTGAGTTGGGAGATGGCTTTTGGGGTAATTATGGGTAATTTTATGTAGATATTGTTTGTGATGTGATTGTTGTTTGTTATTGTTTAGTTTTGATATGCCTGACATTTCTATTAGCGATATTGTATTTTGTCCTGCTTTTGATATGTCTTTGATGATTCCAGAAACGTGTCAACTTATGAGAATCCCTGACAATGGTGACAGTTAAGGTACTCACCTGGAATGTTAATGGATTAAACAATCCCATAAAATGTAGAAAAGTTCAGAGCCTCACCTACCTCACAGGGTGTTCTGTTGTGGGGAGAAGAATAGAAAAGCTTTGTCAGCCACTGAGTCTTCTTCTTCCTCCTCCTTCTCCTGAGTCCAGCTTCATAATCACTAGACCAAACTTGCTCATGTGGCCAAAGACTGAGCTTGTTCAACCTGGTTCTAGATTGAACCAAACCAGGAAGCATCTGTCTGCACATCTAAGAACATAAGAGGACCTACTGGATAAGGTCACAATCCATCCAGTCCAGCATTCTGTCACACACAGTGGCCTACCAATTGCCCGTGAGCATCTCAAGCAGAGACAAGGGCAGACCTCCTGCTCTTGAATCCCAGCAAATGACCTTAGAAGCATCCTGCTTGTCCCCACAGTATTTAGGCATCCACTCTAGTAGCCATTGGTACATCTGTCATCCATAAATTTGTCTAACCCTTCCTTAAAGCCACCTCTTCTGGCAGCAAATTCCATGACCCTCTGGGTGAAGAAATATTTCTCCTTATGTGATCTGACTCTCCTACCCATCAACTGGGGGTAGTCTGGGGGATTAATATAACCACAGCCAAGGCAGAGCTGGCTCTTCATTGAAAATTTATTGATCAATTGAGTATAGACAACTGGATCCATTGTACATGTTCTTTATTGATCAATGAACTCATAACAGCACAACAATATAAGATGCAATTGTTGGAACAACAAGCTAGATTTGTGGTAAAATGGGCCCCTTTTATTTCTCTGGCACAGGTTGACCCCAGTCTTCAACCTTCTTCCTTTTCCTCAATGACATTTCTGAAACAAAAAATATTGAACTTCTTCCTGAACTTTCCATTCTAGAAAGGTCTGGATTAATATATGTATGACCTCTGAATGATATGCATATCCTAGTGACGTGTGGCTGTTTTGTATTTGGATGTTATTCTTTTTTTTAATGTTAGATGTTATAATAATAATAAAAAAGATCAGAAGTTAATGGAACGGTTCAGTACCTACAGTTGTATATCTGGCTCCAATCATCCCTCTAGTGGTCACATACTCTATAGCAGCCAATATGCGTAAATAGTGCAGAGCTTTTACAAAAAATAAAAAAATAAACACTTGAAGTCACCCCAGTTAGTCAGTATAAAGTGTTTTGTTTTGTTTTAAAGAAATGCCATGTTATGACTGTATGCACCACTTTAGATAGGAATCCCAGAACGGTTCTTCACAACTGGCCACCATCCCTCCATAAGTGGTCTCTAGAACACTTAGTCTTCCCTTCTGGTGGCAATGTCACTGCTAAGTGTCACAACCCAGTCTGCTGCTATTGTCACTGCCCACAGCTCTGAGGTTTTTTTGCTCCAGGAAAGGCTTGAAGATCCCTATCCAGTGACATCACTGACATGAAACAAAAGCTCCCCAGCTGCAATGTTCATGTGGGCAAAGACGATGGGAGTGTTATAGACGACCCACTTGGAGAACACTATGGGCACAGCACTCTTCATTACAGTGATCCTTTGGTGGCTGTTTCATTAGACTGCTGCCATAGGCCTCCATGCAGACCCTTTGTCCTACATGAAAAATCTGAATTAGCTAAAAGTTCAAGGGCAGTCTCAGGTATAATCACAATAATCCAGTAATGGAGAAATGCAGGTATGGATTATTAGATCAAGCTACCAGTCAAGAAACTTTACAGCTAGTGAACTAGATAATCTAGCAAGACTCCTTGAGCCTTCCATGAAATTTCTGGAATGATATTTATTATTAAACAGCTGACACCAAATCAAATTGATTGTGTTTACAGGCTCTGAGAACAGTTTCTACTTGTATTTGCAGTTAAAATCAAAGAAGAGAGCCAGATCAGTAAGAATATTGTCACCTTGAACATGCAGAATCAGGACTAATGTAGACTGTGGTTTTGGGAAAGGCAATATATATTGAAAATAAAAGAAAGGGCATGGCTTTCTGATTAAAATGATTAGCATGTGGAGGTTGAAAGGAGAAACAATGAGGGATAGCTGACTGTGCCCTATTATTTCTTTGCATTGTTTCTTGAATATAAAAGAAAAAGAAACTGAAGAAGGCTACGGCCCTTTCTGCACCTTCAGTGTAGAAAGGGCCTAAGGATAATTTCAAAAAACAAATTATACAGTTGCATTATATAGCTTCCCATACCTATGCACTTGATGAATTTGCAATCTCGACATGATTGTACAGTGATTTGGCTTCATTTAAAAATGCTTGTTTAGGGATAAGTCTCCACAGTACCAAAACACACTTCAAGATGATTAATTCAGCTAAATCTCTTGACTGAAAGGCAGATACTGCATCCAGTCTGTCCTGTATCAGTAATAGCAGTGGCAGCATGTGCATCAGAACTGTGGGATGGCAAGGAAGAGGTAAAGCTCCACTCCCCACACCCAGTTGATTGGAACATCCACTAGAAGAGACTGTGGAAAATAGGCTGTGGCAGAATATTATGGGATTCTAAATTAAAAGAGACAAGAATTAGATCATCATATTGCTGATAGTACTGTAGTTGAGAAAGAAGAATGTAACAATAATAAACATGGCATTCCTAAGTGAAGTAGAGTTGAAGGGAAAGAATGAGAAAAGATCACAATGTACCAAGTTTTTTTTAAAAAAGAAATCTAATGCCTCCAGAAGAAAAGGACAGCAGTAGTTCTGGTACTTATAGGTGTATTAGGCACAGGTATTTGGAAGACATATTAATAAAATAATTCTGTAACTGTGAAAAGCAGCACTATTTAAAGTTATCCACATTATCTGAGGACACCTTGATGATTCTTAAACTCTTGGGGCAAAACTCATTAATGCATCTAGTTGACTATGCAACCAAATAAGCAAGAAAATTATTATTTAATTTGCCAAAACAGCTTTCTCAAATGCTGCAAATGTCATGCAAATGTTATATAAAAGTTTGCACAGAAAAGTATTACTCCTTAGGCTGTGTTTGTAAATTTAAAAAGGGGTGCCTCAGAGAGAGCGTTTGGCCCTTGTGTTCTCTAACCCAAAATATTTAGGAGAGAGGGAGGGGCAGAGGTATGTGAACATCTCACCTTGTAGCCTTATGTGAGTTGTCTCAGGCTGAATCTCCAAAAGACTTATTTGCCTCGTTCCCTCTGCTGTCACTCTAATCAAGTGGACTTTAAAAGTGCCATGCACTTCCGCAATAAGCATCTCCACGAGGCTCAGCAAAATGTGTATTTTTAATGCACCTTCCGTCCCCACGGAAGCCTGTTTTCTTTCCCCGCACCTTTTCCCCCCTGCCCCCTCTTGTTCAAAGGAAAAATAGCCAGATCTCCGTCCTCTGAAATGGCTTCCCATCCCGGTAAAGGCAGTGATCGCTCACTCATTCACTTTCAGCACATACTTTCACTCTGTTCTCTGTTAGAAAAGGCTTCCCGTCCCTGCAAAGTCAGCGGCTGCAGCCACTGGCAGCGCGATCCTTCGCTCATTCACTCTTTTAACACTTTCACAGATCACCTGATAACAATGTTGCAATTCTGAGCAATTCTGGCTCTTTTTACAAAGGAAAGGAAGGGAACTGCTGCATTTCTGAGATGTGTGAATGCTTTTTGGCTGTGTGTGCAGGCAGCAATCACCGCCCCTTTTGCCATGGAGCATCCCCAAGGTAAATGTTGTGAGGAAAACCCGCGACTCCCAAATAGAGCTCTGAAAGTCTTCTTTAAAGGGCATGTATTTTGTCGCTGATTTTCCTTGTTTTGTAGCGCTGGAAGCTCGTGTGGGAACGCTCAGAGGCAAAAGAAGATTTCTAGCAGACTTTAAATTGCATGAGGACAGGGTCTCAGAGAGGCACCTTAGAGGTGCTCCTTTTGGCTGTTTACGATCACAGCCTTAGTCTGACATTTTGTTTTTCTCACAACAGAAATGGCAGATATTTTGACCAAACTAACAGCAGAAAAAATAAGAGTTGGCTTTTCTACCAACTCATAATTAGAATTTAGAGCTTTCATAGTTAAGGGCAGTCTGTGGAATTTTTCATAAATACTGTATGTGTTTTAGGGCAACTTCTTGGACCTGATTTAAGCCCCATGATTTTTATAGTGTGATTCTAGTTTTGATGATGCTGAAAGCAACAAAAAAAGGGGAGGGGGTCAGAAGTCTGTGACAAGGCCTGTCAAGTCAAGGAATTTGGGAAAGCTGAATTTAACCAGTGTTTCAGGGTGCAATCAAACAGGGACTTTTCCAGTTGTCTTTTTAAGAAAAAGCACCCATCTCCAGACACCCAAAACCCTATGAGTTGTCCAAATATAAAAATTGCAATCTATATTCACCTCCAAGTCAGGCAAAACTACTGCTTCCATGACTACTAAATGGCCACTCAGCAGCAAACTCCTACCTCTTCATTTATGTAGTAATTTCCTGCTCAACCTAGCTTAAAAAAAGAGTTACCTTCAGAGGTATACAATTCTGAATGTTGAAGAGGTGACACAGGGGGGAAATGTCTATTATCACAGACCAAAATTGCATGTCTGATCATGGCCTTAGATGGATTTTAAAAAGGTAAATAAAATTTCTATGCAAGGCCCAAGGTAATGAACCTTCCAATTTTGTCACCCCACCCATCTAAGAGTTTAGTCTCCCTGAAAATTCTTTAAAAACTCTACATGAATAAATGCGACCTTACTGCAGAGACCTGATTATTTCAGTTTCTGGTGGATTGTGCTCCAAATGAAAAGAAGAAGGAATATTTTGAAAGCTATTACCAGTTAATCAAACTGATCTCCACCTGACTGGCTAAAGAAAAAAAAATGAATTCACAGAAAACAGTATCTGTCATTTAAACCATCAGTAGGTTTATGAAAATCAAGACTAATTTGACTAAATGGGAGCATAAAAGGAATATAGCTGTTTCTTACCGTTAAGAAAAAAATATGTCGTTTTAAGGCAATTGTGAGTTAAATTTATTACAATTTGAGTTGAAATGGGAAAAAGATATTCTGTAATTGCTGTAGAGCTGACTAAGTCACTCCCTGAAATAAAATGGTGGGAGGTAGAGTAGAATATAACAATCATATGTAATGCATTTTATTGCCCTGTAAGGCTACTGAGATCGGATGATGAGTTCTTTAAAAAGACCTGAGTGGCCTACAAAATAACAGTGCAGGCTAAACTTTACTTCACTTGGATAATGGGAACATAAGGCCATAAGAACTTTTTAAAAAAGTTCTACTTGATAAAATCCTTGGTCCATCTAGTCTACCTGAAGAATTATGGTAATATCAGGTTAAAACTATGGAGGATACTGCATCCTTCAATGAGTCTGTCGTCAGAACTGCTCTAGACTTGTGTATTTAGCAGTGTTCCCACATTCACATATAATTTCTTAAGGACTACTGGTTTGGTGTAACTGATAATGAATTGGAACTGATCACATGGGTAAGGAAAAAACTTAGCTGATCTTCGTATAAAGTTGCTTTACTGAAATTTTTAAAAAATAACTTGGTAAAAATGGATGACAAGTAGTAATAAAGGAACAAGGAACAATTTTAAAGAACAAGCAGCAACAATGAAATACTTTTAATACGGGGCTAATTAGTCAAATGACAACATGTAACGAATAGCAAGAGGACACTTTAAAATACTAAATGTTTGGCAAATTAGTCAAGTGGCAACATGTAGTAAGAGGAGAAATATAACTATCACTGTGACAAGAGACAAAATATTTAATTCATAACAAAAGAAGCAACAAGAGAGCCAATTTCATCTTGTGGTTAGAGTGTTGGACTCATATCTTTTAGGCACCAGATTTGATTCCACACTCCTCCATGAAGACAGCTGGGTGACCTTGGGCTAGTCACAGCACTCTTTCTGAGCTCTCATTGCCCCACCTACCTCACAGGGTGTCTGTTGTAGGGAGAACAGAAAGTTTGTCAGCCACTTTGAGTCCCCTTAAAGGTGAGAAAGTAGGGTATAAAAGCAACTTTTCTTCTAAAAAATTTGCTTTGGCTTTGGCAAGAGACACACAGTTTGCAGTGTGTTATTGTTATTTCTAAGGCCAAGTGGCAGAGAGTGCAATCAAGCAAACAATCCATGAGATCCATAGCTCACTCCAGAAAGTAGCAAAGGGTCTCAAAAGCAGTCTTTTTGCTGAGCTGTACAAACCACGCTGACAGCACACGCTGCCTCAATTCCTCCTATTACTACAATATGGAAGAATGACAGCAGTAGAAGTGACTTATCTGCTCAATTGTTTAATTGGCCCATTAAAGATCAAAAGGGAAATGGGCCAATTTTATCTCCCAGCATAGAGCTCTGTAAAGGCTGAGAGCTCTGGAGTATGTGAGTGTCATGCATTCCATCTTTGGAGTGAGGGCAAGTCCAGAAGAGGTCTTCCTTCCACAGAATCAGCCTTTGTGTGAAAGACAGTGCAGTAATCCCTTGTTTTACATGCAGCTACTCAAATCACATGAACGAGGTTCACAAATTATCTCTTGTTTTTCACTAAACAAGTGGATCATTACATATATGAGAATGCAAAGAAGTGAAGGCAATGAGAAGTCAGTGTACACACCTTCACTTTATAGGCAGTGTTCTTAGAGGAAATAATTTTATGAATTTATTTGCATTTTTATGCCACCCTATACCTGAAGGTCTCTGGGAAGGTTACAGAAATAAAATAAAATAGGAATATGAAATGAAATACAATAAAAAACAGAGCAGGATTAGATGGTGGCTTCATTTATACCAGCAAATTTTGGACTGAAGAAAAGGTCAGAACAAGAAGCAAGAAGGTAGAAGGCATTAGCACCCTTCATATTTGCATTAGAATAAATATATCATGCAATGGGAAGCACAATTCTCAGCTATTTCCTTCCCTTCTGTATGTCAGCAGGTGAACTGTGTAGTCAAAACCAATAACATTCTAAATTATTTGTTAGAGCGAAGCAGATATACATGTTGGTATATTGGAAACCTGCTCTGTCCACTGATACAACACATCCTAAGTACAGTAAAAGAGGCTATATAGAAAGTCCAGCAATTTAAAAATGCAGTTCACGTGTTCCATTTTTCCAGCCATTGACTAGTCTTCTTTGACTCTGGCCTTTCTGCACTTTCATTAGAGTGGGGTAGTGAGAGGCCTAGGTCTCTCCTTCAGTTCTGCCGGTGTGGAACAGGAAAGGCCATGCTTGCTAGTGTACTGCATCCACATTGGGTACAGCATAGACTGGTTTAGATGTCCAAAATCCCCACATAGACCTGAACTCTGGTAGACCTGTTCTTACAGACATTCTAGGAATGGCTAGATTGAGCCACGGAGGTGTGCTGAAGGGCACACTCCTCTGTAGGCCAATTTAGCAGGAGGACCTGTCATGATCCCCAGTGTTCCAGTAAGTGCCTGCCCTCTCTAGGAGTAGCTTGGCCCTGTTAGGATGCTGAGTTCGTGCAACAGCCAAGTGAATACTACAGTGTGGACACAAAACACTGGTAGCAAGCGTTTCAACAGTAAACTAAAACAAGTTTATTATTATACACAAGCAATACTAGAAGGAAAATAAGGTTCAGGTATTTGTTGGTTTATGTCTATGAGTCTTTTAAGGTTACCAGCTTCCCAGCCTATCAGCTCCCCTTCTTAAAGGAAAATAGTTCCCTTTTAAAGACAAGCCTCTCCACGTTCCTCACCCTGCTCAGCTCTGCTCCAGCCCAAGCCTAGCCAGTGTCCTAGAACACAGCTCTGGATGATCACAAGGCCCAGTCCATCCTTGCTTGACCGATCACCCTCTGGTCAGTTGCCTGCGAAGTCTTCCTCCAAGATCTTCCAGTCAAAAGTCCCCTGGTCAACTACTGGTCCGGCTCCTTCAGGATTCAGCTCTTCTTCTCCTTTCAGCTCTTGTCCCAGCATGAAGACATAGTCTGCTGTAATCTGAGTTCCTTTATACTTTTTTCTGTGTCCCTGATTGGCTGTCCCCTCCTAGGGAAAATTGCTGCAATAAAATGCTGCTGGAGAGTCCTAAGAGAGGTGCCTGTTCCACATGCCTGATTGGTGGAAACTCCTCCTCTAGCCCCCTCCAGCACTCAGATCCCCGGACAGCTTTTCCCTCCAAATTTCACTTGCAGCCAATCATTGCACCCGGACCCGCACGGGATTTCCTGCCCTTTTTGCAGCCTCTGCCCAGGTCTTGCAACAAGGCTTGCAGAGAGGCTGGCTAATGCAGCTTGCAAGAAGCCTGCAAGGCCAGAAAGCAAAACAGTTTGCAGCCTTTATCCAGAAACTGTCACAGGACCCATTTCAGCAGTGTACAAAATTGTGCTGCTAAAATAGATCTCCCTAGGGCTCTGAAGCTTGCACAATATTTCCAGAGGCCTGAGCCCAGCCCTGGAATAGGCTGGCCAAGAGCAAAATTCTTTTCCGGGCTGGTGGGACAACTCCAGCATGGAACTGCTCCAGTCTGAGTGTTGTCTCTATCCCATATACACGTAAGCTCACACAAATTCTTCTTCCTCTCTTTGAGTAATGCTTTACTAAATTGTGCATTAAGAGGTCGAGAGCTAATGCACAGTTGCTAGAGAGCAAGGTTTCACTTTTTGTATTCTGGAGTAATGGTCACCTTTTGCAGAGCTGTATACAATTGGAGTTCTAAGAAGTTCTAGGTTCTGTGAAGAGCTTCTGTTTAGTTTCCAGCTGCCAGCGTAATGTTTCTTTCAACAGATAGGACCCATTTTCACATAGTGCTATCAGTGGGCTTCAGCATCCACCTCTCTTCAAAATGAACAGTAGTACTGGAAATGGCAGCCAAGGATCAGTGTGGTTCATCACCAAGCTGCTCAAATTGTGCAGATGGAGAGGTGGCAAGGGTCTGAAGCAGAAGGTAAATGCCTCATTTATTTTTCCTGAAATGTTTCAGCCAATGTCAGTGTAGCAGCACCTCTACCTCTATTTCAGATTATGCTTTATCACCCAGGGAGTCAGAGCTACTGTCTTCTGCAGCAAAACTGCCTTAATAGAATTGCTATTAAGAACAAAATTAATGCCACGTACCACAGCAATTTGTGAGCTAAGCTAAAACCTTTCATCACATCTATTCAGTATTGACAGAGTGGATATGAGATCTCTTGATGTAAAGAGCATCATGAAATTGCTCATGACATTTTGTTTGGCAAGTCACAGCTGATTGTTGTGGGTGTATTATTACCAAACATCTTCACACAGTATATTGATATTCTGAATTTCTACTGATGCTTAATAGGTCACTTTGAAGATTAGAGTGAATGGATGATGAAATTCACTATGAACAAAAGGCCAAGATATATGCAGCACTTAAATTTCACTTAACAAGAAGAAGAAGAAGAAGAAGAGGGAATCCCCACAGCAAGCTTATTTCGCTTTCCCTAAACCAAAATAATAGAACCGGATGCAAACGCGAATTTGCCTGTTCCCATTACTTTTAACTTAATTGCCTTCGATCCGGATTCTGAGGATCGTACGTGGCGTACGTGACTCAAGGGGGGACTCAAGTGGCTACTTTTTGAAAGCCGCTTTGCAGGGCTACCCTGCCCTCTTCCTCCTGGCATGGACGTGCCACCCATAACGGACCCCTTCACGGAGCCTAGCTGGGTGGCTGGGTGGGTGGCTGCCGCTTGCCTGGATGGATGAAAAACAGGCACCGGCAGCCAGTGATTCTTTCCCCTCCTCTCCCCATTTCCCAGGGCACACAGCAGCAGCAGCAGCAGCAGCAGCAACTCAAACTCCCTTCACAGCCACAGCCTTTAAAACAGAACCTCCAGGGCTTTCCATTCCTTTCCCTTTTTTAAAGGTCAGAACTTTCAAAGAGCTAGAATTGCACAAAACTGCAACATTGTTATTAAGGTGTGAAGAGGCTAGATCGCTACAGTGTAGCTTTAAGGACTGGATTTTTATAGTGGCTGTTTTGAGGGTGGATTTTTTCAATGAAATTACTATCTTTGGAAGCAAGCTATTGGGGGAGGGAAACCCTAAACATGGATTCTCATCCCTTAACACGGTACAGTCCCCACAGTAAAAAATGTAAAACGTTTCAAGCACACGATCTGGAGTGAGACCTGTAGAAATCAGGATTGAGATTCACCACACTTTGGGGTGGTTTAACACGGAGAAAGTGTGTTAAGCCAAACTGCCGTGCGGACTCCGAGGATTGAAAATGTTTTGAATCCGAGATAAGGTTGCTGTGAAGACATGGCCAAAGAAGAAGAAGAAGAATTAGCTTTTCTACCCCGCTTTTATCTAGAAAATTTGTTTTATTTAAAAAACTTATATCCCGCCCTTCACCAAATGGTCCCAGGGCAAGTTACAATGAGATTGAAATATATTAAATGGTAAAACATAATTAAAAATATAATCCCCTTCCTCCCACCCCACTCTCCCTGAGGAAGCTATCTAAACAGTAAAAGCCTGGATAAAAAGGTATGTTTTCACCAGGCACTGAAAAGTATATAATGTAGGTGCCTGGTGAACCTCAAAAGGGAGACTGTTCCAGAATCTAGGGGCCACAACAGAAAAGGCCCTCCTGTAAGTCCCTATGCTTTGTACTTCTGAAAGAGAAGGGACTACAGGAAGGCCCTCTCCTTGAGATCTCAGTGCCTGGGCAGGTCAATATGGGAGAAGGTGCTCCTTCAGATACCCAGGGCCAAAGAATATACGCAAAAAGGGAATACAGAATACAGAATCATCTCTTAAAGTTCTAAGTTTTTGGAACAAAAGACTTTTCTGGACTTACCAGTACAAAGGTGCAGTGAGAAGTGTAAACCCTTCCTGGGCTTCGCACTTCCACACTCTGGTCTGGAGCAGAGACCCTAAGCCTGCTAGACATCTCACTAAATTCACATTGAACAGAGCATAGTTAGTCTCGGTGGCCAAAATAGTCACCTAGACAGGAATGCCAGTAGACGAGGTAAACCAGGGAGCAGTAGAATGTAACAGAGTGGCAAAGAAAGGGCATGCACCTCCTGGTTCTAGTTTAGCAGGGGGACGATTTCAGCAGTGGACCAAATTGTGCCACAACACTGGGCTCCCCTGAGGCTCTGAGGTCAGAACCTTATTTCAGGCAATTGGAACCCTCAAAGAAGGCTCACTTGAGTTTCTGGGCAGCACGGGCACGCTCCCACACAGGCCGTCCAAGTGTAGATGGTCTTGTTCCAGGAACCTGGTCCAGACCCAGTAGATGTATAAATGCTCTAAAGCTTCTCATCACATTTCTACTCTTACCTCCAATACTGATGTGAGAATTTGAACACTTGAGCCTTAAAAAAATTAAGGATTTCCCAATGAACTTAGTTAGCACTAGGTCTCCTCCACTGCCAAAGCATTCAACAGTTCATTTCAACAGTGCAGAAACAACTTTAAAAACATATTTGTTTTTTATCCTTCCTGTTCTAATTCTGATTTTTCTGAAGCAAAATTTACAGAGGGTAGATCTTTTAAATCAGTATGTAGTTTGTTATGTTTTGTAATGGGCAATGTATAATTTAATGAAATAAACCAGCAAACCAAAGGACAGATTGGGTTTATTGTGTTCTAAAGATAAGCATGCTTGGTATACCTTGGAATAAATATTGCAGGATAATGTTACAGGAAAATGGTTTTGTGTATGTTTCACACATTACAAATTTTAGGCAATGACTATCTTGGAAAATGAAATTATAATGCCTCAGAATGATCAATTTGTCAACAAACAACAGAATGCTTCAAATACCAGGTCTGGGACTCCAGTTGATTCTTGATTGGAAAAACATCAGTTCATGATACTGAATATATTTAAAATGTCAAGACAATACATTAGAAATACATCCTTCATATATAAGTATTCAGCTTTGGGTGAAGGCATTCTTTTTTACCCCAGTTTTCACTATTTCCAACTTTCAATATATGAGAGTGTGTATTGTGTGTTGCGTCCAGGTGCTTGATAGCAACCAAGGGCTGCTTCCACACAGGGGCAAATACATCCGGATCTCCTGAATCTGGATTCATTAAAACCGGCTCCCAGAGGAACCGGTTTTAATAACCCCGGATCCACGGTAGATCCGGATTAACAGGGTAGATCCACATCTAAAAGATGCGGATCTACCCCTCGCCCCGTGCCTCCGCACACGTGGCGTGGTTCCGGATTGGAGGTGGGTGCTGTGCGGACGCACAGCAACCACCTCCCATCCATGACCCAGGGCCCTCCCCCGGTCCACCATGATTGGCTCCCCGGAGCCAAGCCTGGCGAGCCAGGGGACCTCGCTGCCGTGGCTCGCCCTCACCCCAAAAGTAGTGGATCGCCGCTTCTGGAGCCAGGTCGAGCCTCCCTAAAGCCCACCCTAGCCCACCTTACCTTGTCAGAGTTGCCCCGATTCTGAGGGTCGGCACCCAGGATGCAGCGCACCTGTGTCCTACGAACCTCCTGGATGGCCGGGGCTGCTACTGGCAGCCCTTGCCCTCAAGAGGCATTCTGCGCAGGCCCAAAATGGATGCGGATTCACAGCGCAAGACCACTTAAAATGTGGTGTTCCACAAACACCCTTTAAGCACACATTAAGTCTGGTTAGGTGTGGATGCACCCACCGGAAGTGTGCTATTTAGACCCCGCAAATGCGGACGCTCCGGCGGCAATTCGGTTTTGCCGCCGAAATCCGCATTAAATAGGGACTCACTGCGTGGAAACCCCTCGCCGAAAGTGTCCTAATCAGCGTCCCGTGTGCGGAGGCACACATTGTAATGTGTGCTTAATGGGTGTTAAAGGGCCTGTGCGGAAGCAGCCAAGCTATTGTCTAGAGGGAATAATACAGTAGGCTGGATTTGGACCAATAAATTGCAGCTGAATCCAGTTTCAGTTTCTTGGTCCTGAGTCCAAAAAATTAAGGGGCATTAAATTCTGGATGGAGTTGTTTTGTCCCCAAAACAGCAAGTGTGTTATCTGAAGGTGCTCTTGGATTTGCTTCTCACATTTAAGACCCCTATGGCAGCAGTTGAGCGACGCAGCGCCTACCTCCATCTCTGCCTGGTTCAGCAGCTTCAGTTTTTCTTGGAAGGAGATAATTTTGCCACTGTGAGAGACACAGTCTGGTAACCTCTAGATTAGACTACTGTAATGCACTCTATGTGGGGCTACCATTAAAAATAGCCTGGAATCTGGAAGTAGTGCAGAATGTATCTGTTCAATTACCAACAGGAGTCTCTGGTTGGATGCTCATTATGCAGTCTTGAAAGACTTACACTGGTTGCCTATTTACAACTGAGACCAAGTCAAAGTGTTCATCTCAGCATATAAGGCTCTAAAAGGCTTGGGCCCTGGTTATCTGAAGAACCATCTTCTTCCAAATAGAATTGCCCAAGTATTGAGATCTCAAGAAGAGGATCTTCTTGTAGTTCATCCTGTCTCAAAAGGGCAAGGGACAGAGACAGCAACAGGGCCTTTGCTGTGTTAGCCCCTTGAATTTGAAACAGCCTCCTCCTGGAGATTTGCCAGGTACCTACACCCAGGCCTTCAATGTTTAGCTTTCTCTGAATGCTGTTCTGCTAAGGTGAGAGAGAGGGAATATTCTATATATTTTAGCTTTTTATTGTTGTGAACCACCCTGGGACTTTCTTGTGGGGGATGGGATATACTCTAAATTCTCTGACTTTCTGAGGTAAGGTTGTGTACTTTTTATTATGTGTACATTTATTCTTGTTGTTCATTTTAAAAATGAAACTTATTTTAGAAAATTCTGCTAGTTGACAAGACTTATATCTGTGCAATAAAAAATCCACTGGTCACAAAAGAGAAATGAAAGCTTGGTTTACTGAGAAGTATGAAAACATCATTCAGATTTTCACTGGGTGTCGAGGGTTTGGTAGTATGCATCTGCACCCTAAAATTCATACCTCTTGCCCAGGATCTGTGGTCACTGCCTCACCACATAGTTAAAGGAAGGTTTTCTTAGATGCATTCCATGTCACACTTGAATGATGATTGTAATTTTAAGCAAAGGCAGAAAGGGAGAAAAGGGCATAGCAGTAATTACATTTGCTTTTTGGAAATATGTCTGCTTCCCCAAAACTGTCATCACAGAAATTACAGAAAGAATATTGACCTTTTCTATTTTCTAAAAGAGAAATGTAGGAGTATCATAGAGTTCCTGTTCTGTCTCCTCCCTATAAATTGCACTGGTCTAACCTTCTCATTAATAAAATGTAGAAAGGAATTGGCTGGTGAAAGAACTAAACCTCGTAATAAACCAATAAGACACTTGTTAATATTTATAGCAGTGAAAGTAATGAATGGGAGAGGAAGGAACCTGCAACAAGTGAAGAAACACCATCCAAAAGCCTAACATATGTTCCTAAGGTCACTTCCAATGCTGAAAACAGAAATGAAGTAGAAAGCATTACCCTTATGCAGTATCTATGTAAGTATTCACAAGTATCATAAGCTTTTACCATTTGGAGGGCAACTGACAGTCTACATTTTTCCAGATTTTCTGATGACATTTCAGGGCTCTAAACAGGTGTGCAAATATGAAGACTTGGGCAGAATAGAAAGTTGTTTGTGTTTCTATCAGAGGTCCTTCTCTTGATGGAAGAGCCAAAGACATGTCAGGGGGAAACATTTGGGCCTGAATTTTAGCCAAAATTTAGGTCATCTGGGCCTGAATTTTAGCTTCTTCAAAAAAAGACCAGGAAATTGAAACTCTGTCACTTTTCTTTTCAGACAGCTGCTCTGTCAGTGGATAACATCTACCTCTAATGGAGCTAACCAGATCAGATATGCTGGGGCTCCATCCATATGAAGCTCCAGTTGAGTTTGTCTAGAGCTGGGAGCCATGGCAGCTAGCCCGGGAACAAAAAGAGCTTCAGCCAAGTAGATATTGTCCCATTTCACCTCTATATACCACTGTTACATAAACTGTTTCGTACGGGGGAAATTAGCTCTCTGTTCACACAACTGGAATCGCAAATGAACAAGGTTGTTTTAACAGTCAGCTAAACTGATGTGAATTCCTAAAAGAGGGGGGATAGAAGGGAGCCTAAGCTTATCTGGAGTTTTCCAACACAGACATTTTTTTATTGAGAAAATATAAAGAAAATATGTTATCTTTATTAAACACAACTGAAGTCTGTAACAAGAGAGCCTGTCTCCATCTTTGTGTTAGAGGGTTAAAATGTTTAAAAATCTTCTCAAGGGAAAGGTTCCCAAAAGCAAGGTTTGCTTGACCTTGGAGCTATACCATCTACAACCAGTTGCAGCTGGGAACTAACCCCTTAGAAGATAACACTAATTGGGCTTCAGAAATGGGAGGGGTAACTCTTCACATTACCTGATGGGAGGGGGTTACTCATCTTCCTGAAGGTTATGAGCTTGATGGTATTCCATTGGTTATTACTTAATTTCTGATGTAACCATGAATTAGGATATGATCTCTGTATTAGCATTGCCATTCTCAAGCTTATCCTTATGCTTACTCTCATCTCCATCTTTGTCTCCTATCTTTTACCATGATATATTGCTGGAGTTACTATGCCTATGCAATGAAATTACTTTGTGTCTTTTTTAATATTTCTCAAACGTAGAAGCAGGATGCCATGCTTTGCATGGTATATTTCTTTTATTTACCTGGACTGTTATGATTCTATTTCTGTTTTGCTATTTTTTGTACTTGCTCAAGTTTTGCCTGTTCCTTTTAATAAACCAAATTATTCTACATCTGATCTGGTTTTATCAGCAGCCTGAAACCATAAAAACCTAGATTTTGGTAGGGGAAAGCCTAGCTTGGCCATATACCTGCCATTACAAGATCAGTACAGAAATATAAGCCCAGCACTAGAAATAGCTGATCCTTCTGTTACTGTTAGGGAAAGGCAGCAGTGAGGAGCTACTGGTGGGTGTTCTTGAAAGCAAAGATCTAAGGCATTTCCGCACTGAATCGCGTTCCAGACGGAACGCGTTCAGGCGGAAAGCTTAAGCCAGCTTCGGGCGCTTTCCCCGTTCACACACAGACGCGCCAGAACGCGTGTAAACGCGTTCCGGAGCGTCTGGGTGCGAATGCTCAAAGCGCCCGAAGCTGCCTTAGCCGGCAAATGCCGGCAAGGGGCGCGCCGGCAGCCGCGGAGGCAGATCGACAATCAGCTGTTTGAGAAACAGCTGATTGTCAAAGCCGCGCGGCGTCGGAGGCGCGCCGGCAGCCGTTCGGGAGACAGAAGCGGCGCGAACGCTTCTTCTCCCGAACGGCTGCCGGCGGCTCGTCCGCGTTGGAACGCGTGTAGAGCACTTCGAAGTGCTCTACATTTCGAACGCGGAAAAGACAGCTGCGGACACGTCGGAACGCAAGCCGCGCGCGGCCAATGCGTATGACGTGTCCTCAGCTGTCTTTTCCGCGTTCCGTTCAGCCCCGTGCGAAAACGTCTCTTCTCTTTCTTGCTGACCAAAACTAGGGCCATTTATCAGAAATTTTGTGGGGCAGGACCAAAAGAGACAAGCAGTCAGACGTTATTGCTAATGCTGTCCAAAGCAAGAAAAATGTGGATTTAATAGAGGTCACATAGTTCTTAGGACGAGATTGGAGAAACTAACATAATCAATAGATCTTTGGCAGCTGTAGTGCCTGATGGGCCAATAATTCTCACCTTAAGAGTTTGTGGTGATTAGGCAGTGACAGACTTCCCATGTTAGGCTATCTTGAAAACCTATTTACAATAGTCTCTCCTTTAAATTAAAATGATATGAAACAGGATTCTGAGGATCCTACATGGCGTACGTGACTCAAGGGGGGCCTCAAGTGGCTACTTCCTAAAAGCTGCTTTTTGGGGCTGCCCTGCCCTCTTCCTCCTGGCATGGACGCACCACCCATAAGCGACCCCTTCACGGAGCCTAGCTGGGGGGTTGGGGGGCTGCTGCTTGCCTGGATGGAAGAAAAATGGCACCGGGCAGCCAGCAATTCTTTCCCTTCCTCTCCCCATTGCTCAGGGCACACAGCAGCAGCGGCAACTAAAGCCCCTTTGCTTTAAACATTCACACAGCTGCTCTCCTCCCTCCCTTTCCCTTTCTAAAGGTCAGAACTTTTAGAATTGCGCAAAATGATAATGAACCCTGAAGTTTGAGTATATTGAAGTATCAAAAATAAATAAAAATTAACTGGAAAAAAAAGAAAACTGGAAGAACTCATCTGTGCCTTAAACAAGTGGATACAGCAATTGTTTCCCTATCTGTGGTGTTGCACTTGTTCAGACATAATGGTGCATAGTCCAACTTGTATGTACATTATGACATTTGTCTAAGAGTGAAACCACCCCACTAGCAGAGAGGGCAAAATGGAAGCATTCATGTGGTAAAAGAACAGGAGAGTTCTTTTGCAGTTTTCACTATTTATCTGATTTCTTCCTACCTATTTTTCTTATCTTTTGTTGCTTTTCACCTTGTCTTCTATAGGTTTCACTACTGTGGATTAAGGTTTTATTTTTAGTAGCTAATTTTCTCTTGTTTGATCCTCTAAGTTTTGCTTTTAAAAATAATTTTCATTGTTAAAAAAACATTCAGGCATGTGCAATATACAGATGCTGAATGGTGAAACACTAACCCAGATGGAAGTCCCTAGCATATTTTTCCTAATGTGTGTGGTCTTCATTCCTTCATAGAGAAAAATTCCCATCGACTACAAAGAGGCAAATCAGTGAGACTTTTTTAAAAAAAGAATGACCTTGCTTTTGTATCTCTTGATTTGCCACGATGCTTCAACAGATTATATAGGGATTTTATTTTATTTTTATTTTTAAAATGATATGATCAAAATATCTGTCTTGATTTTCTAAGGCCATATTCCTTACCATTTGGCTATCGGACAGAAATGCATAGGGCATATTTAAAGCAACCCAGCAACATGATTAATAAGGGCAGCACATTGAAGGCTATAAAACTGCCCCATCTCCTTCATCTGTTCCCCTGGTGCAGTGATTAACCTTTGAGTTTATGAGTATTTTTGTACTTGCCTCAGATAAAGTATTTTATGAGTTCTTCCCTCCCAGGCAACTTGGATTAAACTTATCAGGTCCAGGAAGATAGTGGGCCATAATGACTGTTCCCTCGGAAATCATATCTGCCTCCTCGTTGCATTATTGGAACATTCTTTGCACAAAACAGATGGAAGCATCAAGTCAAGAGAGAAGACAACTTGTTAAGGTCACATTCCATGCGCCGATGCATCATTCATGCTTAATTGATTCCCAGCTCCACCTAATGACAGATTGCCATACATTATAACAGCCGAGAATATGAAAAGATCATTTTCGTTTTCCCATTAATCCCCATTCAGAATGGCTCCTGCCTCAATTAAACTTTCTTTGGCAGTGGTTTGTCAAATGACTCACCGCTACCTTTGAACACAAAGCTAAGCAAAGAATGCTTTTGTTGTTGGTAAAATGCTTTTGTGTTGTTGGTGCTGCTGTTGCTGTCAAATGCTATTTTGTGCCACAGGGTTCATGTATCTCCAGTGACTCATATCATTTTGAAAAGGGAGAATAGGGGGAGAGAATTGGATGATAGGGGAAGTTGTCCATTTTCCATAAATTTTACTGGCTTGTTGCTGGCTGCTTTCATATTCAGTCTAGACTTCTTACAAGTATTGGACCTAATATCACTTTCCAAAACAGCACGAGGTGCTCAGTCAATGACCTGTCTCTTCCAGCCTTGGCACTATGAATCGGGTAGATGAATAATGGGTATGAGCCCTCTTCAAACCTCCTAAATATTTAGAAGAACTGAAACTTTATGGGAAAATGTGATATACACCTCCAGGGGGCATTTTAATAGCTATTTTGAATTTGCTTTTCTTTCTTGTTTGTTCATATTCCTAGTAAATGATGCCTGAAACTACTGACTGAGAGACAGTGGTCACAGTTTGGTGCAATATTCAGTCAGCCCTGGCAGGCATGTAACTCTGCATTTCTCACTTCATCCCCTACATACCTGCTAAAGCAGGTACATGCAGTGGCAACAACTTCAAGTGATGAGATGAGTGCAGGGTGGAGGAATGAGCCAGCCATGCGAATCACTTACAGCACTTATGGTAGCTTACAGAAATCTAGAACATTCAAAGCACAGTGTAATAAAAAAATTTCAATTAAAAGAGAGTTTAGATTTTCTTTTTCTCACTAAAACTCACACACTTAAAGTTCCACATTTTTAAGTTCTGCAAGATATCCATTTTTCTCCTCAGGAAAGAGTACGTGCATATTTCCATATATGACACACAGGCAGGGATGGGGTACTTGATCATTGTGACCTGGATGACCTGGCTTACTGCATTCTCGTCATGCCTCATGTCCTCTCTGACTCCTCAGAGGAAGGCCCCAACCCTGCCAGCCAAAGTGAGGGAGGCACGCCTCAGGGGCCAAACTTGGAAACTGCTTTTGTCCCCCCAAATGGGGATAGTTTGGACTCAGACAATACGCAACACCCAGATTTGAATTCTCTCCAGAGGGAATGACAACAGCTGTGCGTCTTGGCTTGCCTCCATGTGAAATAGCTTTGCTGCCAGGGGCATAACGCTCCAAGTCCTACTTAAGAAACGCACAACTCTGCTCCCACCATTGCAAATAAAGAATCTTCTTGGCAACCCCTGACTCATGTGAACCCTGATTCTTGACTCCTGACTGACTTCCCAAACTTACAAAGACTCTCTAGTACCCCAACTCTTGGCCTGTTTGAGTGCATCCCCATGCACGTTTGGTCCAGTACCAAAATCAGGTTTGGCAAGGGGTGTCCCCATGTGTTTTTCATTTAGTCCAGTTTCTGCAGACCAAATCACCCCAAACTGTGCCAGACCAGGACCAAATTTGGTAACCTCCCAACCCCTCCCCCAAGTCTGGGCATTGTTTGGGGTCCCGACATGCATTGCTTAGTGAGCCGAGCCTGTGCATGGGGATGATCCTAGGCTATTTGTGAAAGAGATCGGCACTTGCATCATTGGGAGGTGGGGTTTCATGTCCTGTCCTAGATGTTCCTGTCCTGTGCATTGGCTGCTGAGATTTTTTTTGGGGGGGGGAGTAATGGAAAGGATGAGGGGGACAATGACAAGTATTTTGCCCCTTCCCCGATCGCCAAGGCAGGCATAATAAATGGTTTGATTTTTGCTGCTTTACCGCAAAAAAATATTCCACCCTCTTCCCTGGTCGCGAAGGCAGGCATGTTGTAAAGGCCGACTCTCCGCCCTTACCTATTTCATATATATATTTATCTTAATTTGGTAGTGTGGTAGCGATGTGTTTACTTGTAAATCAATCTCTGTTATTTCCTTCCAAGAGGCGCACCTTCCATTTCCTTTTCCCAACTCTTTGGCTTGATAATAATGTTGCCTCCCTTCTGATGCTGCAGCAGACAGCACCCTGCCCCCACTCTGCCAATCTCCAGCAGTGGGTTGGATACAGTTACTGTTTAGAACTCTGGCCCTATTTGGCTCCCTTTATAAACAGAACTCGACGAAGCTTCTTTGAAACAACAAGAACATGTGTTTATTGAATACAGTTAAGTCTCAAGTCAGCTTCTTCTTCAAGTTACACTTTCAGCTTCTGTTGTCAAACAGTTCAGTCCCTAACTTTCACACTCAGTTCAAAGACTCTTAAACTTCTTGAGTAAACTCTCAACCAGTACAATATGTGTTTGCTTGTCCTTATATTTTCACCAGCAACATCAAACACGTATTAACAAACTCAGGACCCCAATTCCCAGCTTCCCTCAGGACAGCTAAAGGCCCGTTTCTCCCCTTCGTTAACCTCCCAGATTAACGACCCAAGGCAGAGAACCCAGATTATCCCCTCAGGCTCCCTTTTATATGGGCCTGGCTGGCTTGCTTCGCCCTGATTGGCTGAGCTCCTCCAGCATTCTATTTCACCCCTCCCCTTGGAGTGCTCAACTAGCCCCTCCCTTAGGCTACTTACCCTTGACAAAAAAAACGCTTTGGCGACACTTTTAAACGTCTAGACTTACCGTGTTCGCCACACTTTGCATTTTAAACCAAAATAACTTAATTTTGGGGTTGAGGGGTCCTAGCGGTCATTACACATGTCAATTTAGCTTTGCACACCAGCACATTACCACCTTGCCAGCAAACATGCTCATCCTGGTGGCCACAGGTGATCCGGACTCAACCCCAGACTTTTTCCCATCCATGCTGCAGAGCTCGGTCTCCCTCCCCCAATTTCACAAGTGTTGCCATCACCTGCACAAATTGCTTTCTCTAGGTGGTGCCGTGCAAGGCCACCCACATTTGATAGGGGGTGCAATCATGCCATTTACTGTTTGCCTGCAGTCGTTCTGAGCCCATATCCAGGGAGGCTGCACATCCTATAAGGGCAAAACACCTGAGGATCTGGTGGCTGCCTGTCCGCCAGTGTTTGCCCACTTGGCTTGCCTGGGTTTGCCTTGGTGGGTACCAGCCAAGCCCTTGCATCCACGCTCACATGCATATCACAACTAGTTCCAGGCCAGGGTGAGAAGCCATGGAACAGCAAGCCAGGACAAATCACACCTGTGCTAAACTACATGTTTTCAGCAGGCCAACTGATCCCGTGGGAAGCCACTTGTTCGAGTCCCCTGAACTGGGGGAGAAGAACAAAGGGTTTGTCAGCCGTTTGGAGTCCCCTGAAATGGGGGGGTGAGAAAGGTTGAGGCTGCAATACGTACACAATATCACCGCACCTGCACTAAACCACATTTTCCATTGTCAGTGGGACACCGACCCCACAGGAAAACATGTGGTTTTCAGCGTGCTGCCACCCTGGCAGCCCACATCTCACATGCATGAGGACCTGTTTGCGGGGGGGGGGGGGGGGTCTGAAAGAGAGAGGAGCAACAAACATCATGCTCTCCATGGGGGGTCCTCCATGGGGGGGGGGTCCAGCAGAGCCTCTGAAACAGTCACTATAATCAAGTGCACTCACCACTATAAGCAGCCTTGCACCTACTCTCTCACCCCACCTCAAAGTTCTGTCATTCCTACCCTCACTGCCACTCAGGTTAAGGACAGGGCCAAAGGGGGTGCTTATAACCTACCTCATTGGCTGTGAGTGTCCCCTGGCACCTCTTCATTAAATTGTGTTTCAGGTACAAGAGCTGGAGGAAAGAGAAATTTCTACATTAGCACCTGAGACCATACAGTGGAGTGAAACATGTCAGCCAGGATACTGTTTCTTATCATTCTCTCCCTCATGTATTGGTGTCTCGCTGTGGTCCTCCATGTCAATATCAAAGCCACCCATTTGGCTCTCCTCTGCAGCCCTCAGGGTTGGAAGTAGCAGGGAATGGCCAAGCTAGGCAAATACCCCAGAGCTGACCTGCCAGGAGTTCCTGAGGTGTCGTCGATCGAGAGGAGGCTGGGTGTGACGGGATCCCCATTGTTTTCTGATGGAGGGGTTCCTGTGGCCGAGGAGGAACTTCCATTGCTGATCACCACAAAGTCCACATTTCTTGAGACCTGTTTTGAGGCTACCAATGCATCCCCTTGTAATATGGCATCTAGCTTCTGGAAAAACGCATCTCTGTTCGTCCCCTGCCAGACAAGGCATTCTTTGCCACTGTCACTCGATACTGGGACTGCAGTTTTTTTGACCTAGTGTGGTATTCCTCTGCTGTGCGCTTGTGCCCTCTTGCAGTCATCTCTCAGGAGATCTCCTCAAAGAGTTTATTCCTGTAAAACTTGCTCAAGCTCTCCTGGACCTTGGCATCTTCCCAAATCATGATGAGGTCAGCAGTTTCCCCCTTGGTCCATGACGTACCTCTGTTCCGCATGGTGGACATTTTCTGGGTCTGGGTGGGGGTGATAGATGTAAGGGGGGGGGATCACCCAAGCCGGTCATGTCTCCTGTTGCTGCAAGAACTACAGCCAGCAATTTTAGTGGCAGCTGGTGGGGGGGCACAGGCCAACCTTTAGAACCTCAACCCTCAGTGTGTACATGGGAGTTCACCATCAATGCTCCATTATGGAGATGACAGTTACTCATGCAATATTACTCTCAGGTACCGTGACCCAAACCCAACATTGGCCCTTCCACGGGTAACGCAAGGAGTTATGCAATGGCAATGAAAGATCGCCTCCCCATTTCCTTAGTGCTGAGGAAAAAAAACCACTGGCTACCATGCTTTAGCACTTCTGCAGCTCTGCTTTGGCACTTATGCGGCCATATAACTTGGCAACGCTGAAGTTCACAGCAGGGAAAGTGAATCAGGTAGCCCTTGGTGGGAGAACCTGACCCCTGGTGAACCCCCATCCACCTTTAACCCCATCAACTCTGAAGAAGAGTGGAGGAGACTGTTCTACATACTTTTTCTCAGAGAAAACACTGGCAACCATGCTTTAGCACTTCTGCAGCTCTGCTTTGGAGCTTATGTGGCCATATAACTTGGCAACACTAAACTTCACAGTGAGGAAAGTACTCCATGTACTCTATATCCCCAAGAAATCTGTTAACTGACTTGGCATCTTGCTATCACTAGCTGGGCATGTGCATGTGTGAATGTCATGCCCTGTTCAGCCTCATCAGAGGAGGAGAATCTGCCTGCAACCACAACATGGCAGTACAGACATTGAGGGGTTAAGACCAGTCCCAGGTGAGCAGTCAGACAGCTCTGGTAAGAATCTACAAGCAGTGAGCCTAATCAAAGGCCCTCTCATTGCCTGCTGAGGCAGCAGAAGCAGGTGAGATGCAAATCAGAGCTATTAGCCCAGCTCTACCATGGGCGTGGCATTGACTCCTTTATTTGAGAACAAGCACACCTTGCCTCAAGTTGCTGCAGACAACATCTCTGTAGTCTCGTGTTGCCTGAGCTTGAAATCCTGGACTCCTTGTGCCCTGCTGACCCTTTGGACTGTGTGACCCTTGCTGATTTTCTGGACTCCTAGACCCCGGACCAGAACTGACCTCGAGAATGCCTGGAACCCTTGGGACTGAGCAAGCTGCGCAAGTGTTTGCCCGTTGCCTGACTGGCCTGCGATGTGACAGTGAAAGCTTCACTGTTACCGCCTGTTCTGGACATGACAACTTTCTACTGCTAACTAGGTCATGCTGATGAGCAGAAGCAGCTGCATACTAAGGTAGAGATCCGTGGCCTCTTCATGAGTTAGCCTCCATGTGTAGATGCTGGTGGCCCCTTCAGTCATTTAACCACATGAGAAGACCCTTGAAGGAATCAAGGTGTGTGGTAGCAATGTAGGAGTTGTTCCTCTCTGACCCTGATTATGCCTTTCATGTTTTCTAGATACTCTGGATTGGGAAGTAATGGATAAGCTTAATCTCAGGCATGGAAAGTAATCTGCAGCCATGTCTATTTTCATTTCCACTATGCATTCCCCTCTTTATTTTATTTCAACTTAATATCCTCCCTTTCCTTGTCAAAGCTCGGGATGGATAATGACACGTTAAGGAAAATATAGTATTAAATTAATGAAGCAATGCTCACAGCAAAATAAGATCAATAGAGAAAGGCAAAAGAGAAAGCCAATAAAAATGCATTTATGAATTTTTGACTACTTACCCATCAAAGGGCTAAACAACTAGAATTCTATAAAAGGCAGACCAAGTAGGTAGAGTGTATATTTTATTGGTAAAGTGTTTCACAATGGAAGGGTGATATCAAGGAAGATATTATTTGAAAGTGTATAATATTGTCTAGGTAGTTGTGGTATTTTTTTTAGTAAATGTTCACCACCTGAAACAACCAGTTTCCAAATAGTTCTTTGGACCACCTGAGATGTCACATTGGACCACTGGACATTGCTAGAGCATTCATTTGGAAGTGGGGACTCCTGTGAACTAGCTGATCACAACACCTTGGTGTCTAAAGCACTCCTGGGGTGTTTTTCCACTGTCACTAGAATGGGTACTTAAAGGGTACTTCTAGTGACAGTGGAAAAACACCCCTGGAGTGCTGCTAAGGGGAAAAAAGGTAGCAGTAGCTAAAGTGCACAATATAGAGCTCACCATTTAATTTCCCCCTGCCTAAGGCTTTGAAAATAGTGGTCTTTTGTTCCCACTCTCCAAAGATGGGCTGAGATAAGGCAGACACCTTACAGATGGCTTTGGGCATGCATCACCCTGTTCCAGGCCCAACTGGTCTGGAATGAGTTCTGCATCATGGCAGAGTATCTTTGTCAGTTTCCACATCTCAGGTCTTTGCAACACACATAGGATCTAAAGTGCTGACAGTGCTGATCTGGATTGACTCATGTTGCATTTATGAAGTTCACATAAGCTTTGCAATGACACTCCTGTTTCAGAAGCTAAGAAACTTGGGGCCTTGAATAGGGTACTTTTCAGCAGCGCACTATGACGTGCCATTGAAAAGTACCTCCCAGTAGTGCTGGAACATGGTTATATGGCTTTGGCATGCCTCCCTTTTTCCTAATCAGGGGCCTTCTTCCTCTTGTGGTACTATTAAACATTAATAACAGAAATCTGAATAAAGGATCTCTTAATCTGGTTCTCTCTTCATCTTGTGCAGACAGAGCTGGACCAGCCAGGGGTAGGATCTCATTAATCTGTATTAACTTGCAGATGGGAGGCCCAAAGTGTGTACTACACAGATCATTAGGGACATTGTGCCTAACCCTGCCCAAGGTACTACAGCTGTCTTTATCCTGAATGAGATGAGTTTATAATCTGATTTGATATAAAATGTCATTTATTATTTATTTTTCCAGTTTGTGAGCCAGTTTGGTCTAGTGGTTAAGGAGTCAAACTCTTATCTGGGAATACTGGATTTGATTCCACCCTCTTCCACAAAGCTAGCTGAGTGACCTTGCGCTAGTCACAGCTCTTACAGCCCTGCCTGCCTCACAGGGTGTTCTGTTGTGGGGAGAAGAAGCTTTGTTATCAACTTTGAGTCTCCTTAAGTGGGTGAGAAAAGCAGAGTAGAAAAGCCAGCTCTTCTCCTTTTTCTTTTTTTCCAAATGAATGAGTTGGACTGGTAGGGGAAGGGAGTTCAGGATCTAGGAAACTTTTAGGGAACAGAATTGTAAAATGCATTTTTTAAAAAAGGAGGAAGTTAGACACTTAATTGGTATAAAGTTCTACTGAAGTTCATAGTGCTTGCTTCTGAGTAGACATATAAGCAGACGTGAATAAGAAAAGTGCAAAAAGTATCAAATTCAAATGAGGTGCCTTATTGTCACCTTTGATTAAAGGTTAGCTAAACCTGAAAATTTACTGTTTTATTTGAAACAGCAATTTCTCCTCCTATCACTTAATTTTAATGCCTTGTAATAGTCAGAAAGTAGATACCATTCCTCGAATTCCCCCCTCCCGCATCTGATACCAAGCACTTGATTCTAAATGACTAAATTCCTGTATCAAGCCAACAACAAAGGGAAGTGCCAAAACAGTTTAGACTGCTAAGTGAATGACACAAAGGCCACCTGTTAGGTTATATCTCTATCCCTTGCAAAATTAAGAGCTTCTCAGATGTGGGAAGCTGTGAGTGTAAGGAACTGTCTGTTTGCAACTGTTACAAACACCTGCCTAGTTACCTTCAGTCTGCCCGGGATTCCTTTCATGTGTCCTGAAACAAAGGTGGAAAGGAAAAGAATGGAGCTCTCTTTTTGACCGAACTGCTGTGCAGAGTCCTTCCCTTGTGTGATGTTCTAACGAGCATGGAGGTGCTTTTTGAACTCTTGTTTGCAGCAGGACAGCAGTGTTTATACAAACTATAAAGGCATTTTCAGAGCAAAGCCATTTAGATGTTACCTGTCACAGCTCTATCACGGGGCGTGTTTGGTGCAAGGGAACTGTCAGACGATTTTTTTACTAAAAAAAAAAGAGAGAAAGAAACATGATTTTTCTTTGCTGCTTCCCACTGGGAGAAATCTGTTGAAATGCCAGGATGGTGCTGCTGGTTTCTGATTCAACAGATGGCAGGCAGCATTCTGTATGTTTCTTTTCCATTCAGCAAATTGCAGGTCACATCTGGTCTAGTCTGTGTGCGCTCAGAACAGATGGAAATGCATACTCTCCAGTAATAGCATAAAAGGCGACAAGAAGAAGAAAAGGACATAGGAGGGAAGTAGCACTGCTTGGTGATAACAGTTACAAATCTCCTCTGTGGAAGTTCTCAGATTGTGATATTTTAGATCTACATGTAAATGTATAAAACATGGGGGGGGGGGAAATCTGATGAAGTCTGTAGTCTCTTTCAGTTAAATCAATAAGAAGAAACTATGAGGTAGCCTACACTAGTATCCAGGGTTTGAGCACTGACATAAATGTTGAGGATATGATATAACCTACTTACCACCTCAAATCCGCAAGATCCTTGAAAAAGCTAGATTAGCATAATATGGATCTATTTAAAGTGATTTCTCAAATCAATCCTGTTTCTTTCCATTTAAAATTACCCTAAACATATGAAAATCCACACTGTTCATTGGAGCCTTCTTTTCACAAGAGTGTCCTCCTTCATCTCTCTGGAATCTGGTTCCACCTCCTTCCCTCCTATGATGGATGAACATGAACATTTTGAACTTTCTAACATCCTAGGGTACAATTAGGGGTTTTTATTGCCCCATCTGCAAAAAAGATTATTAAAACAAATTAAGCATGTAAGACTACCTCATTTCTCTCTTCTCTCTGTGATGACGTCCTCATTGATTGGCTGCTTGTTGGTTGGATTTCTATGGCCCTGATTGGTCACCCCATGTTTAGCAGTCATTTCCAGGCCGTTATTGGCTACAGGTGCCTCCATAGATTCTCACCCAATCTTCCTCCAAAATAAGTGACCGCCAGAGTGATCATTTCCTGTCTGGGAAAGTGACACTCATTCATGGGCTTCAAGATGTGGTAAGTCTTTTTTTATAGCTGCCCCATAAGCCTGAAGTTCACCTAGGGAGAAACTTCAGCTGTGTCTCATCACACCCATGGATGTCTAGGAGCAAACTCTAATATTTGGTTCTCTGGGCTACCCTGCCTCTGAACAGTATCAGGTAAATGCTGAATGCTTGCTCCATGCTTCCTGTTCCCATTTTCCTGGCAACCTGACAGGGAAGGTTTTATATACATTTTATCATACACAAAAAACTACAAGGTCTTCAGGAATGAGGTGTGTGAGTACGTGGGAGAGGGCCTTCTCAGTAATGGCCCCCAGGCTATAAAATAGTGTTTCCCTGGAGGTGTGACAGGCTTCTTCACTAATTATGTTCAGGAAGGTGGTGAAGACGCATCTCTTCACTCAGGCCTTCGGCTAAATATTGGTTATGTGTTCCCCCACTGCAAACACTACGGTTTTAACTGATATTGCATTGTTCTTAACATGATGGGTTTTAAATGTTGTGATGGTTATTATTGTTTTAATATAGTTTTCTGATATGCTGGATTTTAAGGTTGTTAAAATCCTTTGGGTATAGGGCGGGATATAAATATACATAATAGAAAATAAATAGACCTATTTTTATTTGTATTTAACAAAGCAAAACAAAACTCTGTTGCAGTCCAATTAAACTGAAATTGTCAAACAGCTTAAATGACTTAGATGACTTGAAAGGATGGAGTTTCCATTTTCATCCTATTAGGATACTAGAGGTTTATCAGTTCTGTACTTGAATGATGCATCCCTCTTGTACTGTGGTGATAACAAGCAAAATGATCTGAACATGTAGTAATCATGTCCTTCAAGCGCATTACATTCATTGTGTAACACTGTGATTTAATAGTTACCACAGGGTCTGTGATATGGAAAGATGCCATCTCTGATATCCATTCAGAACAAGAATGAGACTGGATTATAAACTGGCTGTGAATCTCTTCTTCTTTTTCCCTAATCATTCTCTTTTGCATATAGCTAAGAAGAAAATGGTTTGGTATCTGATTTAGTTCCTACCATCAAAAGAGCTAAATTTAGACAGATCAGACAATGCCAAGGCTTTTCATTTGTTGACATAAATGACTCCTTCTTGTTCTTACTAAGTGCTGTTAGCAGTAGCTTAAATCAGCTGGTGTGTAAAATAAAGAAAACAAAGGGGAAAGGGGAGGTGGATTTTGGGCAGCGAGATCTACAGCCAGATACAAAATCCTGATCTTTTAGCCCTGTTCATTTGCTTTGCATTATTTATATCACTAATGTGCTGTAGATTATCCTTCTAAATTCATCTTTTACTTGTTGTTCATTGGGTTTACATCTGGAAACTGCAAAACCTGCAAGTCATGAAGGAACTAAAAACCAGCTGATTTTTACCCCTCCCCCATTGCTTTTGACTCCCCGAAGGAGAGAGCTGCTAAGTTTTATCTGGAACGTGAATAACAAGGAAGGCTATCAAACTCTCGCTTGCAACGACACACAACTTGTGGGTTTTGAAAACTTCAAACAGCAAGAGGCAACTGTACTCACCTTAGCACAGAAAAGGATTTGCTCTGCGCCAAACACCACCATCATCACCACCACCACCCAAATGCTAAAATGAAATGAAAATGTTTCTGTTAATGCCGTGTCCCCCAAACAAATTTTAGATACTTTCTTACTGATGTCCAATGCTAGAGTTTATCGCTGTTTATCGCTGTGGTTCCTGCACAATGTTTTATCATGGCTACCTGTATTATTTCCCCGTTCCCACCACACTAATCCTTTGTTGCTATTAGCCAGACAGCCAAACAATGCTGGCAACTCTGTCTAAAATTTATTGGGAGAGAGAGGGAAATGGAGCACCTTATGATCATAGGGCTTTTAATGGCAGATACATGTCAAACATCACATCAGGTTCCACCTTGGGTTAATAACAACTATCAAATCTTTGTTATCATTTCTTTCTCCCTTTACTTACGCGCTGTGCATTTCCAGCTGCTATTTTTATATCATATGCTTTAACATTCTCCTCTGCTGAAAACAGATTTCATACCTCCTGGCATGTTTGGCTAGAATACAAGAGTAACAGTGTTTCTTATGAAGCACCATTACCTCCTTTGTATACTAAAGGAAGCAGTGTACAAGGCAACTATTTCTGTATTACATTAAATGAAAAAAGGAGGAAAAGCAATGTTAGGAGTTTGACTATGGAAATATACACACACACACACACACACACACACACATACACATATATACAGTTTTCCCTTGTCCTTTTGTTATGCTAAATGCCTCTTGCTAGGATCAGGAATGAGCCTGGACTTTAAATTCTAATAATTGGAGATGGTGTCAGGATACAGCATCTCTTTTAAAAACATTGCAGAGTTATATTTAATTATTTAAAAAACTATCCTCCTCTGTGATCTAATTCTTTCTTTCCTTTTCTTTTTCTTTCCTTCCTACTTCTTTTTTTTTGTATGTCTATTATAACTTTCATTTGTAGCATCTTTGTTGCTGTTTTTCTTATCCCAGTTAAGTGGTTAATAATAAACAGGCACCTTTCTTTCTAATTTCTACTCCAGTTACATTATATCAAAATCCAGATTTTTCTTTTCTTAACTTACTCTCTTTTTCTGTCTCATGCATGTAGTTTTTAACATACAGATTTTATTCTACGGAGGTTCTTTGTTATTTTTGGCAAGACTTATTTTAGACACATACTCTGCCCTATCGCTCTGTATCCTGCACATCACACCCCCTTCTTACTGTTCTGATCTTTCTCATAGTTCAGCAGGTGGTCAGTAAGGGGAAAGGGGAAAAGAGATCTAAAAAAGAATTGTGAAAAGACTAGGCTTGACTTAGATGTGATGTCTAAGGGAGAGAAAAGGGTTCTTACAGTTGAGTCCCTTGTAGCTGTGAATTTAAAAGCTTTTTATACCTAGTGCATCTCAAATGTGTAAGGAGATGACTGCTTATGTTTATATTTCATCATCCTTAGGTGCATATTTTTAATTATATTTTAATATTTGATATGTTTTATCCTTATTGTAATCTGCCCCGGGACCATTTGGTGAAGGACAGGATATAAATTTCATAAATGAATGAATACATGAATACATGAATGTTTGTTGTAAGGATTCATGCAGCTTCCAGATTAGGGCCTTAGGACAGCAGAGGTAGGACAGCAGTGAGATTTCTACTTCCAGAACCTAGGCTGTAGGGAACCTTGGTGGCAAAAACACTTGCACAAACATTTGGGTAAGATTTAGGATGTCCACATGCCTCAGCAGCATGCCATAGTGAGCCACTGAAGAACATCTGCCTGAGTACTGTGTCTAGGGACTCTTGTTGCTAACTCTGTGTGTGTGTTTAGTGATGTGCTACGGTGTGCCACTGAATAGAAGCACCCAGTAGTTCCAGATCATGGAGGCATAAAATTTGCATATGTTTATGATCTGGATCAAGGTTGTAGACTTGATTTAATAGCTCTACAATTGATCCAGATTAAGGGCCTCATCATCCAGATCTAGCTTCCCCTTCTACAGACTAAGACAGAGAGCAGAGTTTCTCTGATCTTCCTCATTAACATGTGGATGGGGAGGTTCAGGATCTGGCCCTGAGGTTGCAACACTGGAGGCCTTTTTGTCTAGAAAGGAGGCAAGTGAAAGAAGACATGACAGAGGCACATAAAATTAGACATGGTGTGGACAAAGTTGATAGAGCTAAGTTTTTCTCCCTAACACTTACTAGATAAGTGATTACTGTGCCCCATTATTTTAATTTCAGAAATGTGCTATTACAATATATACAGTAAAAGATGACACTGTCCTGGGTATAGATTTGCAGGAAAATACATGTTATAATAGTGAAAAGTAAGGGGGGGGGATATGCCAGAGCAACAGGTTCTTCATTAGCTGTATTGGCCTCTTCCATGATGGTTATGTTAGGAAACAAAATATATACAACCTCCAAGTCACCTTTGGTGTCCAACGATAGACTTGCGGTCATGGACACCTGTTACAATTCAGTGCCATTATCGTGGTACTTTTCTCTGCTCATAACATTCCTTTCATCTCTCCCATTTACATATTCAAATGTGATGACACACTTTGCCATGGGATATACAATATACACATCCTTTTCTGCAAGTTATCAGGGCTTTGCCTGAGTTTTTACTGGCAAAGAAAATGAATGACTATATATGTGTTTGACTTTTCCTTCTAGAAACCTAGATTGATCCTTCCTCTGTTATTTTTAGAGTTAAGTATTTAATCCATGGTCTTGTTCTTAACTGAACCAACAAAGTGACACCTTTGTACTAATATATAAAGTGAATTCAATTTTGTCCTTTTACTTATTTACAGTTTTCTTCATTGAAGTCTCAACAAAATTACAGAAATGCTTTAACTGGTCTAACTTGGTTAATCGGGAATAAAATAAACAATAACAGTTAAATTGCCTTCAGGACAGTATCTTGTATGCCACGTGGTCAAATGGCATGTATTATAATAGAAATCTTCACTAGAGTGTTGTTAGCAGATACTTTTATACAGTTATCATGAGACTACTTTGGTCAAGTAATTACCTTCTTCCAGGTGCAAATGTAGGACTTAGTCTCTCTTGGGAGTTTTAATAAAGATCTAGATTTTTTTTAAAAAAATGGGGGTTTTAGAAACAGAACCAAAAAAAAGTAAGCATGCGTGTTGTGTGTGTGTTAAAGTTTTAATATGACTAATAACATGTATAGTGCCAACATTAGAAAAGTCTCATTACCACATTTTTAACTTCATCATTTAAGATCATTTTCCTATCAGTTATACTATAATAGTTACCCTGGTGAATGAAATGGTAGTGAGTAATACCTATGCTGGCTGATGTCATTCTTAAGTAGCACCTGAGAATAAGGCTGAATTCCCATGGGGCTGCCAATGCTATGTGGTGGATTTGAGGGACCCTTAATGTGAATCTAATTTGTATTAAGGAGTCCCCATGGCAATGGAGGACAGGGCGGGATCAAGGCAAACCCACACATCCCCATGAAAACTGCGGCAAATCCCTGTATCGGGATGCCACAGTTTTCTCTCCCCCTCCCCTTGCCTGAGCACTTAATTGCCCAGGTAAGAGCTTGATTTGCCCCAAACTGGACAGCTGCCCTGCAGTCAGCTGGGCAACTGCCAGGCAAGTATAGGGACTGTCAAGAGCAGGGAAGATTTTTAAAACAGACACAAAAGCCATTTAAAACAGACGTGGCTTTTGCATCTGTTTTAAAAATCTTCCCTGCTCTTTACAGCCCCTATACTCGCCTGACAGCTGCTGTGCAATCAGCTGAGCAACTGTCAGGCGGGTATAGCAGCTGTCATGTGCACAAGCACAGCTCCACTAAAATATTAAAATAGACGTGAAAGCCATGTCTGTTTTAAAAAATTTAGTAAGCTGTGCTCATTGCAATTGCAGTGTAAGTGGCAGGGATAGTGAAGCGACCAAACAAACAATTGGGTTCTATACCCCCCCAAAAAATATATGTGATATTTACTAAAAGGGTTACAATGACCCCACTGATAATGTAAAGAATAAATGCACTAATAATGCAAATAATAGATGAACTAAATCAAATAATATAATATAAAACACCAAATTTAAAAAACTCATTGTAAGAAAAACAGTGGAATAAAAGTAAACCACAAGCCACAGCCAAAAGATGTATTAAAATCAAAGCAATAAAGAAAATATAGATAAAATATAGATAAAAATAGGCCAAACGCGTTTCGACTAGAAAAGTCTTCAGTGGCCAGTATTAAAATATATATACACAAATAGCTGTGTGTGAGTTTCTCTCTCGAATTCAATATCACACACAGCTATTTGTGTATATATATTTTAATATTGGCCACTGAAGAAGACTTTTCTAGTCGAAACGCGTTTGGCCTATTTTTATCTATATTTTATCTATATTTTCTTTATTGCTTTGATTTTAATACATCTTTTGGCTGTGGCTTGTGGTTTACTTTTATTCCACTGTTTTTCTTACAGTGAGTTTTTTAAATTTGGTGCTTTATATTATATTATTTGATTTAGTTCATCTATTATTTGCATTATTAGTGCATTTATTCTTTACATTATCAGTGGGGTCATTGTAACCCTTTTAGTAAATATCACATATATTTTTTGGGGGGGTATAGAACCCAATTGTTTGTTTGGTCACTTTTGGTGTGTTTGTTTGGGTTTCTTTTGGGATTTTTGGTTGTTCCTGTCGGGGACAGTGAAGCCCCACCCACTAATGCTGCAGTCATAATCCAGGAGTGTCCCCGCCGTGCCCCCTTTATAATACATTCTTGTCCCATAATTTGGGGTGAGAACAGATATAAGGGGTGGGGTGTATTTTGCTGTGAATTTGTGGCATTTGTCCCTCATGTAGCCCGAATTAGGGCTTTGCATGGGGACTCTTGCAAGGCAAAATGACTTTTGCCTCACAATATCCTTGCCATGGGGACAAGCCCTAAGTCTGACCTGGATACTGTTTTGTGAAATACTAGGTTCAACTGTTTATGTATGCTGAAAGAGAGGAGAGAGAGAGAGAAAAAATTACCCATGCAGGAAAATACAGGTATAAGAAAATTCTGTTGATTTGTCAAGTCAGTAGAATTAATATAGAGCTTCCAGAGCTCCATAACATAAATAATGGGGCTAATGTTCTACTAATCAGAATTGCAGATGACATCAGTCTTGGAGGCTTGGCCAACACCCAAAATGACAAGTTAGACTGCACATTGTGGATAGGTTCAAAGACTGGGTTGAAAGGAATAAAAGGGCTTTCAACAGAGAAATATAAAGTTATATTTTGGGAGGAAGGAATGTAGAGCATACGTACAAACTGGAGAGCTTGTGGCTTGCAATCACTACATCCGAGAAGTACTTTGGCACGGACATTGACAACAAGCTGAACATGAGCCAGCAGTGTGAGATGGCTGCTAGAAGAGCCAAGACATTAAAAGAACCATTGAATCAAAGTTAACTCTATTTTCTATTTTACTTTGCACTGATGAGATCGCTGTATGCAGTTCTAGGCATCTCACTCTCAAAGGACATTAAGAGGAACAGGGACTTGATAACATGTCCTACACGGAGAAGCTGGGCAAAGAGAAGCTTAAGGGAAAACCTGAAGTAATTGTCCTTCTTTACTCTACCTTGGTCAGATCTCATTTAGAGTACTGTGTCCAGATCTGAGCACCCCAATTCAAAAAAATAAATTGACAAACTGGAGCAAGTTCAAAGGAGGGCTACCAAAATGGGGAGTGATCAGCTAACCCTGTCCTACGATAAAACAGATAAAAGATAAGAAATGTCTAACCTGCAGAAGAGAAGACTAAGAGGAGATATGATAGCTGTTTTCAAATATCTGAAAGGCTGTCACAGAGCCTTCTCACTATTCTCACACGGGAAGGAAAGACTAGAAACAACAGGATGAAATTTCAGGGAAATAGATACAGATTAAATTTTAGAAAAAAACTTTCTGACAGTAAGTCAGTGAAATAGGCTGTCACAGGAGGTGGTGAAGTCTTCTTGGCTGGAGCTCTTCAAACAAAGGCTGGGATGATTTACTGAGCAGGGGCTGGGCTCAGAGACTCTGGAGGTACCTTTGAGCTATGATTCTATGATCCTATGATTCCATATTACTATTCAGGCACATAGAAAAGTGCCTTGGGAAAGATGGTCAGGAACTGTTCTTCAGAGCCATAGATATTAGAATGAGCAATAAGGGAGACATGTTGCAGCATCCTGGGCTCCAGGTGAATATGAGGAAAAAATTCCTGATGTTGCAATCCATTCAACAGTGGAACTCTCTATGGAGGTTGTGGGTTCTTCGCTTCTGGAGGTTTTCAAGGAGAGGCCTGACAGTCAGTTCTTAACAGAGTTTTTATTTTTTGAACATTTTAAAGGGTCAGACTAGAAGGTCTTTTGGTCCCTTCCAGCTCTTGGATTCTATGCCAATTCCCCTATGTGTGGGTGTGTGCACATGTGTGTGTACCCATACATATGCACAGATACGTGTGTGTGTGCGCGCACATGTGCATATTAACATTAAATATATAATGCATAGTGGAAAGGAATGTAATTGCTGTCTTTTCATGTATTTCCCTAGAAATTACCTTGTCACTGAGGATTGTATAGAGTACAATGTTTCAATTAAACATTCTACTACTCTATAAAACATACAGAATTTGAAGAACTCGGCTGAGCTCAGATGCAGAACAGGAGGTGTATTAAAGCTAGATGATCTGTGACAAGTCTTGTAAAGCAGAATTCTGTCATAATGAACCATGATAGGCACAAGACATTCATCAGACAGAAACATCCAGCTGCACATAATTTCTCAATCTTTCACTTTCCCCCCTCACTTCTGTCTCCATAAAAGGACTCATTGCATTCATTTCAAAGAGTCATGGCTCACAGGTCCTATTTGAACAGTCAAGCTTCCCAGTCCCATCCCAAGAACTTTTATCCTACAAATTATGGGTAACTAACAAAGGTGAACAACTTAGGCAATGAATTTGAACATGCACATCGGCACATCTGAGACATTGTGCTCAATCATCTTCCATTTTCTTAAAAGGAGAGAACTACTTAGTCCACATATGCACCTGGGGGTTATAAAAAAAATCTATTTTTTGTTTGTGCTTGCCAATAGACTGTGTGTTACATTGTACATTTTTAAAAATTACCTGTATGAATAGCAGTATCTGTGACATTAACAAAAGTAGCTTGAAATTTACAATTATTAAATATTAACAAACAAAAGCATCTTACTACTTGAAAGTGTTTTTCATATGGCTTAAAATTATTTTTGTAATACTACTCAAGCAATAAGTGCATAATTAATTTAGAATCATTACATTCTTTTGAATTGAAGAGCAGCAGGAAGAAAGATGTACAGCTACCAGTCTAGATGGCTTTAAGGTAGGGTTAGACAAATTTATGGATGACAGATGTATCAATGGCTACTAGAATGAATGCCTAGGTACATCTTTCAGGCTGGGGGTGGAAGCAGGATGTTTCTAAGGCCATTTGCTGGGATTCAAGAGCAGGCAAAGGTTTGTCCTTGTCTCTGCTTGAGATGCCCATGAGCATTTGGTGGGCCACTGTGTGTGAGGGGACACTGGACTAGATGGGCTTTGGCCTGATCCAGCAGGGCTTCTCTTATATTCTTATAAGAATCAGAATCCTCACTATGAAACTCCTTATTTCAAACCAAAGGTAAGTGCAGAAAGTACCTTTGCTCCTATGAAAGTAGGATTCTCACCTAAATAGTTTCTTACTTTGATTGAACAGATATTGCCTAATAGACTTTCAAGAACTTTTGTTTATACGTCATATGTAGAGATGGGCAGAACAGCTTTGTAGGAAATACCATTTATATCAGACAGGACATTTTTGACAGATTTTAGTTTGAACTGAACACCTTACCTGTTTGAAGACAAAATTCAATTTCAAACTGAACAAAAGGTGTTCAAATGAACCTGTAAGCATATCTGTTCAAATTGAATCAGTTTGCATTCAAAATGCATTTCACATCAAACAGGATGTGTTCAATAGATTTGAGGTAAAACCAGATGCCCTGTGTGTTCAAATAGAAAGTCTGAATTTAAACTAAAGGCATAATAGAATGCCTTATTAATTTCTTAACTAAACACTGTTGTTGTTTTGCAAAGGACCAACAAAGCATAATGACAACACTCTGCTATCAAAATCATACAATATCACATAAGGAAAATCTGTTACCTTGCAAGTAAATCAATTTCATTTGTTTTCTTTCCTACTGATGTATTTTTAATGGAAATTTCCTCTGAGATATCAGACAGTAAGTGGTAGAATATAATTAGATATTACATTAGTTTATGAAGGGAGTCAAAAGCTGTATCAGCAACCAATCAGGTAGAGGAGAGAATGCCAAGCAGGGGGTACATAAACAAGATTCAAAAGAAAGAACACAAATATGCATTTCTTATAAGCTTTTGTTGTTTGCTTTGATCACAGTCCCCTTCCAGCAAGCTTGACACCAATTGCAATATGTTTATGAGCTAAGAGCTCCGAGTTCATGGAGGAGGGATGAAATAATATTATTGGAACAGAATGAGAAAGAAAATATAAATAAGAAGCCACAGACATCAAGACAGAGAGGACCTTGGAAGACACAGCTATTCATGGAGCAGATATTACAAAGAAATAAAACTGAACAGAGCAGAGGAAAAACAGAGAATAATAATAATAAAGCCAGAATCCACAGGACATCCCCCCAAAATTCAAAGAGTTGAATAAATGAAGAGCACTGCAGGTCAGGGACATTAAACTCAAAGATATGTTACTTTTCCCACATTTGTTTTTCTTTAATTTCCTTCCTAGTGGATAAAAGCAAACAAGATTGAAAGGACAACACCATATACTCAGTGTGGTGATACAGCTTCATTTGTATAGTGTTCTGTTAGATTTTAAGCTATCTCATTCTACCAGGAGCCAGAGGGCTGAAACACCAGTATAATAGTTGCAATGTTCTAATGAAGATTGTAAATTCCTCCCTGAACATCCAGTTATGATCCTGGCAATTTCAGACAGCAATCCAAGCCAGCCGCAGATTTGCAGAGCAGTGATGGTTTTTAAGGGAGATGAATGGTACCTCAACTCACACTTGTCAAGGAAACACAAGGGTGCTTCAGTTGTCCTTGCACAAACACAGTTGGTGCCCTGTCAGCTAGGTGAGTTTAGTTTATACAAATATATCTTTGTTATCTTTAAAAGCAAACATGAATAAATCAAACACATTTCTAAAAAACATTTGCATTATACTGATGGAAAATAGTTGCTGTGCTTGGTCTGCCCCATAAATCTGTTGGGAATCCCTTCATTTACACATGGAGAGGAAGTAACTGGGAACATGTTATACCTCGAGAGCATCCTTTTTGCTCTGAGTCATGGATTCCTTAAGGTTAAAATAGTTTTTCTACTGCATCAGTTTTAGAGAGCAAAAATGAAAGGAACTCTGGGAAATTCCTGGGTTCTTATTCTAATCCTAGTTAGTTTAGATTGTGTAGCTTTTGAGAGACAGGAGAGCGCTATCTCTTTTGATGGGGAAGTTAGTTCACAAGAAAGGGAAGCTAGGAAAAGTTGATTCAAAAGAAGAAGAAAGCCAATCTACAGAGAAAGTGAACAGCAAGTATAAAAAGAGACTTTGTGATGAGTATTCTAAATCCTTTTTCTTTCTTTCTTTTTTGCATTTGTGGAACTGTGGATAAGTAAAACTTATAAAAACAAAAGTCTTGTAGAAATGTGTTCCTAAGAGCCAGGAGGTGAAGTTACTAGTTCTTTAGTATTGCCCTTGGGACAAAACAGAGCAGGTGTTCTTCTTCTTCATCATCATCAACTGGTTGAATTTTAAAATCCCATAATATTTTAGGCTTATTTTCCCCCAAAACATTTACAGTTGATCAGTTGTAATTTTTCCTTATGTGAGCTTAACTTAATGCTTGCAACTTACATAGGCTGATGCACCTGCTCATGGAGCCCATGTAGATTGAAATGGGACAGATCTCAACAGGATCAGTGGGCATTTCCTGGTTCCAGGCTTATGCTGTGAGTCAGTATGATGTTTCTTATATCCGTTTTAAGCAAACATATTGCAGAAACTAATCAAGAGGCCTAGTGTACAGTATCTTCATTTTCTCTACACAGTTTACAGTTATTTGTGGTTTGTTTTGTTTACCTAGCATGGTATGTATATATGCAGCCTACTCTTGAGCTGTACAAAAAAGACTTTCTAGCCTTGTCTCATGGAATAAAACCCTTTAAAATGAAGCAAACGAGCATCTGGCAATCGCAGTCAACACAGAAATCTGTCCCCACAGGAGAAGGATTAAAACCACTTCCAAAAAACCCATTGGGGAAAGTGATTTTTTTTCTCCCCACCCTTTGCCCACACTCTCTCCCTATTGGGTTTGATCTGATGATGTGGTCAGAGGTGGGAAATCCCAGCTGCCCCTTCCTCCTGAGCCTCCTTCCTTTCTTCAGAAAACACCTAGGAGATCAAAAAGCTGGAAATCAAGCCCCCTCCCCACACACACACTCTCTGCCTGCTCCGACCAAGAAACCTGTCAGAGGGTGGAGGCATTGGCAGGTATGGCGGGAGCTGCTGGGGTTGCCAAGAGCTCCTGAGCACACACACACACACTTGTGCACTCCCCCCATGGGAGCTGGGCAAGTGAGCGAGCGAGCAGTGCTACCTTCACTGCCAGTGGGTGAGAAGGTGGAATGGACTGAGGGCTCCCAGTTCCTTGCTTCTTCCAGTTCCTGCAGCTTCCCCTCTTTCCCCTATTAAAGATCAAGGAAGGAGGGAAACAGGCAGAATTGCACAGGATTCCTTGTGAAGGGCAAAGAATCCTCCCTGCCTCTTTCCTTGATCTTTAGGCTTCCATGTGCACGAGGGGAAGCATAGGTGGGAAAGGAAACATGGTTATAAGGTGTGAAGTGGGTGAATTGTTACAGTCTGCTGTAGAGAGGAAACCTGGCATTTTAACTGACAAGGAGCTGTCCTGCAGGGTGAAATCCCAGCCATTTCATGATGCATCTGTTCCAATACTGCTGTAGCATTCCCACAGCAATAAGGAAGAAGCATTTAAAAAGCAAAAATGGAAAAAACACCTGAATAAACAGGTGTTTGTTTATTCCGTTTTTTAGCCAAATAATCCTTAAAATATCCCTGAAACTGATTGGGAATGGGGATGAAGAGGATCCAAACCATTTCCAAGCCACTTTAAATGATTGGGGCGGGGGGGGGGAAACGAAGATGATCCAAACAGTTTTTAAAATGTTTTAAAGTGGCAATGGAAACTCAGCCTCCATTTCTTTTTTCAGTCTTCCATTCTGCATTAATTCTGGTTTATTATGTATATGTTGTTGTCATTGTTGTTACTTTTATGTATAATGAATATGCCTGCCATTTGATTTTGCCATCTGCCCGTGAAACAGAGGTCCAACCCTTCTTTTATCATTGTGCTCCTGGTTATCAAAATCAGTGTAAGCCTAAAGATGCAGAAGTCATTCCTGATATTTGCACTGAGCTGCTTATGCATTATGATTAATCAGCGGGTTGTGGTTGAAGAGGTGAATACTTCAAAAGACACCATGTTTAATTCAGTCATCCTTTGATGTGTGTTTTGATTATTGTTTTTTGCCATTGTAAAAACAATATTGTAATCATAACTATCATTTTTAATCATGGGTTTTGTGTATTTCTAGGAGACTGCATTCAATGCTTCCTTGTTACTAAAAGACTGCCAAAATCACAGATGTGTAAATTTGGTGGTTCTTCTCCTCCTCCTTCACCTCCTCCTCAGAGAATGCAGATGAGGGCTGTTTTCTAGCTCTTTATATAAAAGAGGCAAGACAACACACATCATTCTGTCCTTCTCCTTTTTATGCTGACGACAACCTTGTAGGCTAGACTTAGAAGCAAAGACTGGTCCAGGTTCAGCAACTGGCATTTGAGTGGTGTTAAAGCTTTAAGTATGTTCACACACATGATGAGAGATGGCCTTGGGGTGAATCTGAGAACCTCAGGGCAAATGGACAGTCTTTTGCGGGTGTGAAAGCAGCGATTCACGGAATATACTACAGTATAAAAAGTGAGCCACTGTGGAAAATATGAGTCTTTATGCTATGTGATTACAATATTGGAAACTGAGATCTTATACAGGAAAATTAACTTCAAATCTCTATTTGAATATAACTTCCAATTCAAGTTTTGTTTCTTCTGGACCAACTAACAGTCCATTATATTCTATCAAATATGCAGTTAGAAAGCTTGATGTCCAGAGATGGTGTTATGGAAACTGCTATAGTAAGTTGTATTTATTAGGTGTGTGTCCCCCCCCCCACATGATTTTTAAATAGTGGATCCAGCAAAAGTCAAGGGACTATTTTTATGAGATGTCTTTTTAAATATGAATTTATGCACACTTTGGTACATAAGGCATAGGCAGCCTTGTGTCCTGATGGGCACATAAAGCATTGGCATAATATGATATGTTGAATGTACAGGTTGACCAGCAATGGCCTGGATCCCAGGACTAAACAGAATTTATTTGCAATCAATATTAGAGAAAACACTCCATTTTTTAAAAAAGCACTACATATCATGAAATTTTCCTGTGATTCAAATTTTCCTTTTTACAAAAAGGGACATTGATTTGTAAAGGTTAAAGTCCTGCTTTTTCCACAATAATGAAAATCTTTGCAGAGCTGGTACAAATGGTAAACCAAAAGGTATCAATTTTGTTATTTTAAAATATGGGGAATTGCAGTGTTGGACATCTTACTTACTTCTGTTTGAATCTGAGTCATTTAGGCCACGTCCCCATGCAAGCGATTTGGGGTGGAACTGGCTCACTTGTGACCAGGTGCGGGACTGAGGCCAAATCCTGCCCATCCCCATGCCAGCCACGATCGTGAACAATGTATGTGTTTCTTTCCATGGGAAAGGAAGTAAAACCAAGCCTCTGCTCTGCCAGCCATGATCATGAACAGGGGATGGATTGCTTGCTTTTGGTGAGAAAGGAAGTAAAACCAACAAGCCTCTGCTCTGCCAGCCACAATCGTGCACCCCAGAAATTGCCCGGGACTGACCCAATGCACAGGCCCGACTCGGACCAAATTGCTCAAACCATGGTGAGAAAAGATTTTTCCAGGACCAAATTTGGTCCTGGTTTGGGCGATCTGGTCTGAGAAAATCGGACCAAATAAAAAATGCATTGTGACAGCTCCTCCCAAACCCAGTTTTGATTCGGGACCAAACTTGCCTGGGGACACAGTCACAGATTACACTTATCAGGAAACCCTTTTGTCCCTTATGTGTATATATTGTCTGCTTGTTAATAGGTTTCTTCTTGACCTGCAGCATGTGACCTTCCTCCCAGCCCCATCCTCATTTTTGTTCCACAACAGCACAAAAAGCTCTGTACCTGGGCCCCTCCTGTCCCCCAAATCTTTTTCACTTAGCCGGCCATTTCGAATGTTTTCCCCTCTTGGTCCTGCCCAAAAAAGGAAAGACTATAAAAGCATGGGACTTTTCAAATTACCCCTCATGCCTCTTGATCCTGGATGTAGTGAGTATCTCTCTCCCACACCCTCTATTTGTGTCTCCCTCCCTCCCCCCTTTATCTCTTACTTAGGGCCTTACTTAGTTCAGGGATGTTCTGAGATACAGCTTCTGCATTGTGTGGAGATGCTTCCATCCAAGAAGTGTCTCCCCAGGTACATCCAGAAAGCTGCTAGTATGCTCCCACATGCACCACTTCACGCCACTTATGGGCTCAGGGAAAGGGAGGTGGAGCAGCACAGCTACATCATCCAGCACTGTGGCAATGGTACCAGACATATTCATTGTTGCAGCAAAGCAGTCAAGATGATCACTGCTAGTTAAAGTGTGGACTGGATGCCCGATGTATCCTACTAGTTATCTGACCTTTGTGCTAATTGAGGTATGAAAAGACTCTTAGCCTTTGCTTTTTCTTCTTTTCAGAAAAGGTATACTATATTTTTGGGAAGTAAGTGCTTTAAAAATGGGTTGGGTTTTTTGTTTTTCCTTTTTTTTCTGCTAAAGTTATAGTGCTTGTCTTTAAAGAGAACCGATTATTTGCTATTGGAGCCTCTGTCTTTGTCATTTTAAAAAATATCTTTATTGGATTTTTGTACATATTCTGATTATCAATAATATACACATGAGTGGTTCCTTCTATGTACAATATGCACTTCACCTGTGACCCTACCTCCACCTACCTTCCCCTAATCCCTTCGTGAGCTCCAAAACTTAAATTAACATGTAATATTTCCAATCCATTTAATCAGAAATTCTCTTTCAGGTAATGTTGAATTCGTTATTTATAACATTTCATCCATACATACTGTCCATACATGTAGAGTCTTGTTACCATCCAGGGGCCTTTTTGCACATGCCACCAAAAACGGATCCGTTTTCTGGCGAAACGTTTTTAAAGGGGAAACCGTTCCAAACAGGAACGGTTTCTCGGAGACCCCGCGCGTATGCACACGTGCGGGGCAGCGGCGGCAGGACCGGATTTGGAAACGGTTTGGGGTGGGTGCTGTGCGAGTGCACCAGCACCCATCCCAAACCGGCCCTGCCTAGCTGCCAGAGAGGCAGAGCGCATACTCTGCCACTCTGACAGGTGGGCGATCCGGCAGCCTGCGCCATTGGCTCCTTCAGGAGCTCCCATGGCACGGCCGGGTGCCGCCCTCCCTGGCTTTGCCCTGGCAAGAAAAGCGGGCATGACCCCTTATCTTTGCCAGGGAAGCCAAAGTAGAAACCCCCCCTCCAAGGTTTCACAGCCGATCGCGTCTTTCCCCTCGGAAGAGAAAGGGCGATTGGCCAGCTACCCTCGCAAGGCTTCCTGGGAAATGTAGGCATCGACGCGCCTAGACTCAATGGACGCCGGCCTGCTGCTCTCACAGTCGCCCCACCAGCAAGAGGTAAGCACCCCAAAAGTGGCCATGGGTGGGGTGCGGGGTGGCAGCTGCAGCTTCCCCTGGAAAGAGAAGGGGCCATGGCCCTTTCTCTTCCGAGGGGAAAGACGCGATCGGCTGTGAAACCTTGGAGGGGGGGGTTCTACTTTGGCTTCCCTGGCAAAGATAAGGGGTCATGCCCGCTTTTCTTGCCAGCGCAAAGCCAGGGAGGATGGCACCCGGCCGCACCATGGCCAGCTGTCAAACAGGGAGCATGCGCTCTCCCTGTGTAACAACTGGGCATGCGCCGGCAATCCGGCTTTTCCCCCTCCGGTGCGGAAACGTTCGTTTCCAAACCATTTTCAGGGGAAAAGCCAGATGTAAGGTCTTTCATCTGGGTAGGATTTCGGCGGCAAAAACGGTTTAAACAACCGTTTTTGCCAGCCGATATGCGGACTGGGCTTACTCAAACCGGTCCTAATTCCAGCCCCTATGCGGAAGCCACGTCTAAATGCATTCCACATCTGGCTCTAAATCCGTTTTTAGAGCCAGTGCGGAAAGGCCCCAGATCTCTCCAATAGCTTCGTCCTTGATCATTCATTATCTCATTTAGCATAATATACCAAAGTTTCTGGAACCATTTGCCTATGTTTAAATTATCTGCATACTTCCAACTTATAACTATTCTATGATGGGCTGCAAAAATTAACCAATGCAGCAACAAGTGTAGGTGCTGAGTTATATTGTTGTCCTCGTTCTAGCACTCCCTGTTATTCTAGTTAGTCTTAAGGAAGTATAGTACCATCTATACCAAATTTTTAAGGTAATTTCTTCAAAGCGGTGGACCACCATTTATGCTTTTGATTTATTAAATTCAACCACTTTTCTCATTTTTTAAAGTGATTCTTTTCTTTTCTTTTTGTTTCTGTCTAATAAAGATTGTCAAATTTGTATTATGCTTGCCTTGGAATTCCTTTCCTATCCCCTGCTCCCATTCCTGTAAGTACACATTGACCAATTGCATTTCTTACCATAAACATCCCTAGGATGAACTGAGAAGAGCAATTCCCTGAACCAGTGAGTCCCAGTTCATTCCATAACACTGTGGATGTAAAGCTGCCCAGGTCACTTAATAAGTTGCATTAACCCAATCAGGCATTCAAATTGGGTACCCACATTATTATGACAGTCTTGCAGTTCTTCTTGCCCAAGGTATGAACCCTTAACAGTGTAAGTATCACTTTTTTGCTACAGGTTGGCAGGATTAACTTGAAGTGCAAAAACAACTTTTAACAGGAAAATTGACATTGCTGTAGATTTAGATTCAGTGGACCTAGAAAGGGAGGGTGCATCATGATAGGGTGGTTTCCAGTTCTTTTGCCTGGATTAGGATACTATCAGTGGCTACTAACATGGAGTGTAGTATTGCATCTAGGTTGAGACAGACAGGATACCCCTCAAAGCCATTTGCAGGGAACTGAGAGCTAGTGAAGGCTTTGCCTTTGTTTTCTGCTTCAAACCCCAAAGCAATAGGTGGGATGCTGGAGTAGATGAACTGTGCCTGATCCAGTAGGCGGTGTCTCATGTTTTCTTATATCCTGAATGCAAGTCCCATTACCTTACATTTATTTATTTATTTGTATTTCTACCCCACCCTATACCCGAAGGTCTCAGGGTGGGTTACAATATTACATTAATCTTAGACAGGTCCCTGCCCTCAGGCTTACAATCTAAAGAGACAAGATACAAAAGGAAAATGGTGTGGAAGGGAACAGGGGTGCTCTGGCGGCAGCAGAGTCCTTGCAAAGGTAAAAACTTTTAATTTATTTTCCTCCTCCATTCCCCACAGGCAAGATTGTTCCTTCATGGCCCGTCTGGAGGCAGTTGGGAGGGAGGGGCCAACATGGTCTCTGGCATAGACAGAACCAGATTCCTAGGTTCTGGAATGGGTCAATAAGCTCAATATGAAACTGGCCTTTTAACTGTGTATTCTTCAAAAATATGCAATCCAAATAAAAAATTCATACATTAGTTTTGTTTTTATATTGCTTATATTTTTATTTGTGCCAAATTATGTCTTAACAGGCTGCTATGTTTTTTTCAGATTTAGCTTGCTCCAATGATTTTAGATTTTATGGTGTGTGGTTTTGATATATGCTCAAGTGGATGGACATAGTTAACATAATCATAACCTTCTAATGACAGTATGTAGAATGCTAATGCTTCTCCTTGTTGGAGTTCCACCATGCTGTGGAATCCAAACTCCATTCATTCAGTTCACTTTGGCATTTTAGTTGGCACTGGTGTGGTGATGGACTGCTCAACAGCCCAGAATAAATAAATTTTGAATTTTCAGAGCTATACAGTTGCACATGTGTTTCTGGAAATTCCTTTTGTTGTAATCACTGGTGGCAACAGATTCTCATACACAATATAAATTTTATTGTGGTAAGACTAGCTTTTATAAGTCCAGGATTTTTGTTTCCTGCCTGTAGAGTTTCCACAGATCCCTATAAGAGGGATATGAACAAGATTTGAAAAACCCATAGATTACATAATGTGTTATTTTTTATCATTAGAGATAAAGCTCCTTCATAGGCACTAAAACAAATATTTCAGTGAAGGATGCCTTAGAAGAGATCACGGTCCTATTCATGGAAGAGAGGGAGCAGTCTTGTAGTTTTGCAAGTAATTGAATGGAGACTATGGCTGCTTCTGCATACCTTTTAATCCAGATTAAGTAGATCCAAATTTGTGAAATCAGTGCTTGCAAGATCCAGATAATATAGATTGGATCAAGATGTAGGACATGAAGTCTGCACTGAGAATGTTGAAACAGCTTGAGATCCATGCTAAATCGGAATGCCATGTGGACACCCTAACACAGATTCACAGAAAGGGTTCTGTTCAGAAAGCACCTCCCAAAGTGCTTTGGAGGCATCTTTGCATTTCTAACTCTGCCATTCCTGTCTCCCATCTAGGGATGTACCAGATTAAGCACCCAATAAGAACACATAAGGAACACACATTATCTAATGGATTAAGGTTCCATTAAGACCACATCATCTGCACAGAAATTGAAGAGCTCCTTGATCCAAATTAGTGATAGACGTAATAAATGGGGTTTACAATCTGTGCGAAGACTCACTGATCCAAATCAAGGGAGAGGCATCTGCACATAGAACAGATGCAGTAAGTTCATAGGCACGGTGACAGAAGTAGGGATGTGCATGAGTTGAAATGAAGGAGAAAAACTTTACCTTTTTATATTAAGAGGGATGCCCTGAAAATAAGGAGGTTCACCTTTGCCTCCACAGTTTGCACTCCTGGCATCCCCCATTTCATGTCCTGATGCACCTCCACCTCACCCCTCCTCCTGCCACACTTTTCACTTTGTCTTGGCTTCCTCCACCCCACTTCCCAACCCCTTCCCCAACCTCATGTCCTGCTGTCCCAGGTCCTTGATCTGGAATCCTTGGTCTGGATCATTCTCCATCTGCAGATAGAGCATATTGAAGGGGGACAGGGCCTCCTATGTTTCTCCCATAGTACCCTTTCTGATCCTAACTACAGGAGTGTTTCTCCATTTACCATTCTTAATTTGGATTAAGAAGATCTGGATCTTTGAAATGGGGTCCTCACTAAATCTGCTTCTTGAAGATTTGGATCTTAGGGACGACCCCATGTGTCTCCACTAGCAGTCTAGCACTCATCTGCCACCGCCACTGCACCATCTTCTGCATCTGGTTTTGTGTGTGCAGAACCATAAATGCCTTTTTGGCTTCTGTAGCATGGTGGAATAGGCCCCTAGAAGCCTCCTGCCATCCCATGGCCTCCTGCCCCCCCCCAGCCTCCTGCTGCCCCGCAGCCTCCCACCCCCTGATGTACCCCCTTACCTTTTGCAGGGCCACAGTGGTACCAAAGGTCCTATTGCAGTGCTCTCTCGAGGCATGAGTACAAAGCCCCCCACAAGCCTATGTAGCTTTGAGTGATGGGTGGGGAGCTGGAGCCATGCTGCTGCAAGTGGAGGCCACAAAGCCTGCCCATGGACCCCATTGCCCTGATCACAGTGAGCACACGTGTCTTTTGATCTCGTCTTCATAGCTGAGGACAAGACTGAAGACACCTTTAAAGGGGTCCACGGGAACCCTGGATTTAAGAGCCCGAGGACCCCATTGAATTAGGACTTCCCTTATGCTAGTGTGAATGCACAGGGTCCTTATGTGGTCTTGTGTTCGAACAGGGTCTTGCAGATCAGTACCGATCATGTGCCTAATGGGTTCTAATCGGGTCCTTTCTTGCTAGTGGAGAAACATCCCAGGTCAGTGCTGAAAGGCCTTCAGAGAAGTGGACACTGATCTGTCCCATCTAAGTGAGTCCACAATAGACGCTGCCAAAAATGGTCCTATTTGAGGGCTGTTTATGATACTTTGCATCATGGGCTCAGATGGACCTGGAACTTTCATTCTCTGGTTTCAAAGGTGACATGGGCTGAGAAGTCCAGCTTATGTAGATGTCCCTTTACCTTGCTCCTGAGTGGCAAGGTTTATAGATCAAGAGCAGTGCAGATCAGGAACACTGTTATGTACATGCTGCTTATGTGGAGATTGCCATAGTTTGCATGCTCAAATGCTCATATTTAGCCACATGTCCTATTCTTTTCTTTTTCAATCATTTTGCTAAAACATGTTTGTTTTTTTCCCAACAAATATTCACATTTACCTTGAGTTTTCTCAAGGGACGTTATTATTATTTTTAATGCTGAGAAACAGGTGCAGCTTGCTGTATTTTCACATGCACGTGCTTTAGCTTTACACTACGTTATTAAGCAAATAGGTGAGATGATTTATTAGATTCACTCGTTTTGAAGAACATACCTCTTGATTTTATGACTTTCAACATTTTGAACATAAATTAATCTCAATGGGAACTAAAGCTGAGTATTTTATGTAACTGGCTGAGGAAATATTACATCTGCTTTCACAGGGTTTTGTATCTCCTCAGCGGTAGGAATACTTTCTTATCTAATTTTGAGTTAACAGTATAATTTCTCCATTCACAAATTTGTGTGTCATCCTTGTGCAGGGGCCATGATTATCTTCTCTATATTGTTCCAATTTTAGTATATGTGCTGCCAAAGCAAGCATCAGTATGATTTCTTCAAATAGATTTTCCCTAAGTAATATGCAAGGAAGATAATTCCCCATGTTAAAAAAGCCATATATATGAAAGACTGATGCTGCTGCTGATGGATAGATAGATAGATAGATAGATAGATAGATAGATAGATAGATAGATAGATAGATAGATAGATAGATAGATAGATATTGCTACAGAGATCATTCTGAGTGAATTTCAGAAATAAAATAGTATTAGGTATTTTTACAAAATTTAAACAATTTAAAATGAATAATTTGTAAAGTTAATTTAGAAATACTAAAGATAGTGTCAAGAACTATAGTTGTTGTTTTTGTATTGACATAACTGAAGAGATCAAAAATAACTTTTAAACCATTTGGTCCTAGAAAAGGAACAGATCTTCATTAATGCTGCAATAAGCAAGAAGAGTCTCACAATAATTTTTCACTGGTATTCTGTCTCTATATAAAGCTTTAGTTAAGGCTGGGTAGAACTAGCAGTCTAGATTCCTTATAATTACCATTATATAATATAATCAGCAATTATCCATGTATAGAGACCATGTTTATGCTGCTTGAAGGACATGTTGGTAATAAGGGCGAAGGCTAAAGGAAGCCACTCAAATAACCATCACTTGCAGAAAATCTGATTCTGTAAGCCCAATAACTTTGCATTCTTATGGAAAGTCCATAAGATGAGTGGTAGAGATGCCCCGGGGCATCCAGTATTCTTAGAAGCTTCAACCAAAGCTTCTACGGATACTGGATTATACAATTTGTGGAAGGATAGGGCCCTTTGAATAGAGACCTATTCGATCCATCCACAAATCTCAGAATTAGTGATAATCCATGCATATCCCTACTCTGGGTCCATTGAAGGTGTGACTGATGCAGCTGCTTTCCCAATTCCCTGTTTCACGAATGTTCTGAAGCTTCATACAAATGTTCTAAAACATCTGTACAAATACAAATGTCATAACATTCGTTTCATATATGACTGTCTGAATTCATATGAACTTGTATGAATATCAAATGTTATGAAAATTCATGCACTTCCCTAGTCTTCAGTAGGCAGCAAAGGAAACTTAAATGAGGCCATTTCCCCTTACTCCCAATAAAGACCAGCTGTCCTAAGGGCCTGATTAAAGTGCCTTTGCAGTAAGAAAGAGATGTGGCCATACTATACAGGGGAAGCACTTCTGCTCAGTTTGGATCACATATCAAAATGACTGCTAAAAAGCAGTTCACAGCCTGACCGGGGTTGCAACACTTTTCTGCTTCCATAATTTTGAGGAATTTGGCAAATTACAGTACTTTACAACTGATAACAACTGCCTCTTCTTCATCCAAATTGGTGTATAGCTTTCCCACTGTGGTCTGGTCATTTCATCACATCCAGATGTACCACAGAAGATAGGCATGCTTCCTCAGGAGATAGTAAAGTGCTTTGAGATTTGAGGGTTTCATTCAACTTCATAGTATAATTATGTTCAAACAATTTTCACTGTAACAAAATGGCAGTGGTTTGTCAATGGCTTTTTCTGTGACTTTCCCAAAAATTCCCAGTCTAGGAATTTTGCCAGATGAGAACCAGCAAAGAGTTCCTCCACAACAATAAATAATAATTTTAAAAAATACCAACTGAGGACTATTAAAATATGAGATAAAGAATATAATGATTTTTTTACAACATATTAATTACTTTTCCATTGCTTAGTAGATAAATGTAATTCCTATTACAGAGTTTCTCAGGTTTCCATAGGGAAGAAATGGAACTTTAGAAATAGAAATAAAAAGTCTGGCACAATATTTTCATCTCCTTGCTAACACAGGGGAAGCACACAGGTTTTTTGATAATGGGAAATTCCTTTCATGTTAACTCAAACATTTTATTTAATTGGATAAAGGTGATGAGGTGTAGGCTCAAATTGTTAGCCATAAATTTAGGTAGTGCCAATGAAAGTATATTGCTATGGAAGGGCTGAGGGAATGATGGGGAAACCATACAAATGAGTGATTCAGTATCTTAAATAATGATCCCTCCATTCCAAGAAGACAAAAGTGGAATGAGTTTTCAGTATCCAGTATCTTATTTTGTTGAAAAATTCTCCAAGATTTACTCAAATGATTTTTACAAATAGAGGCTCCAGTAGTTAATTATAGATTCTTACTTAGAGATGGAGCTATTCTAGATTCTGAAGCAAGGGACTTCTGGCTATAGCAACTATCTTGGCTATTTAATACCTAATATCTCTGAATCTAATATAATTTTTGGCACTTTCCTCCTTCTCATTTCTTAAAAAAAATAAAATAAATAAGAACGTAACAGAAGACCTGCTGGATCAGGCCACAGCCCATCTAGTCCAGAATCCCATCGCACACAGTGGCCCAACAAATGCTCATGGGCATCTAAGAGACAAGGACAAACCTTTTCCTGCTCTCAAATCCCAGCAAATGGCCTTAGAAGTATCCTGTTTTCCTCCCCAGCCTGACAGATGTACCTAGGCATTCATTCTAGTAGTGATTCATACACCTATCATCCATAAATTTGTCTAACCCTACCTTGAAGCAATCCAGACTGGTAGCTGTCACCACCTCTTCCGGTAGCATATTCCATAAACCGATAACCCTTTGGATGAAGAAATACTACCCCTTCTCAGATCCAACTCTCCTACCCATCAGCTTCATAGAGTGCCCCCTGGTTCTAGTGTTGTGTGATAGAGAAAATAAATATTCTCTATCCCCGAGATCCCTTTCCTGGTGTGTTGCAGAAAGCTCACATCCCATCAGTTTATAGACATAATTTGGATTTTTGTCCCCGATGTGCATTACTTTGCACTTGTTAAGATTAAAGTACATTTGCCACTTGGTTGCTCACTCACCCAATGCTAAGAGATCCCTCTGGAGCTCTTGGTAATTTCTCTCGGTTTTTACTACCCTGAATAATTTAGTATCATCAGCAAACTTTGCTATTTTACTATGTACCCCTTCTTCTAGATCATTGATGAATAAATTAAAAAGCATTGGTCCCAACACTGAACCTTGGGGACCCCAATTTTTACCTCTTTCCATCCTGAGAATTGGCCGTTTATTACTACTCTCTGCTTCCTACCCTTAACCCAGTCACAAATCCAGGACAGAACCTGTCCTTTTATTCCATGGCTGATGAGTTTACTCATTAGCCTTTCATGTGGTACTTTGTCAAAAGCCTTCTGAAAGTCCAGATGTCTACTGGTTCACCTTTATCCACATGTTTGTTGACACTCTCAAAGAATTCCAACAAGTTTGTAAAGCATGATTTACCTTTGCAGAAGCCATGCTGGCTTTTGTTCAGCAATGCTTGCTCCTTCATGTGCAACACTAATTTTATCTTTAATGGTAGTTTCCATCACCTTTCATGGAACTGCTGTTAAGCTAACTGGTCTGTAATGTGCAGGGGGAGAGGGGCTGGATCTCTGCAATATCTGAAGCTTCTGGCAAGAGTAGAGAAGTTTGTGGGTGTGTTATTCTTAATCTTGATGCATCCCAGTCTATCATGGTTCTGCACTGTGAAATAATCAGTAATTGAAACTGATGGAACTGTTAAGATAGTGTCTCACAATCTAGCATAAACAAATGATTACTGCTTTGAAGAATGCTTTACATTTGCTACGCTGGGATTTGTTTTATTCTGTCAACAAGGGTGACCTTTAAAATAATGCACCTGCTATAAAAGGGAAAGAATGAAACCCTTATAACCTGAATTTATTGGCAACAAAACTGCTTTGCAGCAACTTGTCTGATTGTAATCAAAATAACCCACCAGAAAGAAACAGTTTACCTGTGATCAATTTGATGTTGTAGTAAAATGCTAATTACATATAAAAACACACTCAGGCTTTGTGGCATCATCTACAGAATGAATCTGCATAGAAACTAACTTGGTGATATGTTGGTGGCACATATGGGTGAGCAGATGGTGGGAGGATTGTTTTTAAAATGGGGAATTTTGCTGACAAAATAAAAAGTAGACAACTAGATGTCTGGATGGCTCTGCATCTGCTATGGTTTGAAAGGTTCCCCTAGCTTTGATACTTGGGAAGCAGTAGCAACAGTGGCAATGGTGCAGGCATAGGTAGGTGACTGGATGGCTACTGGTACTTTGGCCTTTCTTCTGCTTCATTAAATTTAAGCAAAACTTCTGTTTGGCCTCAAATGTAGTAGAAAGTAAGAATATAGGTGATCCCTTGGGACAGCTCTGTGTGTACTTAGATTCAATGTGATCTATGCTTTCAGTTATTCCTTTAAAAGGAAAAAGTACCTGGCATTTTAATTTATGGCTGAAGACCTACCTTATTTTGGTACAATGCAACCTATAAGTCATCCATTGAATGGCTACTCAGTGGGAAAGTTCTGCTCCTTTGCTTATGTAGTTTCCTCTCCAATTTGACTCAAAGAAAGAGTTGTCTTATGAGCACTGAAATCCTGAATGTTGAAGAGGTAACCTTTATGAGACTTCAAGATGTGGTAAAACAAATGCAGGGGGAAAAACAAGTCTGTTGTTATAGATTCAAATTTTCTCAGAGGGTGCCTCTTTAAGTGTGTCTGATCACACACTATATTTATTTATTTATCCAAGTCATAAGGAGACAATGTAGAATTCTTCCAATCCACAAAAGCCTGAAGCTTAGTGGCATTTTTTCTTTTATTTCCACTTTTTCAAACTCCTGAAAATAATTGAAGTTTTGAAAATTCCTTAAGTAGTCATGGAAAGTGTACGTTTAAATTCACAAAAGTGGTCAGCCATACAGAAGGGCTGCCATAATCAATAAAGCAAAACAAAGGTAAAAAAAAAAAAAATGGGCCTAAAACTTCCCCTTTGCATAAAGCTATTTAAAAAAAAATATCCCTAGTTTGGTCATGGAAAAATTCTTTGACATTGTCAACTACAGATGTAATGTGGATAATGGATTAGAAAATACACATAGAGTGAAACCTATGAAGAAGTTGATTAAGGGAATCTCATAGCAAAGGAACTGTCAAAGATGAGGCAGACTGGATGAGGTTAAAACAGCTCCAGGGCACCTATCTGAAATGAGAAATCTCGGGAACAAAGAGGGAGATTAATTCTTTCTTCATACCACAGAACTGTTCAAAACTGGGACCTTCTGCATTTTTAAGCTTAGAAGAAGTAACAGGGCAAAACAAGATGTAGATATCATTTATCACATATAATTTGGACCTCAGTAAAATAGTCACACTATACCCATGTTTGTCAAAAAAAATTCAAAGCATATTTTCTCACATAACTTTGTACTTCAAACTAGGGTCCAGAATTTTCTTGATCTCATCTATCCCATGTGATGTTACTTTTTTTATGGGTGCTGCAGCTGTTGGGAGTACCTCAAAAGAAATTGTTCTGGTAGATTTTTTTCCCCAGAAAATAAATCCTTTTTTCCGGTTTCATACTTTACCTGGAAATTCATTTAGATAAGCAGGCTGCATCCACATATGCAGTGGAAAGGCAGGAGGATCTAGTGCAGAAGCAGGAACTGTGGCAGACAAATGGCATTTGCCTAACCAAGACTCCCTTTTCAATTCTGTAAATGGAAGTTCCCTCACAGAGGCAATGTTTCCCTGAAAGTCTACAATCTTGTTGATTCTTCAAGGTTACCAAGGACCAAAAATATTGATGTCCACATTGTACCTTTCTCTATATACAGTACTTTCACACATCAGGGAAGATGGATTTCACTGCTCAATTGGTTCGAAGAGTAGTTTTTCCTGGCTTAAGAGATTGGCAGTAGGGATGTGTATGAGTATTTGTAACTTTCATTATTTGTACGAATTCATCTGAATCCGGACATTCGTACACAAATTGAATGTTAGGATATTTGTACATTAACATTTGTACAAATACAAATGTTCCAGACTTTCACACAAATAGTTTGGACATTCATTAAACTGGCCCAATCACATCTGCAACAGATCCAGATTGCATTCGAAATTAATCGAGAGCAGATTAAAAGTGGATTCAAGTCAGATTTGATGCTTTCGGAGCAGATATGTTACGGGATACATATATCGGATATGTATCAGATACGTATGTGTTGGTGAGGATATGTATTCATTAATATCGGATACTTATTTGTTTGTATTAGATATATTGGATATTTGTATGAATACATCTGTATCAAATAGAATTCTATCACATTTGAAGGGGATCTATTCAAATGAATACGGATTTTCTAACACTCTATTCGTTACAAATCAAATGCCAAAATAACCATTTGTGCACAATCCTAATTGGCATGACTATCATGGCAGTTGAGGCTGCATGAAACCTGACCAGGAGTGGTCAATTTGGAACACTAGGACCACAAGGAGAAATCAGCCTTCCATACATGTGAATGCAACCATGGGTGTTTTTCCATTGTCAACTAAAAGTACCCATTAAGTACCCATTAATGGGTATGTAATGGCATTTTTGTGCCCATTAATGGGTACTTAATGGGTACTTCTAGTGATAGTGGAAAAACACCCATGGTTGCATTCACATGTATGGAAGGCTGATTTCTCCTTGTGGTCCTAGTGTTCCAAATTGACCACTCCTGGTCAGGTTTCAGTGTGAAACAAACATATGCACTTTTATATATACACACTTTGGGCTCTGTTTGAAAACAACAACAGCTATATCTTAATTGTTTTTGACGATGGAATTTTAAAGATGGAAGATTATATTTGCTGGTCTAAAACTTTTATTTATTTATCCTTCTAAGTTGATGATATCATGTTTTTCTTCTCATAATACTACTAGTCTCGCTGGAACACAGAGAAAAACCAAACTATCAGTTTCCAAGTTCCTTCTTTTTGTCTATTATACGTGCCACAGAATTTGTTAACACAAGTGTGAAGCACACAGCATGGGGCGGATGCTAAGACAAATGTGGATATTCTCAGACATACAAACACAAGCTGGCCTTGTCGTTAATGACACAGATGTTCTTTCTTTGGGTGGCTGTAGCTATAGGAAATCAAATATGTAGTGCATTTGGAGCAATCAAAGGAGAAGGTTTTTGTTTTGTTTTTAGCTGAATGTTTCTCAGTTTTTTTGTTTTTAAATTAGGTTCATGAGAAAGTTGTTTCATTCTCATCTATGAAAATCACATGTTTTTATGAGACTTGTCAATTACTAATTAAAAAGCAGAATGATTGAAGAGGTTATAAAATCTTAATGTATAAGTGAAAAAAACATGCATTTAAACCTACCTAGGGAATTTTAGCCATTCAAAACCATGAAGCTTTTATTTTATTTTATTTTGCATTAAACATCTACTTTACTTATATATTTTGGTCAATATGGGAACCTTAAATTTCCCTATTTTTTCCCTCCAAAATGATGAGATCAGCCTTGGGATCCATAAAACCCTCCTGAGGAGTTTTCCTAATTAATTTGCCTTAATTTGGGATTTCTCATTTACACCCCTTTCAGTATTCTCAAGCCAAATTCTTAATGAATCCCTTCTTCAAATCTGCTTGAAGGTTATTATTAAATATTCTTTAACAAGACAAAACTGGTTACTGAAACTACTGGAGGACAATGGATCTTGAAAGGGACTTGTAATATAATCTAGCAGTTTTATTTATCAGGGTCACTGGTTCAAATCCAGCTGGGACTATGGGGGATTAGAAATTGTTACCACCTGAATTCTGTTCACTTCAGTATGTGACATTTTGCTCATGGTTTCTATCTTGCCTTGTTATAAAGCCTGGGAGCCCTTCCTGAAGGACAAATTTTGGAAAGACACATTTAGCAAATATGTGTCAGCTTGTCAAAGCATCAGTTCTTATAGAAACCCAGATGCCTCCTGGTCATGGAATTAGAATCAGAACCAAAGAATTCAAGGTTATCAAAATATTTATTTGTGACCCAAAGTGAGGTCAGAATTAGAGGTCACAGCTACAGCAAGAACAACATTGAACGAAAGTTAGCAGCTGCAGTAAGTTAGCAATGAGGAACCGGGATCATTATTATAAATAAGGTGGGAAGGAAGAGGTATAGGGCACAAAAGGTAGTCAAGGATATTTAGTCCCCACAAGTCGCACTGTTCTTCACTTCCACATAAATATAAATTCAGTGACATTAATGTGCAATAGGTCTCTTCATTTCCCCCATCATTACTGTATCTTTCTAGATCTTTCTTTTCTTATCACATTCCTCACAATTTTAGATGTCTTGAGATCTTAAAGATGCTTCTTCCACCTTCGAAGTGCTTCTTATCTCTTTTAGCAAATCATTTTTACAGTTCTTAAAAATGCTGTTTTAAGATATAACTCAATATAATTTATGCACAACCCCCTTGCTTTGTACAGGCACCAGCTGCTGTTACTGTGAATAGAACTATTAGATAATTAGATGTGTCAGAAAACAAAAAAAGGGGAAATTAGTCCAAAACTTTTTGTTACTGTTGTTGTTCTTAGAGTTCCATATGGCTCATATATGGGATTAAATCTTGAAGTACAAAAGGAAACTCAATTCTTGTAATTACATTATTAATAGTACTGATTATTAACAGATCACAAACTCTTAAGCAGGTTATTTAGAATGATGAATTAATAAAGCAGCTTTTGTCTTTGTGTTTTTAAATGGCACATTCTGTGCTATTTTCATGAGGACTGTTTCTGGTTTATTTATTATTGCTTTGGTTGCATATAACCAAATTTCACAAAATTAATTCTAGTCTGCACATATGAGATGTTATCTGGGATGACTGCTTAATGGCCATCAATAAGATTTTAACAATAATATTGCAAAGTGTCCCCAGGAATTTGGACTTGAATCACTTAATTGCAAAAAGCAATAACCAATATCTGAAGAGACCATAAGAACAAGAACATAAGAACATAAAAAAAGCCCAGCTTGATTAGGTATCCTGCTAGTCTCTCCAACCTGGAGACAGTATCTAGGGATGTTTTCCACTGTCACTAAGGCCCTTTCTGCACTGGCCCCCTGAAAACTGGATTAAGTAAATCCGTTTTTATGAAATGTGTCTCTAGCAAGATTCGTCTCAAATAGATATGGATCTAATAAGGCCCCATGCTTCCGCACTCGCTTGGGAAGGACAGATTGCGAGGAACACATTATGCCTTTGCAGTGCAGACACAGTAGCACAGATTTCCAGATGGCTGCCCCAGGAGTCACATGATTGGAGCATTCAGCCATCAGTCACTGCTCCTTTCCTGCCGTGCGTGGACCAATCAGTGGCACATCCAAGATCCAGTGCCCGCCTGGTGCCGAAGCCTGCTTTTTGTGCATGGAATCACTACATTCAGATTTGCTGTCCCTCTGCCGCCATAGCTGGATGCCTGCCTGATGCAAAGCCCATGTGAGAGGGACTTCGTGGCTGGACTGTGCTTCTCCAACCTCTCTCAACATGGCGGCTTGCTGCCGCCGCCTCACTCAACATGACAACCTCCTGCCGTCGCCTCTCTCAACATGCCAGCTTCCTGCTGCCGCCTCACTCAGCATGGCAACTTCCTGTCCCACCCACATGTGTTCTCTCTCTCACGCTTGTGCAGAAGTGTCCTCTGTTGATGCAGATTTAGAGCACAAGGATGAATTACCCATTAAGACTACCTCCAATCAGGTCTTCCGGGAAACTGGTTTAAGGGCCTCTTAGCGCACATTAGAGACAGATTGCGCATGAGCTAATGCAGAAGCAGATTCCCCGATGTGTCTCTAAGGGGTACTGCAGTGATGACTGGAATTTCGCAAGTGCTTAATGTGTATTAAGTGGCCAGTGCAGAAAGGCCCTAAGTACCCACTGAAGCACCTATTAAGGACCCATTTGGCTGAGAGCTGGATGATGCCATTTCCACCACAGACCCCAGTAGGGACACATTTGTTTCCACCACAGCTAGGTAAATCCAGATCATTGTGGGTCCTTCAGGACCTATAATCTGGATTTTGTGTAGACTCCATTAAAGGGCTCTACAATGAGTTCTTCAGCCTTAAAATCCAGATTGTAGGAAGCCTGTTTCCACTACAATCCAGCAATGGGGTCTAGAGGAGGCTCGGAGGCTCGGGGGGATGCCCCCATGAGGGGGTGCCCCAAAGTCAAGACTTCAGAGCCCCTCCATTGTCTGCTCCAAAATCCCTCTGAAGTTGTCTTTGGAGATTAGCAAAGTCCTTCCGAAGGCACCTCAGAGATTAGCAAAGGCTCCGCAGAGAAACTCTTTGCAAGAGCAATGTCGTTGGGAGCTGCCTGTTACCTCCAGGCATGGAAATAGGTGCATATTAATGAGGCTGACTCATCAGTGCTCACAGGAGAGATGCAAGCAAGGAGCTAATTAATATGCACCTCTCTCATAAGGGGTTTGTCTTCGGAGCCTGTGCTAACCTCCGAAGTTGCCTTTGTAGGGACTTCAGAGCCTTTGCTAATCTCCGAAGGCAACTTCAGAGATTGCACCCCCTGTCCCCCAGAACACCTGAGGTGACAGCCAGACCCCTTGTGGGCCAATCCAGATTTGCCATTTGGGTGCTCCAGTGTTTCCACAGCAGGCACGCTAGCACCCATTGCTAGATCTGGATTAAGGGAAGTATCCGTTCGTTAGAGGGCACCAGATCTACTAGATCCAGATTAAGGGAAGTATCTGTTCCTTAGATCTGGATCTTCTTAGATCTGGATTAAAGGAGCGCGGTGGAAGAACACCCTAGGTATCAGTTCTGGTAGCCATTGATACATCTGAGCTTCGTGAATTTCTCTAACAGTAAAGCTATCCAAGCTGGTTTGCTGTTCCCTCTTCTTGGACTGGTGACCTTCTGAGTGAAAAACAAAACACTTCTATTCTAACTCTCCTGCCCATCAGCTTTCTGCCCAACATCTTTGTCATGCTGGTTGCCCTTTTCTGCCCCTTTCCCAGTTCCCCAATATCCTTTCTGAGATATAGTGATTAGAATTATACACAATATTCCAATATTATGCCCTTTTTAAAAGCATAGACACTTCAAATTGCTCTTAGAACATAATTGCCAAATGCTCCTAGTGTTTACTTTGACATCAAACACTTAATTTGAAGATAAGAGAGTGTTCTGTTTGAAAACAACAAACACCTCCTGTTCACTATGAACTGCATTCAAATAAAACCATACATGTTAGCCTGAGTATGTCTTTCCCTTATAGCAGAAAATAAATAAATAAAATAAAGTTCCTCTGGGAAACCTTCCATGCTGTTTGAGGTCCAAACTCAGATATTCTCTATTCCCTAACTGTGCCTGCCTGTCTGCCAAGTTCTAATCACATTTGGCAACATGGATTACTGAACTACAGGTTTCTGCTTTTTGTCTAGCATTCGGCAAACATTTCAGAAAATTTGGTTCTGAATTATGTTCAATATTGACTGTCTTCGCTAGCAGTAGTGATAAGAGAGGTCACTTGGTTATACTGGGATTGGGGGGAAAGCTTTTCCCAGGCACTGTTTCAGAGCAGCACCTTTGTTTAAAAACAGACAATCAACTGGCATAGGCCTTATCAAAATAGCTATCAGAGAGCAAGAGATGCTCAAGGTTTTTTTCAACAAAAATACAAACTTCTATTAAAAGTGCAACAGAAAGGATTTGAAGAAAAGAAAAATGGCAGTACTGTCAAAATTAGCTATTTATCAAAACATACAGGAAGCAAAAGCAAGCAGTAGGAACCAGTTATAGGACCTCAGCTCATACAGGGTGCTGAACAGACCTTCCTGAGCCAGGGAGAGACTCTGACCTTCCTATGCAAATACAAGACCTTTCTTTTCCCTATAAGGGCCAGACATGCTCAGACTATTTTATGAATGAGACAGGGCAAAAGGTGAATGAATTCTGACAGCAATCAAAAAAGGCAAATCTGAAACTAACCACCAAGCTGGGGGCCTTAAACCCAAGGGGAGTGATGCAGTTAGTCTCAACCTCCATTGCAATGTTGCTTAGGGGCTGTGTGCTACTGCAGATGTCTGCATGTCATCTGAAGTGCCTCTGGACTCTGCACAATAAAGGCCTTTTCTGGTCATTTTTAAATCAGCCTTAGTGTATCCAGATTAACTGGACCCATTGAAGCAGATCATAGGGAGATGACGGTAGGATCTGCACCATCTGCACTGAAAGTGCTTATCCGGCCCATCTCTCCCTATGGTCATGAAGGCTGTATGAGCTTTGCAGCTACCTTCCCACATTTCTGATAGCTAAGGACAAAAGTTTCTAACCTTAGAGCTTAAGGGGGTGTTTTTCAGACTTTTGTACACTTCCTGTTATCTGAAACAAGGCCTTTAATCCTCTTTTGGACCCATTAAACAGATCCACAAGAGATCTAGATTTAGGGTCTCCTTAGTCCAGTTCTAGTTCCATCTTCTGCAAAGGTGTGGTCTCATACATTTACACTAATGTGCAGATCTACGTGGCCTAGAAATGTTCTATACACACTCTCAGTCTGGATTAAGGTTCTGTGCAGAAAGACCTAAAAACAATGGGGTAGTACACTGAAAATAAAGTCAATCTAATATGGGGCATTTGCCCCATTCTAAATCAAATCAAGGTTGACTAACTTTCCTCATATTCATATTCCTAACTCCCAGTTCTTATAGCCAGAATTTCTTAGGACATTTGAGCAGTCCACAGCTGGATCTCCCTGGGAAGGATGGTGAGAACTCCAGTTGAGTAGTGCTGGGTACAGGCAGAGTGGGAGCAATGGTAGAGGATTTTTTTCAACAGCCGGGGGTCTTTCTTATTTAGTTTCCTAGGAGTATGTGCCCTGTGGTCTTTAACATCTATATGAACTCACTGGAAGAGGTTAATGGGAGTTTTGGAGTGAGGGGCCACTGTTATGCCAATGACACCCAACTTGTCTTTCCATTCCTTCTGAATAGGGAAGTATCAAATATTTTCAGCACCTTCACAATTCGTACAGATTGTGAAAGTCTGAGCTTTTGCCCTTGAAGGTCAACAAGCCCATTTTCTTAGGCTGAACTTTGAGGGCAAAACAGCTGGTGGTGCGACCACAATGCCAGGCAGTGGTGCCACCAGGGAAAGTGAATGGCTGGACAACTCTGGAGTGGCTTGACTGACTGTATGTCTGCTGTCCGTTGTGGCACCACTGGGGAAAGTGACCAGCCAGGTGCCTCTAGCCAGAGTAGCTTCAGAGGTGCAGTGGGTGGGGACCATCATCCTGGGTGGCAACACTGCTGGAGTGGCTTTGGAGGTGTAGCTGGCTAAGGCCATGATCCTGGACAGCAATGTTGCTGGAGAAAGTAGGATTTCTTTGCTTTTAACCTTCAAGAAAGGTTTGAAGTGAAGATGAAGTCTCCCATATTTGCAGGGGCTTCATTCACACAAATGCGTAGTGTCATGCTCATTCACTTCACATCAGAGCAAAAGGATGTGTGTGCATATCACTATCTCTGAGTCAGGGGAGACAGTTCTTTTATCACTGCCTGGAGGCAGTAATGGGTTAGATGTGAACCAATAAATTGAAACTGAATCCAGACAAGATGAAGGAACTGTATCACATGGTAGTTAAGATTGGGGCAGTTAAGATCAGAAAGAGCCCTAGACTCTGGAACAGAATCCCTCTGAAGGTTCACCAGGTACCTAGATTATATGAATTTTGGCATCTGACTAAAGCATGCCTCTTCATTCTGGGCTTTGGTGTTTGGCTTCTTATGAGTGATGTCCTGTCAGAAAGGGAAGGAGAGAGGGTTATATTTTAAATATATTTTAGATTTTATATGTTATTCAAAGTTTAGCAAGGATAATTCTCCAAATTAAGACAGAATTCTAAATTCTAAGGACTAGAGTAATGCATTGCCATCATTAGCAAAATGCATGCTAATTTTAGGAATTAATTTTCTTTATGTGCTTTTTTTGTGTGTGTACAATAAGTGTTTTTGTGTAAGAGATTGCGAGAGAGAGGGAGAATTAGGGCAGGAAACTTTTTAAAAGTCTGAGTTTTCTTTCTTTTAAAACTTCTATCATTTTGCAATGTATCACATGCACTTCCAGAAAGGAAGCTATTACAGTACTAGACAATTTAGAATTTAAAAGACATCATTATTTTAGAGCAATTGCCAAAATGCCTTTTGAGTCACAGCCTCCTCCTCTTCTTAAAAGGCTTCTCAGGTTTGCTGAAAAATTAAGATTTCACAGAATTCATTGAAGTGCTTTTGAGAAGGACAATATCCTTCAGATATAAATCCAATTATTGTGTTACCATGAAATTAGCATAGTTTAAGTTGTGTTTTGTGCCTGCTGGGAGCCTTTCTATCTTTTATGAGACGGCAAACAGAAAGTGATATACCAAACTTACAATAAATTAAAGGAAAAAGACCAAGCAAACTTTTATTCATTCTCTAAGACTGGAGGCAGGGGAAGTGCAGAACCCTATCCAACTGTTGTAGTTGGCCAATATTCATAATGAGCTAAAGCAAATCTTTCAGAACCTAAAGCCTTTAAACCATTAAAATAATTCCAGTCCCAGGCCAAATTTCTTTGCTAGACTTTTAACTTTACCTGTTAATAAAGCAAAGACACCCACCCACACCCCAAACTTTATGTCTCAGTCCAAAGAAAACCTCTTAGTCTTGGCTGATCTCTGATACTTCTGAACTCAAATTGAACCATACAATCCTTCATTGTGAATACTATTATCCTGACTTCTTTTGCTGACCTGAATTTCTTAAGTCAACATATGGAACCCACACTTCTATACTGTGGATTTTGTAGAGTAAAAGACCAGTGTATAGTCAAAAACAAAACCAACTAAGTTAAACAAATGATGGTTGAATATATATATATATTTAAAAACATAAATATTCAGATATATTGATTGATAATTATGTGACAGGTTGGGATGAGATACCTACAATACACTTATAGAACTTTTTGGAGCACTAAGTAGGCTAGTTATAATGATTCAATTTAATAAGGATTCTCTTCATAAGCTTTGTATAAGGTTGTATAGTTTGGATATTATGGGGACTTTTCCCCCCCTCATAATTAATAAAGCAAAATAAATAAGACTGAAATCAACCAGTGAGGCAAAAAGCACAGAGGTATGGTCTTTGGACTTCATCTGTATGGTGGTCTTTAAGATTTTATGTACCGTATTTGGACTGCATACTGCATCTTGCTTCCATTACACCACCAAACAGACACGGATGAAGACCTTGTGTCAAAATATGGCTAGCTGGATTTTACTACTGATTTATATTTTCTTCTTTTTCTCTGGTATACCAGGATTGTGGATTTGACAGCTATTTCCTTTATGAAGTATTCTATGGATATTACAGCCTTCCACTTGTTTCACAGAAAACTGTGTTTTAGATTATCAGAGAAACTATACTTAAAAGACCCTTAACCTTGAGTTTCATTGTCCTTACCTAGCTTGGATTTGCTAAAAGATATACTGTAAGAGATTTCAAGAGCACAGCTACAATACATAATTCTATTTTAAGTGTTACTTTTAAGTAACCAAATTCACCACTGCATTGTACAAATGAATATATTACATATTAATAGTTTGTTATATCTTATTTTTATCTGTTTATTACCTTATTCTAATATACTTTGGTAACTATTGCATTTCCATTTAGTTTTGTGGTTTTGTATTTTGTTAGTGTGAGCTTATATCTTTGTGAGCTGATTCTTCCTAGATCTGATTTCCTAAGGATTTTAGGATCCAATGTAAATAAAATCTTCCTCCCTTATAAACAGAGACAATGAAATTCTTATTAATCTTTCATATATGCACACTTTGCAAAACAAATTTGAGAAAAAGAGGATTAAGGGGATTAAGGAAGGTACACAGAAAAAATACAGAAAAAAATACAGTTTTGGAGCATTCAATTTTTTAAAGGAAAATAGTGCTTTAGATTCAGAAACATCACTTTCTGGACTTGTCATGCAGCTAGAGGAACTTGGTCTTCAACTGGAAAGAAAAGCCAGGCTAATTCTCATGGTAGAGGAAGAAAATAGTGGTTCCATCTATTATGCTAAGTTTATGCTGGGGCTGACATAGACTTCTCTGGGAGGTGGGATGGGCAGAAAACCATGCCACCTCCTGTTTTCATAGCCATCAAGGACAACTCAAACTTCAAACAATAAAAACTACTCTGAGGTTGCCCTGGATATATGTGTCCGGATGCATGCATGTGTGTGTGTGTATGCAAAGTGTGATAGACATGATGCCACTAGATCAAGTGAAGACCTGAACTTCGGGATTAATTTCTGTCCCTGCATCTGATGAAGTAAACTTAAGCCTTTTCTGTGTTGACCTGCAGATCTGAACCAAAGAGTATCTGGTCTGGCCACTATAAAAATCCACTCCTTAAAGCTACACTGTTAGCGATCGAGCCACTTCACACTTATAACAATGTTGCAAATTTGCGCAATTCTGAAAGTTTTGACTTTTAGAAAGAGAAAATAAAGTAAAGCAGCTGGATGTTCTGTTTTAAAGGCTGTGGCTGTGAAGGGGGTGCAAGTTGCTGCTGCTGCTGCTGCTGCTGCTGCTGCTGCATGCCCTGAGCAATGAGGAGAGGAGGGGAAAGAATTGCTGGCTGTCCGCTGCCATTTTTCTTCCATCCAGGCAAGCAGCAGCCACCCAGCCACCCAGCTAGGCTCCCTGGGTGGCACATTCATGCCAGGAGAAAGAGGGCAGGGCAGCCCTGAAAAGCAGCTTTTAAAAAGTAGCCACTTGAGTCCCCCCTTAAGTCATGTACTCCATGTACGATCCTCAGAATCTGGATCGAATGCGATTAAGCTGAAAGTAATGGGAACAGGCAAATTCACGTTTGTATCCGGATCTATTATTTTGGTTTAAGGAAACTGGATTAAGCTTATAATGGGGATGTGCCCTCTGTTAGTTTTTAAGATATCAACATGGTTAACATTATGTTTTTTAGTACAGGAAACATGATGTAGCCTTCTTTCAACTTTGGTTTTGGAGAAGGCTCCTCAGGATAGAAGATAGAAATTCTGATCAGTGGATTCTTGCTCACATAGAGCCTCAATTTACATTGGAAACACAAATAATAAGGCTTACATTTTTATACTTTGGGAATATAAGATGACTGACTTCCCTGCAAAGCATGGTGAGGTTTGAAAAAGAGAAGAGACAAGAAAAGAAAACTGATGTGTCAGTATATGGACAGACTAATTTACTACAGTGATAAAAGGAAGATCTTAGAAAGATTGTAGAAAACTAGTAACTCTGGGGAAGTTAATTCATATGGTCACAAAGGGTGTGTCCAAACATGCCCCTTGTTCTGCCTTTAATGAGAAATTTGTTCCAGTTCTCCAAACTGGAAAACCAAAACCTCCACATTTAAGATGGTGCTGTTTCCGGTACTCCAAATTGGAGGACCGAAAGCTTTGCACTTCCAGTACAGCTGTTTTCTGTCACCCAGACAGGAAGCTACATTGCTAGCAGCAGGAGCACAGGAATGGCAGCTAAGCACATAGTAAAAAGATACTGGTTATCCAGCATCTTTTTACTTAGTGGGATGGGGAATGCCACTCTCCTACTGTACAAGGCAGAACCACTGAACTTGCTTTACTGCTTCCATCCCAGCCTAGATGACATTAAGCAAGCAGACAAGGAATGACGAAGAAGAAAAGTTGGCTTTTCTATCCTGCTTTTCAAAGTGGCTGACAAAGATTTCTATTCTTCTGCCCACAACAGAACACCCTGTGGGTAGGTGTGGCTGTGAGCTCAGAAGAGGTCTGTGACTAGCCCAAGGTCACCCAGCTAGCTTCATGGAGAAGAGCAAACCTGGCATTCCCAGATAAGAGCCCAGATCCCTAACCACTAGCCCAAAGTACTTATGGATCTTAATTATTATTTTCTCCCTTTTTGCCAATATGGTAGTGTGTCTTTCCTGGACACAGCATACAGGTATGCCTTTTTTCCTTACCTGGACACATCTAGAATTGCACCATTATATCTTTACATATAATAAATAATGAAAACATAGGAAACTAAAACTAATTACAATGTAAATGTTAACTTTTTTGTCTCCTTCCATGTCTATTTACTTATTCATGTATTGTATTTGACTGTTGGCAGCAAGCAGCCAATGGACTTTTCAGTCATCTTAATTAGTTTGTCTTTACTGTTTTTGCAGTCCTCTTGTACTTCCTGCTTTATCTCAAAGGGGGGGGGGGCTTCTTTTGAAATAGAAGGCCTCTAAAGAGTCCTTACTCCTCATTAGTCTATTTTACAAATTAATAAATCCTTAGTGCTGAGTTAATAATGAGTCTTCCATCAAAACAGGCTGTTAAAATTCTTCTTTCAAATTATTGAATATGAGCCTCAGAATTTATTAACTTCCAAGTTCCTCCTAAATTCTCCTAAAACTATTGAATGAAAGAACTGGTGACAGATGAGATAAGATAGAAGTTTAATGATAGTCTCATCAGGCAGAATTAGCTTGCCAAAAGAAGCACTTGTGAAATGTTATAATAATATTGTATTTTCTTGATGAATAAAGAGAAGTCATGATTGAAAAAAATAATAATATTCATGCATTATAGATGACAGAAGTTGGTCATTTGGAGACTGTGAATATGAAAACCAAAATGAATGGGTGATGAAATGATGAGTTCACCACGGTTCACAATTCCTTCACCTGACCTTTGCTTTCCCTACATCTGAAGTTTAGTCCATAGAATAGATGTCCTTGTCCTGAAAGGAGACAAGAATACGATGGAACTGAGTCTAATATGTCATTACATGCCATATTAGACTAAGTTCCATTGTATTCTTGTTCCACAGCCTGGAAGCAACTACTGAGAATACTCATACATTCCACTTCGTGAACCTCCTCAAGTGACAGAATCACAAGGAGACCTTCTTCCAAAAGAGTGTTCCAATGAAATGAACATCAGGATAGAGGCAGACATTCACATTTCAAATCCCCACCTTGTCCCAAAGTTAACCAGCACTTAACTAAGTGCCAGGTAAGTGTGAATGCTGCTGTTTAGCCTTGGCAATGGACATGTGTGCTGGCCAATGCCATGGCAACTGGATAATGTAGCATGTGACTGTGGCTGTGTCCTTCACACCCCTCACATGGAAGCAGTGTGAATGGCACCATAGCTATCCACAACTGGGGACACTCCCAGGTACATCTTTCAGGCTGGGGGCTAGGTATGGGTGGAAGCAGGACACTTCTAATGCCATTTGCTGGGATTCAAGAGCAGGAAAAGGTTTGTCCTTGTCTCTGTTTGAGATGCCCATGAGCTTTTGGTGGGCCACTGTGTGCGACAGGATGCTGGACTAGATCTGCTGTGGCCTGATCCAGCAGGGCCTCTCTTATGTTCTTATGTTCTTATATTTCTAACTGCTATGTAATTGAAAGAGCCCCATGCTGTACAGATGCTCCAATTTGGAGCATTCCTGGGTTGTCCCAATCATGGAAGTGTGAAAAGGCCTATGGTGAACCACTTTTAGTTCACTATTGTTCACTTGATTAGAACAGCCCTTGGTTCAGGTTAAATTCCACCCCCTCCCCGCAAACAAACTACAGGGTGGTTTTGTTTGCATGTGAACTATGAGAATCATCCAGCTTGCTGTGGAGCGCAAACTGATCAAAACATGTCTATTCACAACCTCAGGTGTATCTAGAAGTGAAGAGATACCAAAAAGATTGGTGGAGAGACAAGCAGAAGCGAGTGAAAGCAAGGACTTCCCTACCAGTCTCAGTAAAGGTATAGTAGCATGTCTGAAGAGCTAGGCTTTGTTTGAATGTGAGCAGTTTTTTAATGTTTAGAACTAGCTTTACAAATCAATATTTGAGATCTTATGGTAATGACTGGAATGAGACTTTGAGGAATAGATGTGAAGGTGGGTAAGTGCTTCTATTGAAATTATTCCTCGGAGGCAAGGGGTATACATAGTGATGAAAATATGAGATCTAGAAAAAGGTGCTGTCTTGCAGTAGCAACAGTGTGAGTTTCTTCCTGCTTTCAGATCTCTAGAAGGGACCAGAGGGAAAGAGCCACTATAATTAAAGGTGCTTATGGGATTTCCCACTTTCATGCTAGCACACATAACAACAGACCTTTGCTTGCAAGTGTGTGCTCATTTCATAGATTTTCAAACAGCCACTTACATACCCCTTATTTCTACTCACAAGGCTTTAGAAAATAGTGAAGAAAACCAATTTTGGAAATGAAACATATAGTGCTCATTAAAGCGGATACCACCACTTATTGCTGCAGGATATATACAGCTAAATTACTAAAAAGTTGCAATGACCATCCTAATATGGAAATTTTTTCTAAAGCAGTCTGGAAAACTTGTGATTTGGAATATCACGTGGAATAATGCAGATTAGCAAAGTTAGAGGAATTTAACCTCTCTTAACTTGAAGCAAATTAAAGTAACCTTCATCTTCTGATCACATGTGAAAACTGGAATACAAGGATAATTTGGATCCTACAACAATCTATATTTTAATATAGTGCCTAGTTTTGTCTTCACATGTCTTCGCATATATAGGCAATTTATTTATATACATTCTTACGATGCAAAAGATTTATATGGTTTTTAAAATATCATTAAACTGAAAAACACATTAGATAAAATCAACTTGGCAATATGAAAGAAAGTGGATCTTGAAGAGAAACCAGAGTAATACTAATAACCCCTTTTATTGCACTTTGGCATTCATTGGTCTTATTAACTTTTTTTTTAAAAAAATACAATTTAATGTAGAGAAGGAATGGACTTTTGAATGAAAATAGCATGGCTAAAAACAGACTATTCTCTTCCTTCCTATTTTGTGTGATTGAGTTGTCTGCAACCCCACTCTGCCAAATATGTGAAAGCTAGGATTGATTTTTAGTGATTTCCTCTTTTGCCCATGAGAAACTACAGCTTTATATTTGAGAAAGGACAAGATGGGGAAAGCACTCTTACTTCCACACTGCTTTCCTCCCTTCCCATCCCTCAGAGAGGAAAGCTCAGACTGACAAAAATACCTGGGCAGCAACTCTTGATGTATGCTGCTGTCTTGCAGATAACAGGTTATCATTTCAAATGTTATCTGATAAAGTTAAAGCATTAGACAGAATTCACTGGCAGCCTGACAGTTTCAAGGTCAAGATTCAGAAATCTGTGAGGATGACAGACAGGATTTCTAGCCTTGTCTAATTCCCTTTTGAGGGCTTGTTCTTTCTGCCTCCTTGAATTTGGAATTTATCACCACAGGGCACCTCCTCCTCCTATTTCACACCATATATCTCATCCTGTGTGTAAAAATGGGTACCCCCAGTAAACTGGCCCATCATATGGATGAAATGTTCTAAGAGCTACACTGGACCCATCTACAACCCAGTGTGAATAGGGTCTCAGTGTCAGACTGGTTTTGATCAATATATGAAAGCCAGGACTATTGATGCCTCTTAACTCTGATGATAGTAAGAGCTCTTTTGCCTTCAACAACCAGCTTCTGAGAAACTGCAAGAAGTGCAACCTGTGCACCCATAAGAGGAGCGCTGCTGCATGAGGCCACAGCCCATCTAGTCCAGCACAATCTTAAATTTGTTGAATTTTAAGGTGTTTTTAAGTGTGCATCTTGTTTTATTTGTATTTCATTTTAATCTGTATCTGTTCTTAATTTGTATCTTGTTCTAATCTATTTTAACCTGTTGTAACCTGCCCAGAGACCTTCGGGTATGGGCGGGATAGAAACGTAAATAAATAAATAAATAAATCCTGCCTCACAGAGTGGCCACCAATTGCCCATGTGCATCTCAAGCAGAGATAAGGGCAAGCCTTCTCCTGCTCTTGAATCCCAGCCTGGTAGTTCTCATTGGAGCTGGTCCATGGGTTAGGGTAGCAAGCTGTGGCTTCCCTGTTTCCCCTCCCTATGGACTGGGAATGGCCTTGGGCATTTTGTTATCAGCTTAATAAAGTGAATATCTCTCTGCTATAATTCTAAGTGATTTATTTGGGTGGGCTATTCTGACATAGAGGCACCTGGCCCATCCTCCCATCCTGAAAGATGTAGTTAGGCATCCATTCTAGTAGCCATTGAAACATCTGTCATCCATAAATTTATCTAACATGTCCTGCTTGTGGTCTGCCTGAGAGAACTGAGTGCTGGACTAAATGGGACATGGTCTGATCCACTGGGACATTTCTTATGTTTTCAGATAAATTCTAAAACAGGCCACAGGAAATCACCTCTGGTAATTCTCCTCCTCCTCCAGCACTATCACTGCACTGCAAAATGGCAATGAAGGGTGAACCCCATCCTCAGAGCTATTTTTCACATCCTACATATGGCATCTTAGAGGGCAGAGTTTGCATCTCAGGGGTGGCCTACATACCTGATTCGGGTTGGAGTGTTTTCCTGTTGAGCTCCTGAACCAATCAAGAGACAACAGTAGCTTGAAATAAAATCATTGTATTTTGCTTTCATTTTCTATCTTTAGTTCTTTGGAATAGTTTATTCCATTCTTGCTACAGTTCTGTGAAATGGATTATTTTCCATTAATTACATTTTGCTCACTTGATAATTACATATAGATATGGGTAAGAATAACACAGAATTGTTGTTCTCCCTTCACATTAACAAAGAGAGCTAATGTTGACTGTGATGTTGGTGGCCAATGAAGGTCATTGGAGATGAGAAATAGTGTTGTGAGCCATTTCCTTTGTTCAATTGTACCAGCCAGCAGAGTCACAATTGGCAGTGGGAGGGGATGCTTTAGAATACTTACTCCCAGTCTGCTAATCAAGCACTCTCAGAAACACATAGTCATGGAACAGATGTGGGCCCATGCAGAAGACATACATGACTAGCACACTTAATGTACAATTGGGGAGCAGATTTGTGAAGACCACTCACAGCATATTGGCATCATGTGGGTGTTGCCAGAGTCCTTCTATAGCCTTGAGTGTGATGTGAAGAAAGAAACGTTATGAAACTGATGAGAATTAAGAACACTGTCTCATTCCATTTAGTTGATACATTTTTGTGCTAGATTTTCCATATATAGTTAGCTTTGGGAAGGAAAGCCTTCCAGGCAAAAGTGTCCAGTGCTACAATATTTTTCTTCCCTATGCAGTGCTTTTACCCCTTGATTTGATTTTTTAAACTTACATAAGAGTTCCAAAATGATTTATTGGAAGAGACATGCTCATGAACCATGGTGATTTAATACCTTGCTTCTGGCACTACCCTTCCAGTATTTCTTGCCCCATAAAGAAAATTACATAAAGGCACCTGCATCCAGTATTGCTAATAGGAAAGGGGGCATAGAAACCCCATGTGATGAATAGATTTACCCCAAAGCATGAAAATTGATGTTAGAGTTATCCAAAAGACACCACACCATTTTTATAGCACTGTGCAGGGCAATTTCTAGCAATTCTTCTTTATTATCATCTTTTGGGAAAGTTTTTATCTACCATATGATCTGTTTACCGGTATGAATAGTAATGGACTAGACTCTTACTCTGTTTCGGCATAGACGGTTATCCTGCCTCACAGAGAAATCTAGGCCTCTGGCATTTCACATGGTGGTATGGGATAGCAAAGGTATCATTCCCTTTGGAATACTTCATCCACACTGCACAAAGCAATGTAATGGGATATGAAACCAAAATGGTACTATGTCCCACTCTCCTAGTAGACTCCAACAAGACAGTCTGCAAGTGGACTATTACTGGTATACTGTTAACAAGAGCAACAATTTGCAGTATGTAGTCATCTTTGCTTTGCACTGTTAATTCAACTCTAGTCAAGCCTGGAAAAAGCAACAACATGCAATTTTTCCTTGTCAATTCACTTGTGCACGGAATGAAATACACTTCTCAAGATTGGCTTCAGGTAAGAATGAGCTCAAGGATTTGACAAAGGTATTTCCCACCACTACCACCACCAAATTTGACTGTAATTTGATTATGACTAAACACAGTAGAACATGGTACACAATACAAGGAGAAGCTCTTCTCTCTACCCAACCATGGTTTGTGAACTTCCTTTGAAGTCCACACAGCACCAGCTAATCTTTCTTTGAACCAATCAATTTCTGACTGGATCCAAAGAAGATTTTTTGGTGGAACTTTCAAAGGAAGCCAATAAACCAGTGCTTGGTAGAGAAGGAGCTTTTGTTTCCACTCTACTGCACCATCCACTACTAGCTGAACATTTTTTAAATTCTAAAGCTAGGTATATATATATAGTGAGGCCAGTTTCTATAGTGAACCCACATTTCTAATGAGGCCAGTTTCATCTGTGGTTCAAAAAAGAGTTTGGAAGAACAATTGCATTAGTACAATTTTCATTATCCTTGGCCATGGCTAAAAATGGAGAACTTTATATGCCTGGTTTATTTACAGCTCTGAAGCCATCATATCTTTGATTTCATCATAGCATATGGACTGATGAAAGCCATTTAAATGAATCAGTGATGTTTTTCATTAACTAGGAACTCTCCTAAGCTAATTTGTCTTTTTGTTGCACGGTACCAATTGCTTCTTCTCTTTCTGGCCAAATATTATAGAAAAAGTGAAGAGAAATAAATTCGCTATTTCTGCTGAATGGATATTTGTATGATCTTGCGTAGTTTTGTGCACTTGTACTGTCTCTCTCCCATGAATATGACAGTACTGATGTGCTTGTGCTACAACAGCTAAAATGTAAAAGGTGATTTGATCTGTATTCAATAATGCACATGGAAGAATTAAATATAGCTCTAAATATAGCTCTGTATGGAGACAGGGAGCTTACAATGTGCATCTAGGACAATAAAATAGAAATTTGTATCTTAAAAGGATATTAGCTTTGTGCATTGCAACATTTACCAGCTTAACAGTACTTTGCCATAGAAGGAAGATGAATATTTTATGGGAACCAAATGTTTGATCACAAATGAAACAGCATTCAGCTGCAACAATAGCAGCAGCAGCAGACAAATTGTGAAACAAATGAAGAGCATTATGGATAGATTTTCCCCCTTTCCATTTTGGATCCCTTGTCAAAGATGCTAGATCAAATTGTCTGAGTTAATAGCTTGTTGCATCTTGTGGAAGTGCCAATAATACATCAGCAGACAAAAGTGAGAGAATAGTTTCAGCACCTGCATATATTCTTCAGAAGCAGCAAATTTGTTTCCTGATATTGTAAGCTGACAAAAATGGAAGGAAGGAAGGAAGGAAGGAATGAACACAGGCTATATTATAGGACATTTCCACATGGCATAACTTATTCCACACCATGCTTTCCAGCACCAGATAACGTAGCCCATGCAGGGTCAAACTAGCCCTAACTTGGGTTAAGAGTCATCCACAATTCAGCTTGCCCATGCCAGCCCAACCCCAATTCTCAAAGCCAGTTGTCAGCCTCCAAAGGCTGGGGACCTTTGTTCCTGACCCTTGTAAGCCAGTTTGGTCTTGTGATTAGAGTGCCAGGGTCCAATCTCATAGTCCCTGGGTTTGATTCCGCACTCCTCCATGACCTTGGGCTAATCTCAGCTCTCTTCTGAGCTCTCACAGTGCCACCCACATCACAGAGTGTCTGGTGTGGGGACAAGAACACTTTTGTAGTGTTTCCTAGTACACAGCAGAGAAGATCGTCCTGCTTTATTCCAGAATAGGTGTTTTTGTATTCTTCATATTTAAAACCAGATGATATTTGTATGATTGAGGGGCATTTTTCACATATTGTTCTTGGAGGACAAAAAATGATCAGCACTGTAATTTTGGAATCAGGAAATTTGTACCTTTCATCCAAGCTCTGGAGATGTTTACTGGAATGAAGAGATCTTTGCTTACTAGATTGAACCATGACAGCACTTCAAGTGTATATTGAAGTTCTATTGAAGGGGTTAGCTTGTGGTAGTTAAACTCAGGTATATTTAGGAGTTAGGGATATACATGAATGAAAAATTAATGTTCATTTTGCAATTGAATTGAACATCTGAAAATTCATTTGAGCATTTGCATATGTGACTGGAACAATTTATGTGACATTTTTTCTATTGAAGACGCCTTTCATCAGTAAAATACTGCAGAACTGTGAAAATTTGATTGAAATTTTGTATTTTCATGCTGGGAGCATTGTTCATTTTGACTGTCCATACATTTGTTTCAATTCAAAAAATTGCAAATTTGAACATTCAATTTTTGGAATGCAAATTCTTCCATAAGAACAACCCATCTAGTCCATTTATATTAGAAGTCCCTTGAAAATGTCCTTGTCCAAATTTCTTTCTGGATACTGAATATTTATATTGCTTCATATACTTTTAAAAATACATTAAAATTATTTAAAATCACAATATTATTCTAGTATAATATAGCTTAGATTTGAAATCCATGCCACTCTCACCAGTTCCCAATATTCCTGCTCTCCAAATCTCATTATTCTTGACCACTGGCCAAAGCAACTGGGACCGATAAGAGCTAGGATCTGACAACATCTGCAGGGTTTCAGGTCCTTCATTCCTGTTGTACAAAGCAATTTCCTTCTGCAGTCATAACTCTTCTGCTGCTTTACACTACAAATACACATATGCACTTGGTTAATACTTGGCAAAATTAATAAAAAGAAACACTCTTGATGTAAGAATAGCACTTTCTCTCTCTTTTAGAAAAATGTATATTACAGAAAAATCCAATGAAAAGGAGCACAAAATGTATATCATGCATATGTGTGAATGTTTTACATGCAGAATTGTAATATTTTATTTCTATAAAACATTCTTCAAAAATACAGCAGGAAAAAAATGAGTGTCAAAAAAAATGGGACAGTAAAGGTCTTCTCAGACCTTTTTAGGTCAATATTTTTCACCAATTTTGTGATGGATTTTGTGACCTACAGTTCTTGGAGGCGAAATTCCTTTTAATGCAATCATTGTTTGCTTATTCTGACAGTAATATTTTTTTCTTTTAAAGAAGTTTTGTTAAAGTTATTAATGTTGCCTGCTGAGATTATATATGGTAACAAATGAATAAAAAAAATACTGCAGAAACCACTTGTTTGAATTCATTTTAACAGAAATTATAATGGGAGTACCTTGAAATTGTTCAAGTGTTGGGAGATGACTGGAGACTTGAAATTCAGTTGAAATTCAATTACCCTCAGCTACCAAGCAGCCTAATTTGACTGCATAATGTAGCTGTGATGCTAAAATGTTGCCCTGAGAAACTTATGCCATTTCTGCACTGGGTATTAGTCTGGATTATATCTCAGAACAGGGATCTGCTATCCACATGCTAGTGCTGTGTTTTTATGTCATCTTTGGCATTCCAGAGTTCTTGACCTTATTTTCATCTTTGCTTCTCCAGGGTCCAGTACAAAAAGAGCTGAACTTCATCAATTTTGTGTACTGTGTGCTTGAGATCTACAGAGCTATGGGTTAGCTACCTTGATGCCTTGTTAAGGCCTTGAGGGCAAGTAAGACCAGTTAATGTACAGATTTTCACAGCTCTTTATCTCACTTGACTGGTCCTTACTGAGAGGTAAGAGGAAGTGCTGGAGTTTCTACCTACCTAAGCCTGTCACTCTGAGCATAGCAATTATCCTGCTGTGTGTAAGAGATAGATAGATTTCGTACATTTGCTCACCCATGTGAAGATCTTTGTTGAGCAAGAAAAGACTTCAAGAAACGTATATTTCCTCTGTTTTCCAAGTTATGTTCCCTCCCCTTTCCACTGCTTCCTTTCTTAATTATTTCCCATTCCTCTGTTTTCCTTCCTTACTACTTCTGTACTTTTTGAACTATATTTAAGTTAAAGAATGTCTTTCTCAAAGAGAAATTGTGGCTTGGTGTGGTTACCTCAATTCATTTCAGGGGTACAATCAATGGAACTTGATCAGGAAACCACGTGGAAAAAGCTGACTGAACTGAGGGGCTCTGACCCATATTGTCACCTCTTCCCAGATGCAAAAATGTTTGGAACTTAGCCTTATCTTCCCATGGAATTTTGCCTGTCTCTTCTTAGCAACCAAATCCTGATTGTCCAAGTAAATCCTCATCCACTGTGCCTTGCTGAATCTCTTTCTGCTTCCTTGTTCACTTAATCAAACTCTATGCAACAAAACATTTTGCTTTATTTCTGGCTAGAATATAACACAGTCACATTTATTCCTTCTCTTGCTGTATCCCAAGTGTTTGAAGTATTCTGTCATTAGTTATATGTTAACAAGTGTTTTGTTTTTTGCTATAAAGATCAGCCAAGTGTTTTTCATCCCTTGTGATCAGCTCTAATCCCTTATCAGTTAAACCAAACCAATAGTTCTAAAGATTCTGTATGCATGCCAAAAATGGTGCTAAACATATAAGCAGTGCTTGTAATACACCCACTCTCACTCTTACTTCTTAATGCACTTAGCCAGTTCCCGGAAGTTACCAGGGACCTAATGTCAAATGGATTTCAGCAGTGTCAATGTAAGAATGAATCCAAGAAAACTGGTTTTGTTACTGGTTTTTATAGAATATTGATGCAACACATTTTCTTCATGTTGGGACTAGCATTGCATTGGGAAGTCACACAGATGTCTAGAAGTCCCAGTGCAATACTAGTAGGATTTCACTGTTTATTTTTTGTCTGGAAAGAGCCTTACAATGTCTCCTTTCTCAGCAGTATCCTGGCCTAGGAAGGGCTAAACACAGCAAGTCCCACTCCTTCCTAGAATACTGGGGGTGTATCAATGTACCAATGGGTTTGTGGGAGCCCTTTTGGGTGATGCTTCAGGAGTGGTGCTGGTTGTAGCATGTCACCAAAGAGGGCCTTCCTGGGACACTTGAAGACTAGGAATGTTTGGAGGTAGAGGGTAGGCTCTAAGGGCAAGAGCCAGCCTTCAGAGTCAGTGGCTGGGACTGGGATAGACCAGGCCATCTGACATATGGCCAGCCTCTATTCCATTCCAGCTACAACACATCCCTGCATAAGTTAGGGTGCACATCTTGGACCAGGGTATCCTGTTCTGGCTCAGGATACAGAATATATACAGAGATTCCCTTAATTTTAGGAAACACAGGGTGTTTTTCCACTGTCACTAGAAGTACCCATTAATGAGTACTTAATGGCATTAATGTGCCCATTAATGGGTACTTAATGGGTACTTCTAGTGACAGTGGAAAAACACCCACAGTCAGACAATTTGCAAGGCAAATGCACATTTACTATAGGTCATTCTGCCTATATTGATACAAGCAGTTTCCAGAAGAATCTTAACAAATCATGCTGCAATTAAGAATAATTACAGATGTTCACAGACTCAGATTCTAATGTTCAGTTTGATCTAGAACTAGGATCAAACAATCTGTGAACAATTTGTTCACAATTGTTGTTGTGTTCAACCAAGGAACCCAGGGTGGGTTCAATCTGAACATGCCCCTTTCACGCAGGGGATAGACTAGTTCGAATGAAATTGTTTCACATCAAATGGTTTGATTTGAACCATCCACATCTGAGACAAATTTGCACATCTGTCGTAATCCCCCCTGCAGCTCCTACTGCAGTACAATAGACTTCCCTCCCCACTCGTTGTTCTCCCACTACCTAATCTTTTAAATGAATATCTTAGTAAATACTGAAAGTCATTTTAGTTTTCAATGACTGGTATTCATCATATCTCTTTTTTTCAGTAGCTCAGTGAACATTCATTTTCTTCTTAAAATAGAGTAAAAAGAAGGTCCTGGATCATTTCAAAATTAAGGTTACCATGCTTAATTCACTTGGACATTAGTGTACTTTGACTGCATTTCTGAAGAATGGATGAAGATGATAGTGTTTAATAATTCAGTTGCCTCAGACAGAGAGAAAAGGCTGCTTAAATACAGGAAAAACTATAAGGGAAGAACCAAACCAATTAAAGGAACTTGCAAATGATGCATGAACTGATACTAATGGGATGTTGGGTGAGCCTGAAAAAAAATCAGTGTATAGGGTGGGATAAAAATACAAACAAATAAATATAATTTTTGAAGTCCAGAACTGTACACAATATTCCAAATTGTCCGGGAAAGCTGCCAGCACACTCACAAGCACACAGCTGACAAGAGATTGCTCAGCAAAGGTACTGCCCAAACGACATCCGAAAAGAAGAAATCCAGAAACAGTCCAAGTCCAGGGTTAACAAGAGTCATACAAACAGTCCAGTCCGAGGTCAGAGCAGCCAGAAGGATGGTCAACAGGTACGTTCCAAGGTCTAGGGTTTCCAAGCAGTCCAGGAGTCAGATACAGCAGCTTTCTCTTAAGGTAAACAAATAGTTTCTGACAAAGGGCTTGGGCGTCTGCCCGGTGTTTTAACTTTGCAGATTGAGCTCACAGCTGCAGGTGATCCACATGTCTCTGTGCAAGTCTTTTTGATCGTCTTAACCCTTCCTTCTCTGCTCTCCTTTGCTTAAAGCTGGGGATCTCTAGGCTCTGCTGTTCCATGTCTCCCACATCCTGCACTTCTGCTGTGGTAAGGCTGGGCTGTTGAACCCCAGGCTCCAATGGGGCTGGGGGCTCAGAACTGGGTCCTGGCATCACCTCAGGTTCCTCCTGTACCTGAGGAAGTGAGTCCTCCTCATCCTCCTCCTGGCTGACCATGACACAAATATGGTATTCCAATCCTCTTTTGACGCCCACCTTTCCTCTACATCCTTTCCCTTTGCTGTAAACCTCACAGATTATTTCCAATACTTGTCTTTTATGTGTGAATTGTACCATTTTAGCTACCAGGAAATATGAAGAATAAAAGTTTCAGAGATTCACACATCAGATAGAAGAATCAGAATGGTAATTATCACTTCTGAAGCCTAGCATTGTTGTTTAAGAGAGCATATGATATATTTTATTTTATTTTTCCAGGACAAAGGTGTGTGTTACAATGTTAAGAATGGACACCTGACTTAAGTACATTCTTCAAAGGTTTGCTGTAGTACAACCTAAAGAAGGAGAGACAGATGGATTGAATTCACTTGTTATTGCTTCACTTCTCACAGTTGTGTTCCATATGGACCACTCTAAATGTGGTTGTTAAGATATCTGATGACAGGTTTGCATTCATGATACACTGAGTGGCTGAATCTGGTTTATGTCTTATTTTGTATGTTTCTTCTTCTGTATTTAAAAATCACATAAGTTTTAAGGTAAAGATACCTGGCAAGAATGCTTTTACTCTCCCTTGTTCTAAAATCATCTGCCTATGTTCATCTCCAGGTAGTGTTCTGGAAAGAATTAATGCAGTAAATGCAGCAAGAGATAGTCTCCATCTTACTCTAACATCTAAGATATGGAATGTCCTTTCCAAAGAGAACTGAGAATCATACTCTATTTCTAGAAGGAATTAAGTGTAACCTGTCCCTTTTGTACAGGTTTGGCTTGTTCCAGCGTGTTCCCCATACCTTATAAAAAAGGGCAGGATAAAATAAATACATAAATATTCACTATGATCACTGGCTCCTCTTCAACAGTATAGTAGCTAGTGGTGGCTTGTGGTTTTAAGAGCAGCTGTGGGCTGGGTAATCACTGATTGCACAAACAGATGCTACACCCTATGGTCACCTGCCTTAAAGCTATGAGCTACCACTACTAGCAGTCTATCTAGATGCTGCATGATACCTGCAGCACATCACTGCAGAGTCAAAAAGCCCATTACTCATTGCAAGAAGTGCTGATCTGCCCACTTGTTGAAGTTATCCCCAGTGCAGGAGGGTGTGGGCACATCAACTAAAGATTCCGTATAAAGGATCCTGTCTCATTCCTCAAACTGATACCTTCTCTACCTGAGTCCTTCATTCTCCAAGGCAGTGAGTCCGGGAGCTGCCCATCATGGACTGGGATGGCCCTATTATATCCCTCAGCAGAAGGCCAGGGTAAAGAGGTGTGACTTCACCATTTGTCCAAAATGGCTGACAAACCTTGGAGGGGAGATTATGGCATAATCTGGGGGCTACAACTGAGAATGTCCTCCCACATGTCCCCACCCTCCTAATTCCTGCACATTGTGGAATTGCCAAGAGAACCTCATCAGCAGATCCTGGGGCATGGGCAGATCTATTTGGGGTGCCCTTAAGAGTTGTTTATCCTGCTTTGTGCAAAGACAGTGGATGCTGTCAGGTACCCCAGTGCTCTTCTCAGAGTACTATATGGTGCCAGGTACCTGGACTTTTACCTTCTATGTTCTTGGGGGTTCTTCAGTGCACAAGGAACAAAGAACTATTAGGTGCCTAGGTGCAACTTTCAGGGTGGGGGGCAGAAGCAGGACACTTCTAATGCCATTTGCTGGGATTCAAGAGCAGGAAAAGGTTTGCCCTTGTTTCTGTTTGAGATGCCCATGAGCATTTGGCAAGCCACTGTGTGCAACACGATGCTGGACTAGATGGGCTGTGGCCTGATCCAGCAAGGCCTCTCTTATGTATGTTCTTATGTTCAACACCCACAAAACACATTTGTCCACCAATCGCAAAAAAAAAAAAAAAAGGATCCTATATATCCCATTACCAACTCCACCTACAGAAGAATGCATACATTGACCATGCTACATAGTCTCGTGGCAAAACATCTTCAGAATAGAGCCAAAGTTTGAGATTCCCCAATAAAGCAAGATATGTCCACTCACTCTCTAATCAATGGCAAATTGTACAAAAAGTAACTGAAGAGAAGTCAGTCTGCAGAATGTGCTTCAGTCAAGGACTGTGTAAACCTTTAGACTTTCTATTAACTTTGCAGTCTTGTTTATTTTCACCTGGAAAATAATTTTATATACTTATTCTTTCTGACCTTGGAATTTCAAAGACTGCCACAACATTGATGTTCGGTACACTAACAGCTGGAACTTTTATTCATTGTTCAACTATATGATATTATTATGGAGTTGTATTAGGTTAACTATGATGAGTGTATATATTTGCCATTGATAATGTGTTGCCACTTAAAGGAGTTCTTTGATGGATTTATGTTACTGGAATAACACCCTTGTATACTGAAGCCTAAATGAAGCAACACAGACAGATGGAAATAGCCTGCTATTTCATTTCAATTAATACCAAATGAAATGCTAGCCTGTTATGAATGATCAGTGAAGTGGTGCAGTGAAAGACAATGAGTCTGGCTATGCATAAATTATAAAGCACATCAGAACAGTTTCATAGTGTAGTGATCATACATAAATGTGTGAATTTTCAGCTGATGTACTATACATCAGGTGCCTGTTAATCTGTAGTACTTCACTTGTAATTGCAATGCACACTGTGAGTTGTAAAGTGCATTTGCCTCTCTGATGTGGCCACCTTAGACTACATTGGAGGAGGGACAAGAATGTCTTCAGCATGGATGAATGGACATGGCCTTTTAAGTATTGATAGCCAATTGGAATTGGTAGCCTAAAAAGGTTTCAGTCAGGATTGGGTGTCACCTCTTACTTGTCACATAATTTCCCACCAAAAATAGAAATACTTAAGTACTCTGGTGAATATTATAATTTTGCACTTAAGTGGAATATAATAATTTATTTTGATCTTAGGTGATCTTAACCTGCATTCACCTTATGCCACCTCAAAAACTGATGCCTCTTCCTAATTCAAGATTTTACATTTTTTAGTTGGATTGCGTGGAGAGCTTTGTAAGAACACAGGCAGGAAATATAGCAAAGCTTTGTTTGATCAGAACCATGGCCTTTCTTTCCACTTCATGCACTAGTTTGTGAATGATAGACTTTCTATAAAAAACCCTGTATTTCTTCCCCATGTGTAGTATGGACATGAAAGTTACATCAGAAGATGTTTCTGATGCTTATATACATACACATACATAAATCTAAAAAGCTTCAGAATCTTACATTTTATTTTCAAAACTCCTAATCATACTCTAGTGTTTCTGTATACCCTTGTGTGTTTTTGTTCCAGTACTAAGCATATGGTTATTTCAACCGCATTTTTCATATTTTATATATATTAATTTATCTTCTGTGTCATTTGCAATGTTTATATTGTAGCTGTTTAGTCTCTATAAATTCAGCAATGTTCCCCATGCCCATGGGGCTTGATGGAAATAAATTTAGATGAATAAATAATAAATGATCCAGGACAACTGCTTTCCAGTCTGCATAAATTCCCATAAAACTCTGCAACAAGTATATTAAAATTATATTATTTCACACAATCCCCAAAAATAATACTAGTAATACCATGGCTGTTATATATCATTTACATGGAGCTATTAATGTGCGTAAAGCTCTTATACAGATTCATAAGAGACAAGAACCCAATGCAAAACATGTTTAAATCCAATTAAGCTTTAATCTCTGCTAGGACTATCTTTTTGCTTCCAGTCCTTGACCCCTTTCAGCCCATTTCATTCATTTCCTCTGCTTACTGTGTCCTTTCTGATTAGAATACAGAAGAAAGCAAATGCTTTTTCCTGCTCTGTGCATAAGCCTTTCCCCAATTGACTATCTGCACAATCTTTTCTCTATGTTTAATATAAGGAATAATACTCCATGGTCCTTATAATGCTCCTACACCAACAAAGGATACAGTCTTTGTTCTTAACTCATAATATTTCTTTATTTACAATATGCAAATTGTATAGCCTGCATAGATCTGACTGTTAGATTGAGTGGGGTTGGGCCCTTCCCGGTATTCTGTTGAACTCCAAGCCCTAGTCACATGAGATTTCAAACTCCAATTATATTTTTAATGAGGCCTTGTGATACCAGTCATCTTCTCACATGTTCTGGAACAGAGTGCATAGCTTCTTACCACTGCTGAGAAATTTTGGGAGCTTTTGTGATTCCAAACATCTTCAACTTAGGATGCATGTAGGCTTTCATGGCCATATTCAATCATATTTCTATCAGTTTTGGGACTGTTGTGCCATTTTCCAGAGTTCTTCAGATATCGCTGCAATATCCAGCTTCAGAAGATTTGACTTCTAGAAGAGACAAAAGTGATTGGTATTTTCCTAGATCTTGTTTTCCCTTCTTATATAAATTTGTTGTTGTTAGTTTGAGTTGTTTTCTGGTGTTGTTAATGAGGCATTGGTCTTTTCCTGGCTGTGTAATCTGTTAATGCTGTCTCCTTTGATGGAGGTGTTAATGGTGGGCGGTTAAATCATTCCTGTTGGTTATTTATTAGGATAGTCCATGGAAGTGACTGACAGATGGGTAGTGTGGTTGCTGACCTTGGCTATGAATCCTTTTTAGTTTCTAGTCTGTTTAATTTGTGTGCTTTCTCTGCTGTTGCCTTGTATTGTTTGCTTCTGTATAGGGCTTCCAGACATTACTGAGATCTCTGTTAAAAGTTATGAGAGTGTTGGGTGCTTCCACACTGGCTGCATAAACCCCATTAAAGACACATACAGGACACATGGAAAACTTACCTTCCGCACTGGAGGATGGATGAGGGACCCTTCCAGGTGGCCAATTTCACACACTGGTGCATGAGATCTGGCCTTAATGGGGTCTCGCCATTGAAAAATCCATTCTTCATGAAAACCCGGAAAATTAGGTCTGCAGTCTGCCCTCTTGAGTCGATCCGTTTGGAAGCAAGACACTTCCACACATGGGGAGGTAAGGGGATGGATGTGCCGGAGGCTGCCATCTTCGGAAGGGTGGAAGTAGGCCAGTCTGCCTCCAGAGCCCCTCTCCCACACACCACGCATCGGCGGAAACACATGGTGACTGGCAGCATTGGTGGTGCGGGAGTCCGGCTGCATTTGGGAATGGGTGCTGTGGCCTCTGTGCAGCATCCAGAAGATCCGGCCCTTAGGATCTGTCCTTCCCATGCGTGTACAGATACAGGAGGCCTCTTTGGATGGGTCATCGGGAAACGGATTTTCTTTAACCCGTTTTCTGGTGGCCAGCACGGAAGCACCCTGTTGTTTTATTTCAGTGGCTTCTCTGATGGCCAGTTCATGGAATCCTTTTACTTTGGCTGTTGCTTCTGGGCATTTTTCAAGTAGGGTTTTGTGATTTCCTGACCATGCATGTTCTGCTAACTTCTGACTTGTCTGTCTGAATGTTCACATTGTCATCTTTCATGTTCACATTTCAGGCATTTTGTAACTTTGATGAACTCTGCAATTCAAGTTAGCATGCCTTAGGAGATGCAAAGGCAGCACAGGAACAGATCCATAGTGAAGTCCTTCAACAGCATCTTCTGGAAGATTGTCAAAAGTAAAAGACATTATTCATTTAGCACCATTCTTTGGGGGTGGAAAGTCACTTGGTCTGTGTCTCTCAGCAATCCCAGTGCAATGCAGTGCAGTGCAGTGGTGGCATTGCCATTTGCCATATGTTTAAGTCTTTGACATCTTTGACTAAAAATAATAAATCAGTGAATTAGATAGGATCTCTAAGGTCTTCAAATCTAACCTCCTACCCAATGCAGAATCCTCCAGACCAGGACAGATCAATATCCTTCCTCTATCTGAAGATTACAAGTGAAGAACTTATCACTCCATGGAGTAACCTATTCTACTGTCTGACAGCTCTTACTGTCAGATCCAATCCCCTACAGTGTTACTTCCCTTCAGGTATCTTAGAAACTTTCAGTCATCTCTTATTTAGGCTTAATATATCTCAGTATATTAAGTGTTTCCCATAAGATTTGTTTTCTCATCCTTTTATCACTTTGGTAGTTTTCCTTTGAACTTGTTTCAATTTGCCAATATCTTTTAAAAAAAAAAAAGAGGTGTCCAAAACACCTCAGTTGAGATAATTACCTTAGCATCTTGAATGTTGCAAAGTGTTTGTACTTTGTATCTGACTATTTGCTAGTAATTTTCATTATTTATAAATAATTTTCTATTATTTTCAATGGGCATTCAGCTGGTGTTTCCCCCATAGAAACAATAATTATGCATTCATAAATCCACAAACTGCAAGTTTTTTAGGTACCAAGACCTCACGAATATGAAGAGATGACAGCTAGTATTGAACATCAGCTGTCAACCATTCTACAGGCTTCAGTCAGGAGTCTCCTACTGTGATTTGTCAAGAACTGGATCAGAGACACTTTACATGCAGCACATATGGTACTTGTCTGAGCAATGCTCCTTTCCTTTCACATATTTGTCAACCTTGTGCCCCAAGATCTTTTACAAGAACTGCCATCTTCCTCATCTGTCAACATCAGTGGACAGGTATGATAGGCTTAATATCACTGCTAGTGCTAGGCCCTTGTTAATATGGGATGATATCCTGAATTCACATAGCAGTTGGACTCAGGAATTATGTAGCTCCTATACTATCTTCAAGGACAATCCCATGAAAAGTGTGGCATGAACAAACATACACTCATTTCTACTCTCTGTTAATAAATTGAGGATGTATCTTCACTTACCAGTAAGGCATTTGGTTTCTAGGCATGTGGAGGATGCACCATGGTCTGCCGCTGAAAAAAGAAAGCTCTGTATCTATGTTTGTGAGCATTTCTAGCAGCCAGTAGGGTATCTCCATGAAGGGCATGAAATATCAACCTGAAAAAAATGGTGCTTCAGCTTCAGATAGTGATTGCAACTGAAAATGGGGCTGCCAGAAATAGAGATGCTGTAACTGCCACCTCTTATGGTAAGTGGAGACACAAACTCATACAGTGATTGGTCAGTTTGGTTAGAAAACACAAGCTCTTTAACAGGGTAACTGCACAAAATATGGCTACAGACTTAATGTCTTGCTTAACTAAATCTAAGTTTGTGCAAAGTATTCAAGACTCATTTTTAGCCCACAATACCACACTGATTGGTGGGATCTAGTTGGAGGTAAGGATGGACAGCCCTCTCAATTCAGCAAGTCAAATTAATAGCATAGGTGCCATCAGAGAAGAATATTGTCACTCTCTGGTCCAGGTGACATAGCCTAACTGCATTAACATGGTGGAATGTGGAAACACAGTACTGGGGTGAAGGAAATTTGGCTCAACAATGTCATTAAGATGTCATGTTAATCTTTGTTTAAAATAGAGCAGGAGATTCAGGTGGCAATATTAAAATCCTTCATAAATGGAGACAATGGATGCTATTAGAAATACGAAAACATGTATACAGATCTTAGTTATCGCCTATAATTCCACCCCCACCCCCAATTACACTTCTTCAATCAGGTTTGCTAGTTTATTGGAATTCAGTTTACCTCCACTAGAGCTATTGTGAATTTGGTCTTTTTAAAATCCCCATTCAAATAATCTGTCTGATCTCTTTTCTTTCTTTTTTTAAAGGAAAAACATTGTCATATATTCAGGCTTAAGCATTTCTATTAAAGCTGCTAGAAATTCAGCAAGCCTGTAGTACGTCTGCCTCTTAATTGCACTATTAATTACTGTCTACTGACAGACACAGAAAAGATTTAATTTGATAACTGTGAAGATGAAAACTCAGTTGTGGTCATTGTGGTATAGTGTATGGAAGGATTGCAACAGAGCAATCCCTGTTTGTTTGTTTTTTAAAAAATGGGTAAAAAAAATTTGCTGGGTTAAAAGGTAGAATCATTTCTAACTACAGACATGTCATGGATGCCATGATGAAATTTTTCAATGCTATCGGTGCTGGAAGGAGAAACTGAACCATATGAATAATGCGGTAGCACTCAGAGCCCAAGTACATTCATTCTCACTTTCTTTTTCAAGCATGTCAGGGTTGCCATTATATCCATACACAAAATCACAAAGGGCTTGTCCAACTAAAAATATTCCGAAATTATTCTGAGGTCGTCTTGGGAACGTCCTAGAACAGGCTACATGCAAGACCATATGTGTCAAAAAAAAAAAAACCCACTTAGCAATTGTACTGCTTCCAAAATAGGGAGCTACCATGTATTGTTCTGGGGTCATGCGGACACTCCCGGGTTATTTGGGGTGGAGCTTGGTGGTCATAGTATTAGCAGGCAGGGTTTCACCTCTGCTCCCTGTTCCTGCCACTTGGGGATTTCTTTAAATAAACGGCTACAGTTATTACACACACACCCTTCCCTGATAGCAAGTCTGGGACCTGAATTGGGAGAGAATTTTGAGCCAGTTGTGAGTGGGTGGTGCCCACTATCATGTTCACTGTAATGCAGATGTGCGCACCTCTGCTAACCTGTGGTGGCCAAGGAAAAGGAATGATCTGCTTTTAGTTATGCTTTTAACTAGCTTTTGGTTATGCTTTTAACTGTGGCAGCCAAGGAAAGGAATGATCTTTGTGTTCATGGAGGTGCAACTGAGGTGTTTGCCTGTTATTACTGCAGTGGGCAGGACGGGTTATGGTGACGTCAACCCGGCTTCCTATCAGGGGACAGGGTGGGTGGGGAGAAAAAGATGCAGGTTCACGTTGCGGCTTGCATGGGGACAGACACATACAATTTGAATCTGCGTTGCCCCAAACCACATGGGGACGTTTTATTGCAAGTTAGAACACAGATTTTTATGACACGCATCACAAGCGAAGCAACAGGCTTCCATGGGGACATGCCCAAAGTGTCTCACTAACTGTTAGATCTCTCTATTCTGATCTCAGTGAACATCGTTGTTGCCTTCCCATCATGGCACTAGTCACAATGGTGATCAGCTGAAAAAAAATTACAACCAGTAAAGTAGCCTATCATATAATGTTTGAGTGCCGATCCTGTGCCATTTCTAATACAACATCCTATCAGATGCAGCATTCTACTGGGAAGTATGGCCTAATAGTGTAGTGGGGCTACTGGTTCAGTTTAGACACACCCAAAGACCCATATAATCTATTTCTAGAATCTTTTTCTAGAAATCCCATATAAGGATTTCTAGAAAAAATACATGCATAGAGAAAAGAAAAAGACAGTTTTCTAGAGAACATAGCTAAGAATGACACACTGAGCATTTCTTCATGTTCCCTTCCCAATCTGAACTTCCCCAGGAAGGGGACACCACCTCTCCCCCTAAGGTCAACCAGCCTTTCTCTGCATGCTGGCAAAATGAAAATTGCCGCCATTATGGTGGCAATCAGAGCACCACAGCAACAGTGCCAACACACTTGTGTGGCCCCCCATTCTGCAGCAACGAGGCAACCCAGCACTATCTGTGGCTGTGCCACCCCTCCCCCGGCTCCCACTGATCTGGTGGCAAGTAGCATAGATGTAGAGCAGTTAAAACTACTCTGCATCTACATGCTCTGAGGGACATGATGTGTACACAGAGCTGCAGCTGGGGAGGATGCAGCTCCACAAAACATACACATGTGTGCAGCACCTCCCCCAGAATTCCCTTAAGATTCTAATGTGGACAGCAGGCCCCTAACCTAAGATATATTCCAGAATAAGCCTAAGTGCAGAAAGGCCTCAGATCATAACAAGAAAAATGTAAAAAACACATATCAGTATAAAACATAGCCTGGCAGGACACCAATAACAGAAAGCTAAGCATCAAAGACCTAGATGAAGAGGTATGTTTTAACCAGGCACTAAAAAGCATACATACTTGACATACCTGTAGTAGGAAACTGTTCCAAAGTCTGGGACCCCTTTTGCATGTCATTGCCCCTCACACATCTGAAGCAGGATGGACAAGAAGTCTTCCCCCATGTTTATATGAGAGAGGGCATTCCAGACAACCAGAGTCCAAGTCTTTTAGGGTTTTACATGACCCCATCCAGAAGGGTGATATATAGTGCTATTATGCCAGGGTTGCGGTGGGACTGCAGGAGAAGAAATAGTTACAAAATGTATTCAGAAACATGTCTTAGTTAACAAACAAACAAACAAAAACCCTGTTACTACAAGCAGTAAAAAACAAAAACAAAAAAACTCCCTGAGGAGGATCAGAAATGACTTAGGGTGCCTCTCCACAGGGGTGCTGAAGATCCACAGACCGGAAGCTGATTCAACATCCCTGTGAAACTTCCAGTCATCAGTCTGGTGAACCCAAATCCCCTGCACAACAATGTTGAAGCCACTGTGCATCTTTGATGGTGTCTGGAAGCAACCTTAGAAATGGTTTCATGAATATTCTACACTAGAAAAGAAAGACTAGAGATGGAATGAGAACACGAGGGCCACACACTGTCTCTGAGGTCTTTCTGAGGAACTCCTGAGCTGCTTTTTAAAATTATCATTATGTGTGATCACAGCTCAGTGGCTTCAGTGATGGCTTCCTTTACATTAGTGTGCCTTGAATTGCAACTTTAAATTTCTTTGTTTGCTTCCGCTATTTCTCAACCAAAGTTATAGGACTTGAGTTTCCACTAACATTAATTTACGTTAATGTAAATCAATAATTCTACTCAATTCAGATCAAAGAGGGCTTAAGGCAGTGATTTACAGGTCTTTAAGAATTGTTTAGTTCCACCAAAGTACCAATTGAAGTAATCTGTGAACTTCCCCCTAGGGGCACTACTATTGCTGTGAGATTCTCATTCAGGGATGCCAGCTGGATGCTGGAAGCCATGTATGGCATTTAGCCCATTATTAAGCTAATGTGTTCAACTCGGGCAGGATTATTATTACAATCACTTCTACTGAAAGGCCGTTTCTCAGTGGTAGACTGCATGTCTTGTAGGCAAATGTCATTACACATTCTTAAGAGCTGATTAAAGATAAGAATCAGAATTATATACAGTTTCTACCCTCCCAGTGGTCCAGGCTTCTAGAAAAGCATGCAGTGCGTGTGGTATAATGATATACAAGAAATTGGATTCCTGCTCAGTGTCAAGCACATTTCTGAATTTAAATAGAATTTTGTTTGTATGAAATGGTGCAATCCAAGTATACAGAATTTGCATTCTTTCACATGTTGCATCTTTACGCGTGTGTGTGTGTCCACTGCTTTCACATGTGATTTTCTCTCTGGGATTGAAACTGGAGAAATGTATCTTTATTTTATTTTGAAACTGTTTGGGGGTCTGCCTGTTTTTCTGTAGAGCAACATCTAGCTTCATTTTGAAGTGTTTTTTTTTTCTTATTTGCCTTTGTGGAGAATTTTTTTTCTTTTCCAGAGCAAATAAATAAACGAGGAAAGCAACTGGACATTAATATGTCTTTGAACATATAAGCCCTCATAATAAGACTTTCCAAATTGCTTTCATGTAGAGATGTGCACATGGTTTTGAGTTTGTCTGAAACTGGAACCCATTTCAAAATTAAGTGAAATGTTTTGGTCAGAAGGAGCAATGTTTCAGATATCCAGCCACAAATAACAACGGGAAGAAGTGTTATTCCAAGTGGGATGAGAGGACAGGTTCCACAGTGTGAGGTGGGCACTATGCCTGTTATTTCCTACCCACTTCACAAAAGAAATGAGCCATCAGTCAATTTACACCTCAATAAGAGAGAGGTGAGGAGTGGCTTTGGCTCAGTGAGATGGTAAACTGCCTAGGAAGCAGAGGGTTGCTGGTTCAATCCCCAAACTCTCCCCAGAAGTAGGTAATGACAAACCACTTTAAGATACAGAAGTGTTCCATAAATACACCCATGCAGTCAACCAGGAGTTGCCCATAACTTGATGGTATTCAACACCAAGAAGAATATTGATGAGAGGAAGAATCAGGCAGCAAAGAAGCTAGGATGAGGGAAGTGAAGTGGAGAGAATAGGTTAAGAAAACTGGAGCGAGGGGAAATCCAAAAACCATAATTCTGACTTCTGACTGCAGTCAGAAGAAAAGGAAACAAAGTGCACCCAAACTCTGAGTTTCTGATATATTATTGGTCTGAGTTATGCTTTTCAATGTTTAGTCAACAATAGAGTTGGCTTTTAAAGGCAGTTCACCTCCTGGTACCATCAGGGCTAATAGCTGTTGATAGTCCTGACTTCCATGAATGGTTCTAACACCTTTTTGAAACCATCCAATCTGGTAGACAGCAGTGCATATCATCTCATGGCAGTGAATTCCAAACTTTAACTATTTGTTATGCAAATAAAATAAAATAAATATTTTTTGTCAGTTCTGATCCATCCAGAATTCAGTTTCAATAGGGGACCTCTCGTTCGAGTATTCTGAGAAAAGGAGAAAAATATCTTTCTATCCACCTTGCTTATAATATGCATAGTTTTTTATATAGCCTCTATTGGGTCTCTCCTGTTTCTTTTCAAATAGTCCCAAACATTGTACAAAAGTTCCCCCAGTCCCTTCATCATCTTAGTGTGTGATCACACAGGTGGTCTGTTTGGGTATCGATTTTCTGTGATTGCCCAATCTATGGATGGGGGGCGGGGAGAGACACACCATATCAGACAGGTTTTTTTTAAAAAAAAAGTGACTAAAAGTCTCTTATCAGAGCTCTTCTTCCTCGTTGCCTTTCTAACTGACTTCACATTGGCTACTGTCATCCTCCGTTTCTCTGGGACCTGATTGGTCAGTAGCTGTAGCAGGCTGGGAGTGGCTAGGAGCCTCTATAGGCCTCCCACCCTATCAGACTCAAACTCTTATGATTCACTCCAAGAATTACTGGAAGGGGCAGATAATCAGAAGTTTGAGGATGAGATAAAGTTTTATAACAAGGGACATTCTTCAGCTTTTATGTGAACACAGCTTTAGTCACCCTCCTCTGAATCTTCTTCAGTTTCGTTCTTTATGAGACACAGTGACCAAGGCTGTATACAATATTCCAGATGTGATAACACCATCAGTTTTTATAATAGTGTTATAATATTAACATTTGTTTTCAATGGCACTTTTTATTATTCCTAAAATTCTATTGGCCTTTTTTGTTGCTGTTTTTGTTGTGTGTGTTTTTTACAATGGATACACACTGTGTCAGTTATTTCAGTGAACCATTACTCCAAGATCTCCTTCCTGATCAGTCACAGGTCCTATTCACACTTACCTCTCCGGAGTAGCTCTGGATGCTCCAGGGTAAGTGCATCAGATCTCTGCAGTGCCGGTCACCATCCTGCAGCATCCAGAAGCATCTGCCAGCAGCCCCACAGCTTCACCAGAAGCTGCTGATGAGCTCCAGGATGCAGCATGTGTGAATGTCATGTGGGATTGGGACAGCATGGCTGCAGCTATGCAGTTGTGCACTGTGTCACTATTGCCATGGCAATATCCTGGTATATGCCAGATGTCATTGTGGCTATTGCCATGGCAGCCTAGCTGAGTCAGGACTGACCATCTACACTTCAAACCCTGGTGTTCAGATTTGGGACTGCACCTGGACTTGAAGTGTGGTGGCATCCTGGTTTGTCCCATCTTAACTTTATTATTATTATTATTATTATTATTATTATTATTATTATTATTATTATTATTATTATTATTATTATTATTATTATTATTATTATTATTATTATTATTTATTTATTTATTTATTTATTTATTTATTTATTTATTTATTTATTTATTTATTTATTTATTTGTATTTCTATCCCGCCCTATACCCGAAGGTCTCAGGGTGGGTTACAATATTATATTAATCTTAGACAGGTCCCTGCCCTCAGGCTTACAATCTAAAGAGACAAGATACAAAAGGAAAATGGTGTGGGAGGGAACAGGGGTGCTCTGGCGGCAGCAGAGTCCTTGCAAAGGTAAAAACTTTTATTTTATTTTCCTCCTCCATTCCCCACAGGCAAGATTGTTCCTTCATGGCCCACCTGGAGGCAGTTGGGAGGGAGGGGCCAATGCTGGGAGCTTGATGGAAGGTGCTCACCCAGCTTGAACTGGCCTGCAGTCAGGTTTGATCTATTCAGCATATAGATCAGGATAGTTAGGATATTTACTCAAATGTGTATCACTTTATCCTTGATCACATTGAATTACATCTGCCATCTCTGGTTTACCTGGCTGTGGTCAGAAACAGTGGGTGGTCTGGAGCAGTAGTGTCTGCTCAGCAACGCTGGTCCAGACCAGTCCCAAAACTCACATGAGCTTCAGGGATAGGCCTCCGAGGTCTCTGACACCTAGCTTTAGTAATTTTACTAATAAGATCTGTTTTGTGACTGCAGAATATGCTACACGTTTGTCAACACTATATAATGTAGAATTTGCCAATCTGCTTATTTCATGTGCTGTTATCAAGAAATAGGATCAAATTTCAAGGTTCTAAATGCGTCCTACTATGTAATTTTGCTGATGGACTCACCAAGCAGCCTTTTAAGAAATGGTATGTGATATATTTAAGAACTAACCATACATAAATTATTTACCAGCACAGAATGAGATTGTTTTTTTAAAAAAATCAAAAGGCACAAAATTTATATCCTAAGGACAATATTTTGAGGAAGATGCTGATATTTTAGACTCTTCAACAGTTTATGGGGAGGGGGAAAATGAGTTTCTGAATAAACCTTAGTTATTAAAAGTAGAAAATTCTATATGAAGAAAATCTGTTAAATGTGACTTGAGGTGTCATTTTGTGACAAATACATTCTAATTTTACTACAAAGTATATTAAAGAGCGTATTTAACCAAAGTATGGCAGCTCAGCAGGTAGGGACACAGCTGCTTCATAAATTGCAAGAAACAGATTTATCAATACCCCAGCAGTGAGACAGGTATATCTGCCGACAGCAGTAGCATCTAATTAATTGTCTCATTGTCCAGTGTTTTTGCCCTCTACAACAATAACATATTCTAATGTTCAAAGGCTTTCAGGTTGCTATTTTTCCCCACACACAAAAATAAATAATCAGAACAAATCTGGGTCAGGCAAACCAATTTCTCTAAGCATTTTTATTCCAAATAGCAAGACATTTACCTGAAAGCTGTTCATTGGCTAACATCAGTGGATCAAAGAATAGATTCTAATCCAAACATGGCTTCCAGGGAGAATCTCAGTATTTTCACTGCCACCCTCTGGTCCAAATCAATGGGCTGCCAGTTATTATACCAGCATCTCCAGTGTTGTTGCAAATGGTTGGAAAGGAGGAACAATTAAACATATCCCATTTTGGCCTATTTATCCCCTTTCCCCTGCCTTTGACATAATGGTGGTGGTGCTGAAATTTCTGTAGCAGATGGAGGATAGAAAACCAGGCCTAGTACTATGAACAGTGGTACTTCTTGCAGATGCCTCATCAGTGCTTGCAGGTATTACAGTTTGGGGCACCAATGCAGAGCTCAAACTGTGTTCACATCATGCTTCCCTTGGGCTGGTGAAATTAATATTTAAAGTATTTTTTTTTAATACACACTATATCTACCACCCAACAACCTGTGCCAGTTCTCTCCAAACATTTTCAACTTAAAACAGCTTTGATCTGAATCTTGACCTCTCCCTCCTTCCTGGTTCTCAACACAGTTTCCTTGGAACCAAACCATAAAAAAGAAAAGAAAGTAGTCAACAACCTTTGAACAGGCAACTGCCAGAATGTGAATCAGCCAACTGCAAAAGACAACCCAGTCAGCAATAGGATATATCTTGGGGTGTTTTTCCACTGAGCTCCTTTGATCCAGATCTAAGAAGATCCGGATCTAAGGAATGAGTACTTAGAATGAATTGCCCAATATGTTTCCATGGGAGGTCTAGCACCCAATAGCAATGGGTACTACCCTGCCTGCTGTGGAAACACTGGAGCACCCATGTGCAAATCCGGATCTACCCACAAGGGGTCTGCCTGTCACCCCAGGTGTTTTTTGGGGGGCAGGGGGTGCAATCTCCGAAGTTGCCTTTGGAGATTAGCAAAGATTCCGGAGTCCCTCCGAAGTTGTCTTCGGAGATTAGCACAGGCTTTGCAGAAAAAAACCCTTGTGAGAGCAATGCCACTGTCAAAGGCTACAGAGGATCTTTGAAGTTAGGGACAGATCGTGATCTGCTGCTAATTTCAAAGATCCTCCGGAGCTCTTAACAACAGCATTGCTCTCGCAAGGGGTTTTTCTGTGAAGCCTTCACTAAACTCTGAAGGCAACTTCAGAGGTACTCCGGAGTCTTTGCTAATCTCCAAAGGCAACTTCAGTGGGACTTCAAAGGGACTTCCGAGGGAGTTCAAAGTTTTGATTTTGGGGCACCCCCCCATGGGTGCCCCTCCCCTAAGCCTTCTCTAGACCCCATTGCCCAACTGCAGTGGAAACAGGCTTCCTATAATCTGGATTTTATGGCTGAAGACCCATTGTAGACCCCTTTAATGGGATCTACACAAAATCCAGATTATAGGGCCTGTAGGACCGATATGATCCGGATTTCCCTAGAATAGGTGGAAACAAATGTGTCTCTAATCAGGTTTGTAATGGAAATGGGGTCGTCTGGCTCTCAGCCAAATGGGTCCTTAATGGGTGCTTCAATGGGTACTTAGTGCTAGTGGAAAAACACCCTAAGTATTGTGACTGAGAGCAGAGATGTGACTTTTTAACTTTGCTCTGCTATTAGAATAGCTCATCAAATGCAGTTGCTAATCACCATAGAAATGGCTCAACATGCATGGCCATTGCTACAGTGAGGCAGATGTTCCTAGATGGGAATGTTTGCAGTTCACCAAGACCCAAGTAGGTCTGGATGAAGTTTGAGATGGGCTGGCACTCTTAGTGTGAATGCTAGCCACTGTCCCTGATCTTAACTGCTGTGAGATACTTTCCCATGTCAATTAAGTAACTGATTAACATAATGGCGGCATCAGCCATTTCTATGTATTGCTTGGATGACAAAAGGTAACTTCTATGCAGAGACAAAGTTTTCTATTATTATAGCATCCGTCTTCATCTTATGTTCAAAGTTACATGTTGAATCCAAAGCTACTTGTACAGTGACAGAATCTATTTCCCATCCTCTTCAGCTCAGTTCAGGGCACCTTGTTAAAATGGAATAGCAAATCAATTCTATATTGTTACAAGGATGAGTTTACAAAGTCAGGAGGTGTTGCACTCAACTCAAAAGCCTCTTTATAGTTTTGATTTACCTCTGATGTTTCCAATTCACATATTCTTCCATAATGTAGATCTATACCTAATGAGGCTCTCACTGCTGCTATTTTCAAAACCCATTTGTGAACCTGGTACAGTGATTAACTAAGATACACACGCAGAGAGAGAGAATCTGTAGCCTGATTTTTGTGGACAGGCTAGTGTTGCTGCTGTAGAAGTAACTTTCAGAATGGAATTTTGCTTGAAGTCAAATGATCATAGGATCAATTTTCAAAAAGCAATCTGGAGAGAAAAAAGCCATACACAAAAAAATTGTATTGCAAATTTAATTTAAATAGAACTCAGAGAAAACAGCATAATGAAAAAATATTTTCTTGAAAATATTCTCAAAAAATATTTTCTTGAAAATATTCTCAAAAAATATTTTCTTGGTTCCATATTTGTTTTTAGTTTACAAAATGGGCTGGAAGAATATAACTGGGCATGAGGACAACTGAACAGGGGTAGAATTAGACTTCTCAATGTATCCCTAAACATAAGAGGTTTGTCTGAAATTCTGAAGATGTCATATCTGCTCTCTTCTGTGCAAACGATTATCAATTTATTGGTTCACTTTGCTCTGTTTTGTGCTGACAGATAGCTCCATGTTCATCTGCTTGGCAGCAGTTCCCATGACAACTGCCTTGGTTCTCCTCTGTGGGTGTCTGTTTTGGATTTTGATCTAAGGCTGTAACAGCTGGCGGTCATCCTGCAGGCTAAATTAAATAAAGACTTCATTGATTTTACTGCCCTCATAAACTCTCTTTTCTCTTGTTCCTGTCATACACATACACCCTTCTGGCACACTGGTAAGAAATATCCCCTAAACCATGCCTCTTCTAATATGCACTCCAAGAAGGCATGTGAATCTCACTAAAGATAATATATGGTCAACAGTGTCTAAAATATATGCCTGTTGTTTCTGTGACATAAGGACCTTGTTTGGAAGCTTCCGCCCAAACCTAACTTCTGATTTTAAGTAAAATAAACTACACATTTCATATATGCTAATATCCTATTTTCCTTTTCCATTTTAATATATTCTGTGTGGCATTGCAAACGGCATGGGGATGTGTGTATTGCTTTTAAACCAGACCTTGCCAGAGAGGAAGCTTGTTCAAAATACACTCTGGCAAGGTGATATCTTTGCAACCATAACAGAGTGGATCAAGAATGCTTTCTGAATGCAGTGAACTCCACTGAATTTCTTTGCTGAAGTGCACAGAGAGACGAAATAAGGAAGACAAATCAACCATGTATAGGTGAGATTTGTTGGAACTTGTGAGTGCATTTGAAACTTAGGTATCAGGTTGTGTTGAGGGAGACTCACATCTAATGTAGCCTGGCTGATGGGAGAGGCTAATTTCAAGGCTGTTTTCCCAGGGCAAGTTCACAATTTTCCTCTCGTCACAGGAATGCAAAGCACTGCCATAACGTCTATTGCATCTGGGGGCCTCCCACTCCCAGGGTGGGTTCCTATTCAAGGAATAAAGTGCTATTATACAAGGCTATTTACATCAGGATTTACATCGATATGTAAAGCATGTTAAAAGGAAGCAAAAGAACATCTGGCAATCGGATTCAACCCTGATTTTGTGTCCCCACTCTTAAACACTTAAAACACTTCCAGAAACGGATTGGGGAAAGCGATTCTTTCCCTTCCTCAGCCTTTCCCCACCCCTCTCTCCCCATTGCCCAGGGTGCATGGCAGCAGTAACAACTCAAGCCCTGTTTGCCTGCTCCACCTCCACAGCCACCATCCCCAGCAGGGGTTCCCTCCGAAAAAAGCACCCTGGCTGGCTGGCTCTGCTCCCGCCGCCTTCATACACACACTTAAACATACATCTCCCAGTTCCTGCAGCAGCTTCACCCTGAAAAAAGCACAGTGGCTAGCTAGCTGGCTCTGCTGCCACTGCTGCCTGCACACACACATTTAAACATACACACATCTCCCAGTTCCTGCAGCAGCTTCACCCCTTTCCCTTTTTAAAGATCAAGGAAGGAGGGAAACAGCCAGAATTGTGCAGGATTGCCTCTTTCAATCTTTAGGCTTGCGTGGGTGGGAAAGGAAACATTGTTATCAGGTGTGAAGTGGCTGAATTGTTACAATGAAACTGTTGTATAGGGGAATGCTCTAGTGTTCCCACAGCACTAAGGAAGAAACGTTTTAAAAGCAAAAGCAGAAAAAAAAATGGAAAATCCCAGTGTTTATTTATTCCATTTTTCAGCCAAATAATCCTCAAAATACCCCTGAAACTGATTGGGAATGGGGATGAAGAGGATCCAAACTGATCTGAACCTGTTTTAATTGATTGGAAGATGGGAACAACGAGGATCCAAACAATTTTGAAACCATTTTAAAGTGGTAATGGGAGCTCACCTCCAAATTACTTTTCACTGAGCCCAGGCAACCAATCCATAATATTCTTCTTTCCCAGTCTGGCCCAGAACTATAAATCCATGATTTTTTAAGGAACTTTCCCTCTTGCATCCTTGATCTCCTTTGTGCTTCCCTCTCCCCCATCCTCTGTGTGTCTGTCTTCTGCCTATACCCCCTCCTCCCACTCTCTGCTTTTTCTTTTCTTTAGACCAGGTAAAATAGCCCAGCCCTCTTTTGTCTTTGTGAAGGGAAAACCAGATTAGTTGAAGTGCTTTTACAGTTGTGTGGTGTTTTTGTTTTGTTCCCTTTTTACTACCAAAGTTGTAAAGCAACCTAGCTCTGGAAATTACCTTTGCTCTGCCTATGTTTTTGCTGTGCTGTTATAACAATTTCATCACCATCATCACCATCACCATCATCATCATATTTTCTTGCCTATTATTTTTGCATGGTTTACCCCAGTTAATTTTCCATTTTAAAGCCAATACCTAAAAGATCATGCTTTTAGAAGGTGACTAGAATAGCTTCCCCCAAAAAACTATTTCCAGTTCACTGCTCTTATCAGTGTAGCCTTAAAATTAAACTTATTGGTACATGAGGGCTGACATGAAATGATAATTAAATATCCCATTAAATTATAACAAAACATTTAAGAGCCTTTATTTAATGTACCATTTAATAATGTTTGGCTTGTTGCAAAGAAACACAGATTGTACAAGTCAGCCAAAAGACTTCCCTTTAAAAAAAGTTAGCTACACTATCTGGTAACAATAATATGATTTGATTTTCCTGTAATAGTGAGTGTGTATGCAAGAGATACAGGCAACAGACAACACTACACTTCATAAAACATTTCTATGTCAAAGCATCCTCCCCTTTTAAAAAATATTAATGTTAATATTTAAAGAAGGTGAAATGATTTTCAAACAAACTCTGCAATCATATTAAGTGTCTCTTGCTGATTTATTTCATCTTCTTGTATGATAAATACCTGAAAGCATAAATTGCACTTCTGGATAAGATAAAACAAAGCTTTGCTAAGTGTGGGGCTATGCAAACGTGGACAGCATTTTAAATACCCAAAGCAAGATAGTACCATGAGACCAGTACGGTATGCTATTCTTTAAAAGAAAAAGAAGGGAAAGACAATATTTCATGGGGTATCCTGAGGATTGCCCAGCTTTAAAAGAAAATTATGAAGTAAGTGAAACATCTAGACTCAATGGCTTATTAAGCCCATTTGTCATTCTGTGAGAGCTGGCACCCACCAGAAAAGATGTTAAAATTGATATCACGATATTCACATTCAAGAAAGAGTTTTTGGAATCATTTTGCTTTCCCTGATGGCATTCTGGGCATTGACAGGTATGAAGTGATAGATCTAGGTTGCCTTCAGAAGACACTGTGGGATGTAGAGCACAATTGCTTCTTGTAGTCAGATTCAGGTGGAAAACACAGATCTGTGGCAAGCTGCTAATGATATCACCATGTTTTGGTCTTCCAGAAAACAGCCAATTACTGCCCTCCACTTTTTTTGTGCACTGGCTGGCTCCCTAGATGTGAAGGTGAGTGGAGCCATCACAGGAAACTTGGCATTTCTGCTGTATTTTCTGTGATAACCTGGTAATGTATTTTCTTCATATATATTGCAAATAGGATTGCATTAGGGACATTCTGCCAATCTCAATGCAATGCTGGTAGAAATCCAGGGTTGACCCTGCATGTGGAAGCAGCCCTAAACTAGACAAGGTAAGACTAGGGAAACAGGAATGTCTCTGTTTCCCTCTTCTAATGCTCACTTTAAATCAATGATGGCCTAAGCAGACCAAAATAGAGGCCAGGGAGGCAAAAGAAAGGCTTCCAAATGAGGCCTCAGTCCTTTCCCCCTTAGTTTATGGAAGCGTACCACATGTTACCATGGTTTTGAATTCATTAAGTATTCAGAAATTAAGATAGTTTTTATTAACGATGATCAAGATGCTACTGTAGGCTTGTTGTGGTAAAATTTCAAGACATTTTGAGGACAAATTCACTCAGATTCACATGAAATTGGATTCCACAGTTGGAAGAAGTCTGGTGGAAGAATCCATGCCATCTTCTAGTTCTCGTATTTTGGATCAGTTTCAATTATTGCAGTCTAAGGAAATAGATAAATTGTTTGCAGGAATTTGGTCTCTTGTTTTCTTGATTCTTGTGCCTTTTGACGAATAAAACGTAGGGGCTATGGCTGGGTAGGTCCAGGAATGGGAAGGTGCAAGCCACACTTAAGAAGTCATATTGCTTCAGCAGCATATATACTAAAACTGGAACGATACAGAGAAGATTAGCATGGCTTCTGCACAAGGATGACACACACATTTGTGAAGTGTTCCATATTTGAAAAAAGAAGAAGACATGTCTTTAAAAAAGCCTACCACCAAGTTAATAAGATCCCCTTTTCGAGTAAAACACTTAAGAGAGCAATGAGATTGGTTTGGGTGATAGATGACCTTTATTAGGAGAAGGACAGGGCCAATGCAACCCTCTTGGTTCTCCTCAGTATCTCAGTGGCTTTCAATAATATCAACGATTGTATCTTGTTGAAACAACTACAGGGACTGGTACTTGGATTTGCTATTTTTTAATGGATCTTTTATTTCTTGAGGCAGACTCCATTAAGTAGCAGTGGCAAACTTTTGTTCAACATCTTAGGAACTCTCAGGTGGAGTTTATCATTGATCAGATCTATCCCCTATGCTATGTATCATCAGTATGAATTAAGTCAAATATCTCTTCATTCCATCTGAGTCAGGGAATGCACATTATGTGAGGACCAACAAATTGAAATGAAATCCAAGCCAGACTGAAGTGCTGTGTAACATGATGTCTCTTGATTCTAGGAAGTGAAAGGCATGTGATTCTTGTTAAGGTTATTTTGCCCCAGAAGGAACAGATGTGTGGTCTGAGGGTGCTTCTGGATTCATCACTGTCACTTAAGGCTCAAGTGACACAGTAGCCAGGACTTCTTATATATCTCTCTGACTGGCTCACTTTGATCATTCCTGATTAGAAACAACTTGCACACGGTAATCCACTTTCTTGTAATCCACTCAGACTAGGCAATTAAAAATTTCATGACATAGGGCTACCCTTGAAGATGGTCCAGAAGCCAGAACTGGCATAGAATGCAGTATCTGGGCATGATGGGAGTTTGGGGATGAAAACATGTTACATTGGGCCTAAAAGAATTGCACTAGTTGCCTATAGCCTACTGAGCCCAATCTAAAGTATTGACTGTTACATGTAAAGCCCATCTTCCAAATGCATTAGGTGAGTGGAGGAACCTTGCCAAAATGGCTACCAACTCATCTCCCTTGCTGCTAGTCTAGACAGCATTGAAGGGCAGTAGCACCTGCAAATGTCACAAGTCAGCTTCTATGGGTAGGCATGGGAGGCCCACATTGTAAGAAGGGGTCAGAGAAAGAGAGAGAGAGAGAGAGAGAGTTGGCTTTTCTACCCCATTTTTCTCACCCATTTAAGGGGACTCAAAGTGGCTGACAAAGCTTTTCTATTCTTCTCCCCACAACAGAACACCCTGTGAGGTGGGTGGGCCTGTGAGAGCTCAGAAGAGAGCTGTGAATAGCCCAAGGTCACCCAGCTGACTTTATGGAGGAGGGCAGAATTGAACCTGGTATTCCCAGATAAGAGTCTGGCTCCCTAACCACTAGACCAAACTGGCTCACAAACTGGCTCAGGATACAAGGCAGAGACTTGAGAGTCACTCATTCAAATTTCCAGACCATGGTTGTGGCCTCTGTGCTTCCACCTCTTTCTGCTATCCAGTCTCAGACACGCTTGCTGGACTTTCTCACAGATACTTTCCTTTTCTGTGGTTAATCCTGGTATGCAGACAATTATCTGGAAAGCTAAGAATTGTTTTGAGAGATACACATGGTATGATAAGAAATAACTAAATTCACATGAACAAGGGAAAATCGAGTGGTAATGGAAATTTAATATATGTCTTGGCAACTTCTTTGCCTTTTATATTCTGTTATCAATAAATAAATGAGGATTAACATTTACAATGCTTTGGGGTGATTTAACACGTGGAAAGCGTGTTAAGCCAAACTGACGTGGGGTCTGCAAGGATTGAAAACGTTTTGAATTCGAAATAAGCTTGCTGTGGGGATTCGCCCACTGATGCTTAAGAGAGAGAGAGATTCAGCATGACACTATTCCTCATATACCTTGCCAGGGTACATAACATATATGTGCCACTCTTAAAGCTGCACAGAATTGCATAATTTCCATAAATTACCCTACTTGGAGTCCTCTTCCTCTACAGTCTCAAGACTATGGAATGCTTGGCAATACCTGCCGGAGAATTTATCCAGCCTTCAGGACCTCTATATTTGTTTCTTTTTGAACTTTTACAGTATCATTTTCATATATACCATAGAACAATGATGAGTTCAGAATAAGGGATAATTTTCTCCCCATGTCATTTCATTATATTTTTGCAATCTGTCATTTATTTTAGATGAACTGTAACCAGAAATTCAATCCAAATCCAGCAGGGAAACAAAGAAGAACTTTTGCCAGCAAGCACATGACAGAAAGTTGAATTAAGCAGTATTGCAAATGAGCAGTTATGTGGTACTAAGCCACTGCAAAAATTTACTAACTAGATTTATTTGGCGGCTTAATGCCAGTAAAACTATTACAGGAATATCAAGTTGACAAAATTTGATTAGCCTATTGAGGAAAATATGCAAATTAAGATGCTAATTAACAAGAAAACACAGAAAAAAATCTTGGGAAACAAAATACTCTAGCTCCAAGCAAGGTTGAGAGTGTGCAAATAAAAGGAGAAATCTGGCCAAAATAAAAAACCAAGGAAGAGGAGAGGAAGTTATTTGCTAGTGGGTTTTCACATAGAGTTTCAAATAACCCTGCTGATTTGAAAGGCTGGAAACCAAAATGGCACATCAGCATAGCTAGGGGAAGTAGGCAAATCAAAAAGTGTCAAATGATCTTTAGAAATAACTTTCCAAATCAACATCTGTGTCAGTATGTTTTAAAATCTCATATACTTACTTTGGAAACATTTTTGTACAAAAGAACAGAAAATAAACCTGTTCTGCAATACACAGAGCAGAATGTCACAATTAATTCATATGTAACAACTGTTTCATGCTTTATGCATGCAACTATACCATTACAAAAAAAGCATTGTGTGAGAAGCTAAGCAATCCATCTCATTAATCCTGAAAATACATTGGCAAAAGTCAGTACAGACAGAGGCTTCGAAGAGTGGGAATGCCTACAAAGTTTCCAAAGGGTGTCATTTTGGTAGCCCATCACCTCTGGCACTTCTTCCACTGATGCTTTCTAGAATGTTGCCATTTTTATTCCAGACACACACCTCCATGATCTGGGATACTGGTTCTGGGCCAGTTGTACACCATGTAGACCAGTCTAACATGCCAGTTTGGGCACCCTAACCTGGCCAAGGACCAAGTGTGCTGAGAGCAGGCAGGACCTCCTTTATCCCGCATTGCTAGGAAGGGTGGGAACGGTCTGGAACAAAGTATGTATGTATGTATGTATGTATGTATGTATGTATGTATGTATGTATGTATGTATGTATGTATGTATGTATGTATGTATGTATGTATGTATGTATGTATGTATGTATGTATGTATGTATGTATGTATGTATGTATGTATGTATGTATGTATGTATGTATGTATGTATGTATGTATGTATGCACTCACCCCACAACAACAAGAAAAGCAGCCGCTCAAATTCACGTGCAGAACAAATTGTCTGCCTGGCAAGAGACACAAAAGTTCTATGGACAACAATGACATGCCCTCCCCATGCCTCTATTATGGAACAGTGCTGGGAGAAACTGTTCACCTGTCCACCTAAAATAATATTGAACAAGTGGGAGCTCTGGCAGAGTAAAGGCCGCAACCAATAAGCCTATTATATGTCGTGTCTAGTACCCTGTCTGAGTCCTTGGATGAGGAATTTCAGATGGATACATCTTCAGATATTGAACCCTGTGCCTGTGGGAGCAGCACAGGACCCTTATTTAGAGCCTGCCCCATGTATCACAGGCAAAGTAGATGCTGGGCCTGCTCCAGAAGAAACAGACATGACTGACAGTAGGCCAAGGGTGAGTCAGCTTTGTAGGGAGGAGATACAGCTGCACCAATAATCACATCTTCAGGAAAAGTGCCTGTGGTGCAGAAACACCTCAGTGATAGCCCATATAACCAGTCCTAATCTGTTTCTTCTTGTTGCAAACAACAGACCTCTTCTGGCAACCTTTCTGAATTCCAGCTTGTGTTTGATGACCTTTGGATAGACTGGCTCTTGCAACCTGGTATCTTCTCCTGGTAAACTGACTTTGCCTTGTCGTTGCTGCTTGAATACGCTTGTGCATGTGCTTCCAAAGTACCACCTGCTTGGGACAGGACAATATAGGACTGTAGAGCTGCGATATTTAGAATACATCTATCAGCTTCAGGTCTGCATGCAGATTTGAAGCTTTGATGCGTTGCACATAAATCAAAGGGGGCCTACATTCATAACCCCCTGCCCCCCCCATGCACAAAGTGAATGCATCTGGCCATTGTAGAAGCTTCATAGAAGCTTTGACCTGGCTGGATCTGCCCACCCCCTACCTCACATCTGCCATGACCACTCCCCACCTTACAATCTGGCTGTCATCACCTCCTTCACCACTGTCTCTGACTTCTCACCCTCCTCAGAGGTTCAAGCAGGCCTCCCAGAAGTGTGCATGCAGCCAAAGGCCATGCCTGCATACCTCTGGGAGGCCTGGGTTGAGCCTTTGAAGAGGGCAAAATGGCAGAAATGGTGGTGAAAGAGGTGGAGGCAGCAAAAGGTAAGTGGGATAAGGCAAGAAAGGGGATGGGGTCCCTTTGTGCAAACATTCGATGAATGTTTACATGCAAAGGTGAAGCCTACTCTGTTTGCAGGGCGGGGGGCTTCACACAAAGCCAAATATTTCCCCCCTTCAATTTGCATTGAAAGAAGGAAATGTGCTTCATGAACATCCCTACTGTATACAAATTTGGTTCCCAGCATAACCATGTAGGATTGGGAGAAACCCTCTCTGAAACCCTCGAAAGCAATTGTCAGTTGGGAGTCTAAAGTATTAGATTCATTATTCTTAGTTTGTCTGAGGTTAATTCACTACTCTGTCAGCAATATAGTCTTTATTATGTGATTGTCTGAGAAGTGGAATGGTACACTTAGGTTGGTGTTGTGGAATCCTTTTAGTATTTCTCTAAAATGTGGCTCTTTGTTAGCCACTAACTACAGTGTTTTCTAAGATCCACATTGTACACCTTTTATGTTTAGTGAGCACAAGAATGCATTTACAGTATTTGATTTCCCCTCCCTCTTCTGCTAGATAAATACACATTTATCTATCAATCTCAGACTGTGACATTTCCAAGCACAATGTGGCTATTCATGAAAGGTTATGCCAAAGACTTCTTAGTGCATGTTCATCCTACATTTGGTTTGCACAGCTGTGAGTTATGGATAACTAAAGGAACACACACAGGGACTGAGGTGACACTGCTATGTAACAAATAATTCTTTTAAAGGGAAAATCCCAAGGAAATTCCCTCTGAGATGAATTGTGCTGTCACAATTTCTTTCCCATCTAAAGACTTTGACACAGTGCATTTAACAAAGCTATCTTACCTCCTGTTTTAGGTTTTGAAAGTATCTGATTATTAGAAGACTTGTATAAATTGATATCATTTCCATCGCTTGTGAGATGAAGGAAAGTTACATAATAAATATCTGCTAGAGGGGAAAGTGTACATGGGCAGGGCTTGGACACTTATTTATTCACTATATTTGTGTTGTTTCAATATAACAAAAAGGTTCTCTGGGTCATAAAGAAAATTATATAAAAATAAGATAAAATACAAAGCTATAAAGAAGAGTTGGCTTTGATACTGCAATTTTCTCACCCATTTAAGGGGACTCAGAGTGGTTGACAAAGCTTTCTATTATTCTCCCTGCAACAGACACCCTGTAAAGAAGAAGAAGAAGAAGATTTGGCTTTTCTACCCTGCTTTTCTCACCCATTTAAGGGGACTCAAAGTGGCTGACAAAGCTTTTCTATTCTCCCCACAACAGAACACCCTGTGAGGTAGGTGGGGTTGTGAGAGCTCAGAAGAGAGCTGTGACTAGCTCAGGATTACCCAGCTGGCTTCATGGAAGAGTGTGGAATCAAACCTGGCGATTCCCAGATAAGTCTGGAACCCTAACCACTAGACCAAACATGCTTACAATAAGCTAGGTTTATATGAGGAAGGACATCATCAGGCATAACTTTTCAAAAGACCTGAAGACCTGGCAGCTGAATAATTACCATGATGGTGCCAGGTGAACCTATTTGGCAAGGCGCCACCATAAAGAACAGGTCATCTCAGGAGCAATCTGTCCCAGCTTGAGATGGACTGCTTAAACTGGTACAGGGTATACCAGAACTGGGGAGGTAAGTGCAGAAATAACCCAAGTGTTTGCTTCATATACTCCAAGATAAAAACAAAAACAGGGTAATTAAAGTAAAACCTTTGCTTGCAGTTTATTTTTTAATAACACACCTCTTAGTGATGAGATCTTTTGTTTTATTTATCACAATCCATAATGCACATTTCCTTTACAAGAACAAACTAGAGCCTAGCAGGAAGGGGGTGAATTAATAATCAACTCCAAATGCCATGTTTGCTTGTTTATGTAGTTAATTAGTTTCTCTCTATGATCTAAGATCAAAGCCCATAGTTTTGCAATGATGCCATATCTCTTTACAGCACCAGTTGTTAGACATTAGTTGCACACTTATATGTTTTTAATATAACAATTTTGGAGTATTACTGGAATGCTAAAAACATATCTGAACTTAAGCTTCATTATCACAGCCTGCAAAAATGCCACTGCTGGGACAGGAAGTATAGCGTATTTGAGGCCAGGGCTTCTATGCTTCCAGTCTTTGAAGCTGTAGACAGAAAGTTCCATGGCCTCAAATTTCTACCCACAACAATTAATGGTCATATACTAAATGACTGCAAAAGTCTCCCATTTTCTGTCTGGCTCTTATTTAAGCCAGCTGGAAAACAGTAAAAGTAAGTTGCCCATGCCTCACCATCCTTCCATATGATGGTGGCAGAGGTGTCCCAAAACAGGAAGCATCTGCAAAGGCCTCCGCTCCAAAAGGCCTACTAGAACTCAGTGATGAAGATTGCTGTTGTCATGGCCATTCCTAGATCACATGATCAATAAGTGGACTCACATAGACTTGTTGGGACTAGACAAGTACCCCACACACCCAGTGAGGCACAGCCCAGGAATTGGCATGGTGTTATAGGAGAAAATAAGGAGAACAGTATATGATGTGGGGAGGGGGGATTTAATAATCTTACTGTTCAAATTTCCCCTGGCTCTGTTACTTTCAAACTAAAGCCCGGACTTTTCAAATGTTCAGTCCAAAAATCGATTTGCTAAAAACCTAGAACACAGAAAAACAGTGTAGCATATTCCCACTGCAAACTGATCCAGGACCTACACGGAGACTGGATTTCCACTTCCAGTAGAGGCAGCTTTGTTTGGGGTTAATGAGGAAATTATCCCCATCCAAAGACCTTTCCTCATCTACATTTTGGAATGCAGAGGTGCCATTTTCAGTGGCACTTCTACACAAGGTGGGAAGAAACTGCCCTGTTTTGGACACATCTCTGTAAGCAATGGTGGTTCAAACCAGTTCAACACATGTGATCACTCTGAAAGTCCCCATTCCTACAAAATATTGAGATTTGGTGGCAGCAGGAGCCTTCTTGGATGCATGGAGGTGTCCTGGTAAGGTACATGGAGATGCAAAATTGGTTTTTAACCTAAATACTGTTGGATACTTGTATTTTGCTTGCACAGAAAGTTTCTGTATACTGGTGGCTCCATCTATCTGCATCTATCATATGGGACATTCCAAAGGCTGAGGTAAACATTTGCACCACTTCCCAGATATAGTAGTAACGACTGTCAAATGAGGATTGGTGTTCCCATTCTCAGTGAAAAGCAGGAGATTGGTTGTCCACTCTTGGTTGTTGTTGGTACCACTATCCAATTCTCCTTTCTTCAGCTGCAGCAGCAATGAAATGTTCAGTGTCCATTACATCACTGGCTACCAGAGCAGACACGTTTGGGGTCCCTCCCTTCTAATTTTCTATTGACACCATCAAGTACAGTAAATAATGCTAAATTTGGGGTAATGCTAGTAAACTGTGCACTTATCTTACTCAGTTCTATAATCATAACAATAAAAAATTGCAAAATCATTGCATCTCCTCCAGGATTTCAGTGATTTTTATGATTGGTAAGGCTTATTTTGAGGCTGTGAGATGTCATTTGTTTGGCTCTTTAACAAGACTTCAACATATATTCAGAGAAAGAGATTTAAAAAAAAACACATTGACATCAACAACATATCATTTTACAGTTTAAATCAGTTCCCTGAAATGAATATGAACCAGTAGTCAAAAGTATTTCTTATGCTATCAAGATTTTCCCTTGGGAGAAGTCTTATTGTGAATAATGATTTCAAATCTGTTTTGTGGTTTTACAGCTTGTTGTTTTACCAAAATGTATTTTTTAAAAAATAAAGTTGAAACAATGCAATAGTTTTTGAAACAAATAAATACATATTAATTGAGTACTTGTCATTGACCCTGAATTGGAAAACAAAGTCTTTCTAGCTTTTGCAGTTCATGGCTGTGACTTTTTTCCAGCAGTCCGGGATAGGTCTGAGTAGGCTGCCTGAAATGTGGACAATGAGCCTCTTTGCATTTTCCTCATTGGAATCCTATGAGGTGAAGATAGGGCACAGAGGGGAGATATCTTATCTGCACTTAAAAGTGTTGTTGCACTCCATAATTTGACCACCAGCACTTGAAGTAAGGATTGCTTGGCCCACACCATACGTCTATGCAACTGCAGCCACAATCACAATCATGCCATCCCACCCACCTACAACTTCGAACCTGAAACTGGGTATGAATGACATTATGTACTGGCGGATAATGTGAGCAGAACCCAGCAGGGTGGCTTTATGCAATTGAAGATTGGTAACCTTGTCAATGCTGAGCTGTTTTAAGTGCCATCCAAGGTCTTTTGGATTATTATTATCATTGTTGTTAGCTATCATTACTATTACTGTTATTACTACTACTATTACTATTATTAACAATAACAATAATAATGAGGCATAGAAATCAGCCAAACCCTAGTGTTAGACTCCTAAAATTTAAATTCTTTTTTATCATTTGGACATTACTTCCTGCCCTAACACCTTTGGAGGGCAGGCTAGAAAAATACATACATACATACATACATACATACATACATACATACATACATACATACATACATACATACATACATACATACATACATACATACATACATACATACATACATACATACATACATACATACATACATACATACATACATACATACATACATACATACATACATACATTCTGACAAATCCACAGAGTATTTTGGCTCACTGTAAAACTGTCTCCTTCCCTATGATACTCTTAAAAAGTTTGCATCAAGCCTTCTAATTCATCATCATATGTTTGTTTTCTACTGTTTCACCTATTGCTTTTTATTTTTATTAATACCAGTAGTGGCTGGCATGGGCTAGTGCAGCAAGAAGTTCTTCCCTATAAAATGTGTTAAATGAAAGGATGATTTGCCACATGAACTTCAAAGGAAACTCAAAAGCTAGTTCTCAGTGAGTGGATGAGTTTCTGCCCCCATTTACCTGTGTTAGCCACTATTGGTTTATACAACTATAATCTACAGTTAAGCATATTTGTATGTTTTTAGAAATACATTAAAACTGTGAAACATCTATTTAATCAGGTGATGATAGCAGAGTTGTGGGGGAGGATAAATAGATCTACCATATTTCAGTATTTTAGTAGGAAAAGAAAGAGGAAAGGAGCTAACATCTATTTTCAGCTTGGAAAGGGAAAGAAGATATGCATTATATTTCCAAGAAAGGTTGTCCTTTCTTCAAAATTATTTTCTACTTTTGTTTATTTTGTTGCTATCTAGATTGTTTAGCTTCCTTTATTACTTATCATACTGTCCTGAAGAATTTATTTCTAACCTGCTTCTCTGAGTTAAAATAGCACCTTTGATCACTTATATTTAGTAAGCAATAAATTAGCTTTTGTAATTTCATTATTTCAGTAAAATACCAAAGACATTGGCAGAGGTAAATGAATTACAAGTAAACAAAGACCTTCTAAGTGAAATGCAATTCTCCAGTGCAATCATAAAGGGTTTTGCCTGCCTACAAAATTGTATAATATACAAGGTAATATATGAGCACAGTAATCCCATTTAGGTTTTTGTAAATGAATATAATTACCCTGCCAGGATGAATTTTTGCAATAATCTTTAGCTTAAAATTAATATTATCATTAAGCATCGCTGGGGCTAACAGAGTAAGTGTGAGCATAAGACCGATACCTGACCAGGAAGAGTGTATAGCAGGTTTATGTGTCCAGGGCACCAACTGGTGTGACTGTGCATGCACCAGCACAGTCATCATGGTGACGGTGATGCTCCTTGCACACACAGTTGCATTTGGGGGTCATACATAGGAATGCATACATATCCTATACATATCTTATACAACCAATATATACTGATACATATCCCATAACATATCCACTCTGAAAGCACCAAATCTGCCCTGAATGTGTCTTGAATCTGCTCACAATCCATGTCAAAGGCCCTCTGGAGCCAATGCAGATGTGACTGGCACAGCTGCTTTCCCACCTCTCAAGTTCATGAATGTTCTGAAGCATACATACAGATTTTCCAAAACATTCGTACATATACAAATGTCAATGTATGAATGGCGTTACAATTTGTACAAATATCAAATGTTATGAATATTCATGCACATCCCTAGTTTTAACAAACCTGATCCAGAGGAATCTTTTTCATTGGAATTTGTCAGAGGTGTAACACTATGAAGAAGAGACTGGTTTTCAGTAATGATGGAACGGACTAGTCTAAATCAGTTTTGTTTCTATTTTGCTTGATGTTAATGGTAGCCAGATCCTTACCCTTTCGTGCTAAATTTTAATTACTGCTTAAAATGTATATATGCCTCTACAAAAATTACATAAACACAACAGTAGTGTTTTGAGCTATAGACTGCTCCTCACATGTCAAAATCAGTAGTGTAGTCCAAGATTCCCCTAAGGTGCATAGCTGTGTATTCATCTGTAGGGAAAGAGGTCTACTTTTGAGCTGATGCTCCAACTGCTAGACTAACCAGTACACTCCATCCCAGTTTCTTCACTGGCTGCCAAATCACTACCTTGCTTGAATATTTGAACTGCAAGCTTGTGAACAGGAAGCCAGCAAGGGAGTTGGGTATTTGATACAGATTAGAAGGCAGCTGAATGAAAATGTTGACAAAAGCCAGCAGCATGGATGAGATGCAGCTCAAGAGTAGGGGTGTGCGCGAATGCATTTTTTGCATTCGAATTCGAGTTGATTATAATATTTGATTCAATTCAAAAATCAAAAATCTGGACTTATGAAAATCCAACTTGAATCCGGATTTTCAAAAATTGGATTTGAACTCAAAAATAAGATTTTCGAATTCATGCGCATCCTGTTTTTATCCCGTTTACATCCCATGTGTATCCAGTATTAATAAACACAAATAAGTGCAAAGAAACACGATATTCGGATGTGATATATGATCTATTCAGTTGACTCATCCAAAAATCCATTTGAATTCAAAAATTCAGATTTTCAAAAATCTGATTCAGATTCGTACGTTGATATTTGTTGAATGTGAATCAGCTTTTCAATTTTTTGAAGAATATTTACTCAAGAGTAAATCTTGTTCCCTCCAATGCTTCTTGTTCCCTCCAACTTTTCTCATTTAGAGAAATATTGGTAAAGACAGATGTAGCGATGGCTACTAGAATGGATGCCTATTGCAAACCACATACATCTTCCAGGCCAGGGGGACAAGCAGAATGCTTCTAGGCCATTTGCTGGGATTCTAAAGCAGGAGAAGGTTTGCCCTTGTCTCTGCTTGAGATGCCCATGGGCAATTGGTGAGCTACTATCTGCGATGGGATGCTGGAGTAGATCGGCTGTGGCCTGATCCAACAGGGCTCCTCTTATGTTCTTATGTTCTAAGACCACTAAAATAAGTGTGTCAACCATTTTTACCATCCTTCAACTTTATTGAGCCACCTATGAGCACAGATTTATAAATATCAGAAATGGAATACACAAAGTGAAATATATGTGAAGAAAACAAACCTTATCCCACTATACTAGCTACTTTGGCTGGCTTCTCCTCCATCCCAATTAAACTAATGTCACATTGATTAACACAATAAGTGAACAACCACAAGCAGGCTCATTGAGGAAATAGGGTCTTATTTTTCCTCAATAGAGAATCAGAAAGGTTTTGGCAGAAGACAGTGGTCAGTAGCTGCTTTTCTTGTCTTAATTTTCCCTGGTGCCCAAAATACAATAAATATCATGTCTAAAATTAGCTGCAGTTTCACCAGCATTCTTTGCCTAGAGTAGTTTACCTCTGAATTGTAATTTACCCCATAAATTTAATTTGCATTAAGACAGCATAGAGGTCTCTTATATTCCTGTGAGAAGCAAATTGTGTTTCCTGTTTTCTATTGTACTTTGCAATAAAATTAACATTTTTAAACTACATGCCAAATAGCCTTTTTAAAATGGACAGAGAACAATGGATTTACTACCTAGAGTTACAGCACTGGGGGTAAGTTTGGTTTTAAACAGAAAATACTAGTTAAATATGGTTTTGTTAACTGAAAAGTGCATGAGAACCACAGGTGCGCACCACATGAGCTGATAAAAATATGCCAGTGTACAGTTTGATGACAGTATGTTATAATTCATTCATCCCAAGGTATACTAGAACGTCTGTTAACAATACTGCTTCACACTATGATGTTGTAATAGAAAAGATCTTAGAGCAGTTGCATTATAAACAGGATTCATAGTCAATGGCAAAGGTTTACTTGAGACTGAAACTTGGCAGTTCTGTGTTAAACAGATGGATTTTGACATACAAATGTTGGCCAGGCCTGGTAGATTGCCCAATTAGTAGACGTCTTCAGTAGAAGTCTGGTGGGGAATATAGAAGGCAACAAAAATAGTGTGTGGGGGATGCATTAAGAGAAAAAGCTTGCCCCTTTGGCTGAACCAAATAAACTCAGTTGGAGACCTCTTTGTTTGATGCAGCTGGATGGATCTGGGGGAGGGAAGTGGTTCACTGTCTTAAACTCTCTTTTGATGCCTTCAAGGATGACTCCAGCTGTGGAAAACTGGCTTGGATTAGTTATTTCACATAGTTAGAAAAGTAAACAATGGAATCAAAACCAGCTGAGATTGTTTCTGTGATTTTAAAAGTGATTTGCTGTGCATGAAGGAACCTATTTGACGAATGTTGTTTCTAAGGATTTTTCCAGCTTAAAGTGCAGATGGTCTCCAAATTGACCTGACTGCTTCAGCACACATGGTACTGTAGCAAAGCCAAAATAAAACAAATCTCATTGATGATTTAATTTCTACCTCAATTTGAACTGTGCTAGTAGGTATCATCAATCCCCTGTTTAATAATATCAATTTGTGGATTTTAACATTCATCATTTGGTTTTTGTTTTCAGTTGTTATGAAAGATTGACAATGTTACAGGAATTGATTCTGTACGTTCATCAAGCACTTTGCCCATGTATTGACAGGGTCTTCAAACTAAGAGAGAAAACGCTTGTCTGATGTTAGTGCAAAAAATCTAAAGGCACATAAGCAATAACTTTATTACAATGGAAGTAGCAAAATAAGCAAATGGGCAGTAATAATGTGCAAACAGCAACAGTAAAACACTTTCAACCAGTGACTGCAAATTTGGTTTGCAACAACTAGCAAAAAGAAAGAGCCTTGGTAATACTTGACACGTACTGAGAGGAGAAATAATTTTGACAATGGCACATGAACACAAGTTTTCTTATCAGCCAGAGACCAAAGTTAGTTTTCATTTCAGCTAAGAGTAGAGCATACAGTTTGGTGAATAAGGGAGTGAAAGAGGGGAACTGACAATGCATGATGTGTAGGAATTTTCATCAGCTAATCAAAATTTAGTTGCTAAGTATAGTAGACAGATAAAGCTACATTCCAAGCACTTTAGCATCTGGGGAGAGATGATGCTGTGGGTCAGAACACCTCAATTCAATCAACTCTTTCCCCATGATTCCCTTGGTTTGAATTAATACTTTCCTCCCACCCACTATCAATTGTGCTCCCCAAAGTAAAAGCCACATTCTCCCCTTTTGCCACAGAAGAAGTCTTTTTAACTAAAATGAGTCTTTTAAAAGTATAGGAGTAAGTGAGAATAATTTTGGAAGAGAAGGAAAACAGTGAAGAGGGGAGAGGAGGCAAGTAAGTTTAGGAAGTAATGGAGATATACCGTTCTCAAGGACTTATCTTGCCTGGGAGCAATTTTCTCAGTGATTAACAAATGTATTAGGACACACATAATCACACATACATACAAACTAGTGGAAGAATCCAATACTTAGGAAGTGCCAAAATTCTTGCTTCTCACCTTTTCGTACCAGCAAATGAGATATAAGGTCCTAGAACTCAGTACACTAATCAGTCTTGTGTGCCACTGCAGTTCAGCCTGATGAGACATAAAGTAAGCATGATTATCCACCTGGTTCTGAGTTAGCCTTTGAATCTTTGTGGCAATGGTGCATGAAAGGATCAAGCTGCCACATTCCTACAACATGCCTATAGGGAGAGGGAGCAAGTTTGATTCTTGTCTCCAGAGTGATTTCAAGTTCGCAGCTCTCTAACTCGAAGTTCAGCTTCTTGTCAGGATTGACCAAAGCTCAACTGTTGTGTTACATATGAAGAAGAGATAATGGATACCAGCGTAAATCTGAAGACTTTCCCCCTTTGCTTCTTTCCATCTCAAGCTTCCAGTTCTACTCTGAGGCAGCTGAAGGGATGTCCTCTAACAGGAGAGGGTGTTTTTGTTTTTGTTTTGTACTACTCTCAGGGCACCCTGCCTTGAGTCAACTCCAAGTGGCCATTTGGTTGCTTGTGCCTGCCACTACTTAAGCTTTTTGGCATGGTTAGTGGTTGCAGATGGCTGCAAAACATCTATAATTTTTGCCACTCACTGCCTGCATGCTGCCCCAGACCAAGTCAGTTTGGACAACTCCTGGTTATACCATGGCACTCATGAATCAGCCCCAACACAGAGCTGGTTTAAACAAAACCACATGCAAATACACTCTCTGAACAAACTTTTCCTCTAAAAACAAGTGCCGGTCTTTGTGGAGACCACTAGATGTGGACACATAAGTCTCATTCATTCTTACTGGAAAGCACATACCAAAAACTTGGTATGATTTATTTTGTTATTGAAAATTTGAAGTTAGTGGGAATCAGGTGAGGGAAGGGTTTAATACGGCAGTTTAGATTTTTGTGATCTCAAAAGTATATAAAATTACCTGTAGTGATCCTGAGTGAAATCAAATAGATGGCAGATACAGCATGTTCACACATGTTCACAATGCATCTGGAGAGATGCATTGAATTGATACTATTTTATCTGGTTCCTTTTTTAAAAGTAACTTTGTTTATAAACCAATTTCTGAATCAAACTAATTGTTGACTGTATTTAAGTAGAGGGAATTCATTTTTTTAAATATAATTTTATTAAAATTTTACATGAAAAAAAAGCCTTAAAAATGTAAATACATTTATTATATTCTAAATTGTGTTGTTGACTTTTGGTCACTCCTGCTTCAACCACTAACATCTCCTCTCTTCTGTTTCCACAGTCGGTCATTATTTTCCTCCTCAAATTCAATTCTCCCACTTGATCTTTCAAACTTGTTATCAGTAAGTCAGTAAAGGGTTGCCTGTTTTTAATACATTACAGTCTTTTCTCTCTCTTAATTTATTCATTTAAATTTATTTTGATTATTCCTAATTTTAAAAAGTTTTAGTTTCCACACAATATGTATATTTTTTAAATATTCTGATAAAATTTCTAACCATTTTTTTGCCTTTCCACAAGTCCATCACACATGATACCATGTTCCCTCTTTTGTCCCACACTTCCAACAATCTCTCAGAATACCTTTATAGAGTTTTGACAGTCTTTAGAGGGTCATATTCCATAAATCTAGGGAAATCTTGACAGTCCAGTCTTTTAGTTAACAAGCTACAGAAGTTACCCTGTCCACTCACAGCGTAGCACCTGGAAGTGTGTGTGAATGCTGCTAGACTGGAGCTCACTAGCTACTCCCAGTCAGCCTGTGATCAGGGCAGCTGTAGTGAGCTCTGGGGTGCTCCAACATGGTAGCAGCAAGGTAAGTGCAAACATGCCCAGGAATTGCAATCAAGAAGAGGCTGTTTTCAATTGGCTTCCCATCCCCTGGACAGCAAAAGTGTGTAACAGACTATCATGTATTAGCAATCACACTAAGCCCCATGTGCACAGAGTACCTGTGTCTGGGCACATGCTCAATCACTGGCAAGGTACTGCCATCTTGTTGGTGGAGTGTGGGGCAATGGGGTGTGTGCCATTACCATCACCATGGCAACTTTGATGCTCTGTGCACACACAGTCGCGTTTGGTGTCATCTCAGGTGCCAGCGCACTTGCATCCCACTTCAGATAAACCCTTGCACCAGAAATGGTTCAAATAGTTGTGGCACCGCTCATTACAGCTAAGAAACGGGACAGGAAAGGTTAGGGTTGGGGTGTGTGTGGTGTTGTGGGGCTTCTCTGCGGTCTACAGCAATGAACAAAATAAATCTATACCAAGAGCTCTGCATTATCTTTCTAAAGATTGGTCAAAATAGCAAGCCTTTATCCAGTACTGTAGACATCACCATCCAAACTGTTTTGATAGTATCTGACAACAACATTTGACCAATTTATTTGATTTCTGTAATCCGTCGTGCCAGAATGATGTGAAGGTGAACCTAGGATGTTCACTAAATGGGTATCCTACATGGATACCAGTAAGGTTACTGCAATAATTTCAGGAGATTCTGGTGTGAGTACTACTAATTGCTGTATGCTATCCTTTGAGCCTATTCTGTATTGTTCTGCCCTCAGATATTGTATCCACAAAGCAGCAAATATTAAAACTTTTAAGTACCTCTTGAAAACCTGTTTTTAATCCATCCATTCTCTGATTTGAATAAAAGTGAACTTGCACTTTAACTTCCCTGGGACATCATTGCAGGAAAGTGAAGATCTAGACTGGTTTTGACAGATACCAGATGCATCTGAAAATTACCAGTACTTCACTAAGTTTTGAGTAAATGTGAATGCTGCTATGCTAGCACCATTTGCCTCACTACAGCCATGGCCATGACCATCCCAAACATCCTTCACCCAGAAGAAGCGCAAAGGGTGTGTGCCAGCTTGCACTAGCCACATCCTAGATGCAGCTAGTATAGCTGTGGAGCATGTTTTTACATGCCACAACTATTTTCTTGGAGGATTACCTGGCACAGAAGCAATTCTGTGCAGTGTGTATGCTCTGTGTAGAAGCATACCCAGACCGGCTTTTTCACCCAAGTGCAAAAATTCCCTAAAAGTCTGTTTCATGACCTTAGTCCAGTTTTTTAATAGCATTCTAACGTTTTGTTGTTAAACTGATTTTGATCTCAAGGTTTGGAAATGAAGAAGTGTTATAACATTATTTTTTAAAAAGGAAGAAAAAGAAAAAAATAATATTAATTTTGTATTATTTGCACTTTTCAATTGTAATTTCAGGGTAGTCCCACAAAAGTACATTGCAGTAATCTAAACATGAAGTTACTATTGAATGAACAACTGTGCCCAAGATAATTTCTAAAGCAACACACAACCAGTGATGTTGGTAACAAATTGGCAAAAAATATTAATGCATGTGTTCATTAGAAATCCACCTACTCATTCCTTTCTTAACATCTACAGGTGTACTGGAAGCATTATTGCTTTTCTGGCCTTCAAGAAACATAACAAAAGGCTGCTATGCATTATGAACTATATGAAGCCCAGATGATGTTTGTAGTATTCAGAGTGGGAAAGAAGATCACTTGAAATGCATTATTGAAAAGATCTGCATTTCCATTCTGCTTCTATAACATTCAGTTCCAAACTAAAATCATCCTTCTTTCTCTGTCACCATTAGTGATAGCCAAGATTATGCACTGAAGACACCCATCATTGACATTATTTGTTCCTGGGACTTATTTCTCAGATAAAATATGTAGGGATGCAGTGGACGTCAGATTTTTTAGTACTGTATCAAAAATATTTGTTAATAGACGTTTTAGCCAAAGTTCTCCTCCTCCATTCTAGAAGCACCTGTTCTAAATGTGTTCCGGGTTATTTCTAAAGTGTATGAATACTGCAGAGAACAGACTGTTACTGATCTTTGAAAGCACTTCCAGATGGCCTGTGGAGTGTTGGAATATTAGCATCCCTTAGTGTTCAAGTAGAGATGCTTTCCTGCTAGCAGGAATGCAATGGAGAGTCATTCACATTTAAGGAACTCGTTTAGTAGAAGTTGGGTCAAGCTTTTGCTGGCCACCTGCCTGATGCAGAATTCTTTCAGCTACCCACACTTTATTACTGGCACAGTAAAACAAATTGACACTATGATCACAGAAAAACTGTCAGATGAAAGTTTTGAAAAGCATGGCAACTTACCCTCTAGAATGTTCAATAAAAATAGAATGAACGGAAAGAATGAAATAATCCATAGTTGCTTAAGAGAAGCTGCAAAACTCAGAAAGTAAATGAGAATGTATGGTATCAAACTTCTTCATGGCAGATTTATCTGGACTGGACTCTCCAGGGATAAGCTTAAGACCTCTTGAGTAGTCAAAACAGAAGAGCACTATTATTGTGGGACATGGTATGGACACGTGTATGGAGAAATTAGCCTGTTCAACCACTGGCCCAAAGGGTCCAAATGTGTAGGTTTGGGGAGAAAAATGATGAATTGGCAAGTACTCTGTAGCACAGACAGGCAGGCAGCAAGGCAAAAATACTTCTCAAGACAGTTTTTTTTTTAATAAAAAGGAGAAAAATTATTAAAACTCAGCAAAAGCTTAAAAGGCAGGAAAAACTGCAGCATCCAAGATTTAGTTGGCAGCCACCAACAACGAACAAGAACAGAAGAAAACAAACAGCAGGGTTTCACTTTAAAACCAGATAAGGAGACCCAGCTTGTATGTGTAAAAGTGTCTGGGGGCAAAGCTCTCTCTCTCTCTCTAAGATAAACCCTGACATTAAGGACAAAGTAAAACAAGGCTTATTAATCTTACCACCAAGCCGCAAAAGCTTAAAATGCAGTCTTCTTTGAAAAGCAGAATTCTTCTCTTGAATTCAACAACATGAAATTGTGTGCAACTACCAGCAAGAATGGATCATCTTAAGATGCTTTCTTCAGTGATTTCAGCTTTGTGATGAAGGGAGAGGGGGGAAATCCCAGACTTTTTATACTCTTTTTCCAAATGGAAAAGGAGCAAGGCTATCTAATAGGGTAAAAGATGGGTTGAAATCCTAACATTTTATTGATCCATTGGAACCCAGTGTTTGAGGTGACTAGTCCTCACTGGTGATGTGCACAAGTATTAAGTACATTCAAAATTCATACGAGTTTGTATGAATTTTGACATTCACTGACAAACTGAAAGGGGCCTCATCGTCTGCAAATGGAATGGATCCAGCATTCATCAAAGCTTCTTCTCCCCTGGCCTCCCATCCCTCCCCTTATCTTTGGCCATTGCCACTGCGTGCTCCTCATCAGCTGAAGTAGTCCTTCTGCGTGAGCATATGCAGCTTCCCTAAAATTCAAAATAATAAATAAAAATAAGGTAAAAAAATAACAGTGGAGGTAAGGAAGGTGCTGTCTTAACCTGCCAATTAACAGGGATTTAGCTGAGGCATTGCCTGATGACTGTTGTCAGTGCCCTGGTAATCTTACGTTTAAAGGTAGCAATATCTGAAAGCTTAGGTTCTCAGATGAAACCTGGAACATGGCATAATGGACCCAAAACTGCTACAAATAGGATTGAAACCGGCCATGAAATAAGCCTGCATGCGACCAAGGTAACAAAGCATGAGCTAATTACTCAAATGTTTGGACACCTTTGCACTTTATGAACAACAGAATAATAATAGCATTCCTTGTATAAATGGTTGTTTTCCTGACCTGCTCAACTTTTAATTTTTTAATCAATTGTATCAAATGTATTGAGTCACAAAGGCCCTTTCATAACTATTCCATATTTTGCTGCAACTATGACAGCACTGGATTTTGGCAAGATCTAATTGCTTAATAATGTATGAAGTGTACCTGCCAAAGGAAACAAAGGCATAGGTAGATGGTTAAATGAAAAGACACCAAAAATAGTAGACTATGAAGACTCCTCATCACCCCAAATAACAATAAAAAATGAAAGTAGCTGTGGTTTATTGGTCAAACAGTCTTATATTGTGCCAGGATAAAAGATTAAACGAATCAGTCTTGGAGCTTCTATATATTTGTCAAGTGATTATTTCTCCCAATTCATGGCTAGTAATTAAAAATAGGAATTTATTTTTATGTAAAGAAAACTTCTAAAGCAAACTAATAGCATTCCTAGAAAATGAATGTCCACTAATTTGGCAGATGATTAGATGGGCAGATTGACAATTACCAAGCCTATTCCCAAGTCATAAATCACACATATACCTTCCTCAGTGGAGAAATCTCCACTGGAAATTATTTCCATAATGAGTATTTATTATACCCCTTTGTAGCTGCAGCACACATATGGCCATTAACTTCAATCCATCTGAAGTAATAGACGACTAGATGCATGGAGCAACTGGTAGGAGTGAAGGGAAGTTTCATTCTGATATGCATCATTCTTCCAGGGATTATAAGACAGATTCAGAAACTATAAGGCACCAAAAGAACAACTGAAGTGTGAATACATATTCTCAAACCTATGTGCATCCATATCACCTATGGGCAGAAAGTCTGCACTCATGCACAGATGTCCAACTGTGACTCACAATGAATTTGCAGGAGGAAGGACTTTTTGATTTAAAAGGCGGACTTAAATTTTGTAAACCTAAGTTTAAGAAGTACTTTTTCACAAATTCAGTATTATACCCTTTTTTTTCTTTTTGTAATATGTCATATCTTCATTCACCAGTGGCTAAAAAGGGGATCTAGTGCGTGCGGAAAATGTTGACGCAAATTAGCTCCATCATGCCATCATTTTATACCTTCTTAAAAGTACTGAGTTAGTGAACCTGAATCTGGAACATAATGAAACCCTTGAAGAATATTTCACTGCAAATTCAGCCTCTTCTGAAAGGTCACCCACATCCTGTGAAACCTCATAGTAATTGGAAATTGCTTTCTTATATTATCTTCCCTCCCCCCATCCCAAGAAATTGCTGTTGGGAGAAACTCTCCTTAATTCAATTTAGAATAAGTTTGACATATAGTATCTTCATCTGTGAAAGTTCAGGGGAAAGCAAAGGGTTTCCAAGAGCTCCTTCTCATTCCATAATATTGGCGTAAGTACCCCAGCGTACCTTCCCATGCTGTCTCTTCAGAGATATTTTCACTGGCACAATGGCCAGCCACTTTATAAAGTCACTTCCTTTCTCTTATGTGAGGGCAAGGGAAAGTTTCAAATCAAGACGAGATAATAATCACATACAGTGGGAGAGGGCTGTTCAAATTAGGCTTTGCTCACATCTACATTTTAATCCAGCCCCAGTCCACTTTCAGACTGAGATTATGCACTGGCAAAATGACAAGTTGTTTACTTTTGGCTTTGTCTAACTGAGAAAATCCACTGTTGGGATAGAGAATATGGAAGGAAAATGATGAGTCACTTTGCTGATGTGTTCTTCCACTCTGAAGTTAAACTGAAGCTGGATTAAAACTTAGGTGTGACAGCATAAAAGAAAAAGAAAATAATTGCTAAGAAAAAAACCTGCTTAGGTTGTTTGGATATGGAATTCACAGTGGCCAATGAGTTAACTGGATAAGTGTTCAATACAGAAGACTTCTGGAATTGTATCCATAAAGTTGCTTTGTTCACAGCGATCAGTTTATTTATTATTTATTTATTTGTTTACATTTCTATCCCGCCCCATACCCTAAGGTCTCTGGGTGGGTCACAGCAAATTAATCACAAGATACACATTAAAAATGAAAAGTAGATTAAAAATAATATAGGCATTAAATATAGATTAAAAACACTTAAAAGTTCAGCAAATTTAGAACAGTACACTTCATATTGTGTTTATTGTGCCTGTGACTAGGGAAGGGAGAGAATATAATCATCTCATCTCAGCCAAAGGCCAGGGTAAAGAGGTGGGTCTTTACCGCCTTCCTAAATATCTGTAAGGAAGGGGCATGACGTACCTCGAGGGGGAGGCTATTCCATAATTTGGGAGCTATCGCTGAAAAGGCCCTTACCCGGGTGCCCACCAGTCACACTAATGAGGGTGGTGGGATGACCAGGAGGGCTTCACCACTTGATCTTAAGGCATGGGCAGGTCGAGATGGGATATGGCGCTCCTTTAGATATTTGGGGCCCAAGTCATTTAGGGCCTTATAAGTCAAAGTTAACACCTTGAATTGGGCTCGGTAGTGAATTGGTAGCCAGTGCAGCGCTTTTAAAACCGGTGTGATGTGCATCCGGCTAGCTGTTCCGGTCAGCACTCTGGCAGCTGCATTCTGCACTAGCTGCAACTTCCGAACCATCTTCAAGGGCAGCCCTATATAGAGTGCGTTACAATAGTCCAATCTAGAGGTTACCAGAGCATGGATAACTGTGGCCAAGACGTCTCTCTCCAGAAATGGCTTCAGTTGACATACCAGCCGCAGTTGGGAGTAGGCACTCCTGGCCACGGCCTCCACCTGAGCGTCAAGCGTTAGCGCGGAGTCCAGGAGTACCCCCAAGTTACACACCTGTCCCTTCCAGGGCATTTGCAATCCCATCAAGAACAGGGTGACTCCCAACTACCCGGACCCGAGACCCTGTGACACACAGCACCTCAGTCTTGTCTGGATTCAGCTTCAATTTATTGGCCCTCATCCAGCCCATTACTGTCTCCAGACACCTGTCAAGTACTTCAACCGCCTCTCCTGATTCAGATGGTACAGAGAGATAGAGCTGGGTCTCATCTGCGTATTCTTGACACTTCACTCCAAAACTCCTGATGACCTCTCCCAGTGGCTTCATATAGATGTTAAATAACATGGGAGATAAGATTGACCCCTGGGGAACCCCACAAGTGAGTTCCCAGGGTGTCAAATCGGTGTCTCGCACAGTCACTACTTGGAATCTGCTCTGGAGATAGGAGCAGAACCAATGCCACGCAATGCCTCCCACTCCTAAACTCCGTAGTCTCTCCAGAAGGATACCACGGTCAATGGTATCAAAAGCCGTTGAGAGGTCCAGGAGAACCAACAGAGTAGCATTCCCCCTTTCTCTCTCCCAGAGTCGGTCATCAATCAGGGCGACCAAGGCAGTTTCCATGCCATGACCGGGCCTGAAGCCAGATTGAAATGGATCCAGATAATCAGCTTCTTCCAAGCATGCTTGCAGTTGAACAGCGACAGCCCTCTCTAGGACCTTGCCTAAAAAAGGCATGTTAGCTACCGGGCAATAGTTATTTAGATCTTCTGGGTCCAGGGAGGTCTTCTTCAGACCTCTTCCACTGTTTCAGAGCCAGTGGGACCACAGTTAGAGCTTGATTTTAAGAAACAGTCTAAGAGTAAAATAATTTGGAGTCATGTATTCACAAAGCCTGTCCATCTAAGCTTTTTAAGTGGAAGAACATCTAGAAAATTCATGTTTCCTTCATAATATTGCTAGCATTATTAAACTGGACAAAATCTTATTTCATAGTGTTTAACAATGGACCTTCTGTTGACAACAGGCCCACAGCAGTCAATTTTGCAGTTCTTGTCTACTGCTGTGTCCAGCATTTGATGCCCCCTGTTAATGTAGAAAATGTGTTCATAGCTGAAACCTCCATTTAATATTTGTTTATAAATTTATGTTTATACATTTGACAAAATCAGATATGCAAAGACTGTAAAGAACACAATGGAAAGATGTATGTTTGGAATAACTAGAAAAGACAGGACCCATAGGTGTCAAAAGCTGCACACTTAACTTTCACAATGAAAACTCTGTCCTGATGATAGTAGAGAAATACTCATTGGATGTCAAGAAGCCAGAAAAGACAAAGTGGCTATCCACATGGTAGATGGGTGGAAGAAATAATAATAATAATAATAATAATAATAATAATAATAATAATAATAATAATAATAATAATAATAATAATAATAATAATAATAATAATAATAATAATAATAATATAATCCATACCAGCAAATTATAGAAAGAAGCTGCCCAAGACAGAATTTTGTGGGAGAAGCTTGAGACAACCTTCACAACTAGATGATCAAAAAAGTTTGTTGTTGATGATGATGTTGATAAACATGTTTAGCAGATCACAGTTTACAATAAAATATAGACCTGAGAATTTTGTTTGCTTGGTCTATGGCAAAGTATTAATTCACCAAGGCAAATTCTCCCACAAGATTGTTCATGAATTTATGGTCACAATTTTTTAAAGTACAGGATCCGGATGATTATGGAGGGATTATTATACTGATATTTCTACAAAAGAAGATGATGAACAATGGACAGAATCAAAGGGCCTTTCTGCATGGATCCCTAATACAGATTAAGGGTCCATGTAGTTCACTTCTTGATTTCATCAGGTGCATGGGGTTGCAGTCATCATCATCATCAATCATTATCATCATCATCATCATCCCAATGTGTTATGAAATACATATGTTTGGTGTTGTGTTATGTTGTCATGTTTCTGTCGATGATGATGATGATAATGATGATAGTAATAATAATATTGATGATGGTCACAATGGCAAACATTTCTCTATACAGTTAGAAGGAACCCAGCCTAACACAATGGCATCCAAGAAAGAGGATATCCCACTGAATGAATTTTCTTCTCAGGCTGCATCCAGACATTAGTTATTTATTCCACTATATTTGGATATTCCAGAATAAAACATGGATATTCATGGTTTATTCTGGGATATTCAAGTATAGCAGAATAAGTAACTAATGTCTGGATACATGGGGTGTTATCTTGTACTAGGAATGGGGATCAGGGATCTCCCCTCTGTCAGGGCTGTAAGCCAAAATGGAGAATTGTGAGAAGAACTGTGAGACTGCAGTGTCTTCAGTGCAGTTGGAATAGACACACTTGAGTAGCTTATGAATATACAGAAGAAGCAGGAAAAAAGCAGGCAGGGAATGGGCAAAGTCAAAATTAACTGAGCTGATAGGCCCTTAGCTATTGACCTTTGTGTGACCCTGCAGATGTGAACTCTGGGACATCTCAGAATTTGATCAGACCTTGGTAATGTTATACCTTCTTTATGGGAATCCATATTAGCAGTGCAACAGAGAGTGCTGCTGAAAACACACACACACGCACCAGGAACCCCACAATCTCCACTGCTGGTCCCAGCTTCAGAGCCAGTGACCAGGCCAGAATGGCCAGTTGCATTACATATGGCCGTATCCTGTATCGGTGGCAACTCATCACAGTCTGGGATGGGTTACATATTCCAGGCCAGAGAAACCTGCACTGATCCATGAGAATTTCCTCCCCTGAAAACAGTCAATCTATCTTTCACTGCCAACATTTTAAATACCTTTGAATGATTCAGAGCTTCCCCATCTGATAATCAACATTTTCACAAAAGGAAAAGTGGAAAAAAGAGGTAAAGGGAAACAAACATGTCATGCCTTTATCTTAATGCAATCTTCTGCATAATTTGGAACCCAAAGATAACATTGCTGTTCTCCCTGCTTGTTCTGGCTACTTTTCTCCCATTCCCTTTTGCTGAATATGTTGCTGTTTCCAAGTGTTGTGCTGTGCAAGGTTGCCTATGGCTATGCAGCACTCTCTTCTAATAGTCAGTTGATGTACAGCATGAGGACTCCATTAGAGATGGAATGTTTTATTTAAGCACTCAGTTGGTTACTTACTACCTTATTTCCCTTAGCAATTTGCTCACCCTAATTGTTAAAACATTTCCTGATATTTTAGAAGTGCAAAAACTATAAACACCTGCTGATGAGGCAATAAGGTATATCAACTGAAAAAGGATTTTGCATTGTGATGTTTTAAAATGAAAAACTGCAATTGGATCAGAGCTTATTTTAAATCTATATTTATGGTTACACAGGCTTGATCCCCTTTTTCTTTCAGCCTTTTTATCTCAAAATGCCAGAGCTTGTTCACATTGAGACCCAAGTACTAAACTCACACAGGAAAGAGCTTTTCACTTTCTCTTCTCCCCAAACAAGCAGAAGAGTCTTTTCACAAGCAGCTTTTGGACTGGCACTGGTTCCCCAAAACCATGCACACTAATCAGAGAATTCCAAGAAGCATGCGGAAGATATCAAAACTCCCACTTCTTCATGCAGATTCCAGGAAACGTGGTGCCCCACTTGGAAATATTAATCAGAATAAAATCTCAGTTGTCTAATGTTGCAGAAGCAAGGATGGCAGCCCAATAATTTTGTATGCAACTACACACAGTATGGCATTGATATTAGCTCAGAGTAGATCAACTGCCTGGGCAACAGAGGCTCTGTGATCCAATCCCTGGTATTTTACCAGAAGGAAATAATAACAACCACTCCTGCCAAGAAGACTGTATGGATGAATTCATGTAGTCACCAGGAATTATTTGTGGCTCAATGATACCTAACAAAAGCAATATGTACAGTATAACATGGGAAAATAATGACTGCAATGAGAAACCCAAACAGTACAGAACTTTAGGTGCATACGAGACGATTTGTGCAAATGGATAGAATCTTGAAGCAGATGTACCCTCTTCTGCACCATTATTACATATCTGTTTTTGATTTTTATTTACTTCAGATCTAATTTGTGCCGTTGCCAGGTAGAACATTTAGCAATATTTAGGACATTAGTCAGGGGATGTTTGCAACATTTACTAGCTTTGGATTTTAAAATGACACATGTTGCACTCCTTCAAATCCATAAAGGAAATAAACTGAAACAGAACTGATGAAGGGTAATAGAGGAAGGCAAAAAGAAGCAGACTTACCCCATTTCTGCCTACCCTGGTTCAGAACCTGCTGTCTGTGCCAGGATAAGCAATCCATCCCAACTTGAGAAGTAACAAGGCCATCCACATTGGGATGGTCTGTTCTGCATCAGCCTCTGTACTACCTTCAAAGCTTATGTCAGATTCAGAACCAGCATGGGGGCTCTTCAGATACTCTGAAAGCCAGGGACTAAAGTTAGTCTGCTAAACTGAACTAGGATACCATTTTGGACACCCTAATCCAATCTATGCTCTGTCATGTATGGAGAAAGAATAACTAGGAGGGGACAGGGAGGACCCTAGGCGCTTTCCTATACCAAGCCTTAGTAATCTTCAAATAGCCTTGGTTATAATACAAGTTGGAGGAAGAAAGGAAGCTGCCGTACATGCTTTTCTGAAGCAACTAGTACGACCCTAGAAAAGACCATAAAATGTGTTTGCTCTGCAGTATTAACAGCATAGCTGGGAGGGTGAAATAGGAAGGGGAGGGACAACAACGATTTATAAATTTTACCAGTTTTTGAATTCAGCATTTTGAGGTCTTTATTTCTTTTTCTTTTCTTTCTTTTTGCTTTAAGCTCCGTAGCATATTTCTCAGTGACACCTCTATCATTTCCAAGTGGTACCCTGAGATTAGCCATTTCTCTTGAAGCAGTGCTTAACAGAAAGTTAGTCTATGAGAAGTGACAGAAAACAATGGAAGGATTGAGAGGAGTCACTGTATCAATGCCAGGAAACATTATCTACCTAGAAAGTTTTCAAGAATGGAAAAAAAATAGTTCCTTCTCAAACAGATTAAAGCTGCTCTCTCTCTCTCTCTTTCTGTGTGTGTGTAGGCTGCACCAGTCCTATTAAAACTGGGAGATGTTGCTTCTTGATTTAGCACCATAATATTTTCCTCAAGTTTCAACATCAAATAAATATATAAATGTGTATACCACAGGACAGGTATTTTTCACTTTTAAAAATCTTTTTCATAAACCATCTTATCACCATGTGCACAATAAAAATATTGTGTCTGATTCAATAATAAGATGCTGTGTTATCAAATATTTTCAGAATTCTGCAGTCTTTCTTTTATTACAACCAATAAACTAATGAAAGAGTGAGAGTTAAGAGAAAAGAAAGTTCAGAACTCACAGGTACCAGAACACTATACATGATTGAATCAGTATCTTAAAACCCTGTTTATAGAGATGTGCGTGAACTAAAATTGTGTGTTTGGTTTGCCATCAAATGAATAGTTTTTTTCTCTTCAAATTGGCTCAAAAACAAGAAATATTTTCCCCCATTGAAAATAACCTTTTTCAAAGGAAAACATAGCAAATATGAATTGTTCAATCAAATAGTTATTCCCAAGTGAAAGATTGGTTTGGTTTGACCAAATATTCAATTTGCTGTGAATCATAACCAACTGAACCAGTTTGGCACAGTTTTGAACTTTCAGTTTAGTAACTGCATCTCCAGTGGAAGCAGCCTAAAGTTCCAACACTAAATAAATCTATAAATGCATATAACTCAGTACAGGTGATTTAAATTTGTCTATATCCTTTTGCAAAAACAATTACAGTTTGTTTTAAAAATATCAGCCTGAAATGATCCACAATAGATAAGCTACCCAGCTTCCATAGCAACACTGCTGTGGCAAGATGGTTTAGCAGATTCTTCCACTTCCCCATGGTTAGAATACATGGCCTCTAAAGCCCTTTCCATCTCATATATTCTGCACACAGACATATTCTGCACAAAAAGAAAAATATATCATTAACAATACGAGCACCACTATTCATATACGCATAAATATTGCAACAGTGATGGCTGATCAGGAAAGCTATAGCTGCTATTTGTTCTCAATGTTGTGATTTTTTTCTCCTTCTGATGATTCTTTCCTTTAAATGTACTAGGATCTCATATGTCTTCAAATAGAGGACACTTTCTACTAAAGAACTGATCCCCAATACCCCTAAATAACAGAAGGCTGTTTTTGGTTAAGTAGGATACCTGGTCACCATACTCTATCTAGAAATGAGACTGTCAGGTTTTCAGCCACAAATCAGTAATCACCTACAAAATGTTTCTGTCCCACCATATCAAATGTACATTTCCCCATGATGATTTACATAACAAAATATTTGAATGTATAGAATAACAGAAGCCCAACGCTTCAAAAAATTATGTGTTCTGGACGTAAGTATGTTTAAAACAGACATGCTCAGCTTTTCCTGTTCATAACAATTATAGACATGGATGCTTATTTTTGAACAATCTTTCAATCAGAGCAGTAGGCTACATACAGGATATGCAGGTTTATACTACCTGCATTAGATTTATAAGTTTCATGCGGCCCAATAGGAAACTTTTCAAATAAAATATAATGATGAAAAAGGGTGTTACTGCGCTTATTCTTTGGAATGCTCACTGCCATAATGCACAGAGGACTGTCTGCTGGACATATGTTTTTAAAAGGTAGAAACAATTTGATTGATGGATTGATTCCATTTATGGGTGTTTTTCCACTGTCACTAGAAGTACCCATAAATGGGTACAAAAATGCCATTTCGTACCCATTAATAGGTACTTAATGGGTACTTTTAATGACAGTGGAAAAACACCCTATATCCCACAGGTTATAACAATTAACATATATAAGAACAAAATTAGAATAAGAATTTAAAGAAGTGCAGTACACAACGGTGACACAGTCCGGATGGTTTGGATGAAAACCAGACTAATTAGAGAACAGACCATCACAATAAGGGTATCTTTGACATTGTCTGAATGCCTGAAAAGTGTCTGAACACCTGAATATTAAGGAGATAAGGAAAATGGTTCAAATGGTCTGTCCACATATTCTCCAGTATTCTGTTGCAGCAGCAAGAAATCTTCCATTCACATGTTCAGCTTCTCCCTGTCTATTAGATCAGCTAGTTCTTGGGTGAAGACAAGTTTTCACAAGTTTGCGTGCAATTTACCAGTTTTGAAAACACAGAGAATGGAATACTAGTGAATGCCCTTGTAAGTACATTTAAAAAGAAGAAGAACTTCGGAGAATTGTGTGATAATTGTAAAATCTGTTTGGCACAGTATCTGCAAAGTTTTAATCCTGTCTGGATGCAGCTTTAGACCCTATGTGTTGAGAAGGACATTGTATACATTGCATTAACACACGTCATGTTAGTCCTGCCAGTTAATGGTCTTACTGTTTTGACTGAACCTAGCCAATGTGTGGGTCCATAGAGACATACCAAGCTAGGCTTCCCCCAGTTTCCCCTAATACCTAAGCCAAATGTTGGTTTTCTCACTGGTCTTACCAGGTTTGTGACCCAGTCTGATGAGAATTCATAATAGTCAGTGGTCACCTTTATGGACACTTCAGCTGCTTCCACACTCGGCCTTATTCTGGGATATATCTCAGGATAGGGGTCTCTTGTCCACATACTAATACAGGCTATGGCAAGTCTCACTAGGACCTGCTGTAGTCTGCAATAACATGCAGATAAGAGACCCTGATCCTGAGATATATTCCAGAATAAGGCCTAGTGCGGAAAGGGCCTTCATGGCATTTTTCTACAGTTACATGTCGGTGTTCACTTTTTACAATCTGCATGCAGTTTAGGCCAGCATCAAGGTGATGTGGTAGACACATTCTATCCCATACTGATTCATTATCATGGAAAAACATCAAACCAAGTTACCCCCTTCGGCAACTGGCATGAAAAGTGGCCTTGCAATGGTGTATGGCTATACAATTCTGGACAGCTTTATGTCTACTCTAATCACTTGTGTGAATGCAGTCTATCTTGCCAATTACCTCCTCATCTCTTTCCTTCATTAAGGTTTATGGATGGAAATCCAAGCCAGAAACCAAGCAGAGAGCCTTTCTGTATTTTCCCATGTACCACTTCAGCAAGGGGTCCAGCATCGACCCTTCTGTATGCTGAGGCAGTACATGGTAAATATTCCTATTCTTAGGTAATCCCCACTGAGTTTAATTGGTGTTACTCCAAGGTACAGAGTTGCATATGAGAGTTTACAGCGATTAGAGGGCTGTGATTTATCAAGCTAAAGCAAATTTTGATCTGTAATGGATCAAAGCACAATTTAGTGTGATGAAAGGAATTCAGATGTGACACTGCATGTTCCAGTTCAACCTGAGTCCTTCCATCTGTTTTGGACTGCATTTGTCATAAAATGTCATAAACTGTCAGGGTGGTCAACAAGAAGCTGTAGATAAAAATATCTGAAGGACATCAGGTTGGAGAAGGAATGGATGGATAGCTGAATGAATAAGTATAATGGCAGATGCCATCCTATTGGCATATCCCACTTAGTATGCAGTGCATCCTAAGACTGAGTAGTAAATAAAATAAGACTGTATCTGGGAACCAAAGTTTTGTTCTGATTGATTTTCCACCTAAATGCCAGCCTAAAGATGGAATGGTCATACACTGGCACTTTAAGAAAGAACTTGAGAATCAATAGCTTCTAGTAAGAGTTGGGTGCACCTTAAATAAATTATATATAGATATAAGCTGCACATTATATAACAAAGCACTCAATCAAAAATGAAATTGAACTTTGACAACAGCGTGGGGGTGAAAGTGACCTTCAAGATGCAAGCAAGCTTCAAAATACATGTCTGACATGTAAATTTTCCCCCTAAGCTCAAACCAGGTTGCTCTTGTTTTTGTTTTGTTTTTTCTAATGTAACAGAAAATACATACCAAATGCCATCAGGGATAGAGTGTCTTAGGTAGCATTCATTGCAACACTTTTCAAACATCAAATAATATGCAAAGAAAGATGCCCAGGACTGTACTTCTAACATCACACATAAATAGAAATGTGGCATAGTTGGGTGACTGCTGAAAACCTGCACTGCAGCTAAAATATTACCTATTGTAGTGCACTAGTAGCTCCTTTTGAAGTAGTGGAAGAAATCAGGGCCCATTTAGAAGATTCACTTTCATTTTAACAAACCACACCATATCCTGAGAGATGAGGTTGTTCCACTGACCCTTAAACAGGCAGTGGTGCACCCTCTCCTCCAGAGGGCATCCCTGGACCCAAAAGGTTTAAACAATTACCACCTGGTGGCCAACATACTTTTTCTGGGCAAGGTACTAGAGAGCCGTGATTGTCCAGCTGCAGGCACAATCTGGCTTCAGGCCTAATTATGGCACGGAAACTGCTTTGGTCACCCTGGTTGATGACCTTCTCCGGGAGAGAGACAGAGGGAGTGCAACCCTGCTGGTTCTCCAGGACCTCTCAATGGCTTTTGATACCATTGACCATGGTATCCTTTTGGAAAGGCTATGGAGTTCAGGAATTTGAGGCAGTGCGTGGCATTGGTTCCATCTCTATCTTTGTGGCTGATCTCAGAGAGTGGTAGCAGGAGGTTCTGACTCAATATCCTGGGAAGTCACTTGTGGGGTTCCTCAGGGGTCAATCTTACCTCCCATGCTGAATCCAGACAAGACAAATGTGCTGTGTGACACAGGTTCTCGGGTCCTTGTAGTTGGTGGGGTTGTAATGGCCTGGAAGGGAAAGGGGTGAAATTTGGGGGTGTTCATGATGCTTGAAGATCAGGTAAGGAACTGGGGATCATTTTGGACAAGCCAAACTTGTACAAGAGGGATGGGTTACACTTGAACCAAGATGGAACTGGGTTGCTGGCGCTTAATATTAAAAAGGTTGCAGAGCAGCTTTTCAGCTGATCCCTGGGGGAAAGCCGACAGGAACTGGGCAGCATCCAGTTCGAGAGAGTGCACCCTCAAGTGAGGAGGATTGGAAATACGCAGATAATGCTGAGTGTAGTGGGAGATTAGTTAATATTATGCAAGCAGAATGATGCAAGGGGCAGTATAAGGATTCACATGTTCCCTGGTGGCAGAATTTAGACAAGAGGAGTGAATATAAATGTATATATGCAAACATCAGAAGCCTTAGAGCTAAAATAGGGGAGCTAGAAAGCTTAGTTATGGAAAATAGGATTGATATTATTGGCATAACTGAAACCTGGTAGACCAGTGAAAACCAATGGGATACAGTCATCCCAGGTTACAAACTGTACAGGAAAGACAGGGAAGGGCGACATGGAGGTGGTGTAGCCTTGGATATTAAGAAAGAGATAGAATCTTACACACTGGAATGTCTAGGTGGGTCTGACTCTTCCACAGAAGCAGTGTGGGTAAAAATACCAAGTCAAAAGGAAGTCTAACAATAGAGACATGCTACTGTCCTCCCAACCATACGCCCGGAGGAGATCAACGATTGGAGAAGGAGGTAAAGGAGGTATCCCAAAAAGATAGTGTATTTATAATGGGGGACTTCAATTATCCTCACATAGACTGGGTGAACTCCTGTTCAACTCAGGAAAGAGAGAAAATTCCTAGACCTGCTAAATGACTGTTCCATGGAGCAAATGGTCATGGAACCAACCAGGGGAAAGGCAGTTCTGGACTTGATCCTAAGTAATGCTCAGGACCTGGTAAAGGACGTCACTGTAGCTAATCCAATTGGGAACAGTGACCACAATGCAATAACCTTCAACTTAAATATAGGGAGTAAGTTCTTAATCAAGTCTAACACAGAGACCTTAAACTTTCATAAGGGAAACTTCCCCAAAACGAGGAAATTAGTGAAAAGGAAATTGAAAGGGAAAGTCAAAAGAGTTAAATCACTTCAAAATTCATGGAGACTACTTAAAACACAATAATGGAAGTGCAACTGGAATGCATACCTAAAAGAAGAAAGGGAACTTGTAGGTCCAAGAAGAAACCAATGAGGCTCACAAATGCAGTAGATGAAGTCATTAAAAACAAGAAGAGTTCATTTAGAAAATGGAAGGCTTATCCAAATGAGGAGAACAGGAGAGAGCACAGATACTGGCCACACAAATGCAAGCTGACCATTAGGAAAGCTAAGAAAGACTTTGAGGAGCACATTGGTAAAAACATTGAAAGAACAAGAACTTCTATAAGTATATCAGAAGTAGGAAACCAACCAGGAAAGCAGTTGGACCATTAGATGGCCATGGACAGAAAGGGATAATTAAAGAAGACACGGAGATTACAGAGAGACTAAACGAATTCTTTGCCTCTGTATTCACAGAGGAAGACAGAAGACACATGACAGTAGCTGAGCCTGTATTTTCTGGAGAGTTAAACTGTACAGAAATAACCAAGGAAGAGGTCCTTGCATGTCTTAATAAACTAAATGTTAACAAGTCACCGGGACCAGATGGTATTCATCCAAGAGTCCTTAAGGAACTCAAATGTGGAATTGCCGACCTTCTAACGAAAATATATAATCTTTCTCTTATGTTCTTATTTAGGTGGACACCGTGGCCAAGAGTTCCTACTACAGCTGGTGCACCAGTTGAAGCCTTTTCTGACCAGAGATGACTTGGCCACAGTTATCCATGCTCTGGTAACTTCCAGACTAGACTACTGTAATGCACTCTACATGGCTGCCCTTGAAGACAGTTCAGAAGCTGCAGGTAGTGCAGAATGCAGGAGCTAGATTGTTGACTGGGACAGCTGGCGACTGCACATCACGCTGACCTTAGAAGAGTTGCAACAATTTAACTTTAACTTATAAGGCCTAAATGACTTGGGCACCCAATATCTGAAGGAACGTCTACTACCATATTGACATGCCCATGCCTTAAGATTTGGAGGAGAGGTCCTCCTGGTTGTCCCACCACCCTCAGAAGCAAAAGGGGTGGGCACCTGGGAGAGGGCCTTCCCCTAGGCTATGGAATAGTCTCCCCCTTGAGGTGCATCTGTCACCATCATTGTACATGTTTAAGGAGGCAGTGAAGACTCACCTCCTTGCCCTGGCCTTCGGTTAAATGGGGATATGCTTTTCTCTTCTCACTTGCAGATGCCAATGATGTCAGTGAGGAGACAGATTCATGGAAGGAGAAGTTCTCTCTGAGAAGCTCTTGTCCCACCTCCTACCATCACAAAAAATGCTTGGAGTTATCAATGAACATACCTATGCCGTGAACTACAGGCACAGATGAATTTGCCATGCAAGGGCATACTTTGCACATCCACTGCACTAAATGTATGCTTATCAAGAGATGCAGTGTGCTTCTTCTTCTTCTTCTTCTTCTTCCAAATAGTTAAAATATTATTCATGTTTACATTGTTAGAAAATATATATAGGGTAAGGATAAGCAAAGACAGAAATTGCTCAGAGTAGATAGGTGATTCACTTCACTGAGTCTGAAGAATGTAAATGGCATTCAGATGTAAAGGAACTTGGCAGAAGCTTGTGAAAATGCATGGAAAGCTGTATTCTAATTGGGTTGTTCTAAATTCAGCCATTATCACCTGTCTTTACCCTTCTCTTCAACAGCACTTGCAGAAACTTGGCAGCACTTCTGCACAAAATTTTGTTTTTTTCTGAAAATAGAAATCATGGGGAACAGAAAGTTCAGATTCAGTCATACTAGAAGTCACCATGTTAATGTGGTTCTGGAGCCAGAGAGTGTGGGAGGAAGACTCTGAGAGAAATATAATGAGCCAAGAAGCCAGTTAGCTGTTTGCCTAGATCAAGTTCTACTGATACATATCAAATAAAACATCTCAACAGTGACTCAGAAACAGTGGCACATGCTCATCACATTCTCATTCCTTTTTCAATCCAACTTTTCTATATTAGAATGCCCATCTGTAAGGGGGAGGGTTAGAAAGGCACACCACAATCCCAACTGTGAACCATTTATAAGGTAATTCAGACCCTTTCCACACAGGACCCTATGATAGAAGGAGGCCTAGGTACCTCCTTAAATGCTCTAGTGTGGACAGTGGAATGCCTGGCTCTTCCTAGCATACTCCATCTACACAAGATGGAGTGTAGATTGGGATACAGTGCACAAAATGGTGCTATAGCCTGGTTTCCTTCTTGACACTGATACTGAGATCTCCCAGTATCCTAAGGGTGTTTCTGTCCTTACCTCCTGAAAACCGGATTAAGGAAATCCATTTTTCTGAAATCCGTCTCTGGGAAGATCCCTCTGAAATAGGGATGGATCCAAATGAGGCCCCATGCTTCTGCACTTGCATGGGAAGCACAGATACTGAGGCACACATCTTGTGTTCACTGTGCGGACGCTGAAGCACCAATTTCCAGAAGTATCTGGTCTCCCTGAGGCCCCACCACCCCAGGAGCTGCATGATTGGAGCATTCAGCCATCAGTCACCACTCGATTCCCCCCATGCATGGCTGTGTCATAAACAGACTGCCCACCAATCAGAGGCATGCCTGAGATCCCATGGCTGCCGTGCTGCTCACTCAACATGGCGACTTCCTGTCCCACCCAAATCCGTTCCCTCTCCTGTCCTTGTGCAGAAGCATCCTCCTTTGATGCGGAATTTCCACGCAGAAACAGATTGAAGACCTAATTTTTCAGGTCTTCCTGGAAACTGGATTAGTGGCACCTAGACCCCATTAGCGGTGGATCTCGCATGAGACTGTGCAGAAGCGGCATCCTTGAAGGGGGCCTAATCTGTCCCACTGTGTGGAAGGTACCTTGCACATGTGCCCCATATCTGTCCTTATTGTGTGCTTAATGGAGTTTTAGCAACCAGTGCAGAAACACCCTCTGTGTGGTATATCAAACCATGGAAACATTTACACAGGCATACCTCTGTGGTTTACTAAAACACAGGGGTCTCATTGCAGTGATCCAACAAAGCATACCACAAAAATGCCCCCTCCCAACTGAGAGAAGGACACTACCTCCATCTTGTCTGGATTCAGTTTCCATTTACTATTGAACTATCCAGTTCACTACAGCCTTCAGACATATACCAAAAACCTAAATCTCCTCTCATGGTTTAGGTGGAATGGTTAGAAAGAACTGGGTGTGATTTGCACCTTGATGACATCTCACTTTAAATCTTCTGGTGATCTCTTCCAGCATCTTTGTATATATGTTAAAGAGCACAGGAGATGAGATCATCCATCCACATTAAGCAAAATATTTCCCAGAATATTCAAGATTAACTCAGTTTCCATGAATCTCCAAGGATAGTCTACTATCTCAATGGATTTCCAGTAACCTACTAGATCAGTTTGGTCTAGTGGTTAGGGAGTTGGACTCTTATCTGGGAATACTGGGTTTGATTCTGTCCTCCTCAATGAAACCTTGGGCTCTTCACAGCTCTTCTCTGAGCTCTTGCAGCCCCACCTACCTCACAGGGTGTTCTGTTGTGGGGAGAAGAATAGAAAGCTTTGTCCACCACTTTGAGTCCTCTTGAATGGGTAAGACAAGCAGGATAGAAAAGCCAACTTTCTTCTTCTTCTTCTTCTTCTTCTTCTTCTTCTTCTTCTTCTTCTTCTTCTTCTTCTTCTTCTTCTTCTTCTTCTTCTTCTTCTTCTTCTATTTGGAGAAGAAAAAATCAAGAGTATATCCTGCGGTATGTGTTGGTCCAGTAACATATTGAGACAGCCTATGATTGTCATGGAACCATGAAGTTCACTTCATCATGGATGTCAAATTCCCCATCACCATTGTAGGAGTTTCAAACACCCTATCTGAGAAGGTCGCAGACAGCTCAGACTTGGAAGTTGCTAGGCAATAGGATAGATGGTACACAAGTAGTATTATCTCCAGTAACGATTCTCCCCTCTTCCTATGCCTTGACACCTTGTTCCCTCCCTCAAATGAGAGCACTATATAAATAAGTAAATTAAAACAGCATTGAACAAATTAAAATCAATTTAAATTCCCCAAATTCACTGAGATTCTTCTCTGCTTCCCAAGAGTCCCCCAGAGTGATGGACCTTCTTTAAGTTGCCGTTTTGGTGATAACCCCATGCATGGCTGCCCCACCCACTGCTATATGCAATGGTCCTCTGCAAGTCAGAACAGGCAGATAGCTGATCTTGGCAGGCATTGCAGGTATCTGTTTAGCATCCAGTCATGCTCACAATCTAATGCATCATGTTTAGCAAGTTAACATGCATCTCAACATATATCAGTGAATGAAATAGTCTCTGTGCGTGGGTGTTTTCTTGATTCAATAATGATTATTTTTGTTTGCCATCAAATTCAGGTCAATTCCTGTTGACTACCTGCACACAATCCTTGGTAGTTTTCTTGACAAAGACATGGAAGTGATCTGCCAAGGACTGAACCATGAGCATTTTCTTTCCAAGCAACTGCTCTACCATTGACACACATCCACTCTCAGTGATAGATATACATGTCCTAATGACCTTTAAAATGTTGGTCCTTCAAAATGGGTTAAGAAAAGGAAGGCTTTGCTCTTGCATTTTCTCCATGAAATGAGTATGCAGGAAAATAAACACCAGTCAGATTACATTAATCATTCAAGTTGTATTCACCTAAGTAGGCAGTTCTTTTCACCCACCCACAATATTAAGCACACATTCACAGTTCTTCCTGTAGTTGAAACAGGATGTGACTGTGCCTTTTTTAGATAGAATTTTTTTGGGGGAAAGAAAGAAGTAGCAGGTTCATAGCTCTTCTTCCCTTTCAATTTTGAAAAGTCTAAATCAGCTCAAACTGAACTCCCAGGTAGGTTGTCGAAACTCCCCACTGAGCTATTGTCTGGAAGGAAGGAGGTGAATTTTAACAGCAGCAAATCTCCTTGGGTTCTACTGTTGCAGTAGTTAAGTGGTGTTTCCTCTGAGTACTGGGAAGTAAAGGAGAGGTGCCCATTGATCACAGATACCAGCTTAATATACAACCCTTGGTTTTTGTGCTCTGGGAAAACAGTAGGTATAACAATCTACCACAATAAAGAAGGTATTGCCAATTAAGAAGGAAGAACATTATCTACATAAAGGAACATAATAATAAAAGACTTTCTATTACAAAGCCTAATGAACTGACCACTATAAAAACTACAAATCAAACTCCTTGGTCCCAGATGTTTCAAACATTTACAGCCAAGGAACTGGGGGGTGAGGGAATGAATGATTTATATATTTCTGTTTCACAGTCCTCTTTATGATGGGAATAAAGTGAGGTGAATTGTTCTGTAAATAACAAGTTGTGAGATGTTGAAACATATGCTGAAATGCTCCATGGCCGGAGTTCCACATTCAGTATCTTTGGTCTGCATTTCACAGCTGCATTCACTTAACTCCTGGCATGTGTGTTTACATTATCAAATATTGTCCTTTTATTTTTATTCACTCCCTTAAGAATTTCACCAGAAGGAAAAGGTTCAGGGCATGCAGTATTTTCAGTTGTGGTATGTGTGATGGGATAGGCAACAGAAAGCCCCAAGTTGAGTAAGGTCTCAGGTTTGAATTAAGTTCCCTTATCCCTTTTGAAATCTATTTTTGAGATCTGGTTCTATTCAGCTTGCTATTCCTACTGTCTCTCTGGCTGTTAAGTGACGCTCCTTCCCCAGGTTGAAAAACAAAATGGTGCTAAAGAGGAAGCAATGGAACTACTTTAAAAAATATGTATTATTTTTTACTTTTTTATAACATCAACATAAAGTTAAAAAAGACAGTGTCTGCCCCAGTCACCAATGTGAATAGTAACACAAAATTCAAAACTATAAAGCAGAAAAGCAATTGCTATGACTTTACAGAGTCACATTTGTGAGTTGTATTTTATTATTTTTATTGCATATAGGCCATTGAAGAAGACTTGTTCGAAACGCGTCTGGCCTCCTATATTTCATATTTTATTATATTTAAGTATTATTATATTATTTTCAATATTTTTCAATAAAATTTACTAGTTGGATATTGTTACCCTTTCAGAAATTACAATTGCTTTTCTGCTTTATAGTTTTGAATTTTGTGTTACTAATCACATTGGTGACTGAGGCAGACATTGTCTTTTTTACTTTTACCCTACTGGGTTATTTTTATTTCTCTTGCAGAACCCCTTCTGTTTAACTTTGGTTTTGTACTTTGGGTTTTCCTGATTTAGGGATTTGTTTAGTTTGCATATAAGTTTGAACCAAGTGTTAGGCTGGGAATGAATGGAGAACAAAAAGCATAAAAGAATGGAGGGATGCAAATAAAATTCTGATTTTCTACATGAATTCTTCAGCAAGAAAACTATGTTATCACAACTTCTTTCCGTCTTTTTAAATTGTTATTGTTGTTATAATTATCTTTATCATTATCATTAATGCCATAGTGCTGTGCATCTGGACACTAACTCAGATAGAGCAGAGGTGTCCCCAGAAAAGGTTGGTGGTGGAATGTACTGAGGAATGTACTGTTCAAATTGAACAGCAGAATAAAGTGTATATCAATCATCTTGTTGGAAATTGATAAAACAACAAAGTCAAGGCTTGGTTTGGGAAGGTATTGTTCCATAGGGTGATTGAAGCATTTCAGTTTCAGTGTGGTAAGCAGTGAAAAAGGCCAGATCAATACTTAGCAAAACAATATATGGTTTCCAGAATGTGGCAGTATTTGGGATCCTCTGTCTGAGATGATCTACTGGGAACCCCTTAAAATGTGTTCCAGAAATAGCTGAGAAGCTGAAGGTATCTGCTTTCATGGAATAAAATATGTTATCCTTTTTGTAGTAAACACAAAACTGCACAGCTTTTCCCCTGGCTTCCTTTTCTTCAGCCTTCCTTTTCTCAAGCCTCAGAGTAAAAGCAGCAACTTTTTTCCTGTTCTATAAGCTTGTAGTACACACTCAGCACCACCAGGGTGCTAAATTCTTTCCACTCCATGCAGCAGCCTTTGGGCATTATGGAGTCTGCAAAGCGCTCTCTTCTCTTTCTGTTTGAGGATTTTCCCCGCCTACTATCCCAGGATGTGACATCAGAAGGACCGCAACACTTTAAATCAACAATTACTCATATTACCAAACACATGGCAGAAGGGATAAATCCATAATAAAGTTCATAGAGATAACCTGTCATGGCTTGGGAAGGTAGTAGTTATAATGGTCTGGCAGATTTTGCCTCAGCATTTTGGCAGAGACACAAATAAGGAACAAAGCCATATATTGTTAAATGTCTTTGTAAAATTCATACTAACAGTAAAATCACTTGACTTGCAATAGTGTTTTAAGGAAGCCAAAATGACCAGGTGTTTTAAAATCATGACGCAAAGCTAAACCTTCCCCTCCTATGGCTGCTGAGAGAGATATTTTATTCTGAAATAGCGATAATTCATCCTTAATAAAAGTTTGGATTTATTAGTCTGGAACCGTGAATCATGTGGGATAGTGGCAACTCTAGTTTTAGGGGGCTCAGTAGCTCTGTGATTTCCAGAGCTGGAGCAGTTATTTCAAGGTGAGTCTGATACATTTGTACTGTGCTTGGTATTCAGCTTTTTGAGAGCGGGTTTTCCTTATATACATTTAATGATGAAATCAAAATGTGTGGGAAACTTAGCCCAGTGGAGCTGTGAGGGGAAGAGCTTATGCACAGTTTGCAAGTCTTAGAGGTTCCTTTATTTAATGGTCATAGACAGAAGTAGCTTAACCATGCTTAATAAGTGTTTTGTATAAAAGATCAGAAACATCTGCATAGAAGAACACAGATATTTTGTGACTATTTTAGATGTGTTTATAATCTTGCCTTTATCCTCATGATAACTTTACCAAGTTAGGCTAAGAAGCAGTACAGGGCAACTCACACCTGTGTGTGTAGTGCATGTGGGGGATGCCCCCAAATGAAGCATCTGCGCTAGACCAGAAATGACTCCTTCCGTGCCAGAGCATTCCTCATGCAAACTATACATGGTGCAGATTTAACTGCACCACATGTGAACTAGTGCCAGAGATGGGTCCAGATGCTCCATCCACACATCTTCCTGTTTGGAAGACATGCAGAAAGGTCACGTACTTTTCAATGCACACGTTCTGATAAGGAATATAACCTGGTTGACCTGAGGGATTTCCGCACTGCAACGCGTTCCAAACGGAACGCGTTCAGGCGGAAAGCTTAAGACAGCTCCCGGCGCTTTCACCTTTCACACACAGACGCGCCAGAACGCGTGTAAACGCGTTCCGGCGCGTCTGTGTGCGAATGCTCAAAGCGCCGGGAGCTGTCTTAGCCGGCAAAGGCCGGCCAGGGGCGCGGAGACAGCCGCGGAGGCAGATCGGCAATCAGCTGATTGTCAAACAGCTGATTGTCGAAGCCGCGCCGGCGTCGGAGGCGAGCCCGCAGCTGTTCGGGAGACAGACGCAGGCGCGAATGCTTCTCCTCCCGAACGCCTGCGGGCAGCTCGTCTGCGTTCGAACGCATGTAGAGCACTTCAAAGTGCTCTACATTTCGAACGCGAGAAAGACAGCTGCGGACACGTCGGAGCGCAAGCCCCGCTCGGGCAATGCGGATGCCGTGTCCGCAGCTGTCTCCCACGCGTCCCGTTCAGCCCCGTGCGAAAACGTCTCTGGTGACCTGATGATGATCCAAGTAGCCATTTGCAATTGAGGTAAGGTTTGGGTAAGTTTTGTATGTGAATGCTTAGTGCATTGTACAGCCATTCCATCCTTTATTTCTCAGAGACAGGAGGCAAAGTGTGGGAAGGCCCTTATAATGTTTGCCCCAGCATCCGACAAAAACCCACATAACTAGTGTGTGGACTCTCACACACTGTACATTTCAAGGGCGAAATAGATCTGATGGTCACTTCTCTCCATGCCTACATTTCATATCCACTCTCACAGCACTTGCCAATGTGTTCAGAGGCTTCCATGGGCATCATTTACATACCACTAACCACTCTGAGTTGCCATTCCAGCAGCTGTGAATTCCACTGAGGATTTCTAGATGTCTTTCTAGAATACCATAGCAACTCGTTGTAGTCTTCTGGTAACACACACCTGTGGATAATCACCCAAGGAACAATATCAGGTGAACAAACTTAGAAGAACTTTTCCTTAGACTCATCCTTCTGACAGTCATATACTTATACATTAGACGGCCTTGCAATCTACAGTTCAGAGGCCATTTCTGCAATGTTGGCTACCTGCTGTCCTAAAAGATCTAGGCTTCTTCTTCTATTTTCTACTATTTTCTAAGTAAGAAGCAGCAGAGTGTTCATAAAATGCATGCCATGAGACTTAAACAAACTCCATACCACCCCAGCCCAGTACTATAAGAATGGAAGCTACACACTTTTTCCAAGCACATTACTACTCTGAGAATTCTTTGTCCACAATATACAACCACCCATCATAGTGACTGGCAGAAGTCCATCCAGTGTGCTTCAATGGATAAATGGAGATTTGGTCATTAGATTGACATTCTAGCCATCTACATTATATTGTGACAAATCTTAATTTAGGTAAGGCCTCGACAGCTGTCTGTTTGAATTCCTGAGAATCTCTTCCAGTTAAAATTAACTAGATAGTCCTGTTCAATATAAATCACTTTAATATGTTCCATAGACTCCCCTCAATCCATCTGAATGCATCTTGGAGACCATTCTGTAAGTAGTACCTTTGCTATAAAGGTCAATTCATGCTGTTAAATGTCCAGCTAATAATATACTTCTTACACTTCTCCCAGATCAAAGTCCTTTATGCTACACTTTATGTCAGTGCTAGTTATTGATTTCTGTCATTTTTATATGACCTCTAAAGTAAGCAGTAGAGGGTCTGGTTCTCACCACAAGCAGATGAGCTTTATGGATATGGAATTCAGTCTATGGAATTTACTACCAGAAGATGTGGTGATAATGATAGCAACCAGCTTGAATTTAGTTTAGATTAGATAAATTCATGGAGGATTAGTGTATCAATGGCTACTACAATAGATGCCTAGGTACTGCCTCCAGCTTGGAGAGAGAGACATGATGCTTCTCAAGTAGGGTAGTTACTAGCACTTGGAGACTAACAGGAGAAGGGTCGGTGGCATGAGCTTTTGTAGACACGTCTACTTCTTCTGACATTATATGACTTGTCAAGAGGATGAGTCTAAGGAAAAGTTCTTCTAAGTTTGTTAGTCTCCAAGTACTCCTAACTACCTTGCTAGACTTTTCAAATTAGACTAACATGGCTTCTCAAGTAGGGATGTGAACAAAGCTAATTTCCCACATTCGATTCCTGTCTTGGTCAAACTCTCAAAGACCTCTTGCTTATAGTATGTGGAACTCTAAAGTCATGTAAATAAACAACAAGATGCCACAAAACATCCAAAATACCATCTCATGCAACTGTTAAGTGCCAGACCACAATTCCACTAATATGCTACATGCAGTGACATCTTATCTAGTTCACAGCTCATGGTCTGAGGTGTCCTTAATTTCCTATCCTCTCGCAGGTGTCACAGAACAAAAAAATGGGAGGTTCAAGAACAATTGGGAGATTTGTGCTTCTTAGCAGCATAGTAGATCATTTTTCTTTAGATTTTATAAGGGAGAAATGAATGGTCATTCACTGTCAATGCTCTTCAGATAACAGGGAGGAAGTGGGAAGAAAAAAAGGTATTCAATTTATTAAACAATCTGTTATGCATTAAACAAATAGGATAATTGAGCCCTGAGAAATATTTGCATTCTTCTCATGACTGCACAATACTAGGTTCCCCATTATATTTACATTCTAAATGGAAAACACCCCTTTGACTTTAAATACATACATTGTTTCTGCACTTTCCTGGCTTATCATGGTCAAATTTGAACACAAACTGTTTTGTTCAACTTTCAATCAAACCATACTCTTTTGAACAAGGGTTGGTTCGATTAAAATTGTACTAGCTCAGACTGAATGGTTCAATTCACACTTTGAATGTGAAATGAATTTGCACATTTCTGACACATAGTTTAGACGGGCAAAGAAAGCAAGAATGACCTCCATTCTAATGTTGACTGAGGGCAGAAACGTAAACAGTACAATACTTAATGACTATCATATTCAACAGACCACCAATCTAGACAAATTCAGGCCAATTTACCAGACATAGGGCCTTTCTATACTGCCTTACCATGATCTGAACCAGTGTGCTTGGACCAGTGAAGTCTACTGGTTTGGACCACCACAAGGTCTGGAACAGCATCATGGGGCCTTTCTGCATTTAGCCTTATTCTCGAACATATCTCAGAACAGGGACCTGCTATCTGCATGCTAGTGCAGACTATGATAGACTCCAGATGAGATCTGCTATAGTATGCATTAGCATGTGGACAACAGACACATATTCTGGAATAAGGCCAAGTGCAGAAAGGGCCATGTAGATGACAGCATTGGTCTGGACCAGCTTGCATAATTTTAGAGCTGGTCTCTGACAATTCTAAAGGGCTATGGACGAATGTTCTTATCTTCAGAGCCCCTAGGGAACTGATTTTGACAGTGTATTTTGATGTACCACTGAAATAGGTCCCCCAGTAAACTAGAACACAAAGACATTCCTTTTGTATACTTCCGTGGTCAAGATTAGGCCAAGTTGCTATGTCAGTAGACCAGCAAGTGAAGAAAGCCCATAGTGGCTTCTGCATAACAACTTTTCACTTTCCAGGACTGCAGCAAAAAACAAAACTGCATTCCCCAATGATAGTTATGGTTTATTTTTTTTCTCTCTAAAATGTGAAATATTACTTTGAAAATACTTGTACAATGCCCCATTATGAGAAATGATTAGTACTTAAAAACATCTCTTTAAAAACTGTGGTAGGAAAGGACAATAATTTCATCTCTTAAATTTCTTTAAAAAAAAACATTGCTGCTCCTTGCATTTGAATGTTCTGGGATGCAAAGGTAATGTGGGACCATAAGAAAACAAGAAAAGGCAGAATTCGTCCATATTATTTATTTCTATGTGTCACAGAAGCGTAGCCATTGATTTTGTAAATAATATGAACAAGCAGACTAACTTTGTTTTCAACCCTCCCACTAGTACTTGTACGATCAAGTTCATGTGATAGATTCAGTCATTTGGAGCTAAAAATAACCAATAAAAGCTCTATAAAAATGGGTAATTAAGTGATACTTTTGAACAGAAAGCCTCAAGATTAAGGGCTGTTTTATTCATTTTAATGATGAAATGAATTCAATCCATAGCAATTTCTGAGACTAATTCCTCAGGTAGTCATAACATTTAAGTGGGAGAAAAATATGTGGGTTATAAAAATGTAAAAATAAAAATGGATTTTCTTCCCAAGAGAAATTTCTGTAGCAAATTATTTATCTATTAATGTCTAATAATATGGGAGGGATTCATTTTCTCGTGTTGCATATTTTCTCAGGCACTAGAGAATCATCTCTAATTTCAGTGCTTTATGGACAAAATAACCTTAATTGCTTTGCTCCTCCAAGATGCATTGCAAAAAGTGAAACTAGCAATTGCATCTGCATTACTTCTGGCAATGTGACAGTGTAATGAAATTGCAACAAGACAAAGCTATTATTGATTGAGTTCTCTTTTAAATTTTCATATGTAATAAGTATTTTACTAAGAAACTTGCACTCATAAATTCAGGAGAGGATAGAATTGGACCTTATAGATGTTTGGTTGTGGCCCTCATGTTCTCTTTCCATTTCTAATCCACCTTTTCTAGCCAAGAATGTCCATGAGATAAGGAAGGGCAGACTGGTATTTGAATTATCCCACCTGAGAACAGTCTTTAAGCCATCTCTAACCACCCCAGAGGAGCTTTTTTATCACTTGTAAATACAAAATCTGTTTTCACGTAAGGGGGGGGGAGCAGCTCAAAAGCACCATAGAGATATTGATGTGTTTCCCATTCTCTCATCCCCACACTTAAGACATCCCAGGCTTTCCCTTGTCCCTCTCCTCTCCTCTCCTCACACCTGATGTTTGTAACAGTTTGAAGCAGTCTGGTTTTCCGAATTCACACCCCAAATTCCCTTTCCAATTTTTATCCAAGTTATCCCTCCACAATCCAATATATTTGGGATTTGGATTATCACATCAGTAAGACCATTTCTACTCCTTTGCCTTGTTTTTTTTTTCCCCAAGCATGTGATTGTGTAAGAAAACAACTGGGGCAGTACCTCCTATTTCCTGAGTGTGCAAAGGGAGGGTTTCCTTTTTCCATCTCTGACCAATGCCCAACCCTGTGGATGTTCTAGAGGGATAGGAGCATCATTCTCTATTTCTTTCTTGCCCCTTATCACCACATGGATTTCTCTCTCTCTCTCTCTCTCTTTTTTTTTTGATACAAACAAGGTTTCTATACATTAGTAGGCTCAGAGCAGCTCCTTTTAGTGGATAATTTAGTGAAAAGTGCAAGAAAGGACTGTGGGTACCCATGAATTAGGAGGAACCCTGAAGAGACATTGTCATCACATCTATGACCCTTTCCCATGAATTCATGCCTACTTCTCTCGAAAGTACCTGGCATGCTACCATTCTTGCAAATTTCAGAAACTTTCATTGTTTACGAACATGGCTGATGTAAATAATACTAATGATGTGATCTTGATGCATTTGGCTACCCAGTGAAATGCACAATATAAGTTGCTGCTCAAAACCTAGGACACAGAACCACTGAACAAACTTTTGGTGTGTAGTTGTTTTTTGTATGTTTTGGAGAAGGATCATGAAGCATCTTGGACATGAAAGCATATATTGAATTTTAGAACTTTGGGAAGTGTGTGAATTGTCCTTTTGTGCCAAGACTAAGGCAGGAAATTAAAATCTAAAAGCAAATAGGAGGATGGAATGAGGTGGAAACCAACAACACTAAAGTGATTTTCTGTGTGGTCTTGCTTTACGATCTTTAATCCACTGACTCGCTTGTGCTGGACTGAAAGTTCCCCATAATAGAGAGAGACAGGGCTGGTAATTTCAAAGCAATATCAGCAAAGGCATTTTCATTGTAGCTTCTTCTCCAGTGAGATCTATTTATGTAAGCAAAGAAATGAGGTCCACTGCTGAGCAACTTCTCTTCAAAGGATGTGAATGACTCAGTCTATATGCTTAATTCCAAAGTCAGGCAAATTATAAATGGTCTTTCTCCAGTCTAATTTGGCTGGCTGTGAGCACACAAGCATGTTTATTGGCCAATTGTTTCACCTTCAAATAATGTCACCACATACTTTTAGTGACAAAAATAGATTAGACAGAGAACATCTACATTTCCTCCCCAAAATTGGTCTTAAAGTTTCTCTCCAACTCTGTTATTCTGGGTCGGGTGCTGCAGCTGCAGCTGCACAATCATGTGTTGATCACCATGGAAACATCTAGCTACAAGCCATATGTTGCCTAAGTTGTTCTCATGGTGATCTGACCTATTTGGGCCAGGCTATCTGCACTCCAGGTGCTGGTGGTCTGGTTAAGACTGCACCTGTAGTTGAAGTGTGGATGGCTCTCTCCATACCTGATCATGAATGGTATGATTATTCCACTGAGGAAAGTGCAAACAAGCCCAGAGTATCAGGCATGTGATTATGCTAATTTAAAAGTCAAAACTGTAATGCCCTGTATTGAGGATTTAAACAGGAGCTAGTCTGAGACACAAATGGCTGAAAGCTAGATGAATGGCTGAAAGCTAGCCTGCAAAATGGCACCTAGTATTCTATAGTTGTAGACTTCAATAATGAGGTCCAACTGGACCAAGGAAGTACACCAGACCACAGTGCTGTGCAGGTGGTAAGCCCTCATAGTCTGGTATACTAAAGGTGACCATTTTCAATGGCAATCCAGGAAGAGCTAACGGAAATAGGTCCACTGCAAAAGCAGCTGTGTCAGAAACTTCAAAAGCTAGGAATGAAGAGTTCATGAGCTTCAGAACCTTGCTGCTGCCTTTGGAGATTCTCTGCAGGAAGCAGCAGCAAGGGCTGCAGTTGGATAGACCATCTAAATTCCACAAGCCACTCTGACCTCAATAGTACCTTGATCATCTGCACAGCATATCATCTCCTAAGCAGAGTATTACCTGCCTAAGCAGGCACACCATTAGCTTACTATTTGTTTGTTAATTACATTTCTATCTTGCCCCATACCTGAGGGTCTCTGGGTGGGTAACAACCTTAAAACAACAGATTAAAAACAGAATATACATTAAAAGACTTTAAAAGACTACATATAGAATAGCTGTTTCCATATTGTTACAGGGGAGTGTGAAACACATGACTCACAAAAATGGGAAATGGGGAATAGGCTTACATAAGATTTGCATTCGCTAATGTTGAAATAATAACTGCAATTAAAATAGAAACATATCTCTTGGTAGTAATGGAGATTGTAGTCCAACAAAACCTCTGTGTTCCTGTTGTCAAGATACTAACCATGAATGAACAATATGAAGGATCCTGTTTGCTGTATCATATTAAAATTGGACTACTTGATAGGTAAATGGGCTCCACTGTTGATTATATATTGCTTTTCCCAAAAAAGAGAACTGACTGCACTTCAAAACAGAATGCTATCTTTTATAAAAGATATTATAGCAGCATAGCTGATAGGGGAAATTGTCTATCCAGGCTGAATACATGCATTTGGTGCAGTCAGTCAAAAGACAACAAGGATATTTTAAAGAAAGTTCTCCATGGGCACATTCCTACTTTGTGTGTTCCCAGATTATTCTGGTCCGGGAACAACCAAATTCTGGTCCAGGTCTGGTGCGGGTTGCAGGAACAGCGCAGAGTGTGCATTTCGGCATTCCCATTTCCGACCCAGGGCATGGCAACAGGGCTTGCTGGATTCAGGCTTGCTGGATTGGCCAATATAATGGGAACCCTGGTTCCCAAGTCCGAATCCAGTCTGGATTTTAGTCCCTATGAGAATGCAGACCAAGAAGGAACAATATGGGATCATCCATTTATTCCTCCATGTTTCATATAGAAATTCAGGTTTTTGTCAATAACAATCATTCCTAAAGTATCTCCTACATATTTTAAAAGTCTTTAATTTTCTCTCAAATTAAAGATTAAACAGTCTGCAATATGACAGTGTAATTTAGTCTTCATTTGTTCCCGAGTTATCCCCTGAATTTGGTGCAGCATTTTTTTTAAAAAAAGTATTTTATTTTGAAAAGAAAATGCTGAGGGAAAAAGTGACAAAATCACTTCTGAAGATGACCTCAAAGTTAAATATGGCCCCTGTCCCTCCTTCCAAGAGCCAAGCAGTTGGAAATCCACAAGACTATAGGTGAGTGGGGAAATTGAAAACACACTCCTGAAGGATTAGAAAGCAATACAAAACTAACAACCAGCCTTATTAGAGACGGAAGCCATTCACACTTACAGCAAAGGGCTTTATAAATCCCTAGCCTGTGACTTCATGAAGAAACTAATTTCCTGCTGCTAGAAAAGCACAATCATATGGAGGCACGTGCGAATGAGTAGTGACACCCAGTGGTCCTCTGTACAGAACTGAAAAAACTGCAGGTAACACACCACAATGGGAGCTAGAATTAGCTCAGAAATTATGCCAATTAATCCTATTACTCCATTTCAGGCAACAGTTGCCATTATTTGCCTGCCATGTAATTGCCAGAGCTTGTTTACACATGTATACACGTGACTAATTTTTTCTGTATTTGACTTCTTCTGGTGACACTTAAGTCAAATTACACTGTTGTAAAATACTGTGCATGTTGACCCTAAAGATTTATTCATAGTGTTCAATCTGACTGATTAACTGTCATACAAGTCATCACTCGGTAGTGTTGTAATTAGGATAAATATGGGAGTTAGACCTATCCTTCTTCAGATACCTGATTTTCTTCATTTTTATCTAAAATGAAAACATTTATTTTAGATCAAAATGCCTCTGTGGCAATTACTGCTGTTTGACAGAAAATTTCATTTCACGGGAAGACCATCTAATTACTTTGAGTGTTTTCAAGGAAATGTTTTGGGAGTTCCAGTTACTTATCCAAACTGAATTCATTATTTAAAACGATCAGAAAAAATATACATTATAGGGGGAGCAGTTCCATTCTTTTGGCAATAGGTATGCAATTTATTTAACTTTTTTTTATGAGTAAGACCTTTTTCATATTTTTAAGTGGCTATCCAGAAGCACTCTTTAATGCCAATAATCCCCTCCCAGAAGTGTTACTTTTGATGCTTTTCCTTATGGATAGCAATTATTCATTTTTTAAAATATTATTTGACATAAGATACAAATAGCATTTCACAGTGTATTCATAACCTGATAATCTTCATTAGTCTCTTTGGCCATTTCCACACTTACACATTTCCACAAAATGGAGTGGGTCCCTGCTGGAGTGGCTCAGTTGTTCCAGAACAGTGTTGGATGATCTGTTCCAGGATAGGCTCCATGCCACCCTGTGCTGTTGTCCAGGAGAAAAGTTCCTTGCCTTGGTGCTCCAGCAGGATCCATTTTAGCAGCAAAGTTGTTCCTGTGTTAAACCAGAACAGGGATGCATGCACCCATCTACACACCTCCCTGTTCTGTTCCAGAGACCCCTGGGTCACTGGCAGATCTACTGGTATCTTGTTCTAGCCAGCCTCTTTGACACTAAGATCTTGCTATGCTTTGTCCGATGCAAACAGAATAGCAGGGAGGTGAATTCACTTCTGTGATACTCCAAGAGTGTGGAATGAGACCCAGAAGGGGTGTAGCCCTCATGTGAGATCAATATACCAGCCGGTGTGGAAAGGCCATGAGTGCTTAAGGCCAATAGCTGGAGAGCAGCTTAGAGCCACTAAACGCTCAACACGTACCTAAAACACCACTCATGTCAGAGTCCAAGGGATCACATTCTGGATTGACTGCCCTAGTAAAGGCAATATTTATTTATTTATTTATTTATTTATTTATTTATTTATTTATTTATTTATTTATTTATTTATTTATTTATTTATTTATTTATTTATTTATTTATTTATTTATTTATTTATTTATTTATTTATTTATATTTCTATCTTGCCCTATATCTGAAGGTCTCTGGGTGGGTTACAATATTATATTAATCTTAGTCAGGGTCCTTCCCTCTGTCTTACAATCAATATTCAATATGCAATGGGATATAAAGTAGTTAAGAGTCACCAAAATAACTTTAGCAAAATACACATGGGGCTTTAATGACATTGGGTGACTGGCCTGAAAGTGCACAGTCTGCCCATCTATATGTCCCAGTTGAAGGGTTCAAGATACCTATGATTCTGTACTCTGGGACCACTCTATGTTGTAAGCACTCATTTGAGCACTATAAAGGCAGGAAAATGGGGAAAGATTTCACTTCCCATAACTCTCTCCCTTGAAGTGCTTCATAGACTTACCATCCAAAGCACTGCCTGCTTTGCAAAGCGCAGGGGGATGACTGACTTCCAAAAACAGTTCATGTGTTCTGAAAAAAAAAAAAAGCCCAGAGTGAGAACATCAAACTGGGGAATAAAAGTTTCCAGCTTCAATTTTCTCATCAACAGCAGCAGCAATAGGCATGCAGGCAGGATATCACCACGGGAACACCAGAAGCATGGTCAGATATAGTTGTAGCAGACATCTCCAATTATATTATCTAAAGTCTTCCAGTTAGCCCTCAGTACAATAAATGCAACTGTGTATTTTCTCACCATAGAAGGCTCCAGGGGCACTAAAAATCAGGGAGACAGGCAGGCATTTCTGCGCATCCTGAAAAAGAGCTGGACAGAAAATGTGCCAGGTAAGTTCTTCCTGCCATTGATCTCCTTCTCAATGGTGGCAGCAGAAATCAATGAGGGCAACAAAGTTCCTCTCTGCAAATGAATCGCATTTGAGATCACATGCCATTCTCAGAGATGAGCTGGAGGCCAGATGGATGCAGTGATGTACAGCCTTTTTCAGCCATGAACCAGGTAAGATGAAAACCTTGTGACTAGGTAGGTCTTAGTCCCAGAGATCAGGCAAGAACTGCACAGGGAGGGGTTGGAATGCTTCAGGTGTCCTATATCTCTCCTTCTGCATTAAGAGTCTTTCTGAACTTGCCAGCAGAGTGGATCAGGAGTTGGTCTGCAGGTCACCCTTGTGCATGCTGGTGAAGTTTAAAGGAAGGTCCTCTCCACCCCTAGTACAGAATGGAGCATAGACTGAACCAGAGTGATCTCTTTTTCAGGATTTACTGACATACTAGAAGCTGGCATACAGTTATGTGGGCAGCATGCCTCTATGATCCATTATGCCATGGCGGTCCATTTCAGTGGTGCAGCAAAGCTCAGCACCTAAATGGACCCCTGGGAGCTCTGAAGACTAGTAACTTTTGTTCCTGGCCTTCAGAATATTTGAAGACACCCTGCTTTAAAGTTAGCACAAGATTTGGAGCTGCATGAGGGCTCTTGTGGATCAGGGCATTCTAATGCAGACTTCTTTGCTGATCTAAGGGTGTTTCCGCACTGGCCACAGAAACCCTATTAAGGATACATAGAAGACACATTCAGGACACATGGAAAACTTACTTTCCACACTGGAGGACAGATCTGGGACCCTTTGAGACGGCAGCTTCCGCACAGCGGCATGCAAGATCCATTCTTAATGGGGCCTCACTGCTGAAAAATTTGGCCTTTGGGAAGATGTGTAAGGGCCTTTCCACACTAGGCCTTATTCTGGAATATATCCTGGAATAGGACCTTGCTGTCTGCCTGCTAGCGTAGACTATGGCAGGCCCCAGGCAAGACCTGCCATACCCTGCATTAGCAAGCAGACAACAGACCCCTATCCCGAAATGTATTCCAGAATAAGGCCAAGTGCGGAAAGGGCCTAAAATTAGGTCTTTAATCCATTCCCTCACCTCGATCAGTTTGGAAGCAGGACACTTCCACACATGGAGAGGTGAGGGAATGGATGTGCTGGCAGCTGCCATCTTAGAAAGAGCAGAAGCAGGCCGGTCTGCCTCCGGAGCCCCTCCCCCACGTGCCACGCCCCGGCAGAAACATGCGGTGACTGGCAGCTGAATGCTCCAGTCCCATGGCTCTGGGGGCAGCATTGGCAGCGCGGGAGGCTGCCTGCCTTTTGGAATGGGTGCTGCAGCCTCCACACAGCACCCAGAGGATCCGGCCCTCAGGATCCATCCTCCATGCATGTGTGAGGGCATGTGAGTCCTCTTCAGATTCGTTCCTATTTTGGACAGATTCTCCGGAAGATCGATCGCTGGGAAACAAATTTTCTTTAATCCGTTACTTGGCGGCCAGTGCGGAAGCACCCTAAGTTATAATTGGCTAGATTTTTTTGTTTATTTTGACTACTTCACTATTTTTTTCTAACTTTTATTTTATTTCATTTTTCTACCACACCCACTATTTATAATGCTGTACAATAGGCCTGTGCAACATAATAGGTGTTTGTCAAAGTCTGCTGAGTCCTAACAGTAACAAGATAACAGAGTGCTTGGCTGAAGTTCAACAATATCAAAGACCCTGTCTTCTCACCTTGCCAAATCATTGTCCAGAAGAATAGTCAGACATTATAGGTCAGTAATCAGTTCATCAAAGTCCCGGGATCACATGGAAATCAAAGGCAAGACAAGTAAGGGTCATGTAGCTCAGATCAAATGGTCAAGAAACTAGGGAGTTGAATGACAAGGTTACTTTCTGCAGGGAAGTTACAAATCTAGACTCTTAATGTAGCTGAGACTCAGCTACACCTAGCTAGCCAGCTGCAGCAATCAGACAGAGTGAGAGGCCCCTGGATGACATTGTATGAAAACAAAGACTCTCAGACCTGTGGAACTCAGCACTTCCTTGCTGCCCCTTCCCCAAGGGTCAGAGGTTCAGAACAAAAGTAGTTGGCCAGGCCTCATTCTCAGATGATTCCAACTGTAAGCACTCCATGCTGGCCTCTCTGCCAAGCTCTGGTGGGCCACACTTGGATGCCACAAGCTCACCAGGTATGGCAAACTATGGCTATGAGGCAACAGTCTCTTGCATCTCATCTTGAGTGTCCCTTGAGTCCTTAATGTCATAGGATATGACAGGTATGCATAGTTTATTGTTTGTTTGTTAATGTTTCACTCTTGCCCGATTCTCCAGGGTCTTAGGATGGTTTACAATAAAACCAACATAATTAAAAAATTATGAAAGAGGATGTTTCAAGAAATGCTTTGGCACTTTGCACATTCTCAGAAATGAAGGATCTTTTAGAACTAGAGATTTGGTTTGATAGGCATGTCACTGGAAGCCAATCTGCAGGGAGGGAGAAAGGAGCAAGGCCAATCTTGAAACCATTATTAGATGGCATTAAAAGAACTAGGAAACAACTTTTTTAAATTATAGACACAATGTTAGGCTTGGGAAATTAAGAATTAGCAACCCAAAAAGCAAAGAGTGAAGTACTACTGTAGTAGAGATTTTAACGGCAGGAGGAGGCTCAGTGTAAGAAAGGAAAGGCTGAATTTGACTGGAGATAATAGGGGGAAATCAGTTAATCAAGGTCTATTTTCTGAGTGGAGAACTATTGTCCAAAACTATTGGGAAGCAATAGTTTTGCCCAGTAAATTAACTCGTCATGATCCCAGTTTGAATCCTCATTTGTAATGAATTAAGTCAAACTGGGGTGTCTACTGAGATTATGTTTGTTTTTCTCACAACTAGAAAAGATTCACTTTATTTTTAAAAAGGGGAGAAGTGGGAAAGGAGAAAGATGGAGATCATGCAACTTCTCAGAAGTTTTCAACATTGGGGAGGTATCCAAATGTCAGGGATGTCCTTGGAGGTCAGCATACCTACATATGGACACAGATGTTCACAGGTATTTCACTAAAACGGGCTACATAGGACACCTTTGTATTGCATAAAGATTCCAACACTTGGCGAACTTCACTCCAGTAGACAAGAATGAGCAGTACAAGTAATTGGTGGGATTAAGACCCAGAAAACTTGGGATAATCAACCAAAAATACCCCGTTGGTCAAGCCAAGCAGGATGTTATAACTGGTAAGTTAAAATACCAAGCTAAACATACCCTGGAATGTGGCAATGAATTCAACGTTGTGACACCCCCAAACTTTAGCAGCAATGGAAAGCTCAGAAACCTCAGAGGTTGAGAGATGGCATGGATCTCCAACCAGCACAGTTCCACTGATCACATCAAGTAAAGCTTCTACCACACATTAGATGACTTTTCTGTTTGCTCTCTGCCAACTACACAAGGTCTCTTGGGCAAGAAGATGAGAAGGCTCCGCTTAGGGCAAAAAAATAGTGTAGCAGACAGCAGATGCTCTCGCAAAAGTGAATGAGTCTCACTAGGGCTATTTTTCTGTTTTGTGACTGCTATTGCTAGTGAAAAATAAAGAAGGTTGTTGTCGAGGCTTCTGGTTCCTTTTATGTGGTCAACATTACGGTAATTTTATTTATCAAAATGAATACTTTTAGACTTTATTATGGACACAAATCTGAAGCAGATTTTTTAGCTTATTCTTTCAGTTTTCTTGGAAGGCACATTTTTTAAACTATCAGTCTGGTTGCTGCCTTATAATAAGAAGACTCGCCCCTGCCAACCAATCCTGTAGTTCAGAACATTACTCTCTTGCCCATTCTCCTTCACATATTTTAATCCAGGATTGGCTAACGGGTGCATGATTCAAGGGCCTCTTCTGCACTTTTCTTCTGTTAGTCTGGATCAGTGGGCCCCACTATTTAGAAAATGTGGAGGGACACTGATCCAGATTATGATGATGTGTGGGTCAGGTTAGCATCATCTGCACTTATAGTGCTGATTCAGCTCACACCACCCCATTGCTCCACAGGTTTCGCAAACTTTGCACCTCCATGCCTCTGAAAGCTAAGAATGATAGCTCCTAGCCTCAGATCCTGGGGTGGGTGTTTTCACACACACACATAGCAGATCCAGAACATGGAGGTGTGCCATCTGTACATTTCCTGTTATCCAGAACAAAGCTCTTGGTCTGATTGTAGACCACATTAAATCGGTGGACAACATACCCAGATTAAGGGTGAGTGCAGAATGAGCAGGACCAGCATGGGTAGGAACTCCTTGCTCCACATTAAAGTGCAGATAAGGACCCCTGTGATCTGGATTAAGAGGCTCAATCTGGATCACAAGCAAGTGCAGAAAGGGCCATGATGTTCAGTGAGGTTAACCTTCCGAAACATTATCTCTACCTACTCTGATCCCTGGTACCATTTCCTTCTATATCTGGCTCTCTACCCCACATGCCACAATGGATAAGAGACACCAATATTTGTCACATTTGAAATCCATACGACTTTGTCCAAATTCAGACATTTGTATTTGAAATGAATTTTGGGACATTCAAATTGAATGTTTCTATATATTTGTACAAAGCTTCGTTACATTTGAAGACCTGGGGAGATGGGAGAGTGGCTGCCCCAGTCATATCTGCAATGGATCCAGAGTAGATCCAAAGTGGATTGAGAGCAGATTCAAAGTGGAATCAGGGCATATCTGATGTGTTCAGAGTGGATATGTAGGGGATGTTTATCAGCTACTTAGGGGATTTGTATGGGGTATGTAGGAAATTCGCATGTGATTAGTATTACACATTTGTATCAAATTTGAATCCTACCACATTCAAAGGGCATCTATTCAAATAAATACTATTTTTTTGCATTTGATTCAATATGAATAGAACATGAGAAAAACATGTGTCCACATTCCTAGATACCATTAGTCATAGGGCAATAATTTTATATTTTTAATTATGTTTTACTATTTGATATCTTTTAATCTTATTGTAACCCACCCTGGGACCATTCAGTGAAGGGCAGGATATATATTTTCTAAATAAATAAATTTCAATATTTATTTTTTTCTTTTTGAGCATCTGGCCAAATTTGACAGAAGTCAGAACCATGCTGAGTTCTCTGGATTTGCAAATTCAAGGTTTGTTTTTTTCTCCCAAATGCTGTATTGGAAATTTTGTGTGGTGTCCATTTCTAAGGATGGACTTGAAATTTGACAGTATTTGGTCTGATTTTGCTAATTCATGTTCATATTTGTATTGGGTTTTTTTTTTATTATGGTTAATTCCAACAGCTTGTAGAGCTCATCCAATGTTGAATGCTAAAACACTGTGAGAGTCTTCAAAAAGAGAATACACCTGAAGCTATTTTACCTCTATGTATCCTTATTTCTTTTTTGGATCTTATGCAAAGCTGATCAGTAGAAAAATGGGAACAAACGCAGATTTGGAACAGAGGTATGGATTTGGAATGAGCAAATACCTGTGTATGAATTTGATCAACAGTAACTGACTCCTACCAGAAGGCAAAGATTAGATTTAGGGTTGGATTCAGAGCAGTATTAACACAAAATAAATGAAAAAGATACCCCTCCTTTTATTTTAGCACCTGGAGCTGCACATAGGCAATTCACCATCCCTCCTCATGGAAATTGTACATATATCAATGAGATATTTTCCCCTGTAAGAATACCTAAACTTTCTCTTCTTTTTAGGACACATTTTTTTCTCCTCACCTTCTCTATGCAATATTTATGTATGGCTCTCTTTGAATCATTTCTTCCTTTTTTCTCTTTTCTTTTGCAGTTCTTCACTCCAAAGATCTTGCTAGCATACATGACACATAATGAACATTTCATTCCCTATGCTGTGTTGTACTTTGTAAAGTACATTCACCTTGCCTGCATTCTCTTATGTTTTACCTTGCTGCTGTCCATCTTGACTAAGATCCATGGAAACTCCTACCTAAATTTTCTTGCCCAGTGTTAGCAGCCAGCCTGAGTACCAATAAGCAGAATGGAGTTACTAAGTTCATAAAGTCATAGTTTATTAAATTACATGACAGCCATTTGATATTAAACTGCACAGACTAGAGTTGCATCACTTCTGTTATAAACACCTCAGTGCCTACTTTGGACATTTCCCCTTTGCTCCTTGATATCATTTTGTTTCCCCATCCTTCAGCTTTGCATGTCCTTGAAAAACATCTGCCAGTGATAAACCTGTCACTAGGTATTCCTGTAATTTCACAGCCCATGGGAACAAAAGGTCTACTAATGAAAAGAGTGAGGCTTCTGCCGAAAAACAGAATTAATGCTTCAGTATTATGGCCTTGAAAACCAGAGAAAGGCATTGATAGCAGACACTATTCTTGCTATAGATTTATATGTCTTAGCAGGCAGGATTGAGGATGGCATTGCTAATGTACTGGGTTATAGACCAGCCCATCATCTGGTCCAGGACTTTCCATCTACACAGTGGTGGAGAAAAGAAGAAACTCCATGCCCACTTTGTGCACTCTGTCCACACAGGAACATAAACTGGACTAAGAGGCCCAAAGTGGCATCCTGGTTTGGTCTACTGGTAGGCCTATTTTTCAGGGTCTACCTGAGTACAGTAAGCTGGGGTAGCATATCAGAACATGGAGGCAAGCCCCTCAAGAGGTCCAAAGGCCAATGGTTAAGGCTTTTCTCACTCATTTAAGGGGACTCAAAGCGACTGACAAAGTTTTCTGTTCTTCTCCCTACACCAAACACCCTGTGAGGTAGGTGGGGCTGTGAGAGCTCAGAGGAGAGCTGTGACTCCTAACCACTAGACCAAACTGCCTAGACCAACTGGAGCTAGAACGTTATCTGGGAATACAGGGTTTGATTCCGCACTCCTCCATGAAGCCAGCTGGGTGAACTTGGGCAAGTCATAGCTCTCTTCAGAGCTCTCACAGACCTACCCACTTCAAAGGGTGCCTGTTGTGGGGAGAAGAATAGAAAGCTTTGTCAGCCACTCTGAGTCCCCTTAAATGGGTAAGAAAAGCAGGGTAGAAAAGCCAACTCTCTTCTCCTCTTTCTCCTTCTCCTCTTTCTCCTTCTCCTTCTTCTTCAGCAGAAGCACAGAGAGCAGAGCAGATAAACCAACTTAAATCTTCCAGGCAGGACTCATAACAAACTGCATCAGGTATCTCCAAAAGCTTTTGAATGAAAAAAACATCTTTGATATGAGTTCTTTTATACTCAGATTCCCCCACCCCCTGAACACCATTAAACAAGTGACCACTGAAACTCAAATCATTTAAAAAGGCAACACAGGAACAAATACTACAAACTCCCCCTGTTTGTTACAAGCTGCATTTGAACAGAATCAGTTTGACTACTATAGAAAAGAGCATCAATAATAGCTGCAAAATTGCAGAAGAAGCAAGCCTGGCATTTTACCCAATGTCCCTCTCTTGATTCAGCATGGAGAATCTTGCCCCTAAAAGTAAAATACAACAGTGCTGATGCCTTGGAAATATTTAAGAGCAAAACATATGAGTTTATATACAACGATCTATGAAGTAATGGCACCTCTGCCCACAGGCAGTGTGTGCTGCCACAAAACACACTCTGTATCTGGGTAGTAACTACAAGCCAACTTGTCCAGATCCATTAAAGTGGCCGTTGGACTGTAATAGCCTTTAGTCCCTCAAAGGAGTGCACTGAGAATAGTGACTCCTACAGTACTTAGCCAACAAATTTATGCAAACCTTGTTAGCCAAGGACTGGTTAAGTTCAAAGGGGTTGAGTTGTCATTCACCTGAGGGTCAGAATCATAGAATCATACAGTTGGAAAGGACCTCAAGCGTCATCGAGTCCACCCCCTACTCAATGCAGGCTTTGCTAAACCATCCCAGACAGATGTAGATCCAGCCACTGCTTGAAGACCTTGAGTGAAGGAGAACTCACTACCTCACATGGCAACCTATTCCATTTACTGATCACCCATACTGTCAGGAAGTGTTTTTTTTCTTTTTTTCTAATAACTAATCTGAATTGAGTCTCTTGTAGTTTAATACCATTGTTTCTAGTCCTTCCATCTTGTATGAGAATAGGGACGATCCCTCCACACTGTGACAGCCTTTCAGATGCTTGAAGATGGCTATCATGTCTTCTCTTCTGAAGGCTAAACATTCCTAGATCCTTTAACCATTCCTCATAGGACATGGTTTCCAGACCACTAACCATTTGGTAGCCCTTTGGACTTGCTCTAGTTTGTAATTGTCTTTTGTTTAAATAATCACTTCTAATTATACCACCTTTTGATAATTATCAGGGAGTGGCTGCTAGAAATAGGGCCTTCTTTGGAACAACCTTCCAGGATAGATTCACCCCATGTCCTCTGCTAACATTTTTATTTGCTTGGTGAAATTATACTCCATTAGCCAGGTATCTGGAAATAAGCATGCCTAGTATTTTACTCACATTTTGTTATTACTTCTCTTCTTGTCTTATTTTTTCTTATAGTTTTAATGTTTTTAGTGTTTTGTTTTATGCACTGCCCTAAAACTAAGGTGGAAGGTGGGTGATATATTAATTCCAAAATAAAGAATAAATAAGTACTTCAGGTCTCACCTTCTGCTGGATGTGGGATTTGACTAGTTCTCATTATCCATAGAATGTCATTCACTTAATGCTACTACTTGCCAAGTATGATCTTCTCTATAAATGAGTAGAAGAGAGATATAAGGGCATATTACTCTAAAAAGTTCATACACTTCCAATCAAAATTAGTGAGACAAATGAATGCATGTGAGAGACAATTATGTTCAAACTGCAATGCAGGAGTATCACATGCAGATTTACATAACAGCATTTCAATTAACATTCACACACAAGGGGTACTTGGTTTAATGGGAAATTTTGTAATAAAAACAGAGTAATTTTAAATATGTTCCCATACACGAAAAATATGGATTACAGCTGCAGTCTCCATGAATATGTTAAACATCACATAGCTATTTAAAGAGTAAGTATTGATAAACCTTCGGGTTCAGGTTTAGATAACACTCTACAACATAATTTTCCTCTGCAAACTCATTATAGCAGATTGAATTTATGAGCCATCAAGTGATCCATATTGTACAATCAGAAAATATTGATTTTCAAGCTTGATCATGCATTATCATGCTGAGGTTGGCTCCGAAGTTGATGAGACTTCATCCAATAAAGACCATTTCATCTTTCCTCTTTTCTGGATCATTTCAACTAAATCATCTCCAGAATCATTCTAGTAATATGTATACATGATTTAGTTATTTGATCAAGAAATACACCTTTGTGCATGCCTCTAAATAGTCAGCTTGTTATCATGTGTGGTGTCATGGCTGGAGCTGGCCTCTCGCCTTGCCTGACGCCTCAGTCCCCTTTTATTTCTGGACTCTGACTTTTAAAATTGACTCGGCAGCCTTCTCCCTGAGCCAGCACTCCACCCTCCTCAGCAATACACACACACACCTCAACAAGAACAAATATGAACTTTGCTTTATTGTTACAACTTGGTTAACTTAACAGTCTCAGAACTTAGAGCATTTCAGTTAACAGAACTAGTCAGGATCCCCTGCTGTCTCTCCTCATAGGCCAAATTCAGGACACAGTCCTTTTCCTCTTTCCTCCCCCAGTGAGACATAAGATTAAGAACGGTTATTTCTAACAGCACAGGCTTTTTAAAAGGCCTCCTCCACTGTCCATGTTTGCTGATTGGCTGGCCCTTGGGCTAGCTAACCCCTCCTTCCTGGGATTCCGAAGGCCACGCCCCCTCTCAGCCTGCCTCAATCCCTAACCTAATGCAGCATAAACTCCTTAACTCTACCTACCCCCCCCCCGGGTTGGTACGTCCTGCCTACAAGCAAATTTAAGTGAAGAACAACTGGGGTAGTAAGGAATTTGAGGGGGGGCACAACACTGTAATAGGGAACTGGGGGACAACAACACAGTCATTAAAATCAGATGTGGAAAAAGAGTGTTATATGCACTTAACATAAGAACATAAGAGGAGCCTGCTGGATCAGGCCAAAGACCATCTTGGTCAGTATGCTGTCCCACATAGTAGTCCACCAATTGTTTATGGTCTTCCCAAGCAAAAGACAAAACTTTCACCTGCTCTCAGCTCCCTGCAAATGGCTGTGAGGGGCACCCTCTCTGTCTCTCCAGGATGGAGGGAGTACCTAGGCATCCATTCTAGTAGCCATTGATTCACCTGTTCTCCATTAGTTTGTCATTGCTCTTACTACATCTTCTGGCAGTTTCCCTTGCTGGTCCTAACTCTCCCACCCATCAGCTTCATAGAGTGTCACCTGTGTCAATGGCTCCTTTGATTCCACATGAGATCAGAGCAGAGGTTCTGCATGTTCAACATCCCTCTCAGTCAGGAAATTCATCTGAACATTCAGAAATCACTTGGATTTTAGGTGTCTTCAGGGCAGACTTCAAATCTAAGTGATTCCTGAATGTTCTCAAGTATTTCCTGAGAGGGATGTTGCACATGCACACCTCTAATCTCAGTGTGAAATCAAAAAAGCCATTGACACAATGACTATCAAGTGCCCTTAGCACTACTGTGGAACCCAAAAGTCACCCTAATATATGTAGCTATATATAATGATGCAGAAGATTCTGGCCAAATGCATACTACACACCCCATAGCGTAACAACTAAAATGACATTTTTGTGCCCACCATAATTGCAACCTCAAGTAGCCATTAATTAAGCTTTTTGAGGTAGTGAATGGTGTAGCTTAAGGCTAAAAGAGAAAAAGGTTTGTGCCATAGGATACCAGTAGTGACAAATTTCTAAGGCATTTCAAGGACAAAATCAGCCAAATTCACCTTGAATGAGATGTCATTAATCAGGAATAGTCTGCGTGTCTAGAAAATTGTCTGATAGTTAATTTGGATCATTTTCTATTACTGCAGTTTGACAATGTGAAAAACTACTCCTGAGGATCTGATTAACTACATATTTTATTGAGATGTACTCCTCATGGTTGTTTAAAGTAAACTGAAAGGGTGTGTCCAGAAGAGTTTAGGTAATGGTGAATTCCTCATTTGGGAGGAGGACGTTCTACCAACTTTTCAGGTAATGATGATGAATCTTCTTCCCAAGACAAACCCTCTGGACACAAAAGTGGTAGACAATCACTCAAGTAATTAATATACTGCTTCTGGACAAGGTGCTTGACAAGGTAGTGATATTCTAATCAGAGACTTCCTTGGGAGCTATCTGGATTTATTTCAATACAGCTTCAGTCTCTATTATACCAATGAAACAGTCTTGGTGTTCCTGGTTGATGGTCCTTTTCAGGAGCTGAGCAGGAGGTACACAAAGCCCTGCTGTTTCCTCTCAATGGGTGCCTCCAGACACCAGGGAAAGCCTCACAGATGCTGTGGCACTGCCAGTCAGATGGTTGGTCCCATGACCATCTATCAGCAGCAGGGAAAGTGCAAAAAGCTGCTGTTTAATTTGCAGCTTTTTTATTTTGCACTCTCCCTTGCTTGGAGGGAGGATACAGCAGAGTATCCATCATTCTGCCTAGACAATGGGACGCAACTTTGCAGGGCCCTGTCCTCCATGCACAGCTTTTCCTCATCCCATCAGGGTGGGGGGAAACAGCTGTGCAGGAAATTCAGAGCTTTAGTCATGTCTGGAGGTTCTTAATGTATCAGGTCAGTGGCTTTTATTTCCATTGCCCATTGTATCTCTCTGAAGAGGCACAGGGTACTGGGAGTTGAAGATACTGTGTTACAGTGGTTATACTGTATCTCCAGGGTCAATACCAAGACATAGTTACAGGATATTTTTGTTTGATTAATTTGTGGTGTGACTCTAGAACCAATCTTATGTCCTGTTATTTTCAACTTCTATACGAAACTGCTGGGAGCCATCAGCAGGAGGTCTGAAGTGAGGTGCCATCAGTATTTTTCTGACTTCCAGCTTTTTCTCTCAATTCTGATTAAACTGAGAAAGTCAGTTTAGGTGCTTACTAATTGCTTACAAGTGGCAATGAGCTGGACATGGACAAACAAATTGAAACTGAATCCTACAAGATGGGGAAATTTGGAATGCTAGGGGAAGTGTAATCAGGAACATCTTGAAGGCTAAAGGCTGTAATCTGGTTCAGCGGTAGGCCTGCCCTCACTGATGATGAAAATGGAAATATTGGGGGGGGATCATTGCTTGGAATGTTTATGCTTAAAAGAAAATGTTGTTTTGAGAGCTGATAATTGGTTTTCCCCTTTGAAATGATATTACAGAAATAAACTGAAGTCACAGTATGTTATAAGAGAACCATAAGGAGCATGGTGGTTCATGGAAGCTGATGTGCTATCTCTTCTAGTTTCAGAAGGTCAACAGACACAGCAGGACATATTCTTGTGCCTCAGGAGCTGTTTAATTGGTTTCACATAAAAACATTATATCAAAGCAAAGAAATCACAGCCTTTCAAAAACCATAAGCTTGGGATACAAGCTGGATTTTTGCTCACATTACTGAGACCTTGTAATGAGCATTAGGCAAGCTTTTCTTTTATTTATTTAGGTCAGAAAGATTTCATAACCCTCAGCCCATTTCTTGTTCATCTCAGCTGAGATTCCACCCATACTGTTAGCTGTCTGGACTGAAAGTTGAGCGCTAGCTATCACATACCTCTTAGTGGGGGTATCACTGATTGTATAACCCATCACATTTTAACATCCTTAGGTAAGATGCAATGAGTTCCCCCCTTTTTTTAAGAGCCAAAGCTTTTTGACAGGAGGTGTTTATCACGGCTGGGACATCTTGACTGGAAACTGTGAAATATTTCTAATAAAAGAGCATCATTTAAAAGTCAGGTGCTTTTGCAGTTTGTTACTGAAACATATTGATTTGTAAATGATTTTCTGTCATCTCCTGACTTGTGTTCCAAGTTGCACTCTTGCTGCTCTCTTATTTGCCATGATCAATAAGAACTGCTCTCCCAAGGCACTGCTAGACAATTTGTTTATCTTGTTTTCCCTGTGCAGAATTCATTAGAGACGCAATGAATAGGCAAAAAGGCAGTGCCCTTTCTAAACCACTTTTCTGTGGACACAGACAAATGAGACCAATAGATGGCCCATGTTTCTAGGTTTTTGTTTCTTTCTTCTTTTCTCTTTCCCCTCAAAACTGTTAAATATTTTGGGTTGTTTTTGATAGATGTTCTGCCATATCTGGTAAGCTTTATTCCATTATTATTTTCATCGTCGTCGTCACTTGCCTAGCTGTAAGTCACAATGGAGCAAAACTAACTTGGGATAGGTTAGGTGGCGAAACACTCACTTTCTCCTTTACCTATTCATATCAATTTTCCATTCAGCTTTCCAGATTTTTCAACATATCATTGCTAATGTATTTGCTTAGACCTCTCTATGATAATGACTGGAGGAAGAGATGCTTTGAGATGCTTCTTCCCCTCAAGGTCTTAGAAAGAGACCTAATGGATCAAGTCTGACAGCAGTAACTTTTACCAGTTTTCCAAATGTGTTGCCCAGAAGCTGAAGGAGGTATAAAGTTACATAAATCTTGACCTCTTCTGGTCTTAGGAACAATAACATTTGAGAAAACATATACCTTAAAAGGGAACAGTTTCCAATGGGCCACCAAAAAAAAAAAAAAGGCAATAAAATTTACCTTTCTCTTTGGGAACAAATAAATAGGCTGTATGAAAAGGTTCAGGCTGTGATCAGGCAAGTCAAAGAAAAAGAAACAAAACAAAGCAGAGACACCTCTGAGGTGGTTTAGAAAAGGCTTTGAGGTAGACTTGTTCTGCCTCTCTCCACTTTCATAAACATTGGCCTTTTCTGCATTGATCAAAGGACCTCTGATCTGCAACCAGGGCCTACACATCTGCACATTAATCCGGAAGGCAGAGGCCCTACTTCTGAGGCATCCTTTTCATTAAATCTGAATACAGCCTTAGACCCTTTCTGCACTGGACACTTATGAGGGAGTTAAAGTGAAACTATCATAATAGGTACCCTATGATACAAAAAAAGTTTTCTCTGAGGGCAGCAGTACACCTAAACGTCCCCTATGGCAGAGATCACATCCTTAACATGGATGGTGTATTCACCATGGACACTCTTGTTGCTGGAAATGTAGATAAGGCAGGTGAAGACATGTCTTCAGACACATTCTAGAATAAGTGGAAACATGGTCCACAGTTAGGTGAGTGAAACATGCCCATGACCTTCACAATTGTAAGAATTGCAAGGATTTGAAACTTTGCATTCTAGTTGAATATTGGCTATATTTGAAGACTGACCTTTGCATGCATAGCAAAAGCTTTTGTGCTTTCACTCAGAGCTTAGGAGTGGATTTGGAGCAGATTCAGAGGTGCAACTGGTGGTGACAGGGATTGAATTTGAAGCCTAGGACAGCTGAAGTCAGCTCCGTTTGCACAAATGCAGAGTTTCCTCCCATTCACTTTGATGAAAACCAAATGGTGGGGGGGAATCATGCACTTCCCTACTTCTTACAGATGTGGTGAAACAAGGCAATATAGTGAAATGCTAGACTATCAGACTTTCTTGAAAACCTTCTCTGTGTCTGCCTGACTAGAACCAAAAATCTGATTCTGTTGTCTGTTTCTAATTCCTGCTATGTCTGATGCATTATTTTCCCCACAGAGAAACATTTGCTATGCTAGAAGATTTGTTCTTTACTTATGGTGCTGCGTTAAAATTAAAAGAGATCTTAAATGCAGTACAGCTTTAATCAAATATTTTAAAAAGCTTTTAGAATGGCAACAATTGATAGGCTCTGTTCAGTATTTTTAGTCAATGTTTTATGTGAATCAATGTCATTCGCACAATTTAGCATTCCCCTTCGTCCTTCAAAATCGCCTACGTAGGTAGCACATGTGAAATGATCGCAGTGCGCTTATCTGATGGTACAAATATTCTAAATAAATTAATTCCCTGCCTTGTTCTGCTAATTAATGCTCTTCTCATCAGCAATAAACGATTGAGCAACCTAACACCAGATATATGGAGATGGATCCTGATGTTATTTCTGAGGTTTGACTTCTTAGATTTAGAAGAACCAAATCCCTGAATTAAAGCAATAGTGCTTCACATTTTAACCTAAACCGAAACTCATTTTTGTTCTGCTTTACTCGTTAGTCCTTCCATTATTTTTCTTTCATCCATTTAAAGCATTTATAAATCACTTCTCATAAACAATCATAAAGCACTTTGCAATTTAATATAAAAACACTGTTAAAACTGGTTAACAATTGTATAAAATCAATATTGAAAACTGCATGAAAACAGTGGGTGGGCTAAGGTTTGCAATCAGACAATTCAACCATTCACATAGAGAAACCCTGAATTAAAAATAAAGAAAAAGGACAAAAGAAAAGAGACAGATGCATCCACACACATAATACAAAAAGGAGCATCAAAGTGGCTTAGGGGTGGTAGCATTTGGCAGTTAGTGTTCCATTCCCACCTCTAATACACATTAAAAGCACTTTGGAAGAAACCTTTTTACCTGGAATGTGCATATAAATTGAATGGGGAAACTAGCATGAGGCACCTATCACCTCTTAGCAGCTTTTAACAGTGGATATGTTCTGACTTAAATTTTAAAATCTGGGTTGGTAAAAACCAGGTGATCGTTATCATTTACATTTTTAAACTGCTACTTTGCTCATAAGGTTTTAACCCTCATCCATATCTGAGGGGTAGGTTTCTTCCCAAGGTCATATGAAAACTTCATGTTTTGTGGTGCTTAATCCCACAATCTAGTAAATTTAGGGCTGTGGTCACAGCTTGCCAAAATAATTTGTCTTATGAAAAAGCTGGATTCAAAACGCACTAACTGCAATCACACCCAATACCTGATAATCTTCCTCGGGTTTGGTCACTACACTCACATCTTTCCTTTCCCATGCTGAGATTTCTGTACAAGACTTTTTTTTTTAGATTTCCATCATCACAACACCCCCTGAACTCTGATAAAAGTTCTGTGACCCAACAGCATATAATCACACATTGGGCAAAAAAGAAGGCGGTATCCATCCACTATAATATGGTTCAGCCCCCTTTAGTCCTCTTCCCTGATCACACCCAAAAATGAAAGCAGATTAACACTCCATGGGCAAGTCCCCATTCAAACAATAAAGCGCTATATACAAGGCTATTTACATTGGGATTTACATCGATATGTAAAGCACGTTAAAAGGAAGCAAAGGAGCATCTGGCAATCAGATTCAAATCCAATTATGTGTCCCCACTCTTAAACACTGAAAAGGCTTCCAAAAATGGATTGGGGAAAGCTATTATTTCCCCTCCTCAGCCTCTCTCCCCATTGCCCAGGGCGCACGGCAGCAGCGGCAACTCAAACCCCGTTCGCCCACTCCACCCCCACAGCCACCATCCCCTGCAGGGGTTCCCTCTGAAAAAAGCACCCTGGCTGGCTGGCTCACTCTGCTGATGATGACGCCTGTTTAATCCAAAAAAATCTTAACAGTTGCAATCCCCAATGCACAGGACAGGAATGCCGAGCACAGGGTGTGAACCCCCCCCCCCATGACACAAATGGGGCAAATTCTCTGGGTGGAAAGAAGTAAAAGGTGCGGTCCCTCAAGGCTCAGGAGTGTCCCCATGCACTGACTCGGCTCCCAGAATAATGTGGACTCGGCTACCAAACCACGGTGAAAACAGATTTCACCGGGACTATTTTTAGTGCAGATTTGGGTGATTTAGTCCACCTAAAGCCAAGTAAGGGGATTTTGCATGGGGCAGCCCTTCCAGAATTCTATTTGCATTAAATAGTGCATAGGGATGCAGTCTTTGAGTAAATTAGTTTATTTACAGTCACTGCCAGATAATAGCTTGGTTTTTTAAGAAATAAAATAACATCTTGTAGCAGCAAAATCAGGCAATGTCAAGGATTCAGAGTCAGTGGTTCTAGAAAGTGATGGAGTGCATGAAGTATTCATCCAAGAGTCAAATGCAAAATTGCCGACCTTCTAGCAAAAATATATAATCTTTCCCTAACATCAGGCTCCGTACCTGAGGACTGGAGGGTAGCAAATGTAACGCCAATCTTCAAAAAAATGATCCAGGGGTGATCCAGGCAATTACAGACCAGTTAGCTTAATGCCAGTTCCATGTAAGGTGATGGAAACCATTATTAAAGACAAAATTCGTGTGCACATGGAGGAGCAAGCATTGCTGAACAAAAGCCAGCATGGCTTCTGCAAAGGTAAATCATGCCTCACAAACTTGTTGGAATTTTTTGAGAGTGTCAATAAACACATGGATAAAGGTTAACTAGCAGACATTGTCTATCTGGACTTTCAGAAGGCTTTTGACAAAGTCACACATCAAAGGCTACTGAGTAAACTCATCAGCCATGGAATAAAAGGACAGGTTCTGTCCTGGATTTGTGACTGGCTTAAGGGCAGAAAGCAAAGAGTAGTAATAAAAGGCAATTTCTCAGGGTGGAAAGAAGTAAAAAGTGGGGTCCCTCAAGGCTCAGTGTTGGGACCAATGCTTTTTAATGTATTCATGAATGATCTAGAAGAAGGGGTACACAGTAAAATAGCAAAGTTTGCTGATGATACTAAATTATTCAGGGTAGTAAAAACAAAGAGATTGCCAAGAGCTCCAGAGGGATCTCTTAGCATTGGGTGAGTGAGCAACCAAGTGCCAAAGTTGCTTTAATCTTAACAAGTGCAAAGTAATGCACATTGGGGCCAAAAATCCAAATTATGTCTATAAACTGATGGGATCTGAGCTTTCTGCAACACACAAGGAAAGGGATCTCAGGGTTTTGGTGGACAGTTCAATGAAGGTGTCAACCCAGTGCACAGCAGCAGCGAAAAAAGCTAACTCAATGCTGGGAATAATTAGGAAGGGAATAGAAAATAAGTCCGCAAGTGGCATTTTGCCTCTTTATAAATCTATGGTGAGGCCACATTTGGAATATTCTGCACAATTCTAGTCACCACGCCTCAAAAAGGATATTGTGGAACTAGAGAAGGTGCAGGAAAGGACAACCAGAATGATTAAGGGTCTGGAACACCTCCTTTATGAAACCAGGCTGCAACATCTAGGCCTCTTCAGTCTGGAGAGACGACATTTAAGAAGGGACCTGATTGAAGTATATAAAATTATACATGATATAGAAAAGGTGGATAGAGAATATGTTTTCTCTATCGCACAACACTAGTACCAGGGGGCACTCTATGAAGCTGATGGGTAGGAGAGTCGGATTTGGCAAGGGAAAGTATTTCTTCACCCAGAGGGTCATCGGTTTATGGAATGTGCTGCCGAAGAGGTGGTGACAGCGACCAGTCTAGATGGGTTTAAGGTAGGGTTAGACAAATGTATGGATGACAGATGTATCAATGGCTACTAACAATGAATGCCTAGATGCATCTTTCAGGCAGGGGGGCAGGGAAGTGGGGTGCTTCTAAGGCCATTTGCTGGGATTCCAGAGCAGGCAAAGGTTTGTCCTTGTCTCTGCTTGAGATGCCCATGAGCATTTGCTGGGCCACTGTGTGCGATGGGATGCTGGACTGGATGGGCTGTGGCCTGATCCAGCAGGGCTTCTTTTATGTTCTTATGATGTAGGTCCCACCACCATTATCTTCAATGGGGTTCTGACTGGAGTGCAAATTCCATTGGTACAAATGGTTTCCAGTACCACCTGGCCCAGGTCTGATAATTATGATGAGAGCAGTGGACCTAAGATAGAATAGCTACAGAATTTGGGAGTTGTTAGTACTATATTATGATAGTTTTGCTCCTTTTTCCAAGGCCAGAGAGCTGTTGTGGTTCTTGCTTAACATCTTGGGAAAATACTTTTGGTGTTGTGTCTTATCTCCCATTCTTCTTAATATCTATATGCAGTTGCTGGGAGAGGTCTTCAGAAGATTTTGAGTGAGGTGTCATCCATATGCAGAGGTCATCCAACTTTATTGATCTGTGAGATCTGAAACAGGAGATGTGGTGGAAGAGCTTGACAGGAGTCTGGAGGCAATAATGGCCAATAAATTGAAAGTGAATCCAGAAAAGGCAGAGATACTGTGTGTCATCGGATTTTGGGTTCATGAATTAAGGAGGCACCCTGTTCCCAAGGGGACTGTATTATTTTGGAAAGAACATTATTTATTTATATTTATTTATATTTATATCCCGCCCCATACCCTAGGGTCTCTGGGTGGCTAACAACATATAAAATACACACATATCAAAACTGTATAAAACAATGCTAAAACCAGTACAAAATTTTTTAAAAACCAGCATAATAATAATATTGATTAAAAAAAAAACCAGTTTAAAAGACAGTAGATTGTGCAATGGGGGGAAGCGGAGGGGACATTTAGCCAAAAGCCTGGGTGAAGAGGTACGTCTTCACCGCCTTCCTGAATGTAGACAGAGAAGGGGCCTGACGTACCTCCAAGGGGAGACCATTCCACAATCTGGGGGCCACTACCGAGAAGGCCCTCTCCCGGGTGCCCACCCGCCTAGCTACTGAAGGCGGGGGGATAACCAGAAGAGCCTCTCCTCCAGATCTTAGAACACGGGCAGGTCGTTATGGGAGAAGGCACTCCTTTAGATATCTGGGGCCCAAGTCATTTAGGGCCTTATAAGTCAAAGTTAGCACCTTGAATTGGGCTCGGTAGTGAATTGGCAGCCAGTGCAGTTCTTTTAGAACCGGCGTGATATGTGTCCGGCGTTACAATAGTCCAACCTGGAAGTTACCAGAGCGTGGATAACTGTGGCCAGGTCATCTCTGTCCAGGAAAGGTTTCAGTTGACGTACCAACCGTAGTTGGGAGTAGGCACTCCTGGCCACGGCCTCCACCTGAGCTTCAAGTGTTAGCGCAGAGTCCAGGAGTACCCCCAAATTTCGCACCTGTCCCTTCCCGGATATTGCAACCCCGTCAAGGACAGGGTATCTCCCAACTACTTGGACCCGAGAGCCTGTAACACACAGCACCTCTGTCTTATCTGGATTCAGTTTCAATTTATTGGCCCTCATCCAGCCCATTACTGCCTCCAAGCACCTGTCAAGCATTTCAACCACCTCTCCTGATTCAGATGGCACAGAGAGATAGAGCTGGGTATCATCTGCATATTGATGACACCTTACTCCAGATCTCCTGATGATCTCTCCCAGTGGCTTCATGTAGATATTAAATAACATGGGAGATAAGATAGACCCCTGGGGGACCCCAGAAGTGAGTTCCCAGTGTGTCGACTCCGTCTGTCCCATCACCACTATCTGAGATCGGCTCTGGAGATAGGAGCGGAACCAATGCCAGGCACTGCCTCCAACTCCTAAACTCTGTAGCCTCTCCAGAAGGATACCGTGGTCAATGGTATCAAAAGCTGCTGAGAGGTCCAGGAGAACCAGCAGGGTAGCATGCCCCCTGTCTTTCTCCCAGAGAAGATCATCAACCAGGGCGACCAAGGTGGTTTCCGTGCCATGACCAGGCCTGAAGCCAGATTGAAATGGGTCTAGATAATCAGCTTCCTCCAAGCATGCCTGCAGCTGAACAGCAACAACCCTCTCTAGAACCTTGCCTAGGAAAGGTATGTTGGCCACCGGGCGATAGTTATTTAGGTCTTCTGGATCCAGGGAGGCCTTCTTCAGGAGGGGGCGCACCACAGCCTGTTTAAGGGCCAATGGAACCACCCCCTCCCTCAGAGAGGCGTTTACCACTTCCTGGATCCACCCGGTCATACCTTGCCGGCTAGCTTTAATCAGCCAGGAAGGACAGGGATCCAGGGAGCATGTTGTCGGCCGCACCCCTGCAAGCAGCTTGTCCACATCCTCAGGCCACAATAATTGAAACTGACCCAAAATAATTGGACCAGACAGTTCTCTGGACGCCTCCTGTGGACTAAGTTCAATAGTGACATCTAATCCCCTACGAATCTGAGCAACTTTGTCCTCAAAGTGCTTTGCAAAACTGTCACAGCAGATATTAGATGGCTGAGGCTCACGCTTCATCGAGCCAGATTTTATAAGGCCGTTTACTACTCTAAAGAGCTCTGCTGGACGGCTACTCGAGGACGCAATGGCAGTGGAGAAAAAACTACTTTTCGCCGCTGTCACCGCCACGTGGTAGGCACGATAGTGTGCTCTAACTCGTGTTCGGTCAGATTCACAGCCAGATTTGCGCCACTTGCGCTCTAGCCGTCGACCTTCCTGTTTCATGGCCCGTAGCTCCATGGAGTACCAAGGAACTTTCTGGGCTCTACAAGCAGGTCGAGGGCACTTGGGAGCAATCGTGTCGATAGCCCTGGTCATCTCCCGATTCCAGAGAGAGGTCAGAGCTTCGACAGGAGCACCAGACATGCCAACTGGAAAATCCCCCAGGGCATTCAGGAATCGTTGAGATTCCATATGTCTCCGGGTGCGGACCATCTCAATAGGTCCTCTGTCCCCACAGAGTGGGATTGCCATTGTGAGTCCAAACCTCACCAGCGAGTGATCCATCCATGACAACGGGCTGACCGTCAGCCCTCCTATCAACGGATAATCATCAATTCGCGCTGAGGCAAAAACCAAATCAAGGGTGTGGCCTGCTGTATGAGTTGGGCCAGATACAAACTGAGACAGCCCCATGGTTGTCATGGAGGCCATAAAGAACTGAGCTGGTCCATTGAGTGTAGTCTCGGCGTGGACATTGAAATCCCCCAACACCACCGTGGCAGGGGCTTCCAATACCACCTCTGAGACCACCTCAGCCAGCTCAGATAGGGAGGATACTGGGCAGTGGGGTGAACGGTACACCAGTAGCACCCCTATTCTGTCTCTCTTGCCCAACAACAAAAACAGGCCCTCAACCCCATTAACAGTGCGAATTGGCCGCTTGGTGAGGGAGATGGAAGTCCGATGGACCACAACGACACCCCCTCCCCTCCCCCCTACTGTAGAACAGTGTTGCACTGAGTAACCTGGAGGACAAAGCTGGGTGAGGCCAGGCCCTCCCAGTTCATCCATCCAGGTCTCAGTTATGCATGCCAGGTCGGCTCTTTCCTCAAGAATTAAATCATGGATGACTGATGTTTTATTCCAGACCGACCTGGCATTTAGGAGCAACACCGCTAGAGTAGTGGGTTTTTGGTTGGCAGGTCTCCCCAGATTCCGCTGGCTGGAGGGTGGAATAGAAGGGGTGACAGCTTCAAGGTATCTCACACCCCTTCTCCTTATCTGTCTCTTCCGTCCCCCAGCGCCATATCTCCCCCTGCCCCTCTGAGTAGGGATAGTGGTAGTGGCCCATCCTTCTCCCCCTCTTACTTGGCCTTGGCACATAGTCCCTCCCACAACACAACGACAGCCTCCCACAGCAAGCACACCCACCAAACAACAACAACAACAACAAAACTAATATAGAACCACCACCCTCATACAGATTAGCCACACACGCACACACACACAGACCAAAAATTTTTAAACCAAATATTAAACAATGAGAAAAAAAAATTTTAAACAGCTCTATCTAAAATTATATACTCTCATGAGCAAAGTCTTTCCTTATTCAAGGGTGTGACACATTCACTCCTCAACACACACCCATACAGCACCCTCATACAAGACCCACAAAAACTGCATAGATACTCACACACAGCATACACACCCCTCAACTGTCCCCCCCCCCTACAGTTGATTCTTGCAATCAAAGGAGAAAAGTTCAAAGCGCTCAGTTGGAATTAGCATGTCTCCTTCTCTTTCTCTTCCGAGTTGGTTCTTGCAGGCCGGGGAAAAGTGCAAAATGCTCAGGTGAATTTAAGCGATTCTCTTTCCCCACGGTTAACCCTTGCAAGAGAGGCAAAGCAGAAGGATGCAGAGCGCACAGTTGGAATTTGCGTGTCTCCTTCTCTTTCTCTCCCGAGTTGGTTCTTGCAGGCTGGGTATAGGGTAGGATAAAAATGCAAATAAATAGACAAAATACATTCCAGTTTGGTTCCTTGGAAGAAGGGAAAGAAAGAATGCATTGAATCATCCCAGTTTAATTAAAAAGGATACATTAACGCCTGCAGCTAGGATTTCTGAGGTAAAATCTAGGGGTGCTCTTGGACTCTGCAGTGAAACTTGAAGATCAGCTGGAGGCAGTGACCAGCTTTGACTAGTTCACCAGTTTTGATTCTATCTGGACAGAGATCTGGCTACAGATTACTCCCAGGCAGGTTATGTCCAACCTGGACTACTGTAGTGCACTCTGTGAGGTGCTCTGTATGGGGCTGCAATTGGAGCAGAATGTAGCAGCTAGACTGTTGAATGGAATAGCTGGCCAGATACATATGATACTTGTCTTTAAAAACTTGCACTGGCTAACAATTCACTCTCAAACCCATTTCAAGGTGTTTAACTTATAATGGTCTAAATGGCTTGGATCCCAAATACCTAAAAGGAATGTCTTCTCCTGTATTAACATGGCCATGCCTAAAGATCTACAGGTGAGGTCCTCCTAACTGTACCATCGCCTTCGGTAGTATCCCCCCCCCCCCCCGGATACTGTTACTATTTTCAGTGGGTTCATTTTAAATTTTATTTCTACTTTTGTAACCCACCCTGAGACCTTCGGGTATAGGGTAGGATAAAAATGCAAATAAATAGACAAAATACATTCCAGTTTGGTTCCTTGGAAGAAGGGAAAGAAAGAATGCATTGAAGCATCCCAGTTTAATTAAAAAGGATACATTAACACCTGCAGCTAGGATTTCTGATCATTTCACTCCTCTTTCCACTCTTTAGAGCTCAAGTCACATATTGCTACAGATCACTGGAACTTGCTAACACCATGGCCTCAGCCTAAAGTATCTAAAGCACCTTAAATGAGAAGCAAGAGGCTACTGTCAGAGGATACTGACAAAGGCCCATAGAGAAGGCTTTTTCTAAGCAAAGTTTAGTTTCTCACTTGAAATGCTGATTTATAATATTATTACAGCTTTTGTGGTTTTCTTTTCGCTCTTCAGAAATATTTTTCAAGCCAAGTCTAATTGCAAGCAAACTTGTAACCTTATATTAGTAAACAACATTAACTATGTCTTCAGGCAATGTAAATCAGTCCTGCTTTCTTGGCTTAGCGGCAGCAGTGCTCTGGTACATCAGGTAGTTGTTGGCCAATGGAACTTTTAGAAAGGCTGTTTCTGAGGATGTTGATAGACACAGGGAAAAATACAACAAAAAAAACCAACAAGTAACATAAAATAAAGCTAGTTAAGCAGAGAAAAACAAAAATGCATCTCAATGCCAAATTACAAGTCAAAAATTAAAATGAAATTAGATACTTATGCATAATAAGTTTGACAGGTCTATGTAGGGAAACATGGAGAGAGATTTGTGTATGTTGATGTTTTGATCTTGGCTCTTCTTGAACCTTGATTTATTTATCATTTAAATAAATGATAAAAACAGCCTAACAAATTTAAAACTCATAGCCCTAACATTATTATGCAAACATTATTAGGCAGTTTCATGTGTGTGTGAAGCCACAACACCCATTCGAAAAGTCCGCCAGATTCCCATGCCCCCGACACCGCCCCCAGAGCCATGGGACTGGAGCAGGCAGCTGCCAGTCAACGCGTGTTTCCAGCAGTGTGTGGCGTGCGAGGGAGGGGCTTATGAGGCAGACCGTGCTGCTTCCGCCCCTCCCAACATGGTGGCCACCGAGACATCCGTCCCTTCACCTGGCCATGTGTGCAACCATCCTGCTTCCACATGGATCCAAGCGAAGGGATGGACTTGAAGACCAGTGCAGAAGATACGTACCAAGGGGTCTTCCATGGGTCTTCAATCTCGGGTTAATCCAGTTTCCACAGCCAATGCGGAAACACCCAAAGACCCTACTGAGCAACTATAATAAATCCCTGATTAACATCTTTCTGATTCAAGAAATCTAAATTTCCACAGATATCTACAGCTGTCACTAGACAATTGTCCAAAATGGAAAAAAAAAACTTTCATAACTATTGGAAGTTGCACTAAGATTTATAAGGTTTAGCAGCCAAAGGGGCCTGTTTGCTTCCTGATAATTTATATATTAATTAAAAATCAGCTGGACATTACACACACACGTTGCCACAATCCTAAGGCCATATAATTCAATATGGGCCTGTTCACACTTACCTATCAAGCACAGATCAGGTTACACTCTGTCTGCACACCATAGCACTACCTATCCCAGAGCATCCTGGAATGTCCCAATCCTCTGTAGCTGTGGAACAGCAAAAACTGCTCTACAGCTTAGCTAGAAGCATCTAGTATGCTCCTCATAAGTTCTCAGATGCAGCATTCATACCTACTCCATTGTGAACACTACATGGTGGCATGGCAGTAGAAGTTGCCATGGCTATTGCTTTGGCAATTCATTTGCTTTGATGTTATGTGATGACTATCTACACTGTGACAGCACAGTTGGTAGGCTGGGAATAGTGCCAGTGCTTTCAGTGAGAATGCCAGTCATCATCCTTGAACTTAACTTATAAAGCTACATCTATATGTTGGCAAAGGAGAAATTTTGGTGTGTCAAGAAAACACCTTAAACACTCAACTGCTTGCATCATGTCCTTGATATATCTCCAGAACCCAGAAAGTATGCCCTAAAGTAAGAGCAGGATGACAGAATCTGGAGGTGGAACATAAATATTTGATGCCGTCATCAGCACGGAAATCCAGTTTTTCATCCTGGTTTTCCCTGCTCCACTAAGCATGACAGCTTTTGTGCAGTTCTTGCCAATCTGAATATACAAATAACTATTTTGATCTTTGGTTTTGAAGAAGGAGATGACAATGTGGGCAGTTGTCATGAAACCCAGTTGGAGATTCAAGGAAAGAGAAGAAAGAATGGTACACAGCTTTGAAGTGAGAGCATCATGTGGACCATGTGATGTGGTTCTGGTGTGCTCTTCCCAGACAACATGTGAAAGTGGCCATAAAGACTGAGCATTTGACTGAAGAACTGATTAGCAGCAGAATGTGCTCTATGGTGTCTCTGCATTGATGCAACTTAATGAAACCAATGTTAAAGTGAACATTTATTGAATTTGGTTGAGGATCTTTGGGTTGGTATGCACACAAGAATGATTTGACTGAAGAATGTTCAAATTAAGCATCACACAATATATTTTACTTTGGCTTCAAAGCTCACTTGTTTCAATATCCTTGAAGTGTTTTGTGGGATACCACTTCCGTAATAGCCAAGGAAGATGAATTATCCATTGTAGTTTGACAAATACAGTTATAAAGTCATCTTAACATGGCATGATGCCCAGAAACTTATCTGTGGTTAATAGATTGGCTACTTTAGTTCCTGATCCAGGGATGCGTACTGTGAAGTGATCAACCTGACAGTAAATTCTCATTAATGTCCATCTTCTTGTGTAATGTCTTACTATAGGATTGTAATATTTATTTCTTCAGTGGTACCCTATAAAAGTGCAAGGTAATTGTTATTATTTTGTGTGATAGGTTGCATTAAGCAGGATTTGCATGGTGCTGTTATGTCATTAGGCTTCTCCTGACAGAACATGGGCTAGACATCCACATGCACTCTTGTTGCAAAGCGAGGGGGGTTGTCTTAGGATGTAGGATATGCACCTTCCCACATTTTGGGCACATTCATGCTTTTATAAGAGTTAAAGGAAGAGGTCTCACAACTTTCTTATCACTCTTCCTTGCCTCATGCCATGCAGACTTGCTGTCAAATCACTGATGCATTGCATAGACACAAGAAATAGCTGACCTAGATGACCATTTCATGTATTCTTGTAAATGTCCCCAGGTTGAAACTCTGAAGTGGGCATGGGGAATTTCCCAAGCTTTGATATTTTTGCTGGCAGCAGGTATGAAGGTGGACCACTGTCTCTGCAGAGTATCAAGGTGGTTACAAATAAGAGGAGTGAGGAACTACCTTATTAGAAGTAATATTCATTCATTCATTCATTCCTGCCCTTCACCAAAGGGTCCCAGGGCTGGATACAATAAGAAAAATAAATAAATAAAATATTAATACAAATTAAAAATATAACCCTCCCTTCCACCACAACCCCCTTCTCAGCAGGACAGCGCCCAAGGCAGTCATATAAAGTCATTTCTAGGGCTGCGTTTCCACCTATCCACAAACCCAGAGCAAACCCGGATTATTCTGATCCAGAGTAATCCGGGTTCTGCTGCAGGTTAGGGGTGAAGGTCAGGAACAGCACTGAGTGTGCGCCTGCCAGCTGTCCTCCTTCACTCTGCTTTAAACTGAATTAGGCTTTTATTTCCCCCTGTTGAAACAGGGGGAGGAAAAAGGAAGGAATGCAGCAGAGGAAGAGGCTGAAAAAGTGCCTTCAAAGCTTTTCAGTGTATGTACATCAGTTCAGTACCTTTTTGATCATTCTTTTCCTACTCTGAAACTGCACTGTAGAATTCAAATATGTGCAGAAAGAAATTATGAATTGCATTATGAACCCCAAGCAAATTCAGAAACATCAAGTCAAGTAAATTTTGTATGTAATGAAGAGCAAGTAATTTATTCATCCTAACATAAATGTAATAAAATGTTATAGTTATTCCTTGTATTATGTTCTGTTTCTATTTCGCAAACCAACATGTAGCCTTGAACTTTCTTACACAAATAATTTCTGCCTATTGAAAACCAGAAGCTGCATGAACCATGGATCCACCATTGTAAATCAGTATCAGTATTGCACAACTTCATATCCTATGAGGGGTGTTGGTAATGAATCATCCATCTACTCCTGTATCTGTTTCCTCACAGTAGCCAACCACTTTATGATAATTGTTGGTCCACATATTAGGTACATGTGTCTGAAACCAGTCACCACTGCCTCTGTCCCAGAGCTTACCAACCTTTCCACAGTCCATGGCTTGACCAGGAGTGACTACATGGCTCTCAGGCAGCAGCTTTCCAACCTTCTTCCTGGTGTGACACTGACAGTGGGTTTGGTAATGCAGCTCCACCTGCCACAATCACATGCCACATCCTGATCACCACTGCAACATTTGGGTTCATGTCAGATAATGTCACAGCCATGACATGGCAATCTGCCTGGCCTGGTCTGACTTGGTTATCTGTACTTTATGTGCTGGTGGCCCAATGTGGAGCTTAGCCAATGAAGATGGCTCCATCCACACCTTAACCTTACCAGTTTAGCCTTATCAGTCTATCAACTAAACCTCTAGTCTAGTCTAGTCTAGTCTAGTCCAATAATAACATTCTAGGCTGTTGAGAACAGGCCCCATGTGCTTTTAGGTAACCCAAAAGCAGAACATAGAAGCAAAATAAATCTGACCTTGACATTTCCAATCAATAGCATTTTACTTATGAATATAGAAGTGGCATCAAAGATAATCATTATGATTAGTGGTCACATCCTCCAAGAATTGGTCTAATCCCATTTCAAAGCTACTTAATATTAATATTAGGCAACTGGGAGTTCAGAGTGGGAACTTTCCTTTCTACTATTAAGCTAAATTTTCAGCCCACACTATCAGTCTGGGGTCAGATCTGTACCCGCGGCTTGCAAAGTTATGTCTGTCCATCACTAGGCAATATTTACACTTGTCTTAAAAACAAACAAACAAAAAAAGCAAATCTATCTCCACTAATGCATCTTTGCCAAGAGTGTCAACACTTTCCCCTATAGATTGAAAATGCAGCATTAAATCAATCAGTAACAAAAAACATACACAATAGTTTTTTTCCCCCCTAAAAACCTAGTGCTTGTCTTCATTGATCAGTGTGACTCTGCCACACATGCTAACAAGTGCAATTCCATAGCAAAAGCAGAAAGATCAATATGATCCTAGGACTCACATATTGAAATTTTGTATTAGATAGACTTTCTTCTGTACCCTCCCTAAAACACCTACCTTGTTTTCATAGTAAATAAATTAAAACAAGTGAAGTCTGCTTCACCTGACTGGGTGTTAACATTTGAAGTAGAAGATATAGGAAGATAGCTATGATTTATTCACCATCTATTGTTTAATATTGTTGTTCTCATTCTCTTGTTCTCTTGATAATCATTTCATTCTTGGCATACCGTACACTTCTGGGAAACCTTTACCACAAAAATCTCCTGGTTACTTCAGGGTTATTAGCATTAAAAGAATGAGCCACGCCTTTAGACCTTGACGTTGAGATGTTCGGTGCCTCCGGACTTGAGGAAATCTGTGGAGGGACTTTGTAGCTTTGATTGTCAGCAGTAATAACCAAAACGTTCTCACGCCAAAGTAAAAAGCTGCTGATTAATCGGCAGCTTTTTACTCCAGAATTTCCATGGGTGCTGCAAGGATGCTGCAGGCAATTGAAGTTTTCTGTCTGTCCGACAGGAGGTGGCTCACATTCCCTTTGCAGCTTCTCATTTTCCAGCTTGTCCAACAGGCAGCGGCTGCAAAGGGAATTCATAGCTTTCATTATGTCTGGAGACATTCATTGAATAAACTAGATTAGGCCTGTATTCGGATATACCAAAAGGGTGTCTCAGAGGGACCTCAGACAGACAAGTGTGCAACTCTTGTGTTCCTAAGCCTTCTCTAGAACAGAATGTTCAGGAGAGGGGGAGGCCAGATCAGTGTGTGAACAATCCTACCTCAAAGTCACCTCAGAGACCCCTCTTTTTTTTCTGTGTCTGCCATTTTGGGCATCGCTGCCAATTATATTCCATCCTGGGGACAGAGTGTATTATTGGGGATGGGGCCTTCTATACCCTTCAGCATCATGTAGAGTGGAGGCCCCAAGGCACTTTCTTAGTCCCAACATCCTGTGTGGAAAGCTGTCATATATTTAAACTCAAACTCTAAAACTCAGATTTAATCAAGATGGGTTATATCCAGATACCCGGGGGTGGGAGTGGCACAAAGCAGTTAGAGGTGATACTGTCAGCATTCTCCAGCCTTTAATGTGGATCAGAGGTGGCATGGGAACCTTAAATTCTGCATGCTATTACTTCTTAGCCCCTTTTGAGCTACACTTTTAAAATATGTGTATTGATGCAGCCATGCAAGCTTCAGCTGGAACCCATATTTTAAATGTAACATTCCAATAATATTAGTGCATGAGAAAAACATAGATCTGTTAATGCAGCAGATCAACTCAACTCTCCCTGATCTAAGCTTTTCCTAGCCCTTTCCTAGACATCCTGTTCATCCCAGCTCCATAGTCCTGCTGTTCAGCACAGAATTATTCATACTGTGTATCCCTGCTCCCAGCAATGGATATAGTTGTCAGGTCTGCTTGCTTCTAGCCTTAACTTTCCTTGAATAGATTACAATATCTATGACCGTATTTAAATTATCATAGAATTATACACATGAATTTCCACGAATGCTGACAGACTGAGATAAAATAATTTCATTTCTCATCTAATTTATAATGAGGACTTGTTATAGTACAGAGACAATCAGTTAGGCATCCTTTCCTAATTTAAGTACATACGAGCTTCTCAAGCAATCTCATGTAAATTTGGTTGGCTTTTCAGAGAATACTTCTGCCTATTGTTAAGGCTCAAAAATTTAAAGGCATCTAGAGGAATTTTGAATTTTGAACTCCTTCTAGTTGCTCCTTTAACCCATGTCACTCTCTGCCCCACAATCAGAGGCTGCATCCAGACATTGCTTACTTGTTCCTCTATATGAGGATATTCTGGAATAACTGTACTTTATTCTGGAGTATCCAAATATAGTGAAATAAGTAAGCAATGTCTGGATACAGCCAGTATCAGAGAAATGGAGGAGGAGGAGGAGGAGGGAAAGAGAGAGAATGACTTCAATTTCCTTTGGTGGCCATGTGGATATCTGCTCCAGTAAAATTAAAACAAATATCTGTGAAACTGTCAAATGCTGATTAAACAGGGATCACACTTGAAGAAAGCAAAGAGGTTTGTTTAACAGCAATTAAATGAACCAGAAACTTATTTACACTGTGTTCTGTTTTCTTTTTCTTTTTCTGATAATTCTATATATACATTTACAGCATATGCAGTAGCCAACCAGCTTATGGGATTTTCTTGCAGAAATGGGTCATTCTTCCCAGCAGCCATGGGTTCCCACTCAAACCCTTCCTGCCAAAAGGAGTAGTCTATTCAGCAACAATAATTTCCTGCTCCAACTCCTTCCACCAGTGGAAATAAGTCACTTAAAGTTCATGGCAGGGATGCCACCCCTGATAATATCTAGCATTTATGATTCAGTGATCTAATAGAGCTTGGGGGAGCAATTAAAATGATGCAAAAAATGAAGAGTTAATACTATTCCTGCTGTTGTTTTCCATCTTTGTGTACTTTCCATGGGAGGTGGGGGAAGGTAGCTACCTTTGTGAGCTAAGGACAAATGAGTTCTTAAGAGATGTTATGCTTAGGTTTGCTTTTCATCAGGAAAGAGGAGAATATCTCTGGCACTGTTTTTGTTTTACTATGTAAAGTTTATATTGCATTGTTGTTACTCTTACATTTTCTATTACCAATAAACTGTTTCACATTTTCTTGTTTGCTGTCTATTTTGAGCAATATTTGGAAAGGTGGTATATAAATAAACTACATCATCACATTATTGTGCATTATAGTAGTGACCCATTTTTCTAGTCATAAGACTAGATGACTGGAATATATATCACAACTGATTGCAAATTCAGAGAGTGCCTCCAAAATCACAAGAGAATGATATATTTGAAGCTCATTACATCAGAGTACTGGCAAGCTGGGTAAAAGCTAAAAATTATAACTATAAAGTAGATGAAAAAGAAAAATGTTTAGTCTAAAAAATTATCCCCCTTGAAATCTATAAGACCTAGCAAACACTAATTTGTTTGCTAAATCACTAAATTTGCTCATTTAAATCAAGCCCTTATTGGCAAGTTTTATGTTTGAAACCCAGCAACATCCTAAGTGAGATAATCTCAAACTTTTTTTATGACAAAATGATACTAATGGTAAGTGGCAACATAAATAATCAAATGTATGGTAATTTTACACAGCTCAGCCATAAAATCAATCCATTTTTATGCTTCCATCCATCACCTCTGCACTTTACAGTCCTTGTTTTAATTCCACATATGGAAATGAGAAATTAATGATTGACTGAGAAGTTTATTCATGAAAAATGCTGAGACAGAGAATCAAACCATATGTGAAGGGAGTCTTGAATTGTGCAAATAAAAGAGGGCCTGCCTCTGATCCTCTCTGGAAAGCATTTGGCTTTACACAGGCATGAACAGGTGCACATCCAGCTCCATCATGCACACACAGAGAAAGGTATAGAAGGGCTCCAGAAACAAAAGTATGATCCACACTTTGGCTCCCTTTGGAAAGTAAAAATGACAATACTGTATGAATCAATCAGATGTGTGGACAGGCTTTAAAACTGAGTGCCCTTGCATATGCCTTAAGATGCGGAGGCCCTTTCTACTCTCATTTTATATCCGGATTATGAAGCCTCTTATCACGGGCCACATTTCCCTGAAAATTCAATTCATGGCATACTTCCATCTATTCCATTATATGTAAGACTCAAAGCGACTGACAAAGCTTTCTGTTCTTCTCCCCACAACAGAATACCTTGTGAGATAGGTGGGGCTGTGAGAGCTCAGAAGAGAGTTGTGTCTAGCCAAGGTCACCCAATTGGCTTCATGGGGGATTGTGGAAACAAATCCGGTATTTCCAGGTAAGAGTCCGGTTCCCTAACTGCTAGACCAAACTGACTTACTAGTGTAAAGCTACTATTGCACAGTTGGCTAATTTTGGGCTTGATGATTTTTCATTTAAATATATATATGTGTGATAGCAAGACCGAACAAGTCTGTTTTTAGATTTTTGCTCCTCATTCACTGCAGACTGCTGGTCAGTCCCCCCACTTCCCCATGCTCAACCCCATTATTTGTTCTTTAGTACAAAGTGATAATCTATCCCTTTCTCCCTTCCTTTATCACTCGGCACATTGTGACAGTCAGTATTTACACTTACCTTAGCTATTGCGAACCAAAGTGGAACACTGGTCCAGAATAAGCAATCCATTCCAAGCTGGAGTGGATTGCTCCTGGCCCAGAATAAGGCCAACTGGATTAGATCAGCCTGTTCTGTGCCCACACCCTGATTCTGAATCTGATCTCAAGGGCAACAACAAAAGTTCTCGGCCTCCAGTGCTCCCGGGGACACATTTTGGTGGCCTTCTTGTGCCACTAAAATGAGTCCCTCATGGTACACGGAAGCAAACATATCTCTGTGGTCTGTTATATCACCACCTATTGTGCAGATCTCTCAGTCCGCGTTCCCATTACTAGCTTAAAATGGTTTCGATCCTCGCAGTCCCCATGTCAGGTTGGCTTAACACGCTTTCTGCCTGTTAAATCGCCCCAAAGTGTTGTAAATGTTAACACTCATTTCAACAGTTCTCGCTCCGGTTCGTGCGCTTGAAACATTTTACATTTCTTGCTGTGGGAACGGTACAGTTTTAGTGGGATGAGAATGCTTCCAAAGATAGTGATTTCACTGTAAAATTCCACCCCATAAACATCCGTTACACTGTAGCAATCCACCCACTTCACACCTGATAACAATCTTGCAATTCTTCATAATTCTGGGTCTTTGAAAGTTCTGACCTTTAGAAAGGGAAAGAAAGGAAAGCAGCTTCAGGTTCTTAAGGCTGTGGCTGTGGAGTGAGCGGGCAAAGGGGGCTTGAGTTGCCACAGCTGCTGTGTGCTCTGGGCAATGGGGAGAGGAGGGAAAAGAATCGCTGGCTGCCCGGTGCTGTTTTTCATCCATCCAGGCAAGCGGCAGCCACCCAGCCACCCAGCTAGGCTCCGTGAAGTGGTCCCTTATGGGTGGCACATTCATGCCAGGAGGAAGAGGGCAGGGCAGCCCCGAAAAGCAGCTTTGAGAAAGAAGGCACTTGAGTCCCCCCCTTGAGTCACATACGCCACATACAATCCTCAGAATCCAAATCGAATGTGATTAAGTTGAATGTAATGGGATCAGGCAAATTCGTGTTACCATTCGGGTCTATTATTTCGGTTTAGGAAAACCGTTTTAAGCTTGTAATGGGAACCGGGCCTCACTCAGGGCAGCATCCTGTCTCACACAGGTCCAGCGACTGATTCTGGGCATCTTAAGCAGAAGACAAAGGCAGTACATTCACCTGTGCTTCACTCCCTGCAAATGGCCTTTTGAGGCATTCTGTCTCTCCAACCAGGTGATACCTAGGTATCTGTTCTAGTACTCCTTAATAATCATATCTGTCAGTGTGTCTAACTCTCTTAAAGCTATCCAGGCAAGTTGCTATCACCACCTGTTTTTAACCTCTATAGGAAGAAATATAGTGGCACAAATTTATTTTCCTTTGTGTGGCCATAATCAGTCGGGGGTGGGTGGGTATACAGAAGAGATAGGTGAAGTGGAATAATTAAACAGTTCATCCCATCACCACTTGCACACATCCATTCAAAATTTGGCAAAATAAAGAAACCAGAATGGAAAAATATACTGAATATTACACATTTTTTAAAAATAAAACAAAATAAAAATACTAACATGTTTAAAGAAAGAGAGGAATAACTCCGCCATGCAAGCAAAAGCTTTTTTATACAGAGGTACTATCATGAAAACACAATCCAAATAAGTTAGAATTTTAGATAAATAAAGTTCATATACAAGAAGTTCTACCAAACTTTGATTACCTTAGCATCTACTGACCTGCATTCCTTCTGGATACAATCTGCTTTGCCCTGTGCAAAAATCCATTGCATGCCTTTCTTCTGCTTTAAAAGTAGACTTAACATTAGGACTGCTTTACATTTTTATCCTTAAATAAAAGAGAGTTCAGCTTTTCACAAAACATCCAATTTCAAGAGTAGATTGTTTCAAGACGTGTGCCCCTTCCTGTGAACTTAAAAATGATCCATAATATGATTAGACACCACAGATTATTATGGGCATTTAATGGAATTTTATGATTGAGTGCAGACTGGTTCTGCCAGCTCCTTCCCCTGAGCAAAGTCAGAAGAAGATCATGAATCAAGGGCAAGAGAGGAATTCGCTATGCAGATACCTTGTAGGACTTTGAAAGTTGCTGATAGATCAAACCACATTATTAATGACACATATATATCCCCTAAATTGCCAGACCCCTTTCCTTAGGTTTACATCTCAGAAGTACAGGGTTCAATAGCTAGTAAACTATTTCTACAAGTAATAAACTTAATACCGTATAGTAAGTGTAAAAGTAACAGGTTATATCCAGCTAAATCACAGTCAGAGTAGACTCACTTAATTTAATCTAATTAAATTAAGCATAACTTAAACATTAATTTCAATTAGTCAGCTATAAGTATTAGCTGAATGTAATTCAATATACTTTTAAAGGGAACAGCAAAATCTTTTTACAGAGAAAGGAGAGGATTTTATTAAAGTAACTACCTTCTGGGCCAAATTTTTAAGATGTTCGTACTTGTCTCTCCATCGTTTCCATCATTTTAATGCCCTTAAATCTGGCAAAAAATGAATAGGGGGTCTTTTTTAAAGAAAAAGAAGATCCTTTCACAGCATTGCACAATAAATAGCTGGCATATCCTCAACAGATATGGATATCTTCAACAGTCAATTCAACCTTATAAACTATACTCTAGGCAAGTTTACATTGAGATTTACATCAGGATTTACATTGATATGTAAAGCATGTTAAAAGGAAGCAAGGAGCATCTGGCAATCGTATTCAACCCCAGTTTTGTGTCCCCACTCTTAAACTGCTTAAAATGCTTCCAAAAACAGATTGGGGAAAGTGATTCTTTCCCCTCCTCAGCCTTTTCCTACCCCTTTCACTCCATTGCCCAGGGCACAACTCAAGCCCCATTCACCCACTCACCCCAGCAGGGTTTCCCCCTGGAAAAAACAAACAAACCTGGCTGGCTGGCTTGTTGGGGGGGGGAGCGGAGAGGAAGGAGACAGGGATGCCCACTCACTTCACTGGATCCACTAGCTGTTTAGAAAGACTGAGCAGATGCTGGGCGACCTCCTCCTCCTCCCCGCCCGGGCGAGGCGGGCTCCCCCTGGATCAACGCTCGCTCTGCTGCTGCTACTGCTGCTGCCGCTGCCTGTACACATACACACTTGTGCTGCTGCCACGGCAGGCAAGTAAGAAGGAGAAATGGACTGAGAGCTGCCAGAAATAAAACTTTTTAATGTAACTCAATTTCTGTAAAATGCATGAGTTGGAAAGGAAACAAGGTGTGAAGTGGATGTGAAGTTAGTGGATTGTTACAATGAAACCGGCTGCTGTACAAGGGAAACCTGGCATTTTAACTGAAAGGGACTGTCCTGCAGGGTGAAACCCCATCCATTTCATGTTGTATTTGTCCAAATACTCCTCTATTGTCCCCACAGCAATAAGAAGCATTTTAAAAGCCAAACCCGAAAAAAAACACCTGAAAAATCAGGTGTTTATTTATTCCGTTTTAAAGCCAATTAATTCTCAAAATATCCCTGAAACTGATTGGGAGCGGGAACGACGAGAATCCAAACCATTTTAAAACCATTTTAATTGATTGGGGATGGGAACTACGAGGATCCAAACCATTTTAAAACAGTTTTAAGTGGTAATGGGAACTCGCCCCCACTCTTCCACATGCAAGGCATGAACTTGCAAGAACTTTTAAAAGTTCTTTCCCCAGTAATTTTTCCTGTTTATGATATTCCCATGGCAACTGGTTGAGCGTTGCTCTTCCTTTATTATGTTATTTCATAAGCAACAATGGTGGTTTGCAACCAGTGTCGCTGGTGAGGCAGAAGGTACTCTCATCTGTAAAGAGAATGGGGTACCAATAGTGGACATGCCAATTCTGGCATTCTCTTGTGAATGCCAATGAAGCTGGGCTGTGCGCACAGATCGCTCTTTAGGATGTTGGGCCCTCAGGTCACCCTCATAGATTCTGTTTCTGATAGTTTGGTCAGAAACATGCACACGAGTAGCCCACTGGAGTACATTTTGTGGGGCTCTGGCAGTGCTTCTTCTGTTCCTCACACAAATAAGCAGGCACCAGTCCTGACACTGGGCTGAGGTCCTTCTTGCCCACTTTTCACTCCTGTAAAAGTTTTAAATACATATTTACGTAGTTGAGTTGTTTTGTCTGTAATCTACTTTGAAATCTTTAAGAATATAATATAGTAATTTATAAATGTTTAATACAACCAATGTAACTGATTTGCTGATGGCTTTCCCATAACATCAGGAATATTCTCTTAGTTTCACTGAGGTATAGCATACTCTTTACCTGGTATAACTGATGATCTTTTATTTGCTACAAGCTACCTGGATTTTTTGTTAGGTCATTTGCTCTATGTTTTTCTCTCACTCTCTTTTTAAATAAAACTGATAATTTTTGTTGTTGCTTCTGGGAAAGGAGGATTACTTTCAGTCGCACATTTTAAATGACCTAGATAAAATGGGCCATATTCACTGTTGTTTAAAACAAAAGGATTTTTGTTTCTGCAGGTAAAGTGGGAGCTGCTTTGGACCCTTTTGTGAGGTTCTGGTGGCAGGGATACCAAGGTAAACTGCTGCTAGCTCCTGTTGGGGGAACATTTCCAAGACCAGAGCAACAACCCTCTAGTTGCTACAATACAATTCACTGAATGGACTTCATCCATAAAGAACAACACTGTACTACTACAGGGAAATTGTAGAAAGAGACATCAAAATTACCTATTCTGGAAAATGTCCACTAACAATCTAGTAATGACAAGAGGTACATACTTCATTTTAAACATTGACTTAGTAAAATCCTTGCATACACTCATATATCTATGTTCTCTCTTAAACCTTTGATCAGTAGCTAACAAAGACACAAAAAAACTCTCATGATTTCTTCATCAGCCATTAACAAAGCTCATTACTTTAGTCATCTCTCAAATTACTTTTGATGAAGACTAAACTAATGCCTTTGACTAGCACCAGGGTGCCCATTCATTATAAATTTCACTTACAAGGAGAATTGTGACTAATCACAGTGATTCTCTCCTTACAATTCCATTTGCATATGTGCTGGGCAAGTGGGCAAGATGAAAAATTGAATCCAGCTAATGTTATTGATTTGGAAGATTTAACTCCCTAACTGACTTCCATTAATTATCTCAGTTTCCTCTTTGAAAAATGGGGATGTGAGAAAACAGAATGATTTCTTTGCTATACCAATGCATCTAGCACATTCATTATTGTTAAACAAATAAGTGGTTAGCTTCACATGGAATTTGACATTTCCTTATAGATGACAGAACCATGATGTTAATAAAGCCTTTTCCTGCACTTACTTGGTGTGGACCCACTGATCCGGATTATGTGGAGGCTCACTGATCCAGATTATGTGGTGGTGTGTGCTGAATCAGCAGCATCTGCACTGACAGTACTTGATCTGTCACATCTCTACATTTGGCTAAGATGTGAGCTTTACATCCTTGCCCCACCCCACCCCCACGCCCCTGAAGATTAGGAAAACAGTCCTTAGCTTCAGAGCCTTGGTGGGTTGCTTTTCAGTAGTTTTCCCTGGTAGATCTGGAACTACCACTTAGTAACACTTATAGAGAGTCTTCCATCCATCTGTGTTAGAGATGAGTATACCATCTGCATGCTCCCATGATCCAGAACAAGACTCTTGGTCCAATTGTAGATCTTATTAAATGGGTCCACAACACATCTGGATAACCAGTGAGAGCAGAAAGAGCCTAAGCCTGCCTCATCAGATGCATGGAGGGAAATGCCAAAGGACAGACTTGTATAGGGAAGCATTGGGCTTTATTCTGCCACCCATATGTCAGTGCAGACTACTCCAGGTCCCAGGTAGGATCTGCTGTAGGCTGCGTCAGCATGAGGATGGAATGTCCCTGCTCCAAGATATAAACCAGAATAAGGTCCAGTGCAGAAAGTGCCTTAATCTCAAAAATGGGATTTACAGCCAAGTATGAGTATTATCCTCTAGTGTGTTTTTTCTCTCAAGCCTCAGATCTACATAAATGGGTTGGGTGAGTAATATGAATAAAAATTAGAAGCCCAAAGGCTGAAACCCACTCCATAAAAGCTGTGCTCAACATATTACAGTGCCTCAGGAGAAGTTCTGCTTCTTTAGAAAAACCAAGAGAACACCTTTGTGTTTCTGCACATTCCCTGTGTTTTCCTTGCCAAGAAATCAACAGAAACTTAGTTAAAAAAATCTAGCCAGTATGTCATTCTCCAGTGTGACTCCTGAGAGATAGGAAGCTTTGCACTATGAATAGTAATAAGCTACAGATGCCTTTCCTAATTGAGGACATCAGTTCCTTCAAATGCCAAGACTCTGCTCATTAAACAGAAGAGAACCTTACACCTTGGCTGTGTGATTATGCATTTTGCAAGGCAGAGGGCTTGTAGGCAAAGAGGATGTGATCCTCCCCTCCCCCCTCCATCTCTTTCTGAAGAACTTTTAAAGCCGTGACTCTGTATAAGTGGTTCCTGTTTAGTCTGCCTCGTGATGAACCAGAGATGACTTTAATCCCTATATATTGGCACTGAGGTTGATTAAAGCAACAAGCCATTGATAACAAAATTAAACATGTCAGTAAATTGTCTGCAAGTGCCAAACTTCCAACCAGACCAACTCCTTGCTAATTCTAAGTCAATTAGTTTCCCAGGGCCAAAGGAAATCTAAAGGCTTTCGTCAAGCAGCCTCCAGAAGTAAGATGCCCCAGGTTGCTTGGCTGCTTAGCAAATGCAGGGCTCCGATATTGCACAGCTATCTAACACCTACCCAGGAGAGGTTTGCCTGGGGTAAGCCTTTCAGATTTAATGGAGCTATGCCAGGAATGAATTTAGTTCACTGTTAACTGAAACACCATTAATGTTTCTGCTTTATATGTGAATAAAAGTGGTGCATTAAATTCATTCTTTAGGCAACCATTTCATTAGCTTCACAAAAGGTATACTGCTAATGTTATTACATTCAAATTCACTTTGGCAATAAAGAACTGAAGGGATGAGATTACACTTTCACAGAGAGTGCCAATAGAAAAAACAATGGGGAAATTCTAAGTAGAATGTCCAGGCTATTGTACTAGCAACATTAAAAGTGTGTGTCTGTGTTGTGCATGGGTGCTTGTGTCAGTGTTTTCTCTTTCTTATGGCAGCTTTTCAAGGTCCTAGCTTCCAAGCTACCCACAGTGGGATCTAAGATACAGGACTGTATGAATGTTTCCACTGCTGGCTCTACCTCCTCCTCCTCCTCCTCCTCCTCCTCCTGGGGAGGTTAATGACACCCGTCTAACACGTTGCCCCATTTTGCAGGCCTAACCATGAAGTGTCCTTTCTGATTTCACTAGATGGGATGCAAGGCACAGTGACCAACTCTAGATGCCAGCCAAATATTTTGATAGCAAATGATAGTCCAGAGTAGTTCCCCCCGGCATTATCACCTGTGAGCTATACAGCATAAGGGTTGGCACTGCCTTTGCCCATTGTAGTTATACACACATCCAGCACACCACCACTGCTGTTCATACACAGTCAACCTTTGTGGTTCTTGCATATGCACAGTAGCCAGAGCAATGATGGCAGCTCCTTTCCCAGCAAAAGTAATTGTGCTATAGCTTTTATAGAAACAGCAGCCACCCTTGTGAAAGCAAAATGGCTCCTCCAGGAAACACCTCATTCAGAACTGATTCTACCTGAGGGTACGGAGTGCTGTTTTTCTTTCCTGCTGCAAAAAGCTTCTTTTTCAGCACAGGTGAGACTGTGCACAAGGTTCCAATCACCATTCAAAACTTCAGTCAGTATCAGGCTTATTACCTCCAAAAATAATTGAGATTGGCAAATACAGAATTGAATGAAGTTCCATTGTATCTTACAAGGGAAATTTAACAATAGCTGATAATCTTTTAGGTGTTTTTATAATGATGTTATAACTGCACTTTTGAGATAATGGTTGTGCCTCCCTTTGAGCCAATGAGGATGCCTGGGATAAACACTTCTGCCTGAGAGTCCTTTCCATCACACTGTTTGGGTTATGTAATATGTAAATCCACATCTCCAATTTAGTGAGGCAGACTCATCAAAGATGCTGTAGTTGTGGTGCCCACCCCCATGCTTCCTTTGTGTGTGTGTGTGTGTGTGTGCGTGCACGTGCTATCTATTTCAGCAGCCTCAAGAGCTTATGTTGCTGAAAATTGAGAGTTCTGCCCAATCTTTCCCAGAGGGGCATCTGTAAAGGTAAGCGGAGATACAGCCAACATAGCTACACATCAACCATTCTTGAATGCCTGACAGGAAGTAGAATGGGAATGTGTGTGTGTGTGTGTGTGTGTGCGTACACACTTTTTTATTGTTCTGACCTGCCCTGAGACCTTTGGGTATAGGGTAGGATAGAAATGCAAGCAGATAAACAAATAAATGGGAAGTAAAGACACACAATGAGACATATGCTTTGCTTGGCTACTCTTAAAAGTCCTAAATATTTTAATGTTGCATCGATGGGGGACTTTTTTTTTTGGCTGAAATTAGAAATGAAGGACTCATCTGGCTGAGTCACATTGAACATTTATTATGAGCTGGAGGGCTACCACCAATTTGCATATCTTATTAGCATAATACAAAAGCTGGATGATTAACGGACTGAACCTGTTGAGAAGACAGCTCTAATTGTTTCTTCCTCTTACTTGGGGGTCAGTATCCATGATAGAGCAGGACAGACAAGGAAGCTTACCAAGCATGTGAGAAGAGTAAAATAAGGTTCCAATTGATAGGACAAACCGTTGTGCTTTCTGTGGCATTTAGTCCCATTCTCTTCCTGCATGTGGAATTTTGATTTTCCTTTTGGGTCAAATGTTAACAATGTGATAATGCAACAGGAAGTACATTGAATATCTACCAGTAGTAGATAAAATGTCATGTCTAAACAGATAATAAGTTAAGGCACTACCTTTTTAAGAGATGGTGAAAATATATACTAATCATTTATTGAGGATGTAAGAACACATCTAGTTCCTGGGTAGTCATCGGGCTTTTTCACATTTAACTTCAGAGGGGTTTTATCCTGCTGAAATTATGTTCAGGGATTATGGCAAGCATTTGCATGATGAGTGCCAACACAGTCCCCAACTTTCCTAATGTGCACACAGCCATGACCATCCTGGACTGCTCACATCACCATAGCAACAGCCACAGCAGTATATGGCATGCACTGGGCCATTACTATGACAATTGTGATGTGGAGTGCAACTGCACCGCCACAGACATGTCACCACTACCTTCACAGAGCATCCACACAAGGAAGTAATCCTAGATGTTTTCAGTCAAGCTACAGAGATGCCACCACTCCACAGCTACAAAGGATCAGCATGGCCACACATACTCTGGGCTGTTCTGGGATGGAAGCAGTGCCACAGCATGCAAATACAGGGTCCCAGACCATGAGAAGGCATCCTGATTGCTTAAGTGTGAAAAGGTCCATAGTGGCAGTGGGCAGCAATTGATCTGGCAATGCAACTGCACCTGCACAGATGAAACACTCCTCGCCCATCCCATGCAGCAAATGGCCACACTGCTGGACACTGCAGGTAAGCCTTTGGTAATGGTTGGTAAAGGTGTGGAGCATGAAATTGTGCCCCACACCTTATCAACAATTAGTGCACCTCTAGTGAGGGTGAGCATGCTTCTAGGCTGTGGCAGCCTAGTGGTCATGCGTATGCTCTTCACTAGAGCTGCACTAATTGCTGACCAGAAGCCTAAGTGAGATTTGGCCTCTTGTTTCCAACCAGTTTAAAAAACAAAACTGTCAGCCTTTAACTCAAAGGCATCACAAAACTTTAGGCAGGCCTGGGATCAATATTTGTCAGGGAATGATATAATTCTTACAGATGGTTCTGACCATAGCAACAAACTGGAACTGGAAGCTATGGATCAAAAGTTATAAATGGGTGAGGCTTGGCTCTCAAAGTCAGCCTGTGCAGAGTTCAGCTGTGCTTTATAACAGGAAGGTATTGTTCATTCCAAGGAAGCTGTGTTGTTTGGGAATCCTTGTCCCATCTTCATAGTTCACCCAAGCACTACATGACATGAATTTAAGGAAATTTATTCATTCAGTAACCCATTTTGAGGAATTACTTAAAATAAAATGCAACATTCTAAAAAGACTCCTCCCTGTTGGTGGTGTTTGCAAAAGATCCACAAACTTATTTTTCTATGTTGCTTCCCTTTTGCAAATGTTGAAGCAATCAATTTAAGCCTTTTTTAAATTTTTGTATGCAAATTGAAAAATATATTATGGAGACCAATATTACTATTTTAAATCAGGACCTAGAGAAAATCACTGGAACTATCAGGCCATTACCGTACATTGCTTAGTTGAAGGGATTAAAACGAGCGAGACACAAAACTTGTGGTCCACAAATTGCATATTTTTCCATTAACAATGGGTGACAGAAAGGTATCAAAGTAGTGCAATTGATCCAGTCATGCAAGGAAGATTTGGCTGAAAAATATGTCAACAGAAACCTAAACATATCAAACTTATTCAAATGTGTTAAAATGTGATGCACTGGCATTTGAGCACCCTACCTCCTTGCTGAGATCTGTGGCATTTTGACATTTTGCAGGTGTTGCCTAAGACAAAATAGAAAGCAAATCTTCATCGGAAAACTTAATAAATTCAAATTTGACCATTATCAATGTTGTCTTATTATTTTAACCCACCTTGAGGCCTTTGGGTATGCGGTGGGGGATAAAAAAGCAAGTGAAAAAATATTTTACACAACCTGGTTCAACTATTGCAAATATTGTACTTTGAAAAGTGGGATTGTAATATAAATTTAAAAGTGACTGGAAATAAAATTTGTCCCTTAAGTATTCAGAGCTCATTGTGACTATTGGGAAAATGGGAAATCTTGCAGAGGAAGCTAAAGAAGAGGAAGCTAAAGAGAGGGCAAGCTTATGGTTACTTCCACACCATTGCTGAGCTGACTGTACAGCCAGCCTCTCATGAAGTATGAAGACAGACTGAGAATTGACTGCTTCCAAATCGGGCTGTTCTCAGGCTTCAGGCTGGGACTGTTACTGGTGGGGTTTAAATTTGACTGCTAACTTCTGGCTGAACCACAGAAGGAGCTAGAACAATTATTTACAGTGGGGTCTGCTGTAGCCGTTGGTAACATAGGTTCAGAGGGAGGGGCAGAGTTTATACAGCAATTTGTTGCTCACCTTAATTTTAGTAGTCAGTTCATTTGGGCTCAGTTCCCATTAAAGGTTTATAATGCTTTGAAAATGGTTTGGATGTCCTTTGGCCCCATTCAAATATAGATTCCCAGATTTTCTGAGGAGTAAATAGCCAAAATTCGCTTAAAAAAACTCAGAGAAACAGCTCTCACTCCCGGTGCCACTAGCCCACTTTATTTTTCCCCAGTGGGAACACTACTGAAGTATTTGTGGCAGGTATATTTCCTTTTGGTCAATACCTGACAGATGTGGGTGGGATTTCACAGCTGCCCTCCCCTTGCCTCTCCTCCCCTACCCATGCCTGCTACCCTCCCTTCGCCATGCCTGCTCTGAACATGATCAGAAGAGGAAAAAGAAAGCATCAAAATTCTTGCTCATTGAAAACTCAAACCTCAAGCCATTACATTGTTGCAAACCTCACAGAAACAGAAACAGAAACAGAAAGAGCTGTCACCTCTCCATTAGAATTTGTGATGTTGGTCCCCCTGTAAATCTGCATAAAAAGCCAAAAAAGGGGACATGAAAACATGGACTGAATGCTTATTAAGTTAATACAGATTTGAAACAGCAGTAAAATAGTGCAGTGGGAACTCAGCCTTGGCTTCCATTTCCATAACTAACCATGAATCTGCACTTCATCCCTCCTAGGTATCCCAAGTGCTGGCCACTGTTTTCATTGTAGTGTCAATAAAACAATTGATCAAGACTGGTAGCATATGGCATTAGAAGAAATATTAGTTAGGGCCCCATCTGCATTTGAACTGTATACTCCCAATAATCAATGTAGGATGGGTGGATGATTTATATTACAGGCCTTAGCAAAATGATGTCCTCCCTATATCATTGGTCTCTAGTTCCCATCAATCATTATTAGCATGGTCAGTGGCCAGAGATGAACGAAGTTGCCCTAATTATTCAGACATTTATTTTCCCAAAAAGACAGTCCTTAGAAACTAAGTAAGGCTTGTAAGGTGGGAGGGGTTAAAAATTGTCTCACTGTAGAAAGAGTCTGCTTACACATTTCAACTGCCAGTGTGCCTCAGGGTTTCATCCATTTTCTTCTTTTCTTTTTTCTGACATCTTATCTCACGGGAAGGTTTGGGAAAAAACAGTTTTTATGAAAAGAAAAGTCTTGTTTGAACTGTATGACCTTATGGTTGCCACTGGCGTAATGGCTTCCTTTTCCTCTCTTTGATTCATAACACTTTGGAACATTGTTACATTTTGGTTGCAACAGATTTTTAGCCATCTGGCTGAAGCAGTTAGATTCACTTGGGGATAAGGAAGCAGGAACATTTATTTCCTGTATCAATGCTGACTCAAAAAAACCCTGCTTTTATCCCTGCCTTCTCCAGTTGTTGGACAATCTATGAAGTATCTGGAGGCAGGGGAGGTGGAATCAATATATTGATCAGAAATTTGAATGTACGTATATGCTCAAATGAAGAATGGCACTATATTCTGGATGGCAGTTTCTGTCATATCTCACCATTGGTCAAAGTGCCTAGGACTATTAAGAACTAAAGTTACTGAGTTCAGACTTGGGCCTTTTTTGGGGGTTGTTTGCTTTTCTCAAGACTATTATCTACTCAAGTTAGGAAAGTGCAAGGACAAAGAGACTAGCAGCCCTAGCAGCATGTCAGTATTTATTAATAATAATAAAAAACACATAGGGTGAATCCCCAAAGCAAGCTTATTTCGCTTTCCCTAAACCGAAATAATAGAACCGGATGCAAACGCGAATTTGCCTGTTCCCATTACTTTTAACTTAATCGCGTTGGATCCGGATTCTGAGGATTGTACGTGGCGTACGTGACTCAAGGTGGGACTCAAGTGGCTACTTTTTAAAAGCCGCTTTTCAGGGCTGCCCTGCCCTCTTCCTCCTGGCATGGACATGCCACCCATAAGGGACCCCTTCACCGAGCCTAACTGGGTGGTTGGGTGGCTACCGCTTCCACGGATGGAGGAAAAATGGCAGCGGGCAGCCAGCCAGCGATTTTTTCTCCTCCTCTCCCCATTGCTCAGGGCACACAGCAGCAGTGGCAACTAAAGCCACTTTGCTTTAAACATTCACGTTCAGCTGTTTTCCTCCCTTCCTTTCCCTTTCTAAAGTCATATCTTTTAGAATTGTGCAAAATTGCAACATTGTTATTCCAACCATCAAGGTGTGAAGTGGTTCCATCACTACAGTGTAGCAATTGCTGTTAAGTGGATTTTTAGGCTGAAATCACTGTCTTTGGAAGCAAGCTATTGGGAGAGGGAAACCCTAAACATGGATTCTCATCCCTTAAAACGGTACTGTCCACACAGTAAAAAATGTAAAATGTTTCAGGTGCACGATCTGGAGTGAGACCTGTTGAAATCAAGATTGAGATTCACCACGCTTTGGGGTGGTTTAACACGGGGAAAGGGTGTTAAGCCAAACTGCCGTGCGGACTCCGAGGACTGAAAACATTTTGAATCTGAGATAAGGTTGCCGTGAAGACACGGCCATATAAGAAAACACAAGCATCAGAACATAAAAGGAACTCTGCTGGATTCAACCACAGTGCAGCTTGTCCAGCATACTGTCCCACACAATGGCCCACCAATTGCTAATTGCTTCTGGATATCTCAATCTGAAGACAAAGAAGACCTTCCTGCTCTTGGATACCTGCAAATGACTCTCCTCTTTTGTATTGGAGGCAGTACCTAAGCATCCATTCTCTTTACCATAGATATATGTGTCCTCCAAGAATTTAACTCGTTGGATCTAAAAGCTATCCATGCTTTCTGTCAAGCAAAATCAAATGTACTTCAGCACCTGCTCTCCCATATCCTGTGACAGAGATCAGTGCATAAACATTCCAGGATACTCCCATCTCTTCCCACCATTCAAATTTGAGGAACAGGGCAAGCCTAATTAAAATTAATCAGAATTTGGTCAGGTGTGCATCCACAGGATAAGTTTTAATTTGTGATTTGTCATTGCCCTTCCACCCCTATAAACCACAGCAAACAGGGATTTTACCTGATGTAGAAACAAGACCAATTTGCCATGCTTTGTAGAACTCAAAGTCTACTTGTGAATTGCCTTTTAGTTCCCACACTACTTTTTGTCCTGTGTTCTCTGAACAACACTAAACACCAAATGCACATGGAATAAAGGCACTAGATTTTCTCTACTAAAAGGTAGATGCATCCTATTCATTTCAATGGCACATGACTGATCAAACATTGAACACTCCACATACTTTTCTCCTACCCCTGGTTAAAGTTCAACCACATTCAGTTATAGGGTGAGATTTTTAACTTCACAATATTGTGGATTAATTACATACTGTATTTTCTGGCGTATAAGACTACTTTTTAACCCAGGAAAATCTTCTCAAAAGTCAGGGGTCGTCTTATACGCTGGGTGTTGTCTTCTTATACGGCGAGTATATCCCAAACTCTATAATTTAACTGGAAAGTTGGGGGTCGTCTTATAGGCCCAGTCGTCTTATACGCCAGAAAATACGGTACCTGTATTTTAAATCTCTTTATGTAGTGATCACTGACTGAAACAAGTACCCTTGAATCATTCAGTCATTTGTCCTCAACTGTTAATGCCAATGTTTATAAGGATGGGTGAAAAATGTTTGTCCACTTCAAATTCACATTGATGACCTGTGGGTTACATTGATGTATCCACCTTCACTGAAATTTCATAGGTTATTCCGTAAATGATTAGCTTTATTTCAATATTATTGAGATCCAACCTTGGGTAGCTTTTAGTGTTTTCAGCAATTCATATTGTTTGTTTGGTTTTTTAAAAAAATCAGCATGATGTGAGTCATTGGAAATAAAAATCCTAAAATGATATGGATGTCAAATAGAAGAGAAGACCCAAGGCTCATGGAAGAATGTATTAAGCCTTGGATACATCAAATTGGTCAGATAAGCAGTTGATTTCATTTTGAACTGAACACGCAATGGACTAAGCCATTTCTAGGAAAGGAGAGATAGTGCAGCCTTATTTGCGAAGCCTAATTACAAAGCAAATTAGCGCCATGGAATTGCTTCTGACTGAAATAAATTAATAATCTCCTTTGGGAATTTCTATGTCTTATGTTTGTTTACAGAGAAAAATCTCCTACAGCTAGATTAAAGCAATAATCTTTTGAAACCTTTTGCAAAAGCACTATATAAATATCTGAAATAATGAATTCATTAAAGTACCTGCTGCATACCAAACAATCTCTTCACAAGGTTTTTTAAAGAGCCTTGCTGATTTGCCCACAGGTAGTCTTGCAGATAACTTGGTATAGTGAAGGTAAGGGAATCTGAACACACATCATGTCTACTAGACAACTCCAGGTGTAACCTGACCCTTGCACAAGGACTAGAACCGAGCAACCACAGCCTTATTCTCTGTGCTCACACTTAGGTTTTAATCCAGCTTCAGTCTACCTTCAGAAAGGAAGAACACATAAGCAAAGTGAACAGGCATTTTCTTTCCACATTATCTAACCCAAAAGTAGTTTTACGGAGTTAGGGTGTTTTTCCACTGTCAAAAGTACCCATTTTTGCACCCATTTAGGACCCATTTGGGTGTGAGCTGGATGACCCCATTTCCACTACGGCACCCATTTGGAACCCGACTGTTTCCACTGCCATGGGGGAAATCTGAATGTTTTTGGCCTTTAATCCAGATTTTCTGTAGACCCCATTAATGCAGTCTACAATGGGGTCTTCTGCCAGAAAATCCAGATTAAAGGGGTCCAAAGGAGGCTAAGGGGAGGGGATGCACCTTTTACCCCCCCCCCAACATTGGCTTCGAAGTCACTTCGAAGTTGACTTCACGTTCACTTTGAAGTGACTTCGAAGTCACTTCGAAATCACTTCAAAGTTGCTTCGAAGACTGCAGCCCCCTGTCCCCCAAAACACCTGGGGTAATGGACCGACCCCTTGTGGGTCAACCCAGATTCCCCAGATGGGTGCAAACATATTGGGTGCTTCCCTTAATCCGGATCTACTAGATCTGGATTAAGAAATGTACCCATTCCTTAGATCCAGATCTTCTTAGATCCAGATCTAAGGGCTGCAGTGGAAAAACACCCTTAGATAGTGCTGAAAGAAATCAGCTTATTACTTTGCTAATGCATTCTCTCACTCTGAAAACGAACTGAAATTGGATAAAAACTTAGGTGTCAGCACAGCCATGGTCAAGGGCATCTGGGAATGGGAAGGCACATCTGTTATCATAGATTGGTTGTATCCAATTCAGGCTTGGCAAAACCCAGAGGATTGCCAGGAAGAGTGGGATCTTCACAGATAAAATGATGTCATCACAGGCACTGCATGGCCTCACCTCCTGCCAGCATCCAAATCTCAGTTTAGGGGACCCAAACCTCAGGGAAGGATACAAGAAAAATGAATAACTGCTGCTTTAACATGTTTTCATGTGCACCTGTCACTCACTTCCAGGGGAAAAGGCAGATGATGCAAATGAGTGACAGGTGGCATCATCCCCCTTTCCCCTGAAAGTCACCTGCACGTGGAAATGTCTTAACTCCTTTCTGCACGTGGTGTTTTCTGGAATATATGTTGAGAGAGGAGTCTGTTATAGTATGCATTAGCATGTGGACAGCAGGCCTCTATCATGAGATATATTCCAGAAAAAGACTAAGTGCCGAAGGCCCTTAAACTCCTCATCCTCTCTGAGTGATTCACATTCAACAAAATGTATTTCAACACATCCCTAACAAGTACCCTTGTCATCTTATTTTTGAAATGGCTACCTTAACTACCAATTTTAGAATATTACTGGACTTTGAACTCAGTGGAATTAAGATGGGGACTAGAGTTTGGATTGTGGGTTCCTCCACCTCCATATTCTTATCTATTAATGAAGTTCTGGTATTGTTTTAAAAAAGAGCTTTCAGTGAGCAGGTTGAATTATTTGAAACCAAAGTTTCAGCTCTGTTGACCTCCTTGTCCAGCAGAAGAGTGGATGCTGGAAGTTGGGATAAGGGTTGGGAAAGGTGTGGAGCATCTGGGAAGGAAAGGGGTGCTTAGAGACTGAAATGGCCTCCTGTAGGTGCAGATGCTCTTCCCCAGATGTTGCCAAATCCTTGACTATGGGCCAAAGTGTGAAAAGGCCTCTGATTTTGCTTCGTTTGTTGCCATGATAATCCCGCCCACCCTTCTATTCACACATGAAGTGTTGTGGGCTTTGTATGAAGTTTTACCTGCACTTGAAGTGCAAATTGCCACCACTTTGTTACTACCTGTATATTCGGCGTATAAGATGACTGGGAGTATAAGACAACCCCCACCTTTTTCAGTTAAAATATAGAGTTTGGGATATACTCGCCATATAAGAAGACGACTCCTGGCATATAAGACGACCCCTGACTTTTGAGAAGATTTTCCTGGGTTAAAAAGTAGTCTTATACACCAGAATATACTGTACTTTGCTAGGTATTGTTATACCTAGTATGTTACACCATATGAGGCTGGTAAGACCTCACATACTATCATCTGCCCTGGCAATGTTTGTTTGAGCTTTGTCTTTCAAAAAATAAAATAAAATAAATCCTTGTGGGAGGGTTCCAAGCAAACAGACTTGGATATTATCCCAGAGTAATGCAAAAAGTAGGATATCCTGGAATGGCTTTGCTTTATTTGGGATTTTGTAAAATGGAAATACATATTTCTGGAAAATAGTCAGTAACAGAAACAACATTTTATTAATGATGTTATATGTGTGCATACATGTGCATATATAACTTGTGGCATTGTATTGAGCTTTATGTTTTATGTCATTCTTAATTCAGTGATATTAGGAATAAATGTGATCATTTAATAAAGTCTTGTATCTGAATCTTATCCAAAACACTTAAATGGCCAATATATAATGTCACAACAACAATCTGGGCTAAATGTTCCATCCATTTGTACATGTCAGGGCTTTACTTTTGATGAGATGAACTGCTTTATAAAATAAAGAGGTATGTATACCATAAGCTGTTACAGCAAGTAAAATAAGAACTAAGGGGAGGAGGAGGAGGAGAGAGAGAGAACTGCTCTTATAGTGCAATAGACATTATGGTTCATTATGGTTCATGGCCATAAAATGCAATATAAAATCAGAATGAATTAGGATACTGCTATTGCTGTTATATAGATGGCCCCATCAGCTACAAACGTCTACAGTTATGGCTCAATAGGGTGTATAAAGGCTACAGATAGTTTCCACAACAATCTTGTCATGCCCGAGCCAGAATCTCAGTCGGCAGGAAGGTGAAATGATGAACATTTTCCCATCATTCTGCACCAATGAAACTCATGCACAAGTCTTTCGGAAATGACTACTTGGGTACCTTCTTCAGAAAGGAAAATTCTAGGAGAGTAAAACCTGATAGAAAATCTGGAATGGAGCCCCAGAGATAGTTGGATGGACTACAGGTCTTTTCTCTAGTGGTTTTTGCAACCTAACCAGTATCAAATGTCATGTTTACACTCCTTTGGATAATACTTGTGAAGCTGAGGCGAAAACTCTGATCCCCAGGCAACATAGTTTCTACATAGTCATGCCCAAGCCCTTTCTGTTGTCTTTCGAGACAGAAAGAAGCCAGAAATAATTCAAAAACAGGCATAGGAATCTCTAAAAATCCACAAAAATCTAATCTGCTTCTATTCCCCTAAATTCATGGCCTTATCTCATTCACAGCATTAGTAAATCATAATACCACCCCCATATCGATAGCAGGACAGCATTAAATCTTTATCCTGTCCTACCCCCAGTCACTCGTTGTTTCACTGAATAACATGACTCCTGAGGAGAAGACTCTGGTGAGATTCTGGCTGGTTTCCACTTTTTGGGGCTGCCAGCAAGGCATGATTTCCCATCCTTGCAACTTCAAATGACACCCCCACACTCTGGAGACATGGAGGCATCTTTCAGAATAGTGACCACAATATCTACACCAGGCGCTTGCACAGAAGCTGTCTCTCCTGCAAAATGGAAACCTATGGTTTACTCGTAGTAATACAATTCCAGTGAGGGAACAATCTGCACCTGAACTGGACCACTGTGATGATGTGTGTGGATAAACGGCCAACACCTACTGATGAAGCACAATGCATGATAAAATGGAGACTTGGCTTCTTAAAGCGAGGATTTTCAGACTGATGTGAAATTTAGCATCTAAAAGTGAGGATTCGTGAAGATGTTCACAACAACAGGAAACTGACTGTTAAATGACTGATAACAGACTGGTGATAAAGGAGTGATGCAGACGTAAGCAAGATTTTAAACAAAGAACTTAAAAGTACCCATGCGTTGGAACGTCACCCCGAAAGAGGATATAAAGAAAGATTCTGGAAAGTATATGCATGCTTTGAATCAGCTGTGATGAAGCATCCATCTGCTACGTTGGACTGAACACCCATCAGGAGTAAACTCTGTGTATGTGAATATAGTATGAATGGTATGTGAAAGGGGATCCCTCTAATTATATGCTTAAATGATTTAATAAATGTGCTCACATGCAAAGTTTCAAATTCAAATGTGAATTTGAAGCTGACAAATATTTTTTGCACATCCTTACCTACAATCCAAAAGGCCTTTCATATCATATATATAAGCAAATCTGCTAATAATTTACTCATGAGTACACCATGCTAGTCAGTCCTTCTTAAGTAGATCTGCCACTATACTGAACTAAGGGTCCATTTCGGGATGGAACAATGCAACAAGGAGTGGGGCCTCTCTTCAGGTTGTAGAAAAGAGAGGCCAGGAGTCTAGACTTGCAAATATACTGCAGTACCAGTAAGTTTGGAAAGGGCAAAGGGAAGAGCTCTGGGATGATCTGGAGAGGACTTCCTACAGGTTCCATATGATATAAAATATCACTTTATGATGTCTTGCAATTGGGCTTTCTCAGTGGTGGCAACTCCCTGTGTGAAAGTTTGTTATTGCTGCTTGCCCAGAGTTTTCTAAATGTGTTGTTGTTCTGATTATGATGTTTGGCCTTGAAGATAGAACTATTGCACTGGTGTTACTCTGACACCCAAATTCCATACCCTTCCAAAAGGGTACAATGGTCAATGGTATCAAAAGTGATGAAAAATCAAAGAAAATTAAAATTTTGCTCCCTTGTCTTTCTCCTGGAGATAGGAGTTTCAGTATTGTAGCCAAAATGAAATGAATGTTAATAATTAGCTTCCTCTGACTGCTTCCTAACTATACTTAGCACATTTATTAATCACACTGTGAGTTGTAAATAAATTTATATCACAATCACAGTACACAGCACAAACTCCATTAAATTCCCCCAGTATATTACCCTCCCTTTCCAAAATACTGATTTCCAACATAGCAGGTGAGGAAATGTCTATTTCTTTTTATTGCAATATTTCTGATCATGAGTCACTTTGTAGTATTTTTATTATCATTTATTATTGCTTCATTATTCTGTTTCATTTAGTCTTGACTGTACAGCTTTTATGTGTAATTTATTTAGGACTCTCTTTTGTGGGTGAAAACAGTGAAGTGTGTTTGGGCATATGGCAGTAATGAATAAATAAAAACAAACAAACAAAAACCTTGATCTAATTTACTTAGACTCTAGACTGCAGGCTCCTGGAAAGCAGTTTATAAGACTACTTTCTGAACATCTCATTTTATATATAATAGCATCCAGTGTCAGCCAATATTGCTTCTACCATTTGTTGCCAGCAAGTAAAGATGGAGATTAAAAAAAGTTCTCATTTTTTATTCATGATTTGTTCTCTAGTTGTTCTGTGTGTACAAATTTCAGTCATTACATGGAATGACTATGTAAGTATGCAAACAGCACTTAGCCTTATACATTACATTTCTGCATGGACTAATGAAAATGTGTTTCTCCACATTTTGTGTATTTATAATAAATTGGAAAATGAGTACAGTATATATATAAAAGTAGTAAATCCATATATAAAGAATTCATACAGATGGGAATCTCAGCGTAGATCACTAAACATTTCCTCAAAACTGAAGAGGTATTTAATTTTTATTTCATCTCTTCTTGCAGCTTCGCCCAAAAATGTCATGTCTAGCTTATTCTAGAAAAGAACGAAATGCGATCACATGATTCATATGGAGAATCTATTTTCAAAGGATTGATCCATTTGTGAACACAGGGGCTGCGGGAAACCTGTCACACAGTTTTTAAAAGAAGCACCTAAAAATCTCATACATTGCTTCTTTTCCCATCACCTTCAAAGCATAGCAGCCTCTCCATAACAAGAAAAACAGGCCGTGCTGCACCCAAATTTCTGAGCTCCTGGTTAGTTTGCCCCATTTCCATTAGCTACCAATGCTTTCTAGCCCACTTCATTCACCCCAACGTGACTCTCACCCCAAGAACTTTTATTTCCCTACAATATAAAGGATAAACAATGGATTGGAAATGAAGTAAGACTTCTTTTTTGAAAAAATTATGTGTATCCTTAGGGTGTTAAAATCACTCTGTTGTAGTCTGTGTGAATATGCAGAAAGACTTAGGTCTACATTCTCCATATTCTTCCAGATAACCTGAAGACAAAAAAGGAAGTAGATGTGTTCTAATTTGGCTTTTTCTATGACATTTATGATTTCATTTAGTCTGCCTCCTTACAGCAAGAGCCAACGTGAGTTCTTTAAAAGATCTCATGATTGCCTCTCACTGCTCCTAACTAGAAAACAAAAAGCAGATCCTCAGGCCTTTTCACACGAGGGGTTTTTGAACATGTGTAGAATGCGCTGGGATGGAGCATTCACTCCTCTGGGCCGGCGGCTCCATTCCAATGCCACCTTGGCCCATCCCCACACATCTAAACATGTTTGAGTTTCAGAGCACAAAAAAGTGCCCTGAAACTGTCTCGACGCATTCGGCCTGTCCCAGCGCATTCCCAGCTGTACAAGAGGGAAAGCATTTGCTCGCTTTCCCTCCAAGAGAGCTGGGCTTCTGTGGACAGCCCTGGCGCCTCCCCTGGGGTCCCACACACTCCTGGGGCCAGATCGGCTTCCTGGGGCTGGCAAGACATTGCAAGATATTGCCATAGAGATCACAACATGGTGTGCAATTGTGCTGCTGCACTTGTGCCACACTGCCTCATGTAGCATTCACACGCAGAAGAGAGTGTGAATGTTGTGCCCAGGAGCTCACCAGCAACTCCTGGTAAAAGCATGGAGAATGTTTTTTTTTTCTTCTTTTCCACAGCTTTGGAAGATCAAGGCTGCTGCTGGACACTCCTGTATTCTGCAGGATGGTAGCAACACTGCAAAGGGCAAATGCACTTCCCTGAAGGACAGAGATCTGCACCAGAAGGGTAAGTGCAAATAGGCCCCAAGTTGTTCTTCTCCTTCTCCTTCCTCCTAGTGTCTCAAAGTATTTTTTTTTTGCTCCTGATTATTCTTAAAAGCAAATTTTCTTTTTAAAAATGCCAAGATAGCTAGCATAGAAAAAAATGAAATAAAATTGACAACTAATTATAAAATGATAGAGGAAGGGGTTGTAAATGACTCAAGGGTGGGGCTCCTCAGAGCCAGACCTAGAATGGGAAGAAGCACAGTGGCCACTAAAATCTGTACTTAGCACACACTGATACCAACATTGCTTCAGTTTGAAACTGTAAGCAAATGAGGAGGGAGTACAATTTTGGATTATTTGGATTACTTTGAAGCCCAAAAGCCAAAATTAAACTTCCCCAGGGGAAAGGTAGTTGGATCATTTACATAGGTTTTAAAATAACGAAGATTACCATAAAACAAAGGCAAAACCCATTTCAGACTCAAAAGCCAGTGTTTCTTTGTTAAATCATTGCAAATAATTTATTAGAAATACAGAAAAGAAGTTAAAATGAAATATAAAGCCATATCAGAGACATATTTCATTAGGCATTTGAAAGGACAGAGATAGACATACCCAAAAGCCCCAAACATGTCTAAATCCCTTTCACACATCTCTATGCATTAAACTAAGTCTACCTCATTGTATTGAGACCCCCCAAAATGAAATTATGCAGCAGAGAAAATCCCCAAAATATCATAAAATTGCCTTTTACGGGCGAGACCCCAAAACTGAGAATGAGGTTCCCATAAGAACAATTTCAAATATTAAAGAAACATACAAAAGCCCAAAAATAAAAATAAAATTAGCCTCAATTCTAGGAAGAGTTCCCTAACCCTAAACTTTTAATAAAAATATGAGAGAAAAGTGAATTGAAAGGCACCATCCATTGTTCTCACCAATGCTCTCCTTCTCCATGCACAGGAAGTCCAAAATTACAGAGATGTATGATTCCAGCAAACTGCATCACTTTGAGGAAATCAAAATGACTAAAAAATGGGAAAGTCTTTAGTCTTAGTTAGACTGATCCCCAAAAATGAACACAAATTTAAAAAATACTATTTAAAAATGATCTTTTCAATTGCCTTGGCCAAGCAGGCCAAAACTCAAACTCAAAATTTAAAATGTAGTTCTTGCAGGAAAGCTCCTCCCACTTTCCATGTAGCAGAAAGAAGAAAGAGGGGGGATAGAGAAGCTTCTTCAGGTCTCTCTCTAGCCTCACATGATGAAAAGGCAAAAAGAAGAGGAAGACACCATCTCTTCTCTGCTGGCCTTTTTTATAGCCAAAATTGAACCTAAAAATGCTGACTATTGATTTTTCCCTTGTTAATGAATGAAATGTGTATGTGTCCCAAGTTTCCTCATAGCTTCTCCCAAAAAGATACAAATTAACCCAAATTCCATAACACTTCCTGAAGAAGTAAACAATACAGGTAAGACAAGAGAAAAATATATCTGAAACTCAAATATTTTATTTTCCTAGTCCTGAGTCTAAGGGGATTATTCCCTTCCTCTTGGCTAATTGTTGATTTTAGCCATTAACAGAGATTCAATCAAATCTTGGAGCAACTCTTAGAGGAAACTGGTTTAATCATTGCCCTCTTCCACAATGGAGATGCCCTCCAATGAAATTTCACAGAAAAAATGAAATGAATAGGATATTCAAAAACGTTCTTATTTTAGAGAATGAGGTTAAATAATTTCTTTAAAAAAAAAACGGTTAAACTTCTGTTTCACCTTTCAGAAGATAAGAGAGGACTCAACTTTTACTAATATAAAACCATCCTTGTATTATATTGTGTCTCTGTTTGATTACAAAAGTTACTGTCTTGTGTACCTTAAATTAACATTTTTAATTAGCACCTCTCCTGATGTGATACCCTCAGTTTGACTCCCTTGGGGTATTTAAACTTTTGCAAACTCTTATCCATCTCTGTTAAGGTGCAAACCGTGAGTCATGTCCAATGTGAAATCTTGACATTCTAGCACTGGTGATTTTTAAACAGACCATTTCCAATTTAGATAGTAATTCCAAATTCTTGTATACTTATTTTACCCAGATCTTTTCCAAAATTCCATTCCATTTCATTCTTTATTATTTTATTAAAATTAGACAAACCAATCTCTGTCCCAGTTTCTATGTCTTTATTTCCCCTTCATTATTTTAAAATCTGTCACCCCAAAAGGAGACAAAACAAAAACTTTTCAGGTATCAGCACTCTTTCTTGACTTAATCAAGATTAAATCTCAAGCTCTGTCTCTTGCATGCAGACTTTAGGCTTTTTCGCACACGGGGTTTTGGAACGCGTGCAAGACAGCCTCGAACACGGCATACGCATTGCCGCAGCAGGGCTTGCGCTCCGACGTGTCCGGAGCTGTCTTGCACGCGTTCGAGATGTAGAGCACTTTAAAGTGCTCTACATCCGTTCCGGCGTGGACGAAGCGCCCGCAGCCGTTCGGGGAGAGAAGCATTCGCTCATGTTTCTCTCTCCCTGACAGCCGCGGGCTCCCCTCCCCCGCCGGTGCTGGCTGACAATCAGCTGATTGCCTGCTTTGCCGGCTGCGGGAGCCTCGGCAGCCGTCTCCCCGCCCCTTGCCGGCGTTTGCCGGCTAAGGCACTTCAGAATGCTTTGAGCATTCGCACACAGGCGCGCCGGAATGCATTTACACGCATTCCTGCGCACCTATGTGTGAATGCTGAAAGCGTCCTGAAGTGTCTTAGGCTTCCCGTCCTATACCCGTTCCAAATGGAATGAGTGTAGTGCGAAAATCCCTCTGATCTCTTGCATACAGCCAGCCTGTAACTTGAGAGAGAAAAACTATGTCCTTTTTAAGACCTCAGGCTCTTTTTCAGCCCAATATGGATTCAGTCTTGCTATGTTCAGGCTTTTCCAAGTTTCATGGTCTGCCTTTAGCTTTCAATTATGCCAATTATAAAGCCAAATTCATACATCAAAACCCTGTATATTTCAAATTCAGGTTCTGCGGTTAAAATTTCTTATGATCCAAAGCCAATCTGGTAACAATACTAAGGACCCATTCTCAATTAACAACCTAGTATATCATACCAGGCTAGAAAGCTTTCTGGTGTAGCAGTAGCCATCCACATGCCAAGGGCTAGTAAAATACCATTCTGCATCAACAGCATTTGAAGTGTTGAAAGCCAGGACAGAGCATGCTGGATCATCATGGCAACAGGCACAGCACAATCCTTGGGCCTTTGTGCACTTGGCCTTATTCTGGAATATATCCCAGAATAGGGACCTGCTATCTGTATACTAGTGCAGACTGTGAAAGGCCCAAAGTGAAGCCTGCTATAGTCTGCATTAGCTTGTGGCCAGCAGACTGCTATCACAAGATATTTTCCAGAATAAGGGCAAGCGTAGAAAGGGCAAGCACATTCCCGAATCTTGCCATAGTGATTGGGAGGTGGCCCAGCCACAGTTGCACCACCACACTAACTTGCAGTGCCACACTTGGAAGAGGGTATGAACTCTGCCACCTACCCACACCTGTCAAACTGTGGACTGCTTAAAAACTCATGGGAAGGCCTGGTGAGCTCTGGAACAGAGGCAGCAGCATACAAATGGACCACTGCTCACTAGAAAGTAAGTGTGAACAGAGCCTAGAATCCCACAATGTGAACTCATGGCATTCATGCTGAGGCTTCTCAAAGGAAAGATGTGGACAAAACAACTGTGGTAATTCAGTTTTTCTCTTGTCCAGGGCTGAGATGGCTCATCTCAGCAGCAGATCCTCCAAGATGTAAAGGTACAACTGTAAACTTCCCGTTCCTCTCTGCCCTACCAGTTCTGCACTGCATATTGCAATTCAGTCTCTTTGCACTTCAGGGGAAAAACACCTTCCAAAGTGATACTCTACCTATTCTGTTGTAACAACAGAATGAGCAAGGAGTCTTCTGTCTGTTGGGTTATAGGCTGTACTGATGTAATAAATGCAAATCCAATTGACTAGATTTGAATCTGCTCTGTCTGATCAGATAGCTTCTTGTCTTTGAATGAATTTTGTCAGTCTCTGAAGTCCTCAAAGGCTTATGGTTGTTTTTGTATTTGTCAGAAGGGTGACTTCTGAGGAATAGAATATGTTAATGATTTGTTTTTAGCTTGTATCTTATGTAAATTTTCCCATACCACTAAATAATAAATACATAGCAAAAAAAAGATTTTCTTTTGCTGCTCAAAACTGCTCCAGCCTCAAATTTATTCTTTAAAAATTAGAATCTTAAATTCCTTGTTTCCTTTCCACTTCTGTGCCCTTCCCTGCACACAGACACCAAAGGTACCAGAATTCTTTATCTTTGTTTCCCTTTCCTCCTCCACATTTATCAAAATGAAGAAAAGGGAGCAAAATGAAAATGAAAATTGATGATGATGGGTGTTTTTCCACTGTCACTAGAAGTACCCATTAAGTAGTCATTAATGGGTACTAAATGGCATTTTTGCACCCATTAATGGGTACTTAATGGGTACTTCTAGTGACAGTGGAAAAACACCTGATGATACACAATTTTTACATCTTTTCTCACTGTCCAAGGCTGGTGATATTGAGCTTTCTTTCTTTCTTCCCTCCCTCCTTTTTTTTTTTTTTTCATAAATTAGCCTTACATTTTATGTAAGGACAATAAGGAAAAACCCAATAATGTGCTTTTTAAAAAGTTTACTTCAGTCCTGCAGGGCTGCCATGTCCCCAAATCTTTGGGCAGTTGTAGAGCTGAGTTGGCACACTGTTGCAAAAATGTCATTTTTTAATTATGTGGTTCTGAGGGGAATCTATTATCTACTGCTGAGATGCTGAAATCAGACAATTTATCTCCAAGGCAGTTCTGTCTACAATCTAGAATATATATCTCTTGTCACTGCAGGAAAAAAGAACGAAAGGATGTTTTTATTTCTAGTGCCTTATGTTTATAAATTTATTATTTCTAAGATGTGCCAAGGAAAAGGATGGTGAAGTTCTAATGAATCTTTAGGTGTGTCATCCTCTCTCAGCATCTTTCTTCAAGGTTTCCCAAGGTCAGGAATCAGGATTTCTATTGTCCCACCTTTATATAGTCCTGCACAACCTGTATTGATTCAGCAACGAAAGGGAAAATAAAAAGGGAAAAGGAAAGTATCTGTGAGTGTGTGCACAGAAAGAGAGAGAGAGAGAGACATGAACCCATTATTCCAATGAGCAGAATCAAGATACTGATACAGCAATTCATTTCCTTAATTAACATAAATACTAAATGTCATGTGACATTGTAGGCTTCATGCCAATAGTAATTTCAAAGTGCCTTTATTGTCTCCCACTCCAGATATTTTAATTTAAAGGTAGACTAATACACTAACTACTAAATTCACAATGATGCTGAATTATTGTTAGCTTATCCCCCTAAGGTATCAACACAAATGAAAGTATTTAGTCTGTTTTCACTTCTTTAAGGAAAAAAAATCTGCAAAATTCATTAGACACTGTATTGTAGTATCACAGCTCAAAGCAAGTCATATGTATTAACCAACAGGTATGTTCCAAGTGCTTTTTATAACAATCCTACACTGTTTCATTCTAATTTAATCTTCATAGAGGTTCACACAGACACACACAGACCAACCAGTGGATTTTGTAAAACTGTGAATATAAACTGGAACATTTCCAAACCAAATTTCCATAACTGTACTGTCCTCTAGTGTGCACTTTAGGGAAGAACACTATCAATACAATGACACAAACGTTATTCTTGTGAAATATATATATAGCTTAAGAGTCAGTGTGCATCATGGGTTAATGCCAAATAACTATTTCCACTAAATATAATTTGCACTTTTCCCTGTGATTTGACTCCCTTTTCTTTAAAAATGTGGCCCTTTCTGCATGAACCTCTTGATCTGGATCAAACGTCCCCTGATTTGGATCCAGGACCTCCTGATCTGCATGTAATCTGGATCAAGGAGGCCCTGCCCCCATTAGTCCAGCTTCACCTTCATGAGACAGAGCCAGATCTAGATTAAGAGGCCATTAATCTGGATCTGTTGTAGACTTAATACACAAAGCCTACAAATCAGAGTAAGTATTGTATTCTGGATCAAAGAGATGTACAAATGACACACCTTCATGATCTGGAATTACCAGGAGCTGCCATTTAACAGTATGTTATAGCACACTGCCAAAAATGACACACACACCGCGAGCCTCAAGGCTAGAAACCTTCACTCCTAGCTGTTGGGAGGTGCGGGGGTGGGGGGGGGTGAGGAGCTGCAAATCTTTTGTGGGCTTCACAGCCTCAGGGAGGATTAAATCAGTGCAGATGGTGCTGGTTTGGCCCTCCCCTCTCTCTGATGCAGATTGGTAGATCCAGTCAATTCAGATCTGCTGATCTGGACTAAGTATGCTATGTGCAAAAAGTGCCTGTGATTTTGATGTGATTGTTGTAACCTTTAAACCCATTATAACAACAGACAGTCTTATATGAGGCACAATCTGTTGAGATCATGTGCTTTTTTAAGAGCTTTCCCCATTGAAATTAACAACAAATGAGTTTGTAAAGATATATTGTTTTGGTGCCATAGTTTAATTCTGCCAACTCATTTCAGGAAGGCAACATTCTTTGGACAATAGTAGCTGGAGCATACGTGACTGGATTTCACACTCCATGCCATGCTACCTTACATATATCGCTACCATATTGCTTAGGATTTCACACCTTTCTGAAATACTCCATCTTATTAAGAAACAGGACTGAATCCCACAGTCCAGTAAATTTAAGGTCGTGGTCACACCTTGCTGAAATAATCCATCTTATTAACAAACAGGACTCAAAATGCACTAACTGGATGTGGACCAATAAAAACTGAATGTAGACAAGCTGGAGGTACTGTGTGTTACTGGATCCAGAGTCCAGAAAGTTAAGGGGTATCCAATTCTTAATGGGGTTGTTTTGCCCTAGAAAAATCAGGTGCATGACCGGGGAGTGCTCCTGAATTCATCACTGACATTTGAGTCCCAAGTAGCAGCAACTGCCAGGAGTGCCTACCATTTTCTTCATCTGGTCCACCAGCTTAAGCCTTACCTGGATTGGGATGATTTGGCCATAGTGATCCAAGCTCCGGTAACCTCCAGATTAGACTTCTTTAATGTGCTCTATGTGGGGCTATCCTTGAAAATGATTTGGAAGTTGGAACTGGTGCAGAATGCAGCAGCTTGACTGTTGACAGGTGTCTCCGGCTGGACTCACATCACGCCATTCTTAAAGGATCTTCACTGGTTACATCTTCACTACTGAGCCCAATTCACAGTGTTGACACTAACATATAAAGCTCTAAATGGCTTGGGCCCTGGGTATCTGAAGGAGCGCCTTCTCCCATATAGACCTACCTGTGCATTGAGATCTCAAGGAGAGGGCCTTCTTCTAGTTTCTTCTCTTTCAGAGGTATGAGGCATAGGGACTTTGAGGAGGCCCTTTTCTGTTTTGGCCTCTAGACTCTGGAGCAGCCTCCCTCCTGAGGTTTGCCGGGTGCCTACATTGTATACTTTTTGGCACCTGGTGAAAACTTATCTTTTTACCCAGGCTTTTATTGTTTATATTGCTTCCTCAGAGTGCAGCCGTACCCAATCCCTGATGATCCTTCCTCAGTTTGAGTTGCTATGCTCATACCTTTCTGTTTCCATCCTAAGACTCCATTAGGAGACTTTTGTAGATCTCCACCCCTCTCCACCATCACAACTCTGATAGGATAAAATGTTCTGTCACTCACAATGTGCCATCACACATTGGGTGAAAGGGCAGGCAAATTCATGCAGTATCTACCCACTATAGTATGGTTCAGACCCCTTTAGTACTCAGAGCTCATTCACCCAACCAAAATTGAAAATGGATTAACACTCTATGGGTTCATCCCCATGATCAAAGTACAGTGAGGTGAACCTGAGTTTGCCTCGGACCATTCCCATGAACAGCTTCTAATCCGGGCTACATTCAGGGCAAACGGCACAAATCCATGGCAACTCCCCCTTTCCAACTGTTCTCGCTCCGAATTAGGAGGCAAGCCCATATTATCCTGATTCATGGGGACACTCCTGGGTTATTGGGGGAGGAGTTTGGTGATGGGAGCGTTAGCAGGCATGGTTTCGCTGTCCCTGATGTACGTGCTGCAATCACGACTGCTTGGGGAAAGAAAATAAGGCAGCAAAGAAATTAAGCTGAAATGTGCTCTCATTTGCCCTGATTGGCAAGGCATGCATGGGTACAGGGGTAAATTTTCCACATGAGCACTGGATCACTCATTCTCTGCCAAAAAGCTATGGTTTTCAAAGCTAGGATTTGAGACTGCTAATGGTAGTACCTGGAGGCATGAGGGACCAGAACGGCATTCTTGAACAGAAGATAAGAAAATGGATCCAAGCTGCAAGGGTTTAGAGAGAGGCTGATGTGAACACAAGGCTCGTTGTCAAGTGGAGGTGTGCTTGCTGTCACGTGGACGTGCGCACATCCGCTAAAGTCAGAGCCACGGCTTCAAGCCATCAGCCCTTTTGCCAACCTATTATGCCCCTCTTTTGTCTTTTTTTTTCTTATTTCTATTGTCTGTTGTGTTTTGGAGGTGCAACCTGGATGCGTTTCCCAGGGATTTCCCCTGTCATCACTACACTGGGTGGGACAGGGCATGGTGATGTCAGCTGGACTTCCTATCAGGGCAGAGGGGGTGGAGAAAAAAGGCTGCAGTTTCCCCGATGCAGGGGTTTGCCACGTTTGCTTGGGGACAGGTGGATTCGAATTGAACCGGTGCTCTCCCCAACCACATGGGTGCATCTAATTTGAACTACAATGCAGATTAAGGATGCCCCAATTCAGCAGCGCAATAACTGGGGAACATGGAGACACAGCCTATAAGTGTTTGACACCTGTAAAAGTCAGGACCCAGGAAAGTATGGTTGAAGGGAGGAAAGTCCACAAATAAAACAGACTGGACTAAAAAGGTGTGACCGATGATGTTTCAAGATGGCCTGAAGAAGTATTAAAGTGAAGGTGTGACCACAACCAAGGTATTAAATAGATCCTGCATTAAATAATACCTGCCATACATAAATAAGCTATGCCTAAGAGAATAAAAGTAAAAATAAATATTATTATTCATGGAGTAAGACAATATTTGCTGATTTAGCCCTGCACCTTCTTGAGGACATGGATGCATAATTGTTTGTTTGTAGTGCATAGAGCTAACAGCATGCAAAGCGTCAAGTAATTCCATTTGCCTGAAGTTCAAAAATTAAATTATGCATCTCTCTGTTCTGCTGAAAACCTGCAGTCCTCCAATAGTAGAGGAAACAGCAGTTAGAAAAGGAAAACCAAACTGAAGGTTTTTACTACACGATTCTAACTTTGCTAACCAAACTGAAAGCGCTTGGTAAAGATTTGACCTTAAGCAAGGATTTTCTTTTTATCCTTGTAGAATGAATACCAGTTTTGGAACATATAAGAAGTTCTCAAAGAGCCTAGCCAAAACCACATTGTATAATATGTCCCTGAGGGGATCTTACTTGATGGAGCAAACAAAAGAAACAGGACAAGAGAAGTCTAGTGCTTGGGTTCAACAGGGAAATGCAACTCGGAAGAACAACAGGAACTCACTTCAGAATCTCCCTCAGAAAACTGGTGGGGCTCCAGTCACATTGGATTGCCTCTTAAAGGCTCACACACAAGATAAATAAAAGTGCAGCCTAAAACAACAGGAGGGAAATCATTTGTCATTGCAGTGAAATACCACACACCCCAAATAGTAAAATAGTATCTAGGAAAGCCTTTGGGGATTGCTAATAAGAATAAGCCCCGCCAGACTTAATATGGCTTACTTGAGAAAGAAAATGGTGCAGTGAACCTTTCAAAATGAGCATATCTTGTCTAGATAGTTACTTGTTCTTCCTTGTTCATCATGTTTATTTGTGAATAAACAGGTATCAAGAAATAGCATGAGCTTCCAGGAAGCTGACATTATAAAAGGCTACCCTAGAAGTCCACATTTCTCAGGGAAAAGGGGTATGTGAAACAATTTGTGTTCCATGGCATTATGGTGACATTTGGATCTGCTTGTTTATAGATTAGACTAATGAGTAACATCATGCCCTGAAGTTTATACAGGAGGAAGCGGCCATTCCCTCATCTCAGAATATTTTGTTTGTGCAGTGTTTGCCTCCATGGAACTGTTTCTCTAAAACAGCCTCTAGTACACTCCTCCATCTACCCAAATAATGCTTTGGATCATTTTTTTTTTAACTTTTAGAAGGTTCAGCCCTCGAAATCTATCCAAAAGAAGGCAATGGCAAACTCCTTCCATATCCATGCAAAATGGATGGATGTGTCCATGCAAAAGATAATTAACAGGAAAGAGGGTCTAGTTCAGAGATCAGAAACCTACAGATTTTAAGATGTTATTGGACCTCAGCTTCCATTAATTATAAGCAAAATGGTAAGTGAACAGGAAGAGGGTTTAAGCTGAGAGATGAGGTAACTTTCTGCACTTGGTCTCAGACCAGAACAATAAAGAGTCTGCAGGGATCCCTTATACACACCAATAGAATTAAAGGAGACCCCTCCAGCACCTAATATACTCCACCTGTACAAGATGGAGTGTAGCCTGGCCTAGGGTACCCAAAATTCATCCTGGTCTGGTCTATGGTAGATCTCTTTTTCAAGGCCTACTGGTATATTAGGATACTATGGGATGGTATTCCATATCATGAAGGTGTGTGCTTAGCACGTCTCTCTGGTCAAGTATACCATGAGAAATCCATCTTGGTGGCGCAACAATGTGCTGTGGACACATCTCCCCCTCCCCCGAGATCCAGAGTGCAGGAACTTTTACTACTAGCCTTCAGAGCATTTGGTGGCACCCTGGACTGGCTCCAAAGATACTGTGAGCTTTGGAATCAGTATGGGAAATAGTGCAGAATAGGCCATCCCAATGCAAAAACAGGAAGTGCAGAAAAAGGGTTAGACATTGCTGCCTGCACACTAGTTGGACAAGCAGAGGCTTTGCCCCTCCCCCTCACATTTTTTGTCAGCACTGGATAAAGCTATAGACTGGGATAGGGTGCCAAAATAGTGTCCTATCCCAATGCAAGCATTAGTTTTTTTAAAGTGGTCCACAACTGGAGTGATTTCAGTATTCTGGATTATGAAGTGCATTTGGAAGGCATACCCATGATCTGCAGTACAGTGAGGATACCCATACCCATGATCTGGAATACAGTATGTGGAAGGCACACCCCATGATCTGGAATACAGTGATGGAACTTTTTCTGTGACAAACAAGTAAGCTCTGCTGGAAGTGGCACCAGAAGTCTGCCAATGCAGAAAAGGGCATGAGTGGCAACTTTGAAGGGCAGGAACTTTCATTCTTGACCTTTAAATGCTGGGTGCAGGTCTCAAAGATTGGACTCAAGTCTTTGAAACCAGGCCTAGAAGAGCATGGGTCATCTGAAATGCAGAGGTGATGAATCTACAGTTTTCAGCCTGTTTTTAATCCTCAGCTTCATTTAGTCATAAGCAACATAGTAGAAGAACAAGAATGAGGAAAAATGTAGTTCCACGTCATGTGCAAGGCCATAGATAGTCATTAGAATTAAGTTACATCATGACTGATAATGCTCAGTTATTTATTTTCTGAGAATAATCTTTGTTTAATACATGGATTTATTCTCAAAAATGTCACCTCTAAAAGAAAAACACCAGACAAAACCATAATAATAGATACCAGATAAGAGGCCTTCATTGTATCTAAGTCTATAAAAAGAAGTCTTTTTTACAGCTTCGGAACAATCACTACTTAGTGCCTGGTTGTGTTAAATGCTTGAAGAGTGTACTTAATTGACAAAGCAATTAATATTATCAGCCTTCGTAGTAAAACCAATGGATCTTTCAGAATATGGAACAGAACAGCTTTTAAATGTGCTACAAATTCGTTATGATGATGGGTTAACCACTGCCAGTCAAAACGTTAAATTGATTTCCCTTGGCTTTCTAATTAATACAACAGTGATTAATAGCAGTTCATTTTACTACTCCCCACCCTCACTTAACTTTTGGTCCAAATAACTTGACCAGTTGCCCAATCCCTTGGCCAACATAGCGTTCCTCCAAAATTAACATAAATCATTATACTAGAGCACTGCTACAGTTTGTGAACAAGTGTTTGAACCTGTTTATAGTAGAAACCTTTTAAATAGCTTGCATTACTCCCAATATTTCAACATATTCTATCTTACAGGATTGTTGTAAGAATAAAAGGTGATACAGTCTGCATGTAGCTCTGAAATCTTTGCAATATTAATAAATAAAAAAAATCAAATGCTGATTATGCAAGAAATGCACACTCAATGCTTATTTTGAAAGGCTTTGCTTTTCTCCTGGAATAAACATTGGTTTGTAGCTCTGTTTCTTGGTTTAAGACCCATGAATGATTCTTTATTAATGGGTAGCATTAGGACTGAGACTCCCATCGTAGTCTGTAGGGCTCTTCCATCAATCCACAGAGCAGTCTAAGAAATCCTTCTTGCCCTTGGAGGCAAGTACAAACACAGCCGAAGAAGTGGTTTGCCACTGCCTTCATCTAAAAAGAAAGAAAACTAAAAAGTGTCAGAAGAATCAAGTCTCATATTCTGGAACATTAAAACATTGTGGAAGAAAAGCTGGTGTTGCTTTAACACCATTTCTATATTTCATGAGTTACATGAGAATAGTTGAAGATGGGACTCGTAATTTCCATTAACAAGATCCTACACTCAGTCACAGTGGCAGCAACTGTACGGGAAAGTCAGGGAAATCATCTCTTCAAAATTACTGAGTGCAAATTAACCAGAAAGTCCAAACTATCTTAATTGGCATTGGAAAGGTTATTACAGTCTAAATTATCAGTAAATCCCTCTGTTAGTACAAGACTTCTCTAACATCCTCTAAAAAATACTTATTTTAAGCAGCATCCAGATGTGGGCTGGATTCAGCCATGGTCTGGGGCAGGAGGTGGTAGATGGCTGTGAGCTACAGCTGTGGTTGGAGTTGCAGTGCAGGAATGCTCCAGAAACCTTTTGGCTGTAGAAACTCAAATTGTTGGTCTTCTACAAAAACAGCATGAGTCAAAATTTTCTTGTATGTTGTTTCCTTTTCCTTTCATGCAACCACATGGGAGTAGATACATTGACTGCCATGACTACCCCAAGAACTCTTCAAACAGCATTATGGGTAAGTCAACCTGTGAGATGGTTATAGTGATTCATGGACTGATTGGAGAAGGGATCATGTGCTTGTCCAGGCCCCAGAGCCCGAGCAATCCTGGGGCAATTGGGCGGGTGCATGTGTATGCAGCCTGTATCCATAGAAAGTGAGTAACAAACCAGCCTTATTTCTCCGTCAATACATCTCACATTTGTTAGTTAATGCCATTTGTTCACTCTTTGCAACAAGACTATATAGCAGGCAGAGCCAAAAGGGCTTACTTTGCTGCAAATGTGACTCCTTCCTGTGATGACTCCTTCATGTGCTCTGCATTGCTGCCCTTTTCATTTTCTTTAGTACAGTTCCCCTTGCCCATTACTTTTTTATGAGAGCTGCTTTTAAATGAGAGCTACTCCTATACTCATGTCTCAGCCTTAACTGAAAAGGTTGTAATATTGTTGTCAATCACATTTCCATTAATCTCCCAACCAGTTCTTTCCCACTCATCAGGTTTAGTGAATATTGCAACATAATCATTTTTTTTTTTTAGGCTATTGGTTATAAGGCACATAATTTTATATTGCCCTCAGGTTAAGAAGCAATATATGACTGCATGCTTGTTCTTACCAGGAATCCCTCTTGGAAAGGGTTATTTCTTCATTTGATAGTGGGAGTTGAGGGCACATCATGCCACCATTAGCATGAAACTCAGCATTGACTCAAATGACATTTTTGTGAATTCAGCAGGAGAGGATCTCATTGAAAATACATGATCTCAACAACACATACTTTGATATATAGCAGATCAAAAGATTTTTCATGGAGATCAAAGGGAGACCGTTGCAGCCTCACACCTTCCCCAGTATCCTGGTTGCCTGATCCACAAGCCACTCACTGTTTGTTGGACTACATCAACCTGATATTTTCCACATATTTTGGGCTACAGTTCCCAGCAACACTTGTGCTTGATTGGAGTTATAGGCTATTGTCAGTTGCCTCAGCAGGGTATCTGGGACATTGTGACCCCATTTTCAATTGCATCATCTACCTTCTATAGCACCCCAGACCCTCCCAAGGTAGCTAGGGGTGTTTTTCCACTGTCACTAAAAGTACCCATTAATGGGTACGTAATGGCATTTTGTACCCATTAATGGGTACTTAATGGGTACTTCTAGTGACAATGGAAAAACACCCTAGAAGTGAGGCAGCATAAAAGAACCTGGAAGGCAGGCACCCTGGTTATGACACCTTCAAATGTCTTTGTACACTGCCAATTGAGATGCAGAAGTGTGTGGAGGCACCATGCTCTGGTAAAGCCATAAATCTGAATAAGTGATTTGCTTCATAGAATCATAGAGTTGGAGGGGATCTCCAAAATCCAACCCCTCCACATAGTCTTTAAAAAAAAGGTTTTCAAGTATTATTGGAGAACTTCAATTGTGCTTTATTAAATATTCATTTTGTTGTGTCAAGTCATGTTCAATTCCTGGGCACCTGTATGTGATTTCCTTGGCAGAGATACAGAATTGCTGTCATTTCCTATTTCAGAGAAGAAGCTGGGGACTGGACCACCGATCTTCTGTTCTTTACATTTGTTTTTGGTTGCCTGCATTGCCACTGAGCATCAGCCCTTCCCAAATATTGATTTACAGATAGTTTAATTATTATAACTTATACTACCCTTCACCTAGTTGCCAAGGATATGTACAAGATGGATATAACAAAGTAAAAACTGAAAGCTGTTAGCAGTATCAACTACTGAGGATTAGCAGTTAGCTTTTGATTTTTTCTGTGTGTTCTGACAGCACCTTTCACCTTGTCCTTTGGCTGAGGAAACAGCTTCCTTTCCCCACTTTCAGGCACTGTTATTGTTTTCAGTGGAACCTTTCTACTTTGTACTGTTACAACCGCCATTGTTACTGTTTTTGCAACCCGCCTTTGGGTGTGAGACAAGAAGATAAATAATACTGACAAACATCCATGCTAAATTGCTCTTGCTGGTATTTCTCTTCGTGGTTTCTTGCCTGATTTAATACTCTGGTCTCAAAGTAATAGTTTGTTCAAAACAAGCATTTTGTTTTTGGATTTGCTAGTTTAAAGATGGTGCATATATTGTCCTGTTTGAACTGCTTGATTTGGCAAATCTGAGACCCAAGAATTAAACATGAGAATAAAAAATAGCATGTATCTAAATTTAATATTATTTCATTCTGTTCAACCAGAAACATAAAATTCTTACCAATCTCTTATCAGTTTAAAAACAAAAGTGGTTACCTACTGAAGGAGAGCTGGATGGAGATCTTCCAGGTGGAGACTTCAAACAAAATCTGAAAAAACATCCGCATCAAGAAAGGATCTATATGATTCTAAAAAACAACTGCACAGCCATCTAAACTGCGTTCCAGAAACTAGTACTGCCAATGCCTCATGCTGTTGGCTTAGATTACCCCAAACATAGTCATCTGGAAACCATTAGTCAAATTGCTACAAATTAATCTTACCTTCTACAGTATTTGCCAGAAGTTTATGGCAGTTATCATAATTCACCATTCAGGCTAGATTGGTTATCTGTGATTACATTCAAGATCTTGTGCCAATATGCACATTTATGCTTACGATCAAGTTGGTTGTTTCCATCCTGCCCAATACTGCCATCACAGTATTTCTCTGTTGTCATAGTTAAAGGGTACTGATTATATCAGAATATTAAACTATCTCTTTAATTTCAATTAGGAATAAATTATAAGTAGATATGTGCAAAAATTAAGCATATTTGTGCTTATAATGCGGGATGGAAACGGGATGAAAACAGGATGCACACAGATGCACACAAATTTGAAAAATGGATACGAATATTATCAACATTTGTATTTTTGAATATGGATTGAACTTTTGAATGTGCGAATTCGAATAATCCAGATTTTTAAAATTTGAAACGAATTGAATTTTTGAATATTTGAATCGATTTAGATTCAAATGAAAAAAATACATTCTATATTAACCCAAAAGGGAAACAATTTGTTTATTTATACTTCTATAAATTTCAAGGCAGAACACTGCCCACTGCTAACAGTAGTGATTTATGTCAGTTTATCTCAGATAAGGTGAAACACAGATTTCCAAAACATTAAAATCTGGGGAGAAAGGAGCGAAATATAACTGCATTACAGTCCATTAAGCAGAGGTCACTGGAAGGTGAAATTCAAGGTCAGTATAATCACCATACTCTCCTGTGCCTTCTCTGTGTTTATTTTAATTTGTAACTCATAAATAAGGTTTTAATGGGATTTTAATGGTGCATTGGACACACTTCAGTGTCCAGAGATGTGGCATCATATTCAGGAGCATCATTATCTTGATTAATTATCAATAGTGGTCAGATATCATGAGATGTATCAGAAAATGAAACACAAGGAATAGGTTATTTCCCAGCTAGGTTAGCCAAGAATAAAGATCAAACAAAGAAATTAAAATGAAGAAAGTTCTGCACTCATGCAGGGGTGATAGGAGTAAAAAAAAAAAGTATTTCAAGGCTGAAATTACCACAATGTCATTTCTCTACATCTATAACAAACAGAAAAGCTTTAAGGGCTTGGTTCCATATTCAAGTTGGGAACTAGCTGAGATAAGGTCAGTGTGTCAGTATCCACATAGGCACTGGATGGATCCACAGAGGTACAGTAGCCACACACTTAAGATTCTTACTGTTGTTTTTTGACCCATGTTGATTCCTCAGAAAACAGTTAAGGTGCTCTGATACAACCGTCTCTCTGAGAACTTGCACACTTTGTGGTGATTTACACAGTCAAATGTCTTAGCATAATCAATGAAGCAGAAGTAGATGTTTTCCTGGAACGCCTCTATTTTCTCTATAATCCAGCAAATCTTGACAATTTGCTCTCTATTTCCTCTGTTTCTTTGAAATCTAGATTGTTAGAACTACTTTATACAAGTGTTAAGCATCATTACCATATATGTGCAGGGTCTTAAAGACTGTGAGATTTGTTTTACTGATAATGGTATAGCACCCATCCAAAGGGAGGAGAAACACTTGGCTGATCTTAGTACAAAGTTTCTTTATCGAAAATGTAAAAGGTGCACAGGAAATAATTTTATTACAATGCAAGCAACATCGAAGCAAGAGGATCAGGATTAAAGGGCCTGGCACCGGCATTGTCCTTGACTGTACTGAAATACTCATTCCAGGCTCTTATACAAATGTTAAGCATCATTGCCACATATGTGCAGGATAATAAAGACTGTGAGTTTTGTTTTATTGATAATGGTCTTGTGGTTAGAGTATTGGATTCTCATCTGGTAGTCTCCCAGTTTGAGTCTGCACTCCTCCACAAAGCCATCTGGGTGACCTTGGGCTAGTCACAGCTCTCTTTCTGAGCTCTCACAGCCCCACTTACTTCAAAGGGTGTCAGTTGTGGAGAGAAGAACAGAAGGTTTTGTCAGCCACTTCAGTCCCCACTTACCTCTGGGATCCTACAGGTTGCTTTGTTCACTCACCATGACAATGTCTCCATCTCAGAGGGTCTGTGAGCATCCCAGAACATTCTTGATCCCCAGAAGCTATAAAGCTTCATCCACCCTCTAGTTAAGTAATCACTGGGTGCTTCCATACTGGCTTCCAAGGAACGGATCAAAGTAAATCCGTTTCCCGGCAATCTGTCCTCCGCAGGATCAGATCTGAGGAGGCCTCCCCGCATCCACATACATGTGGGGAGGATGGATTTTCAGGGCTGGATCGTTTGAGTGCTGTGTGGAGGCTGCAGCACCCATTGCCAGAGGCAGACGGCCTCCCGCACCGCTGACGCCGCCCTCGGAGCCGCAGGACTGGAGCAGTCAGCTGCCAGTCACTGCGTGTTTCCGCGGATGCGCGGCACATGGGGGAGGGACTCTGGAGGCAGGCAGGCCTGCTTCTGACCTCCCCAAGATGGCAGCCACCGACACCATCACCTCTCTGTGTGCAGAGAGCCCCTCACCAATCCATGTGCGGAAATGTCCTGCTTCCAAACAGATCGAGGCATGGGGTCAGATGGAAGACCTAATTTTCGAGGTCTTCACGGAGGCCGGATCTTTTGGTGGCGAGACACCATTAAGAATGGGTCTCGCATGCCAGAGTGCAGAAGCAGCTGCTTCGAAGAGTCCCGCATCCAGCCTCCTGTGTGGAAGGTGAGTTTTTTTATGTGTGTTTTATGTGTTCTGTATGTGTTTTTAGTGGCAGTGCAGAAGCACCCATTTCCTGAATATTCCAAGCAATTTAGCTTTATGTGTTCTTACTTTAGCAGAACCAGTACTTGTGCATGCAAGTAATATGATGAATCAGAAACGAATATGGATAATGACTCCTATCTTGCTCCAAACATGGTAGAGCTCTTTCTGCTACATTTGGCTAGTTGAAAGAAACATAAGTTATTAGCTGGAGATAGTAATTTATTTATTACATGCTCGTTATGGAAAGTTATACAATGTGGTTCTGCTCCATCCTGGGGTCTGGATAAGGAGAAATCATTAACTGCAAATCTATACAGTCTCTGGAGTACTTTAGCATACTTCATGTCTCGATTTATGAGATTCCATCAAACATGTTATGATCCTGATGCTCATCAGATTTAATAAAAAGCTCTTTGATCAGCTATAAACTTAATTTATTGACATATAATTACTTTAGGACTGCTATTAATATTTGCCATGCTTAGTGTAAGGGATTCTAGTGCTACAAAGTTAGTTTGTATTGAAAAGAAAATCGTGTACATGTGCATGGAATCAGACCAGTTTATAGCTAGGGTGTTTTTCCACTAGCGCTAGAAAACCCATTAAGAACCCATTAAGTACCCTTAATGGATACTTAATGGATATTGAATAGGTACTTCTAGTGCTAGTTGGAAAATACCCCTAGAGTCCAATGGGCCCTTGGAAAAGAAATCAAGGTCTCTTGAACCATAAGGATGGAGACCAGAATGCAATAGTATACACCAAGCACAGAAACCAGCCAGAATGGGTCTTTCCAGGCCTAATAGTCGGCCCTACTTGTGATAACACCTGAGGGACTCTTTCCATTATAATGAATATATTTTATTAATGTTGCCGATAAACACACATTATAGAATTATATTGGCATCCTAAAGGGTTTGGCCATATATCTCCTCCCTTTCATCTCCTTTGCTCAACTTATATACTGCTAACCCATTACCTTGGATCCTCTGTCATTCTATGTGTGGAGGCTTCCAATCTAAACTTTTAACCCTCAGAGCCCTGAAAATCCTTTTCAAGAGATAAGGCTGTTGCTCTGTCTAGCATCTCTAAGTTTGCAGAGCTGGTTATTTATTTATTTAATGGCCATTAATCAAGGTTCAGGAAGAACAAAGGTACATTATTTGCAGCACTTCTTCAAATACTTGACCGTTTGGCAAAAAGGGAGTTTGGCCCAATGGTAGCTATGCCCCTGAATGAAAAGTTATACCACTGTGGCTGCAGCCTGACTACCAAAAGTTTAATGCATTAACATACAGTAAATGCCAAACACCAGACCTCCATCTGGTCCAATCATCTTGGATCAGTTTCAGTTGTTGTGGTCTAAGGAGGTAGACAAGCTGCTTAAAGGAGTTTGGCCAAATATCTGGGTCTTGGGTGACATTTGCAAGGCTTACCAAAGCTGTTAAATTTGCAGTTGAAGGTGGGAGTGTCCAAGAAAGTTTGCCTTGTTCAAAGCATTTATCAGGCCAGAAATAGCAGAACAGAGATGAGATTTCTTATGGATTTGGCTTTGCTGGGAGATAAAGTGAGAGAGTAGTTAGAAGCAATTTGTTCTGCACTTACCTTTGCCGTCCCAGTGACTAATCTGTTCCAAACTGTGACACATTGCTCTTGGCATGGAATAAGGCCATCTGCATTGGGACAGCCTGTTCTGCACCAGTCTCTCATCAGCTGTGAAGCTGGTGCCAGGTTCAGAGCTGATATGTGTGGGGTATTCCAAATGCTCCAAAGGCCAGCAACAAATATTTCTAGCCTTTGGAACTCACCTTTGGGCCTATTTCAGCAGCATATCTTGTTGAGTTTACCTTGTTGAGTTCCATGTGGTATACTAGACCATGCAAATGTGCCATCTGCATGCCTCTGTGTTTTAGTATATTATGCCCTTGTATATTTATTTATTTATTTATTTATTTATTTCCATTTCTATCCCGCCCGAAACCCGAAGGTCTCTGGGCGGGTAACAACGGATCAAACAACATATTTAAAAACATATTAAGAACAAAATACAGATTAAAACATATTAAGAACACATTAAGAACACAATACAAATTAAAACAAGGTACTTGGTTAAAAATTCTGATATAAGCCGTGCGCTCCATAGGCCGCATCTTCATGGCAACCTTATCTTGGATTCAAAACGTTTAGAATCCTCGGAGTCCAGACGGCAGTTTGGCTTAACACGCTTTTTCCGTGTTAAACCACACCAAACCGTTCTGAATCTCAATCCTGATTTCAACAGGTCTCACTCCAGATCTTGCGCTCGATACGTGTTTAATTTTTTACTGTGTAGACAGTACCGTTTTCAGGGATGAGATTCCGTATTCAGAGTGTCCCTCCCCCAAACGCACTGTATCCAATGGCTGACCGTATTCTGGGCACGTCATGTTTAGGGTTTCCCCCCACAAAAGCTTGTGATTTCAAAAATCCACCCTTCAGAGCAGCGCTACACTGTAGCAAGGGAACCACCCCAAGCCAAGTGGACCGAAGCTGGATTAAAACCTTGGCTTGTGGTTACACTGAAGGTTGAATCCAGCTTCAGTCCACTTTCAGAGCTGTTGTGAATTTGCGCAATTGTGCTGTTGAGAAAGAAAAGGAGGGGAAGCAGCTTGGCTGCGGGTGGGAAGAGCGCCGCTTATCCGGCTCCTGCTCCTGCTCTAGGGCAACTCCAGACCGGGGTGAGCTAATCCAGGCATGGAGGAAATGATGACCCTCCAGTGCCCCGGCTTTTTCCTCCTCCTCTTCCTCTCCCCAGTAGGGCCCTTTCCGAGCAGCTGGGGGTGGTGGCGGTGGCGGCAGTGGTGGTGGGGGCACTTTCCGTTCGCCCGGCGGATCCTCCATGCACCTTTTCTTTCCCTTTGGCGCATTCAGTGGCTATTAAAAAAATAAAATAAATTCAAGACACGTGGAGAAAAGCTTTCTGAGGGATCCCTCCTCCCTGATCAATGCCTTAAAGGGTCCCCTTTTAATTAAAAAAGGGGGTGATTGAGGATCCCTTTGAGAATAAAGAGAAGCCCCTTTAGAGAGAGTGCGGGTAAGATTAAATACAAACCTCTTCTCCCCTTTTGCTTCTCCGCACCCGGATGCAGGCAGAGACGACCAGCCCTGGCCTCTACACCCAAGGATCAGGCCCCTTTCTTGCCCGTACACACACACGTGCACGTCCCGATCTCCTTCCACCCCTCAGGAGACCAAAGTGAGGACAGGGGATGGATGGCCTCAAGGCTTCTCTCAGCACCCCAAGTTTCCACCTTGCAAGCCTGAACTTCTTGGACTAGCCTTCACACAGCAGTGCTACAGTGTAGCAAGGGAACCACATCACTCCTGATTAACAATGTTGCAATTTTGCACAATTCTAACAGTTCAGACCTTTAGAAAGTGAAAGGGAGGAAAGCAGCTGAGGTTCTGTATGAATGTTTAAAGGAAAGGGGCTTTACTTGCCGCTGCTGCTGTGTGCTCTGAGCAATGGGGAAAAGAGGTGTGAGGCGAAGGAAAAGCCCCTCGGTCCCCTCCAGCCCAACCTCTCAGTGCGAGGGAAGCACGGGTGGGAAAGGGGGATCCAGACATGTGGTGGGGGTGATGGTGGGGGGGCTTGGAGGGAAGAACACAAAGCTGGAAGAAAAGGGGGAGGGAAAGGTGGTGCAGAGGAAAGGAGGTGGAGAGCTGCACAGCGATGAGGGTGGGAGGAAGCAGACAGAATTTTACAGAGTTTAGTGCACGATCGCTACAGCTGATCAGAACAAAGAGGCAAAAAAGGCATGGATGAGGCACAGGGAAGGGATGGTGGGAGCAGGCAGGCTTTCATGGCAGCTATAAAATCAGACACTTTTGCTACATCCCACCCTCCACATCTCTTGTTAAATTTCCCTTCCGATACATCTGGTTCATTTTTCACCTCCTTCCCCGCCCCTTTCAACCATCCCCATCAGCCGGGGGAGAGGGGCTGATCCTGGGAGCAAGAGAGGGGATGGGCACCATGACTGGCAATGGGCGAGGAGGACAGGACTGCTGTGTGGACTCCGAGGATTGAATCCGAGATAAGGTTGCCATTGGGATGCTGTCGGGATGTGGATGAACTGGATCAAGTTGAAAGCCGTGAAGACAGTTTCAACCCGGTTCAATTATTTCGGTTTCGGGAAACCGATATAAGGCATCCCGTGAAGACACGGCCATAGTGTATTCATAAGAACTATAACTGGGGGGAGAATGTATCTCCTCAGCCAAAGGCCAAGGCAAAAAGGTATGTTTTTACAGCCTTCCTAAATGATAACAAGGAAGGGGCATGGCACACCTCAAGGGGGAGACCATTCCACAGTCTGGGGGCCACCACCGAAAATGCTCTCTCCTGGGTACCTGCCAACCACACTACCAAAGGTGGTGGGACAACCAGGAGGGCTTCGTCTTTGGATCTCAAGGCACGGGCAGGTTGGTATGAGAGAAGGCGTTCCTTTAGATATTTGGGGCCCAAGTCATTTAGGGCCTTATAAGTCAGAGTTAACACCTTGAATTGGGCCTGGTAGCGAATTGTCAACCAATGCAGTTCTTTAAGAACTGGCGTGATATGTGTCCGGTTAGCTGTTCCAGTCAGCACTCTGGCGGTTGTGTTTTGCAACTAGCTGCAACTTCCGGACCGTCTTCAAGGGCAGCCCCATGTAGAGTGCATTGCAATAGTCCAGTCTAGAGGTTACCAGAGCATGGATAACTGTGGCCGGGTCATCTCTATCCAGAAAAGGCTTAAGTTGACGTACCAGCCGTAAATGAGAGTAGGCGCTCCTGGCTATGGCCTCCACCTGAGCTTCAAGTGTCAGCGCAGAGTCCAGGAGTACCCCCAAATTACGCACCTGTCCCTTCCAGGGCATAACCAAAGCTTCAACAATTCCACAATTTATGTGTGAATTGAAAACCTCTTTGCATGCAAAGTGAATGTATTTGTCCACCTCCCATCTTGTGTCCCCTTTACCATTAAATCTGGTGGCTACCATAGTTGCCATCACCATTGGTCTAGTGGTTAGGGAGCCAGACTCTTATCTGGGAATACCGGGTTTGATTCTGTGCTCCTCCATGAAGCCAGCTGGGTGTCCCTGGGCTAGTCACAGCTCTCTACTGAGCTCTCACAGCCCCACCTACCTCACAGGGTAGGGATTGATGATGATGATGTATTGATTAGTCATTGTGAGCTTATCAAATATTAATTTAAAACCATATATTATGTTAAAAGGACATTAAAAGGGAAGGGGAAAGAAAAAAATAAAAGCAACATCCCATTTGTCATCCTCTTCCTCCAGGGTTATGGTGCTCATCTCTAATCTTCATAGCCTTCAGAATTAACAATTAACTCTCAAGGTTGTATACTTGTCTTGTCCCCTGAGCAGTAAATGCAGTTTTGTTTTGTTATCAGCCAGTTGGTTGTTCATAGGAGAGGGGCAAGGCAGCAATCCCTGATACTTTTGTATAAACAGCATTCAAGGAAAAAGTGAATCAAATCTTCTAGGATGGTAGCCCCACATACTGTACACAGTATCTTTGATTGTAAGGAATGTTCTTGTAGTGGTCCAACTTGCTCATTATGTCTAATTGTTCAAAGGGAAAATGCCAGGTAAGGCAGCCAGCGCAAGCGTGGGACCCTGGGCGGGTGGCAGGAGTGGCGGCCAATGGTGAAGGCCAGTGGGTGGCCCCAGCTGTCAAATGGGGAGCATGCATGCTCCCTGTTTGACAGCTGGGCAGGGCCTTCCGAGGCTGCATTGGGATGGGTGCTGGTGTGTCTGCACCAGCACCCTCTCCAATCTGGCCCTGCTGCTGCTGCCCTGCGTGTGGGACAGATTATTTTAAAAAATAAGATTGTAAGCCTGAGGGCAGGGACCTGTCTAAGATTCATATAATATTGTACAGCGCTGAGTACATGTACAGCGCTTTAGAAATAAACATAATAATAAACATAATAAACATAATAAACATAATAATAATAATAATAATAATAATAATAATAATAATAATAATAATAATAATAATAATAATAATAATAATAATAATAATAATAATAATAATAATAATAATAATAATAATAATAATAAATATTCTGCCAGAAAATGGATCTTATAGACCCGTTTTCCTGCGGCATGTGCAGAAAGGCCCACTGTTTCAATTTGAAACAGCTTGAGATCCATGCTAAATCGGAATGCCATGTGGACACCCTAACACAGATTCATAGAAAGGGTTCTGTTCAGAAAGCACCTCCCAAAGTGCTTTGGAGGCATCTTTGCATTTCTAACTCTGCCATTCCTGTCTCCCATCTAGGGATGTACCAGATTAAGCACCCAATAAGCTGATACTATTTGTACTTTACAAGGTTTACATGTGTCTAATAAACAGTATAATGCTTCATATAGCCACATTCCAGTATGGAAAAATATCATCATCATCAAACAATAACTGACAATAACAGTAATAAAATTGGGTATTATTTTTGTGATGGTTGTGCAATCAGAATGCCATGCAGAGAACATAGCAAGGGCAGATCAGGTTAAAAACATGAATGAATCCAAAGGTGATCAAGGGACTGGAAGGTAAGCCCTAGGAAAATATAATGTGTATTTATGTGTTCATTTATTCATATATTTGCTTTCCACCTACTTCTTAATGATTTTAGGCTGCTAACAAGAGTCAGTAATTTTTTTAACGAAACATAACAGACGGACATGTTTAACCTTGAGCTAATGCAGGAAGGGGAGATATGAAGGCCATCTTCACAACTTTTGAGGGTCATTCACAGTACTGCTTGTTATGCTAGAAACATCACTCAAAGTACAAAAAGTAGATTTCCAATAAGATAGTAAGAGCAACTGTATAGAGAAACCAATTGCCAAGGAAAGTTGGTGGGCTTTCTCCCATTGAGCGTGTCTAATCAAAGACACTTAGATAGAACGACCATCTGTCAGCAATGCTTTAATTTGGGTTCCTGCATGGGTCAGTGAGTTGGAGTTGATGAGTATCTGACTCTTTCCAGCTCTACAAGCCTATGATTTTAGTAAGCCATAATGTCTCACTCCACTGCTGTTGTTTTGTAGGACTCCTTTCATTCTTCAGAGACAAGAAGAAAATATAATGTGAAGGCAAGCATGTGCCTGAGGATGAACTGATGGATTATTGGAATGAGGAAAAGAAGCCAACAGAAAGTAAGTTCACCTGCAATGAGGAAACCATCATATGGCAAAGAAGAGCTATTGTATGAAAACAAACAACTGTCTGGGCATCTGGCGCAATACAGTAATTATATTTTCTTACCAGACAGTTTCACCTGATGCAGCATCAGAATGGTTCAATACCTTGAATATAAAAGCTAAACCTGAGTACAAAGAGCATTTGAAAAGATGTTTGTCAGCAGAACGATGCTAACAATAATAGCCAAAAGAAGAGAAAAAGAAAATAATATCATCAGATGCATTTCAGAAACACACTTGTAACAATTTCGTATAAATACTAGTCTGCTCAAGTGATAACAGAGCACAAAGATATAATAGAGGAACTTGTGAAAATATCCACAAGCTTTATGGGATTCATTCCCAGTGATCGTCTGTTAAAACCACTTTCTGGAATTAAAAAAAAAACCACTTTCTGGTTTAAAAAAAAAAAGATTCGGACATTCAAATGTCCATACATTCATTTCCAATGTGAAAATATGAGAATTCAAATGTATGACTGAATTTTTGAATACAAATTCATTCATGCAGATCCCTATCCTATCCTAAAGGAGACTGAGGGCAAAAGGGGAGATTTCAGTCCCACTCCAAGTCACTGAGCTGGGCCCTTGCCATGATGAAATGAGTCACATGTGCAGCTCTTCTACTTTTGCGTATGGTGGATGCAGAGACCTTCCAGGCACAGGTGTAAAGACTTCAGAATGGGAGCTTCAGGGTAGGGATGCGGACAAATTATTTGGCTATTCCAAGATTCATGGACGGATCGAATAGGGCCCTATTCAAAGGGCCCTGTCCATCCATGAATTGGATAATCCTTGAATCTACTGAAGCTTCTACAGATACTGGATGCCCTGGGGCCTCCCTCCTCTGGCCACCCTCCCCCAGACATCTCCCCAGGGCCTCCCCAGGGCCCACTTACCTTGGGGGGCACTGCAGCGGCGGCATGGAGAAGGTGGCAGTGGCAGCAGTGAGGTGCTCAGGTAAGTGGGGGAAGGGGTGGGAATGCGGGTGGGGTGGGGGAGGGGAGGGTTTGTTACAGAATATAGAATATATAGAATATCCATGCTCGGATATGAATACCCCCACATCCATGGTGCCGAATTTGGCTGGAGCTGAATTTTTCCACATTCTATTCAACTTGAATAGAATGTGGAAAATGGCTCCATGCACACCCTTACTTCAGGGGGCAGTGGAACAATCAAAGATTTTTCCAAATCTGTCTGAAGTCTTCAGAGCCATGGAAGGAAACCCAAATTCCCTGCACAGCTTCTTCCTGTTGTCCTGATGGGAATAGGAAAAACTAGCAGGGAGAGTGGAGCCGCATCGGAGCCAGATCCTGTCATCCAGATGAGATTAATGATACTTCATAGTACTCTCCCTTCAGGTGCAGAAAACTGCAAGTAAAAAATTGCTAATTAAGCAGCAGCTTTTTATAGCACATTTTCCCTGCTCCTGCTGATCAATGGTCATGTGACCAGTCATGTGATTGCTGCATTTGCAGTGGCTGTGAAGTTTTTGCCTATGTCTGGAGGCATCCTAAGAGATAGTTCCCATGAGATTCCACACCTACACACCCAAAAAGTTCGTGGCTTCGATTCACTAACGAACCGATCACGGCACAAAGAGACAAGATGCAAGCATTTGAATCTCAAAACAAATTTATTGGCAAATGGGAACCATTCATCAAAAGAATCTCCAGAATACAGGATTGCCGACTGACATTCTCAATTTCTTAAGGACAAACTACAATCTTTATTTCCTGAATATACATGGTAAAGTAAATAATGGTCAAGAAACCTGTCCGGTTCTATTAGAAGGCTTAGTCTATATAATAATTAGATTCTATTGTTCTTACTGTTTGCACTTGTTAAGATGTTTATGTTTTATGCACTTTCAAAAGTTAAATTAATAAAATGAAAAAAGAGTTTTGAACAGTTCAAGGGTTACTCTAAGCATTTGATTATTGAACCGAAGAACTGAAGAAGAAGAAGGGGAAGAAGAGGAAGAAGGAAGAAGAAAAGGAAGGAGAAGGAGAAAAAGGAGAAGGAGCGTTGGCTTATCTACCCTGCTTTTCTCACCCATTTAAGAGGACTCAAAGCAGCTGACAAAGCTTTCTATTCTTCTCCCCATAACAGACACACTGTGAAGTAAGTGGGGGCTGTGAGAGCTCAGAAGAGAGCTGTAACTAGCTCAAGGTCACCCAGCTGGCTTCATGGATAAGTGCAAAATCAAACCTGGTATTCCCAGATAAGAGTTCAGCTCCCTAACCACTAGACCTCTCTATGCAGTTGCTTGATACACAGAAATAAAATTTGACAGATTCCAGGGTTTTTTTTTGTTAAGTTATATACTGTGATAATAATTCAAATTCAAACCCTTTCAAATGCAGTCTTTTTTGTCACTGAGCTCAGTTGAGAAACAGGACAGTATGTTTTATAATTTGTCACATTGTATTGTTCTGTTTCTAGTGTATCACTTATTGAATGTCCTACTGACGTACCCTGTACAGTATAAGGGACACAAGTAGAACTCTCTCAAACTTTTTTTAATGTGTGTTGGGTGCCTTTGAAACAGTGAGAAAGTTCAAACCATATATAATGTCCTTTGATGCTGAAAAGGCCACAAAAAGTTGTAAATTGAAAGGTCAGCCCTGATGGGACACTAAGATTGAGAGTAGGTCAGCACCTCTAATTAAAGCATTGCCTATCCAAGATCACCATGCATTCACATCTTTCATCCAATTGTTTGCAACTTATGTTGTAGGAGGAAGAAGCAAATGAATGTAGAGTTGAAGCATTTACATGGCTGGCTGTATTGCACGCTGGTATACCAACTGGGGGGAAAATGTCAAACACAATCAGTCTTCAGAGTTCAAAGCCTAAAGAAGTTGTGGAGAGATCAGTAAAACATTTCTGGTATGAAATAGCATGGAAATGTTAGCTCCATTTGATGAAGTTTATGCAGTACTCAGAAATATCTAATATCTACTGTTCATTCATTGACAAAGACCAACAGTGGGTTTTTAAAAGGAAGTTGAAAGCAATATGATAGAGGCATCGCAAGTTTTAAAATACACACTTTTCTTTGCTCCTGCTGTTTCAATCATATACATTTTTACTCCACCGGCAACAGTAGATCAGTATTCATATGATGCTCCAAATGGTGCCTTCCACAGTGAAAAAAATCACTGCCTTTGTCTTGGCTGCATATCTTACCTTACTTAGACGATGTACAAAACTATCATTGACAACATCTTGAGCTTTATTCTTTGCACTGAGATTAAAGGGTTTGTGACAAAATAAAGTCTACATAAATATATTACATATACGTGCACGTTCCTGGCTTTGCTTCTACAAGACAAGACAAAAAAAATTTGGCTCAGTGTGAACCTGCTTCTATTTAGTCTTTTCTCTGTCTGGATTGTTTTGAAATGTCATTCTGAGTTGAACGTTGTCTTTGGCACTTAGGGATTCGTATGCAAGCACCCATGGGGCTGGGCAACCATGCAGAGAGGCACTCTGTCCCCAGCCTGAGAAAAGGTAATTTACCTCTAAGTTTCTAGGTGGTCTTGGGGCATGTCAGTGGACAAAATTCTTTTTGCTCCATGTGGATGTATAAAGAGGGAAATAAGCACCTGTCTTTGCCCAATTTCCAGTTAGACCCATTTCAGGTAGACTGAAAATGGCTTGATTCTGGGCTCATCTCCAGTCTCCTCTGAAATGGATCCAGGTGGAAATATTGCTACTGCAAAAGGAGCTTATTCACAACAAAGATCACGGTAGGAGGTGTGATGGGGCTAATTGTATCTTCCCTTGGCACGTCCATGTTCCTACTGACTCATAGAACAATCTCCCAGGGACTTTATCCTAGGGCCACATGTGGATAAAGTCTTTTGCTGAGCTGTCTTCAACAATCTGTCTTCAAACAGCCTGCAGAAATCAGTCCCACACACATACACGCACAGTCTGCGTTCACTAGCAAATGAAAAATGGAAGAGGGGATAATTAGGGGGTGGAAATGGTGTTCCTTTCTCTCTCTTTTCAGATAGCTAAAGGAAAGCTGCCTGGAAAACAAGATCACCACTCTTACCCCAGCTGCGTTCAAGCTCATCCCCTGTATGGACCTATTTGCCTCCAAAGGGATGAGACTTATTGATAGTCATTTGGGTGCCCTTACTTTAAGATTCTGGAAACTGGATTGAACCAGTCCTAACAGAAACGCTTTTTATGCAGAACAGTTCAATCTCTAAATTATAATCAACTTTTTGGAATGTGCCAGATGTGTGCTGAGAATGCTGAATCTCCCGTCAATGGATTTGTATGGCCTCCTAGAAAATGCACGGGCCTCCTATTGCTTTTACTTGGACTGGACCTGAGCATGAAAAGGACTCCTGCTCCAGTTGACCTAGTATGACCTGTGGCATGCACGAACTTGGCAACATTTTCCTAGGGTCAGGAAATGGCCCACTTTTCTGACCATTTCTGGACATGCAAAACCAACAAATGTCAGTCCATGCACATCTCTGATCATGGCTATATGGAAACAGTTTGGAGATGAGTACAGTCCAAAGCTTCTACTGATCTAGGGAAAAATAATTTTCTGTTATCAATCATTTAGGTACATGTAGACTGACTTTGTTGGAGAGGATAATAAATGTCTTTACTTTTGATTTCCCATTGTTGCTTTGAATATTGGTAATATTGGGCAATCTTTCAAATAATAAAGATTTATCCTTTGTATCTAATTTAAAGAGGTGAAGGAATGATGCTTTCATTCCCTGCTGCCACAAGCCATATTGTTAATTTAACCAAACTGTAGTAATGCTTCTGAAGTTTGACAGCCTCTAAACATTGTAGCGGCTTCGGTTAGCTTTTTAGCTGGCAAGCAGCTTCGGAAGTTTGCCAGACTATGAAGCTAACCAAAGCCACTACAATGTGTCTGCTAAACTGCCTTTAACCATTGTAGGGACCAGAGTTGGAAACTGGAAACCATGCTATAGACAATGTTAAGGGCCTCTTGCATCAGCGAGTTTGGGGGCTGTTGTAGCCAAAACTGGGTGGTTTTGACAGGATACAAATCTAGGAACTGGAAACTGTCCAAAACTAAAAACTAGAAGAACGAGTCAAAAAGTTTTCTTAGTAATTGTTGGGAATTGCTTTTTTTTTTTTTTTTTTTGAGCTGATGAGCTAATCTTTCTTGATTTCTGTCTAAGTGTTGATAAACAATAGTGAGATTAGATGGGGTTTGAAAGTTGTGGAGCAAGTCTTCTCCTTGTTGGATTCTTGGCTGATCTTTTCTTTGTTCAGCTTCAGATTCTTCCTTTGTTGACCTTTAAGCTGCTCCTTTTGAGTGGTTTCATAGATGGCATCTAAATCTTTGGTAGTTCTTCTCTAACAAGAGGTTTCCAGTTATAGCCTCATTAGTCATTCTCAGTAGCTATAGACCCAGCAAATTCAGAAACACAGCAAGTCAGCATATTCCATGGAGTGAGGGTTAGACAATTTATACCAAGTCTTCCATATTTGTCTTCCATTTCTCTCTGTGTCCCATTTATCGCAGCAAGGGCCAACCAGCCTAAGGTGAAATATCAATCTTTTATTTTTATTTTGCACTGGATAGAATGCACATCTTGCCACAACAGAAAATCTGGGGTTGAGCAAGGATGCTGCAGATCATTCATATTTGCATACTACATTTCAGAGGAGAAAGGCCATGGTCCTGGGTGTCATTAATTTTGTCTGACCGATAAGGAAAGCACAAATTTGTGGATCTCTTCTTATTAATGGAGCTGATCTCAATGTAGTGCAAGTAACAATTTACAGATTCAAATGTATATGTGTAACCAAACCAACTCTTCCTTTTTTCTTAAACATTTTAACATTTTAAGCAACAGCAAAAGCCAAAATGACTGAATAGATAGAGAAGATGTTCCCAAGGTGAAATAAATTCCTGGTGATTACATGGATGCATCTAGTGTCTTGGTAGCAATGCAGACTAGAAATGGTTTGTTGTTTCCTTTATTCAGTGTCGTACTGAATCTGAGGCTTTCTGCATACAAAGTAGATTCTCTGCCACTGAACTATGGCCAGTCTAAAGATGCATTAGCTGAGAGACATAGGCAGGGTCTTATTAATGGTGGTGCCTGCTGCTGAAAGGATCAGTGAGTTGGCTCCGGATGTTGAAGAAGGAAGTCTGCTATCTGCACAAGCCCCACACACATACACACACACAGCCACAGAAATGACAAAGCAAAGTAACTTTAATTCTCTGGTTTCAACATTTCTGCTCAAGACTATTTTTGAAGGCATGGGAAGTTGGCAATATTCTCTCTCTCTCTTTCCCTCTCTGTGTTTTGCATGAATGGAAGCATGACAGAACAGTCTGCACTGCTATACTGTTTTGTTTTGTTTTAATTACTGGTTTTGATAGAACAGCAAAGTTAGGCAAAGATCTATTGAAATGCTTTTGCAGGAAAGAGTTTCTGATGGTGCTTTCCACACCTTTGTATGGAATGCAAGTTTGATAGGGATGGAAACATGTAGTCTGTGCCCTCCAAACTCCCTTGTGCCTTTACAGTGTTGTGCAAATCCTTCCAGACAGACAACCAGACAGAAATCCAAGTGAATTAAAGAACTGCCTCAACACACCCAGATTCATACTCCATAAAATTATGTAGGGTCAACATCTGATACACTGTTAAGTTGCAGTTCATTTCTAAGTCACTCTGTGTTACTGAAATATTAACATTTGTTCAACCAGATTTACAAAGATTTAAAGAGGGTATAATAATAATGTCTGCAAATTTTATATGCAGTGGTTGTTGCAACTCATTAAACAAGCTTCCAAATGATCCATTTTATGCAATTAATATGCTGTGAGTGTGTTATTAAATCTTTCATGTAAATTAATTCTTGATTCATGTCATTTACTTTAAAAGTGTGATTAAAAACTTTTTAGACTTGAAACCTTAGATTTCCATCCAGTTTCTCCCTTGCTTTATCATTCCTCCCTATTTTGCTGCAATGCAGCAGATATACTGCCCCAAATATATTATCTATAAGCACCAATGGATGACAGAATGATTCTGTCAAATAGTGTTGGGGAGGGGTGAGATGCTAGCAGGGAGCTTGACTTTGGTGTTCATGAATGACCTTTTTACCCACTGCTGATAAAAACACAGTTTTCTTCAGAGCAAGTCTGCACTCACAGAAGGGTAAGGAAGTTCTCAGTGGAGGCTTAAGGGGTGCAGCATTTGCATGCCATCTGTGCCCTGGGCATGTAGCATGACTCTGAGGTTGAGCAAATGCCTTCAGAGATATCCTTGTGATGGGCAGGGGCCTCTGATGGTCCCAGAACATTTCTGTTCCTGACTTGTGGACTTCTCTGTGTACAATGAAATGTGTTCTTCTACCCATGATGTGGCAACTTTTCTGCACTAGGCAGAACCAATTCCATTCACAGAAAAACATGCAAGAAACCCTGCTAGATTAGGCCACAGCCCAACTGTTCCAGCTTGCCATCTCGTGCAGTGGCCATTTGCTTGCTACGGGGCATTCTCAAGCAGAAGACAAAGACAAAAAATTTCACAGGCATGTTACCAGTCTCTCGAGCATGGAGGTGGTATCTTAGCATCAGTTAGCCATTGATGCAGTTGTGCTCCGTGAATCTGTCTATTTCTTAAAACTATCCAGGTTAATTGCTGTCACCACTTTTTCTGATAAGTAAATTATATAGAAAAATAATCCCCTGGGTGAAAAAATGCTTTCTTTTGTTAGTCCTACCTCTCTTGCTTCACCATGGAGGAAGTTTTGTTGATAGGGTCCTTTTCCTAAGCAACTCTGTGATATATAGAAGTGCCTCAAGTACCTTAAATGCATTAATTTCAATCTATCCAATTAGCAGTGTATTCATTTATTTTAACTTTCAAGCCTGAAGCTTAAAATGGTGCTTAGGTGCAGTTACATTACTACGCAATAAATAATTCAAGTGTTTAAAATCATCAGTTAAAACTAGTTTGTATGAGGTTGTTTGTTTGCTTATTTGTTTAAAACTGTGTTAATAGTTTCACTTGTTACCTGCCCTGGGGCCATAGCATAAGGACCTCGTTAGGAGTAGAGTGAACTCTCTCTCAGGTAGGTAGGTAGACAGAGGTAGGTAGACAGAGGTAGGTAGGTAGGTAATGAACAGACAGGCAGGCAAGTGGGCAGGCAGACAGATAGATATCATGAGAATCTGGCACTTCAGCAGAAAAACCTTATATCCAATAATGTTCATAGATCTCCTCAAACCACAATTCTTCTGCATCAGCCATTGGCAGTGCTATAATAAAAGTCTTCACTGCTTTCCTCTTTGCTCCCAAGCCCCATCTAAGGTTCTAATGTTGTCCCTTAAAGTCCTATACAACTTTGAACTAGAATATCTGTAGGACCAGCTCCACTTGTGCTGACCTGGCTGTTAATTAAGAATCTCCAATTTGGAACATTGACAAAACTAAGTTTTTCTCAGTAGTGGCCTTCTCATTATGGAACAGGTTTTCTAGCCACCTGTGGTGACCATATTTCAATGCCTGATGTGAACTAATTTGTTCAACAGGGCTTTGAGGGATTGATTGCCCTTGTTTGCTTGAGAATCCTTTTCTTTTTTTGTTGCCTTTTTCTTTTGTTTTGATTTATTTCAACTTCATATTTAAGTATGATCTTTTAAAGATTTTCTGGCTTTAATCTGTACATCACCCTGAAACTGCCATGAAAATTGGAGACTGCTTTGGTTGGGGAATTTTCCTTTTCACTTTCTCTCCCATGCAGATTCACAGATAGGGAAAGGAGTGACTCAAAGCTTGGACTTTTTTGGCATCCAGCCGTATTTTCCATGGTCCAAAGTGAGTCTTAGGAGGAGATCTCATTGCCGCTGGATTCTGTCCAGAGGAGCCACAGCAAAAGAAATGTTATTTCCCTACCACTTAATCTGGCTCTCATAGTGGTGGACAGAAGTCTGGTAAATCCTGGAAAACTGGAATCACCATGCCTGCTCAATGGCACCATGCACAGGCCTGGTGTGGTACTGCCCACTCCGAGCTACACAGCAGCTTGGGAAATAGAAAGTGGTGACAGGGGACAGAGCATGGGAACATAGCATGTGTATTCATTATTTGTCATACCTGGCCACCATCTTCCCTTCACCTGACCCTACCTTGCTACTGATAGCAAAGAAGGTCAGACTTCCACAATGGAGATCCTAAAAGTCCCACTATCTTTGGGTCATTTACAAAGAGCAAACCGCAGTTCAGCAGAAGCCTGTTCTCTTCACTTTAATCTTTTCTCACCCCATCCCCCAAATCATGGTGTTTCTGATACTCAGTTATTTTATGACCAGTGGCTAACCTTTTGTTCAATGAAATATCTACAATGCAAAATGCAACTGAAGCATTCCTTGAAAAATGGTCTAGTAGATCATAAGGGTCACAGCCCATCTAGTCCAGCATTCTGTCTCACAGTGGCCCATGGCTTATGGTCATCTGAAGCAGAAGACAAAGGCAAATCCTTTGCTTGCTCTCAATTCCCTGCAAATGGCCATTGGAGACATCCTGCCCATCCCCCAAGCCTGGAGGATGTACCTAGGCATCCATGGATTCTATTCTAATAGCCATTGATACGCTTATCATCCATGAATTTTTCTAACCCTTATCAAATTTGTCCAGCAGTACAGAGTGCATAACAAATGGCCCCAAAACTTCAAGTGCATATTTGTACTGAAAGATCAAATATCCCTTTCCGCATGTCCCCTGCTTTCCCTTGTGTTGCTGTAATGACTGAGTAGGAATTATTGAAATGTTATTGCACAAATAGAAATTGACTAAGGACAATGATTCCCCCCTCCCTCATTAGTTAAATTAGAAAATTCTTCTAGCACCAATGGGCCCAGGGAGAATAGCAGCAGACCTACTGGGATGTGTTTACAAATGACTGAATCCTGGAAGGTCAGCTATCTAATGCCATCAATAATTAAAGAACAGCAAGACTTCAAATTAGCATCATTAATTTTGTTGCAATGTTTTAACCTTTCCTCTGTGTTTTGCTTTTCGGAAGGTGTATGACCCTCATGGAAGCAAGGAACTCTCTCACTATTAATTAGTTAGCTGAAGCAAATGGCTTGTCTGCATGAAAGCTGTCACGTAAATGCATACCTAACGCAATTCCAAGGAAGAAATATTTTAGTTCTTTCACACTGCTGGATTGATGATGATGATGATGATGTGAATTTTTGGGCTCACTGCATCTCAGCCACTTGAATTCTCTGCCTCCTTGCCTGCTACCCTCAATCTTCCTACCCCCACCTTATCCTTTTTTTGAGAAGTGGGGTATGGTAGATATAGATTTCCCATGACCATTTCTGGTCTTCCTAGGGAGAGTAGTGCCATGTTAATCTTGTAATCTGAACTTTGCTGAGACGTCTATCTACATGGCCTGGCCAGAAAGTGTTGACTTCTCCCATACACCATAACTGGTATTTATTTCATAGCTGAAAAAAGAAGCTATGGTTACACGACTTGAAAGTGAATAATAAATACAAACTTGTGCAAAGCATTCAAATGTTATCAGTTTATATACTGAGAGTTCAAACCTGGCTTTCACCGCCACCTTAGCAGGCCTGATTGAAGTCCTATTGCAGCATAATGGAGACACAACCTTAAACAACAAAATTTCAATTGTCTACTTGCAGGTACAGAAGCTAACAGTTAGTGGAAGGATTCATATCATAGTTGCCACCAACTACAGTCTGTTAAGATTAAACTGAGCACTGATTTTGTTTAAGTACTATCTGTATGGAACCAAAGTCTTTTAAGTATTTGATTATCCCAAGCTTCCTTTTTCTTATTTCATATCTCAGCATGTCTCAAGAAAGCCTTGAAAAGTCATGCACAGAACATTATTCCAAGATTTCTTTGGTCTGCTCCATGATTACAATATATTAACGCCAATTAAACATGTCCATGTCCAATGTTTCTCGGCCTTTCTGGCTTTTGCTCAAATGTCTCATTGAATATTCATATTTTCAAGAACAACAAAAAATGTTAAGGGTAAAAAGTTTATAATCAAAGTCAATAGTCTTCGTCATGGTGCTGTGTTGACTGCAGGCAAAGGTGGTTTACCTGTCTGGGCATGCAAATCAGTCCTTGAGAATGGGAGGACATCTAGGAAACCCATGTTCAAATGTCTGGGCATGAAGACTTCTCAGAAACCTGGAGAAAGGGGCCAGAATGATTCACACTCTCCACTGTCACAGTGGAAATGTCAAACACAGGAGCCTACTTTGAGGGACTGCCCACATGGCTATAAGTATGGAAAGAAGAACAGTGGAAAAATAACCATGTGCCTCAAATACTGGCCTCCAACCCAAAAGGACACCAGGGCAACCTAACTGTCAGAAACTGAATAAATGACTCTGATAGCATCCTGATGGCATAATTAGCGCAGTGAAAAACTTCTTGCTGATCACCATGACCCCAATTTCTAGGTTTATTTTTCATCCAATTTTGGCACATCCATAGAAGGAATTTGGCTCTTTTATATTTGACTTAAGTCCTTTTAATCCCTAGCTGGCTTGCACCATTGTTGTCCATGTGTAGCCCCAAAAGGGAGTGAATGTGGGTGCTACTAAATATGTCCCCAGTGTACAATAAGACTTCAACTTTCTTGAATTCTGATATCTGTTCTTGCACCCTTACTGCATAACCAGACCACATTCCATGCCTGGGACAGCAGAGGCCATGCCTTGGTTCCACAAGGCCTAATTAGTCCATACTTGTTTCATTTTCAGTTATGTTAATTTGATAATCTGAATAATGGATTGTCTTTTATAAAATAGACTTTCTTATGCTAATTACCCCAAAAGAATAAAGGAATCCAGAATTCATTTCTGAGTATTTGCTTTTACTTCTTTATGGTGTCCAGTAATGTTCCTATAACTGAATAATGGAATGAGGCATTTACCCAGTCATTACTTAATAAGAAAATGACATGAATGTTCTGAGAGGAAAAAACTGTATTTAAAGAAGACATCTCAGTGCTCAAGACAGCTACAGTATCTGTGATACAGAATCTTAATTTTGTGATCCAGCTAATCTTTCTGAATCTATGTATATTTGAGGATTTTTTTTCTCCCAACACCTCAGTGACAAATTCATCTCACTTCTGACTCTAATCTGGAATAGTTACTATATTTCAGTTCCAGGTTTAGACAATGTATTCAGAGACTTCCAGCCAACCTTTTATTGAGTCATTTACCACTAGCTAGAGCCATGCCCTTCTCTGCCCTTGCTGATGGGCCACAAGGTGAAAATTCATGCTAATTGCTTGCTGTATGAAATTTACCACAGTAAATGTGAGTATGTTTATAGTGCTGCTAAAAATTAGTCACTCTTGAGTGACCTCAGTGAGCATCACCCACACAGCTTTCAAGCCTTCATGAGACTTTGTTTTCTAAATTCCTGCTCATTAAAATTCATTATGACAAATAATCCCTATCCAAAAAGTCATATCAGTCATAAGCCATAAAAGATGCCTCAAGGCGAAGAAGAAGAAGAAGAAGAAGAAGAAGAAGAAGAAGAAGAAGAAGAAGAAGAAGAAGAAGAAAGTATTTTTCTCTCAAACCATTTCATTTTCTATTTCTCAGTCAGATGCATCCATACACCACAGTGATGTCTCTGTCCCAGAGTGGTCCAAAAGCATGCAAGGCTACCTTGATCATCTCCAGCTGTGGAGCAGTAAAAACCATTATACAGGTTAAGTTTGGGATGGTGCCGGTGCTCACAGTATGAATAACAACCACCTACTCTAAACTTAACTTCTCTGGGATAGTATCCCATGGAGGTTACATTCAAAAAAGCCCTTACTCAGCCAAATGGAGGCACACATTTTAATACTGTAAGGATACACTGGACTATTACATACAGAGTTTGTGGATTCATTTTTGTCATTTTATGCAGTTCAGTCTCTGTATGTACCACCAAACCATAACCAATGTGATTGGGCTTCGTGAAAATATGAAGATATACATTTTAAGGGCATTGTATTGCCAAGCATTTAAAGTTCCTCTTCTACATATCTAACCAATTTTCACTTGGTCCAGTAACACATGTGTACTAAACTACCAGCTGGAGCATCCGCATGTGAAGGAGCAGTAATAGAAACTAGGGATGTGCACAAATATTCAGAATGCTCAAAATTCATACAAATTTGGCTGAATTCAGACATTTGGATTCAAATCAAATTTTGGCACATTCAAAGTTTGACATTCAAATTCAAATAAACTGTTTTGATACATTTGTATGAAGCTTCATTTGAAGCTTTGTATGGGATTCGTATGGGATTAATATGCATTCATATGGGATTGAATATTCGTATCAAAAATGAATCCTACCAATCTGAAGGGGATCTATTCGAAAGAATATGAATTTTCTTGCATTTGATTTGATACAAAATGAAAGAAAAAAATTATGCACATCCCTAACAGAAACAGCTCCTTCCGTGCAGAAGCTTACCACATCTGCATTATGCATGGTTCAATTCTAACTAGTGTTGCGGCTAGTAAGGCTCTGGATGCTCCTCTGCACATCTTCCAGTTTGGAAAATATACAGGAGGGTCATATGATGGGTGGCGCACATGCAATTTATGTGTCATGCCACCTTCTTGCCCTGGTGCTAGTGCCACACAAGCATGCTGTCACTGGCACCCAAAATTGTACATGGCTGCCATCTAGGCAGCCATGGGCACTCCAGGTAAGTTTTGGGTGCGTTTGGGTGGGCTTAGTGCTGTACCTCCTAAGTGACCAAGAGATAATGTGAGCTTACTGTTCTAAGATTGCTGATGCTTTTTAAAAATTAATATTTGCCTTCTTCATAATAGTGATTGTAGTTCTATCCTTAATAGAAAAAGTTAGATTAAGTTGTTTAATTGTTTTTTAATGTCATATTGCTTTTAAAATCAATAAAAAATATATTAAAAAAGAAAAAGAAAAAGTTAGATTGTGGTGTAGAAATCTTTGATATCAAGGAAAACAATTCCAGCTACAACATGCTACACCTTTGATATTAAGGTCATTTGTGGACCTTAATTGATTACAGGTCCCTGAGGTCAGTGAGACCCGCCTTTCAGCCATCAAAAATAGAGCATTCTCATGTGTCGCCCCTACCTGGTGGAACACTCTCCCTGCAAGTACTCGAGCAATCCAAGAACAGTCTAGTTTTTGGGGAGCTTGCAGGGAAGAGTTGTTCAGCCAGGCTTTTGGCTAGCTTCTGGTTTATGACTGTTTAAATTGTTTTAAATATTCTTTTGATTTTGATTTTATATAATTCATGTTGTATCCTGTATTTTATGTTTTGTATTGTGAGCCACCCAGAGCCCACTTGTGGGGTGGTTGGGGTATAAATCAAAGAGTAAAGTAAAATAAAATGGGAAGACCATTCTTGTTGCCTTTTATTATTCTTTAAACCTTTCTTAGAATTCTCAGTTGTTTATAAACTAAGGTTAGTTACGGGAAACAGCAGCATATGTTTCAGGACTATGAAGGCAATCAGAGAGGCAAAACTTTGAATTAAAAGCCTCAAACAATATTTAGATTCAATATGGACCAAACTGCAGTTCAGGGAAATCAATAAAGAAAGAAAAACAATCTTCCAGACATAGTCATGATCCTCCCCAGACATGGCCATGCTCCTCTCCACTGTTCACATGGAAATATTCCATGAGTCATTCTGCCAATAGGGCTAACAATCCAATAGTACACTGGTTTCTAAGAAGCAAACACCAATGAAATTATGCATACAAGAAATATGAAGTACATAGATTCAAACTGCATATCAGTAATAACTTTAGCTAGGATTACATCCAGAAGTCCCTCTTCCTGTCCCATTTTCAACACAAAAGGTTTCACAATGGTATGGGACATTATATAGAATCTGGTCTTCCCCAAGCATTAAGCATAGACTAGGGGTTTGCACAAATACTTGTCAGCATTTGAAATCTAATGGAATGTGCCAAATTTTGACATTTGACCTCGAATAGAAAGTCCCAAAATTTGAATGTAAACATTTGAATCGCATTTCAAACTTTGGATCTATTTGTTTGAATTATCTGGGCATTCGTATGTGTACAAGTTCGTATACAATGCATACTTGAGGATCCACATCTTTCCTCATCAGTACGCATTTGTACAGATCTGTACAAGATGAAAAGGGGCTGCATATGGGATAACTATGGAATGCATACAGACGTGTACGGATGTGTACGGATGTGGGGAAGATGTGTACGTGCACATACTAATGTTGTCGACATTCATATATGCAGATTTGAATCAAAAATTCCATCCTTTCCAAAGATCCATTGCCCTGTGCATCTCCTGATAGGCAATGGGTCACCAAAACAAAGCTCAGATATCCCATGTTATCCTCGCATTGACTGTACCTAATATTTAAAGACAAGAACAAAAGGTTCACTCCAGTATGTTTTCAGCCTATTTCCCCCTCCCTAATGGAATACTAGGAACAAAGCAAATGCTGACTTCAAAAAGAAGAGCTTACTTTGCTCCGTCAGAGTGCAGGATGCTTGTGTGTGATATATGTGTTGGGCAGGTGGCTTTTTATACATGAACTATGGAAGCTCTTTCATCTTTTCACATCCAGGTCACTAATGGAAAGAATGATGATGAACTGGTGTTGACAGCTGCTTTCACCTGAGAATGAGACTATTTTGTCAGCCTAAATGAAAAAAAGGTGATGTCCTTACCTTTATTCTCTTTTGTCCTGCTATTTCTGGATGTAACCTTTGATGTCAAGAATTTGCCAAGTTTTTAATCTAGTTCCACCTAGTGAAGTTTGCAGTGCAGCTCAATTTCTTGGATATATAAATAAAGGAGGGGGAAAAATCTTGGATGCATCAGCACCAAGAAAAATTGAATAGAGTTGAATTGCTAGAAATATACTCTCATTCAGACCTTCCTAGATTCTGGCCCACCAAGCTGATTCTGAATGCCACCTGCCATTAAGGGCAACATGGAATAATTCCTCCAGCAACCTGAATGCAACTGAGCTGCACTGCAGCTTTTATGCTTATGTTGATCTTGATATCTGAACAAAGCAGCAACAATACTGTCTATCAAATACAGTTATCTCTCCAGCAGTTCACTGTTTATGTTTTTAAATGCATATGGAAGGAAAATTTTCCTTGTATAACAAAATGAGAGAGATTGCAATTTCTTTTTTAAAAGTGTGGGGGAATCATTGTCAGGGGTTTAAACCAGTTATTAGGGGAAGCAGTTGCTAAGATTGCTTCCCTAAAGGTGATTTGTGTGAAGTTTTGGTTGAATGCGAGGGACAATTATAAACCCACCCAGTTTTTGTCCACCCTCTTTAAGATTTCAGAGCCTGGGTTAAGTGCAGGGTTCTAGCAAAGCCCACACCACAGGGCTATAAATGCTTTTCTTACTTATTTTGGATTTCTTGTGCTGCAATAAGATAGCAGCCACACCTTAGGTTTTAGGAGGACTGAGGCTGTCTTAAGTCCTCAGAGACCACACACCAAAGTGTGTTTCTTGTTTCTCCAAGAACTTTCCTGGCTGAAATAAGACGATCCTGTAAGCAGATAATCCCAGTGCAAAGGCCTAATGGGCTGCCATCTCCAGGCTGAAGCTGAGTTGATCCCCTTGTCTGGTAAAAAGTAAGCTTCAATATGGTGGCAAGGGCAGTCCCCCACCCCCACACCTCACTATCCCACGCACTATCCCCCTCACCTCCCTCATCCTCCCATGATGTCCACCATCATGCCACACCCAGCACATGAAGACACACAAACACAGTGCTCCCTTACACTCCTGTAACACTCTATCATGCCAAGCTGCTTCTCCTGCCAGTTAGCAATCTAGTGGTTAATGAGACAGTTTGGTGTAATGGTTAAGGAGACAGACTCTTATTTGGGAACACCAGGTTTCATTCTGCACTCCTTCATGAAGCCAGTTGAGTGACCTTGGGCTAGTCAGAGCTCTCACAGCCCCACCTACCTCACAGGGTGTTCTGTTGTGGGGAGAAGAATAGAAAAGCTTTGTCAGCCACTTTGAGTCCCCTTAAATGGGTGAGAAAAGTGGGGTAGAAAAGCCAATTCTTCTTCTTTTACCTTGAAGGATTGGCGGCACCAACATGGTAAGTGTGCTCAGGCTGTTTGGGGTCAAAGACAGCCTGGCTTCAGCTGTCTTCTTTATCCATCACTGGCACAACAGGCTAGGGTAAGTCTAAGATGCATATTATGCATCTATGCATCTATCCTCTATCCTCTATATTCATCTCTCCACTTCCCACCCTTCATCTGATGGTCCCAGGGTTGGTCTCCACAATAAAAAGATACAATATACAACACTGAAAAAAAGTAATAATAAAAGTAGTAGTATCAAACCTTTCAGTACAGGCCATGGAAAGTGGGATGCCCTAACCTCTCTGTTTTTCTATATGCAAAATTTGACCCATCTACATTAACCTTGGTGGCAAGAAAATTCCTTCTAGAGGGCAGAGGTCCAGAAGAATAACTGCCTGGAGTATTCTTGTAAGTCACTTTGCCCTTAGCTGATCCTCTTGGTACCCTGGAGAGTTTACTAGCCTCTGAAGATACATCATAACAAAGAAGCAAAGGTACTTAGCTTAAAGTTGTAAATTTATAAGTCATTATAGATAAGCAGTGTTAGTGATAGCATCACTACTAATATAGAGACTAAGATATACTGCTGGAAAAAGAAGTTTTTTTCAGTTATTCTGATAAGACTGAAATAATAATTGCATGGATTTCACAGTGAGCCTATGCCTTCAACTCAGAGGTGCCAAAAAGTACAAAGTAACAGCCCTATATAGGTCATGTGAATTTTAAACTAGAAAAAAAGCAAAATAGACACAGGAAAAAAGAATGGGGGATAGCAGTAGGCAAATTAAGGCAAACTTTCAGGAGAATGAGGAGAAATTCTTTTTTCTTTTTTGTCTCATCTGAGGCAAGTGTATTTTCATTGTATCCATTTTTTCTGGATATATCCTGTGAATTACAAGATGCGGTTCAACATGATTAAAGGTTTGGTACCAATTGCAGTTTTGCCACTCCACTTGACTATGCATGGTGCGGTTTTAAGTGCACCATGTGTGCATTTACTATTGCCAAGCACGGGAGCCATAAGCATCCTGATGCTGGTGCACAAGCATGTTGTGGCTGGCACTGGGGAGAAGATGGCTGCCCAGGCAGCAGCTGTCTGCTTTTAAGATAGGTTTCCAGATAACTCGGGAGAAGGCTGGATAAAAGGCCCTTATGAAGAGTTTCTGTAATTTGAAATTATTGTAAGAGCGTTCCAGACAGAATTTATTTATCTGATTTTAACCACAAAAGTCACAAGGAAAGTATTTTTATTATGGCTGCATTTCCACCTACCTGCAAAACCGCATTACTCTGCTCCAGAGTAATCCGGGTTCTGCTGTGGGTTAGGAGTGGAGGCCAGGAACAGCACTGAGCACACATCGGGCTGTTCCCACAACCCACAGGTGCTCACAAGCACACCTGTGAATGGTGTGGTGTGGTGAGCCGCCGCTGCCGCCACTACCGCTGCCGCTGCCAACCTCCTCCGTGGCTGCCTTCCTTCCTTTACCCTGCTCCTGTTTCAACAGAGAGAAAGAAAAGGCTGGCTCGGTTTAAAACCGAGTCAAGAAGGACAGCTGGTGGCTGGGTAAGTGAGTGAGGGGGTGCCACATCCAAGGGGTGGCCTCCCCTCCATGCACCCCCTTGCTCACTTACCTGACCACCAGCTGTCCTCCTTTGTTCGGCTTTAAACGGAGGAAGCCTTTTCTTTCCCTCACAGTTTTGATCTGGATCACATTAATCCCATGCAGGCAAGGTGTGGTAAATAGTTCCTTGATTCAGATTGCCACGATTAGCTGCTTCTTGAACATGTAAATGCAGAAAGGACTCTAGATTGGGTCAATGAGCCATTTAGTCCTATGGCTTATTCTTAAGGTCTTTCTGCACTTATCTGTTTTATTCCATAATAGTAGATCAGGAACAGAGCAATCCATCCAAAAACTGTTTGGTCTAGTGGTTAGGGAGCTTGACTCTTTATTTGGGAATACTGGGTTTCATTCCGCCCTTCTCCATGAAGCCAGCTGGGTGACCTTGGGCTAGTCACAGCTCTCTTCTGAGCTCTCACAGCCCCACCCACCTCACAGCCCCCACAGTAGCCACAAAGCGAGCATGGCACTGGAGCTGACTTCAGAGCATGACATTGGTTCTTGCCCTCAGCTCCCGTTGGGGACACATTTTGGCAACACAGTAAGGCAATCTGTATACTGAAACACAAAGACATTTGCTATCTGCACACTGGGATGGCACAGGATTATAAACCTGGAACAGGTTCTTGGATTTGCCCATGGAGGTGTGTTCAACAGGTCAAGAAAGGGACAACACAAATGGTGTTCAGGTTGTGCTCTATTTACATAAAGTGATTCAGGGTCCCTGAGTGTCCAATATATACAGCCTTTAAACTGCAACTTCTTCCCCCCCGCCCCCCGCAAAACCACTTCTATTTCCCTCAGTGATCACACCAGCTACTTGTCCTGGACAGTGACTCCGAGTTAAACCTAGGAAACCTCCCCTTCTGGCTCCTGTCTGGCCTTCCGGTTGTTTCACCATCTCCTGCTCTGTCTGTGGGTAGGGCTTTTGCTGTTCCTCCAGGCTTTCACAATGTTGACTTTTTCTTTCCTTCTCTCCATTCATCCTTCCTACCTTTGGTTATATTCATTTTTGCCCTTCCACTATCCAGTGATTTAGCATACTTCCCCTTATTATCCACACCTTTGAGGGAGTTAAAGTGAAACTATCACACAAACCTTCATGTTCTGGATTAGGACCTGATAAATCAAGTCCACTGACAACTCAAATCAAAAGCCTCCTGATCTGGCTCACCCTCCATCCTGTGCAAACAGAACATATTAGTGGTAGGTGGGAAAAGTGCAGAAAGGCCCTTAAAGTAGATCAGTAGAGGCCTTGGGAAATACCCAAACAAAACATAAGGAAATACATTATTTAGTTACAGCTCCAACCTACTGATTTTAAAAACATACCAGCTACAATTTTGGTTACAGTAGACAACAACTGAGACTAGCAGCTATTGACAGTCATATTCTCCATGCAGATGTCTAGCTATCTTTCAAAACAATGTTTTAGTGGCTGTCATTAGATCCAGTAGTAGCAAATGTCATCCTGAATCTAAATGCTGTGTAGATAAAAGACACGTCTAACCTGAATTTTCAACGTGAACTTTCTTTGCAAGACCCCAGGTGCTTGTATTAGCATCAAAGCCAATAGAAAATCTATGTAGTAACACTTCAAAGCAATTAATCTGTATTATCAGGACAGATTCAGAAAACTGACAGTGTAATTGCTCTAAATGTTTCTGCACAACAGTGGCTGGTGTTCTTGACTCCTGCCTTTGATGCAGCTAATCTTTAACCAGGAAGGGAGGCAGAGGCAGTATCCTTCCTCTCCAAGACCAATCTCCCTCTCCCATCTGTTTAAAAGGGGTTGATTTGATTTGAGGTGAACCAAGGATTTTTGAGAGGTGATGCAGCACCGTTTAATGCTTAGGGGATGAGCTGAGGGAGTTACCATAGTCCATAAAAAGTGTATCTGATCTTTGCCACAGAGAGGGAGGGTGATAATATGTTGGTAGGTGGACTTGTAGTGAGTTCATTAGCTTGGATGGATTTTAGTGGTGCACCTCATTGCAGGGGTGAAGGACCAGTTGAGATGATATGCTCTCAGAGATTTCTGGAATCTAATAGATTCCTGATGGTTCTGGCAAAGTTTTTGATTGATAATGCCTGCACTCCTACTGTAATCAAGAAATGAGCAGAGCTATTGATATGATTGATCCCAAGGACCCTCAACAAACCTGAAGGAACCTTGGTGTAGTGAGGAGTCATGAGCCATTTTTACACTAAAGGTTCTTGTTCTGCCCCATTTCCACACGCTGTTAATCCAGATTAATCTTGTCCAAAACTTCAGAATCCAGTCCTTGCCGAATTGGATCCATGGAGTTCCAGATCAACATGGAGACCCCATACATCCACACAGAGTGTTTAGCACCTGATGGCAATGAGTGCTATACAGGTCTGCCGTGTGGATGCTGGCACATGCAGCCTGAGGAGCTGGGCAGGCCCAAGCAGGAAGTTCCTCTCCCTGTTGGAAATGGAAGCTGCTTAGGTCTGCCCCTGGACCCCATCAAGACGGCAAATGTGTGGAAGTGCACTCTGCAATCTGGTCTCCATGGTAGAAGACCAGATTGAAGACATGATGGAAGTGGTCCACCACTAATTTGGAAGGCCCCATTAAATCCAGAATTAGACAGTGCTCGTGTGGATGATGTGGGCCTAATGGGTTCCAGGTAGGAACATCAGTGCTGAAGGTAGATACCAGATCTGTACTATATCCATCACTACTGGGTTCTTAAAGAGGTCTTCGGAGCTCATGTGGAAATGGCCCTGGATTAAAATGTCCAAATAATTTGTCCTAGTTCTATGGCTTTGGGAAAGCCTGCCATAGGACAGTCCCTGAGTTGGTTCTGAAGCTCATGCCAACTTCAAAGCTGCCTCTAAAGGCTCTGACAGTCAGGAAGAAAGGTTCCTGGTCTGAAGCCCACCAGGGAACTCATTTTAGTGGTGCACCTCACTGCATAGCTGAAATGAGTCTCCTGTGGTATACTAGACTATGGAGGCATTCACAGACCCTTTCATGGTCTGGTACACTACTCCCTATTTTGACCTTCTAATCCAGTCTGATCCAGTCTTTGCTCTATTCTCTGTGGACAGAGTATACCAGAAGGTAAAAATATTTGGGCCTTTCCGCACAAGCGCAAAAAATGGAATTAGAGCCAGATGCGGGAAGGATTAGGACGTAGAATCCACACAGGGACCAGAATTAGGGTCCCTTTGAGGACACCATGTCCACACATCGGCATGCAAAACCGGTTGCTTAAACTGGTTTTGCCACCAAAATCCGACCCAGATGTATGACCAGAAAAATCAGGTCTTACATCTGGCTCTTCCCCTTAAACCGGTTTGGAAATGAATGCTTCTGAACTGGTGGGTGGAAAGCTGGATTGCCGGCGCGTGCCCAGCTGTCAAACAGGGAGAGTGCATGCTCCCTGTTTGACAGCTGCCCCTGCCCACCGGCCTTCGCCATTGGCAAGACCGGCAGCCAGCTTCCCTGGCTTCCCCTTCACCCGAGAAAGGCCGATCAGCCCTTCTTGAGTGAGAGGGAAGCTGCAGCTGCCAGCACCCCACCCACCCCAACCGGGGTTGCGCAGTCACGTTCAGGTGCTTACCTGGTCCTGGCGCATTGGCTTTTGGCATGGGGAAATCAGTCTTCGACTGTGCCTGCATGCTCCGTGGCCGGCATTGGCCAGCCTCCGTCATGAAGGTGGCTGGCCAATGGGAAGGGCACCCACCCCAATCCGTTTCCCCATCTGGCACAGCACCCACCCCAATCCATTTTCCCATCCAGCCCTGCCACAGACACACGGGGCTTCTGAAAATCTGACCTTATTTGGGTCAGATTCTTTTTTAAAATGTTCTGCTGGAAAACAGATCTTATAGATCCGTTTTTGGCGGCACGTGCGGAAAGCCCTTTGACTGCACCAATAATGTGGAAGGGAAGCTCTTAGTATGCTTATCAATTTGGTATTCCAGCCAGTGAAGAATCATCCTTATTCTAGTAAGGCTTAAGTTCCAGTTTTTGGAGGTCAACTTGAACATCTGAGATATGCAAACCAACAACCCTCAGTCACAAGACACTCTTACTTAGTGTGTCAACTGTTTCTATGTAGAATAAGGGAAAATGGTATGATCTTTCACATTATCTCCTTTGCTTTCATCCTCACAGTAGGTAGTATAAGTCAATTCAGTTGCCTTTGACAGCAACCTTTAAAGTGGTGATTCTATGGGAATTAACTGAAGAGAAAATAATTCCATTACCTAGATATCAAAACTTCTTGCATCTATCATCATTTACAAAATGTTTGAAATGTTAACAGGAGAATGGGATCATAAGGAGTGGAATAAATGCTAAATTGGTTCTGAAGGGTCTCTGATTATGGTTGGCAATGGAAGATGGTAGACTTTTTAAAAAAAGTCTCTCCAGCTATATCCAACATTTATCCGTTATTACAGAAACAACTCAATTAGTGATTCTGCTGGGACCACAGCATTGCCCTGCTCTATACACTTTAATAGCTCCCATACATCATAGAAATCCAATTCCCAGTTACAGTAGAATATAAGTAGCAGCAGACCACAGATAAAATAAAAATCTTTGAATCTTAGCACTGTTCTTGTAATCTGCTCGCGTTCTGCATGTTATAATTCTTATATAATTCACTTCATGCATTTGGCAAATTAATAGTGCTCGGCACAATTTGAGGTGAGACTCTTTTATTTTCTGGTGCATCATTAAGTACAAGCGTGTGGTCTGCTGTTGCCAGTGTGAACTTGCTCACATTATGAGTGATTGATTATCCCATAAATGGAATGACTGATTTGATCTTGTATATTTTGAGCAACTTCTATTGATGTATTTCAGCTGATGGATCTATTACCAATTAAGGAAGCTTAACTTTAGGGCTCTCTGCTCTTGCTGGCATTCTTTACCAGCAAGTGCACTAAGTGCCTCCCTTTCCTCCATTAGGCCCAGTTCCCACTGGGACTTTATTGCGTGTCAAAAATGTCTTGAAAACAGTTTGTCCTCATTGAAAATTGACTTCCCACACTTTCTGAGGAGTAAATCAGAAAAAATTGCATTTAAAAAACACTTGTTTAAAGAACTCTCACTCCTGTTTTTGGTTTTAACATGCTTTATTTTCCCTTTGAGAATGGTAGATTCACAGTATCCTGCCCGCCTGCCCTCACTGTGATGGAAATTCATGGGCTTCATACAGAGCCTGAAGTTGGTTGTTAGGTAGAAATTCCAAATTTTACTAGGGTCGTCTGTAACTATCACTACCTCACTGTGCCACTGCCTTGCTCACCCAGCTGCTTGCCCGCCCAGCTGTTTGGCTGCCATTTTGCCACCGCCGGCCTTTCGGGCTATGCCACTGTTATCGCCTTGCTCACTCGGCTTCCTGCTTGAGCCATGCCCTCCCTCCCTTCCTTTTGGCTGCCGCTGCTGCCTCACCCGCCTGCCATTTTGGCAGCTGTTGGCCTTTGGGGCTGTGCCACTGCCACCTTCTTGCTTGCTTGGCTTCCAACCGAGCAGCCGTGGCACTCCCGGGGCATGGGGAGGAGGAACACTGGGCAGGCAACCAAGCCCTGCCCTGCCCTTCCTCCCTCTCTCCCTCCCTTCCTTTTGGTCACCAGTGCTGCCATGCCTCTGCCATGCTCTGCTTTTTCAAAAGTGGAATTAACAACAACAACAAAAATGGGAACACCCATAGTTAACGTTTGCATCTAATTTTTGTTAATTCCATTTTAAACAAATCAGGTGGGATCACGACCTTAGTGTGGGAAACAGGAGGCCTCACCCACCACTAGTATGTTCCATCTGCGCAGGAAGGAGCATGATCCAGATCAAGAGGCCCTTGATGAGTATCGCCAACAGGTCTGATTAAACAGATTTACTGGTGTACTTGATGGCTTTGGTCCACCTCATTTTTCAGACTACGTGGAAATGGTAGCCAAAATATGTTCATTGAGGGATCCAAGGCTCAAAATTTTAATTCTTAGCTCTTTGAGACCCCCAGAACCAGGCCCTGAAGCTCATGCATAATGGAGGGAAGGAGGGAGGGAGGAATTAGGTCATATACATTCTTCAGAAGTTAGTTCAAAATGAAGGAAACTGAAAGCAACAGAATTAAACCCAATGGAGATAAACATGTAGATCAGAATAATCAGGTATGATGATATAAGCTGAGCAGAACATGGTTTTGGTACTATGGGCGTGTTCCCATAGGGGCTAAAATCTGTGGTGGATTCAGATTTGGCATTGGGGGTTTCCATTAAATCCCTCAGTACTCCAAATCCACCCCGGATTTTCCAGTCCTGTCCCCATGCCAGTTTAATTCAGAGAAAGAAAACCTGTCCCAACAGGTTTTTTTCTGGCTGACTCGAATTAAAGCCAAGTGAAGGAGGACAGCCGGTGGCCGGGTGAGTGAGGGGGTATGGCCCAGCTGCCAGTTGTCCTCCATCACTCGGCTTTAAACCGAGCCAGCCTTTTCTTTCTTGAAACAGGGAGAAGGAAAAGAAAGGAAGGCAACTGAGGATATTAGGAGGAGGAAGTTTTCAGTGGCTGCCTTTCTTCCCCATGCCTGCCACCTCCCACAACCGCATCTGAGGGCCGGCCTTCCCTCCACACACACCCTTGTTCACTTACCCAACACCCAGCTGTCGTCTTCTTGGATGTGTCATCATCAGGTGGCAAGCAGGGGGGAGGGAAAACGATGGAAGGCAGTCGCTGACAGCCTCCTCCTCCTAATGTCCTCAGCCATCTTCCTTCTAGACAGAACCCACAGGTATGCACAAGAACATCTGCGAGTGGCTGCCAGCCTCCTCCTCCTCAGCTGCCTTCCTTCCTTTTCCATCCCCCTGTTTCAACAGAGGGAAAGAAAAGGCTCGGCCGCTGGCTGTCCTCCTTCACTTGGCTTTAAATTGAGCCAGCCTTTTCTCTCCCTCTGTTGAAACAGGGGTAGGGAAAGGGAAGGAAGGTAGCCAAGGAGGAGGAGGCTGGCAGCTCCTTGCAGGTGTGCTTGTGTGCACCTGCGGGTTCTGTTTGGGAACAGCCCGGCCTGCAGTTGGTGCTGTTCCCAGCCTCCACTCCTAACCCACAGCAGAACTCAGATTACCCCGGATCAGAGTAATTTGGGTTCGCTCCGAATTGACCTGTAGGTGGGAATGCCCCCTATGTGCAACAACAACAACAACAACAAAAAGGAATGGTTAGTCAACCACGAACTGAATGTGAGGCAACAATGAGATGTAGAAGCAGAAAAGGCAAATGTAATTCTGTGCTGTCTAAGGAAAAAGATGTCCTAAAAATAGTTTTTTAAAAAACTGTATCCATTTCAAGTTTGTAAATGCAAACGAGATTTGAAAAACAGCGGTGTGTTCAAACTGAATTTATATTTTAAAAGTGTTCATTGTTGAAACACTGTGGAAACACTGGATTTGTATAAATACTCTCCAAATTCAAATGGGGCACAGTTTTTCACCTTTCCCGGGTACTAGTTGAATTAATATTTGTATAGACACAGGAGCAGCTCTTGAAATAACTCCCCCCCCCATTTTTTCACTGGCATTTATTTCAAACATAGTATTGTAAATGCTTCACACTCTCATTGGGACCTTCTAAAAGCCAGGCACAAAGTTTTGATTCTATTCTTCAGTTTATTTATAGTAAAGAGTACATGGCTGAATAATTCAATGTATGGTATATGTTTTTCTGTGAATGCATTCCAGTACTTTTTGCCTGTTATTGTGTTGTGGATATTAGGAAAACTTGAGCTATCATGTTTTTGCTCAGCAACTTTCCAGAGATGAAAAGCTGTTTTTGTTATTTGGCTTTCCTGATAGCTTTGGCAAGCACATGTAAACATATCTCCCCTTTAAAAAGTATGTTATCAGTCTTTAAAGTTTCAGAGAATTTCTTTTTGGGCCAAGAATGAAAATAGGGCTCATTCATCAGAAGATGGTAGCTGATTATTTGGGGTGGGGGAGGAAAAGAACTAGAGGACAATTGGTTGACTCAGCATTTATTTACCAAATTTCTATAGCTGTCCAATATCCAAATTAGGGATGTACACCAATATTCAAAAATTCAAAAATCCAATTCAAATTTGACGAATATCGACATTCGGATTTGGATCAGATCTTCGAAAATCCAAATTTTTGAATTCAACAGATTTTGGATTTTTGAAAATCCAATGTGGATTTTTGAATAATTTGACTGAATAGAACATCATATATGACATCCGAATACCGTATTTATTTGCACTTATAATATGGGATGAAAACACAATAAAAATGGGATGTGCATGAATTCAAAAATTGGATATGAATGTTGCTGACGTTCGCATTTTCGAGTTTGAATTGAATTTCTGAAAATATGGGTTTGGATAATCTGGATTCAAAGTAGATTTTCAAAAATTTGGATTTTTGGATTTCAAAACCCTAATCCAAATATCCTTTGAGTATCTTACAACACAATATATACAATGTAACGAAAACGTGTTAAGAAAGATAAAATAAGATTTTTTTTAAAAAATGAACAGCAGGCAAATCTAAACAGCTTTGTTCAACTGGGGCCTCACTTAGCAGTCTACCACTGACCATGCTGGTAAAGTAGTAGCGCATGGTAGCAATTTACACTTCAAGTGTTGTAAAGCCCCAGGGCAGGCTAGATCACCATGGCAATAACTGAAGTGATATCTGGCTTATATTTGGATATTGCCATGGCAACACAACTGGATGCTGAACACAACTGCACAGCCACAGGCACACTACACACCACACTGTGCCATATGTGGAAGAGGGTGCAGCAGAGCATCCAGGAGGCAACTAGCCTCCCCGGGTCAAGTTGCCGAGGGCACTTGGGAGCAATCATGTCAATAGCTCTGCTCATCTCCCGGTTCCAGAGAGAAACCAGGACTTCAACAAAACCGTCAGTCATGCCAACTGGAAAATCCCCCAGAGTATTCCATAAGCCTCCGTGGGTGGACCATTTCAATATGTCCCACCCCACAGATGGGAGCTGCCATTGCAAGTCCAAACCTCACCAGCAAATGACAACAGGTTGACCGTCAGCCCTCCTATCAATGGATACTCACCAGTCCGCTCTGAGGCAAAAACCAAATCAAAGGTGAGGCCTGCAACATGAGTTGGGTCAGATATAAACTGAGACAGCCCAAGTCATAAAGGACATGAAAAACTGAGCTGGTCCACCGACTGTAGCCTCAGCGTGGACATTGAAATTCCCCAGCATCACTGTGGCAGGGGCTTCCAACAGTGGGGTGAACAGTACACCAGCAGCATCCTTATTGTGTCTTTCTGGCCCAACAGCATAAACAAGCCCTCCACCCCCAGTATATTCCTATTCTGTTTGTAGAAAGAGCCCCATTTTTCACATAGTACCATGTAGCACAAAACCATGGAGGCAGAATCTAACATTACAAGGTAGCATCCAGACAGAAACAAAAATTGTCATTTTCGGGGGTGGGAAGTTCCAAATCTTCTTCAGAGGCATTAGGTGCACAAATCACCTGGCCAGTGTCTCACAGTGAATCTCAGCCTTCATAATCCTCACTGTTGCAAACTGAAAGTCTTGCGGCTACAAGGTTTCCATCTATGTAGATTTAACCATTTCCAGTCCCATCTATCTCAAGTGGAAATAGGCCATCAATTTGATTCTTCCATCCTCCATTCCTCTATGAAGTAGTAGTAGTAGGCGTGACACATGGAAAAGACAGTTTTCAGATAGAGTTCTGTGTCAAAAAGAGTTAGTTTGAATTGGCATAATTAGAATTCTGAGGGTTTTGCCTCAGAGCCGATTGGTGAGTATCCGTTGATAGGAGAGTTGGTTGTCAGCCCGTTGTTGTGGATAGAGCATTCACTGGTGAGATTGGACTTACAGTGGCAGAACGCCTCTGTGGGGACATGGGACCTACTGTTATAGGGTGGGATAGAAACATACATACATACATACATACATACATACATACATACATACATACATACATACATACATACATACATACATACATACATACATACATACATACATACATACATACATACATTCTTGGGTTAAGATAAAAACCATCTTGGATACTCAAAAGCCATTTTGGAACCTAAAACTTCATTTTAAAAAGACAAGCATTCACAAAATATTTCTGTTTGGCCCTGTCCCCAAAAGACTTATTAGCCCCTCTCGGCTTCCTCTGCCATCACTCTGTTATAGCTGACTTTAAAAGTCCCCTCCACTTCCGGAATAAGCGTCCCCATGGTAGCCGTGATCTAAACGGACTTTCCGTCCCCATGGTAGCCGTCTTCTCTTTCCGGGCATCTTTTTCCCCCCGCCCCCTCTCTTGTTAAAAGGAAAAATAGCCAGATTTCCGTCTCCTGAAACGGCTTCCCGCCCCTAGCAAAGGCAGATGATTGCTCATTCATTCACTTTCAGCACTTACTTTCACTCAGTTCTCTGTTAGAAAAGGCTTTCTGCCCAGGCAAAGTCAGTGGCTGCAGGCATCGGCAGCACAATCCTTCGCTCATTCTCTTTTAAGGCTTTCACAGATCACTGATAACAATGTTGCAATTTTGAGCAATTCTGGCTCTTTTTACAAAGGAAAGGAAGTGAACCTGCTGCATTTCTCAGATGTGTGAATGCTTTTTGGCTGTGTGTGCAGGCAAGCAATCCCCGCCCCTTTTGCCACGGAGCGTCCTCAAGGCAGATATAGCGAGCAAAACCCGCGAATCGCCGAAAGAGCACTGGAACTCTTCTTTAAAGTGCACGTATTTTATCGTGGGTGTCTCACTTTCCTAAGCTCCCTAAGCACCTTGTAAAGCCTGGAATGGGGCCGCTCAGAGGCAAAAGAAGAGTTCTAGCAGACTTTAAACTGCATGGGGACAGGGCCTTTATCCTTTCCCCTTCCTCTCAGCTACAAAGAAATGCTTGTGCACAAAGCAATCAAGAAATTAGATACTTTTCTGACTTACCCTAATACAATGAAAATATCCTGAAAGTGGACTGAAGCTGGATTAAACCTGAAGTGTGAGCACAGCCAAGGTTTCCCCTTTTCAGCTGATGACATGATTTGTGCTATTTTTGCGATTAGGAGGGGTGATTGAGAGGAAATTCCTTAAAGAGACCAGAAATCAATGCAAAGTATGCTGAATCCCATTGCATTGCCTTAGTTTGTCTATTGTAACACCTTTTGTTCCAAATGGAACAGACAGTTGTCTCCTGGGTGCTTGATTACTGGGGGGAGATGCTTTTTTTCCTAGCCTTCGGAGGGTTGGGGGGTACCTCCCCACAGTCTGGATCAGTAAGCCAGACTATTCCAGAACCACCAATACAGGATTATTACCCATAAGTGAAGAAAGGACTTAAAGTCTCAGATTTTAGCTTCTAATGGGAGGACTCACACAGAACACAATGTTGTATTTGTACATCTTTGCTTTCTGGTTGTTCCATTGTTCTGCATTCAGAGCACAGCAAAACAAGTTTTCACTACATTTAAAAGGATAATTGCTACCAAATAATTTATGGGTGTAAAATGCTACACACAGGGCAGAGAATACAGCACCTTATAACTCAGTAAATTAAAGGCAGCCTGTCTGCCTTCCTGGAACCTGGTTTCAGATTAATTGGATCGTATCAGCATGTTCACATTACAAAGATCAAATGCAAGGAGGAGAGACATAAACTTTTGTTATGCATCAATGTATCCCCAACTCAGCAGTTCCTGGTTATTTACTGTGCATGTAAACAGATGCTCTTTCTAAAGTGAAGATAGAAACTTGGTTGGGGAGGACGTCTTTATACTTATAGGTAAAAAGAAAAGGGCATTTTCTGAACGCTGTAAAGAACTCTAAAACACAGGTGGAAGCTAATCACTATGCACGAACAGACTGAAATATACAGAACAGATGAGAACAAAACCTGTTTATTTAAAAATATAATTATTATGTGAAACTCGCAGTTACTGCTATTTTGAAATAAGCATATGTTTTGCTTGCTAAAAGTTTATAAATGTTCTGTTCTTTCTCTTTCTAAGGACTTTTTTTGCACTCCAAAAATTGGGACAGCCTGGGGATGCTCACCAGGGAAATTGCTCCACAGCTATACTAGAAGCACCAGCAGTGCTCCTAGTACAACCCCAGACCCAGCCTTCACATCTACTTCCACATGGAGACTGTGGGGGTGTGTCGTAGCATGGCTGTGGCTGTGTCATCACTTGCCATGTTGCCCAATCATTGTAGCAATGGCCCAGCAGATATGGCCATTGCTGTGGCAAGGCGGATACTTCCAGATGGGAGCATCCACACTTCACTGGCACAGAGGAAAGTGTTGAGTAGCTTCGCAATGGGGCCAGCAACACTGTCCCACAGAAGTTAAGTGCAAAAGGGCTCTTGATTACATTTTCAGTGTAGCATCTCCTGGGCTTAAAAACAGTTGATAAACCACCTTTTAAAAATCTAATTTATTTAGATTAAAGAAAAAGATGTTCCCTTCCAAAGTTCATTTGCCACTTTCTCTTTTACATAACTATTAAAAATACAGGAACCTTGACTTGAATTCTATAAACGGCAATACGGGCACATCTTCTGCAATGGGACATAATTGGGACCAAGTAACGATTCACAGTTCATGTGTAATTGCAGTGAATTTTGCTTTGATCAACTGAAAATGAAACTGGCATTTATTACCATAAATGTCATGTCACGTTTTGTAGGCAACCGGGATGGGTAATCCATGATCTGCCATATAATCCTACAGTATCTTCAGTAGTAGTCCCTGCGCAACACTTTGCACAAATTAGTCAGGTCATAGGGCCTTTCCACACTGGGCTGGTGGATCAACCAATGGGGCATGCTAGCCCACTGCTTCTGCATAATGGAACACCCTAGGAGAGTCCATGTCCCCCACACTCGATGACTCTATGGAGTGAGATAAGATGCTGAAATATTGCCATATTCCAAACCATGAGTGGACATCTTATAAACAGTCCACAAGTGGTCTATGGCAATATACTAGAGCACAAACAACATGAGGACAGTTTGTATTCATGGTCACTATACCACTTCTGGTAACATTTTGGCCAGGCACTTGGAAGTGGGACTGGAAGATTCTGGGTGCGCAGCTGAAATATCCCCACTGGTAAGGCCAAGAATATTCATTCCTGGCTTTTGAAGTTGGTCTGATGTAGACTGTCTGCAATGTGGACAGCCCAGTCCACCATGGCCTGGGCTGTCTAGCAGAGGGTGGGATGAGGCAAGACATGTGATAAATAATTAAGGCCAGATTGTCCTTATTTAGATGGAATAGTAGTTGACCATATGAGAAATAATTATGTAATATGATTTAAGTGAACTGGCATTACATATCAGTGTGTAAAAATTACGGAACTGTTTCTTATTCTGCTACCAACAATTCCTGAATATGCTATTAATAATTAGCTAATTAACAATCCAAAATGTGAAAACTGGAATTATTCCATGCATCATCCCACTAGTTCTTAATGAGACAATATTCCTAACCCTTTATTGTGACATATGGTTTGTTTAATTGCAGTTGATCATCAGGACCACCTCTGGGAAAATTTCTTTTTACAAAATTGCTCAGAATATATATACCAACTACTGCAAAAATCATGTAATTCACTGAGCCTGACAATGGCTGTGCTCACACGAAGAAGAAGAGGAAGAGGAAGAAGAAGAAGTAGAAGAAGTAGTAGAAGAAGAAGAGTTGGCTTTTCTACCCCACTTTTCTCAGCCATTTAAGGGGACTCATAAGAACATAAGAACATAAGAACATAAGAGAAGCCCTGCTGGATCAGGCCACAGCCCATCTAGTCCAGCATCCCGTCGCACACAGTGGCCCACCAAATGCTCATGGGCATCTCAAGCAGAGACAAGGATGAACCTTTGCCTGCTCTCGAATCCCAGCAAACGACCTTAGAGGCATCCTGCTTCTCCTCCCCCACCCCCACCCCCCAGCTGAAAAAGCTTTCTATTCTTCTCTCCACAACAGAACCACCCTGTGAGGTAGGTGGGGCTGTGAAAGCTCAATAGAGAGCTGTGATTATCCCAAGATCATCCAGCTGGCTTAATGGATGAAGGTGGAATCAAACCTTTTATCCCCAGATAAGAATCCGGCTCCCTAACCACTAGACCAAATTGGCTTAATCCAGCTTCAGTCCACGTTCAGAGTGAGAGAATGCATCAGCAAAGTGACAAGCTGGTTTTTTTCTGTGTTACATAACTCAGAAAATTCACCTTTGGGATAAAGAACGTGGAAAGAAAATTATTGGTCACTTCTCCCACCCTGCATGGAGGAGTTGTCATTCTCTGATGCAACACATTCCAAAATGAAGGCTAGAAGAGTGTCTCTTTCCATCGTAGCCCCTGCATCCATGGTGACTTCACTTGGAAGTGAAAATGTGGTCTTTGCTTATCTTCACTTTTTAATTATACTCTAAAGCCAGATCTACACTTTGTCATGGCATTGGTATGATATCAGTATTACAATGTTAGCACAACATCATGACAAATAACTAACTGTGCATGTTGCATCCAGTAGACATCCAGGCTTGAGCTTTAAGGGGATCTTTTAGACATAATTCATAGGATCATAAGGATTGATAATGCCCAGGTGGGGGAAAGTTGAAAAGAATAGATTGTGGGATGAGAACTGAAGCTTGAGATTGTCAGGCAATTAAGAAACACTCTGCTCAATTCTCCAGAGGAATTTTGTTGTTTGGTATTGAAAGAACTCTACAGTGAACTGTTAGAAGCACTATCTATTATCTTCAGTAATTCTTGGAAAACAAGTGAAATTCTAGGTAACTGGACAAAACTAAATACTAAATACTACTAGAGCTATGCAAAGTGGTGTTTTGAATGTTTTATAAAACATTTAAAACTAGGTTTCCTCTCTACAGCATGAAAGGGCAGAACTACTGAGTACAATTTTGCACAACTCAATTTAAGAAAAGTCTCAGAACAACTTGGAAAATGTTTCCAGCAGCGATAGGACTAACTCCTGGGACCACTGCCAGCATATGGTTAAGAATAAAGAAAGCAGATCCTTTCTGCACTGACTGGTGATCCAGAATATGGAACCAGTATCCTGTGCCTCTCATCCACAGGCTAATATAGATCAAGAAGGCTCAATTCCCATTGGTCTAGCTCCATTTGCACTAGATAGACCAGATCTGGATTAAGAGGCCCTTAATCTGGATCAGCTGTACAGTAGAACTGTTAAACTGGGTCTACAAGGAGACCAAAGGTATTGTTTTGGGTCATGGGAGCAGGCAGACAGCATACATCCATGCTCCAAAGCCTCCATGTCATGTGAGCTTCACAGGGATGGGTAGGTACGGTCCAGATCATCTCTGTCAGTGCAAAATGCACTGATCCATCTCAAGCCTCCACATAATCTGGATTAGTGGGGCCAATTATTCCAGATGCACTGATCCAGATCAGTAATTTTTTTCTGCAATACAAATCTAAGTTTGCTGTGGTTATTGGAAATCCAAAACTGATTATTAGAGATGTGCATGAATATTTGGGCTATTCAAAATTCATATGAATTCATAAGAATTTAAACATTTGTGGGATAATCAAAACCATTCACCTGCAAATTGAATGGATTTGGCCTTCGCAGAAGCTTCGATGGGGCCCAGATCTGGCCACCCCCAGCCTCCCATTCATTCCAGACTCCCATCCACCAATCCATCACACTTCTTAACCTCAAATGTGACCATGGCCACATCCTCTGCATCCTCTGCCACCATTTGTGTGCTGCTCCGAGGCCCAAGTAGGCCTTCCAAAGGTGTGCATGCACCTCCCCCATCCAGGAATCACCAGAATCCCTGAATTGGAGAGGTGCGCACACACCTCCAAAAGATGGATGTCAGAGGAGGCCCACCCGTGGCTTCCTGTCCCCCCTGGCTGCACTCCCTTACCCTCATGGAGACTGTGGCCACAGCCGTATTTGAACATTCACATTTGTATTGAATATTGGCTACATTAAAAAACTGACATTTAAATGTGAAGTGAATGCTTTTGTGCATTCATTCAAAGCTTCATTATATTTGCGAAGGTGGGGAGGTGGCAAAGTGGCTGCCCGGTCACATCTGGAGTGGATTCAGAACATATTCAGAGCAGAAAAAAGTAAATTCAAAGCAGATTCAGAAGGAATTTGGAGGTGCGAGTGGAGGCAGAGCATTTGAAGAGCATTTGCAGCAGATTCGAATCCTACCACATTCAAAGTGGCTGTATGAGAAGTGAACACACAAAAAATTGTGTGCATCCCTAAGGTGGTTGACAGGTCAATGAAGGTTAGCCAGGACCATATTTTCTTTTATAAAAAGGTGAGGTGGATTAAATACGCAGGAATAGAACCCTGATGCTACGCTATTCTTTAGTTGTCATTGTCCTTTACTGTGAACAGAAGATAAATATTGACCCTGATCAGATGGACCAGTCAAAGCAGTGGTGACCCCTTGCTGAAGTGCCAGGCCCTGCCTGGGTCCTGTTACATGGCCCCAGCACTACCATGTTGCTTGTGTGCTGCCATGTGGGATGCTCTGCAATCAAAATACAGCTGATCAAAATACAAGAAATGCTTCAGAAGCATTCAGAGAGCACATCCCAGATTGACCCCCTCCCTTTCTCTCTGCATTTCCATGACAGACTATGCATGGCATGGATCCATGACAGTGTAGCCCATGTATCGTGGGACAGGACAGCTGCAGCATTATTAACACCATCTGAACACCGCTTTCTTTCAATCCCTTTTAAACTAGGAGGTGTGATAAGAACCTAAATCTCCATTTTGATTGCTTTTCTCTGTCAAGTCCATTCGACATTTTGTTCATTAATTTTAATTACTACATTCGTAAATACTTTATGGAGTTCTGGTTAAAAGCCAAGTTTCTGTTCTCGGTTGGCAATTCTAAGGAGAGATGATCCTGGTATCTCTTCCCTACAGCACAAAACACAAAATAAGCTATTCTGCTAATCAGATTGATTCCAGTCATGGTTTTATGGTTAGAATTTACAGAGTATTCATGATCTTTTATGCTCTTGTCTTCTTGATATGTATCAAACAAACACCACAATAATTTATATATGTTTCAAACAAGTAAAGGAAAACCAGGAAGAGGCAAAGAGAGTATAACTTCTGAACACTGTGTGGAAAGTTGTAGATGCTTCTGCTCACAATAGATTTTATAGCAGAGCAAAAATAAAATGAGTTGTATTTTAATACCATGCAACTAAACTATTGGGCAGGCTTGGGAGGGGATTGTTACGGACAGGGTAGTTGCCTGAGTTTTCTTCCTTTTGGGTCTCCTGTTCTTCCATGGTGCTTCTACCCATAGGAAAAAAGTGGCCGGGACAAATGACACTTGAATGTGCCAAATAATGTGCTAATGTTGATGGGTACTAAATATGTGAGCTGTACACCATAGCATACATTCAAAGAAGGGGAAGGGTTCCATTCTGGAAGTGCTGCCCAGAGTGCCATATGATTGGACAGTGCAGCTGTCACTCAAAGTGCACATCAGGATAAGGTGTCATAATAGGCTGTGTAATCAATGCATAGGATGAGCAGGACTATGTAGCAGTTACAAAGCTGTTATGTTTTGGACCTTCCCCTGTACTGCAGGCATCTGGCCTACAAGCAGAAGATCTCTGCATAATCTGGATTTCAGTGCATGAGCACGGTTTATAGACCCCTTCTGGGGGGGTCTGCAGCTATTCCAGATTAGAGGGTCCATGGATCTCATTGGATCCAGATCTCTGCGATGCCTGTGCAGAAGGGGCGGCCTTAATAGGGCTCACAGTGCAGAAGATATTTATGTATTTAAATTTGTATCCCACCCTATACCCAAGGGTATCAGGATGGGTTACAACATATAAAATAAACACATTAAAATAATATATGAAACATATTATAAACTGTATGCGTACCATATCAATACCTATCTGGTGCTTAATGGGGTCTACAGTGCCTGTGCAGAAACACGATATAGTCTGCACTAGACTGTAGAGAGCAGGCCCTGTTTTGGGGTATATTTCAGAATAAGCCCAACTACAGAAAGGACCATAGTGAGGTCTGATTGCCAACACGATGGTCTTCCTGAATAAGAAATGTATTGTTTTTACTGCTGTCTCTTCTTATGTCAGATTGTAACTATTTTGTCAAGATATACACCAGAGGGAGAAATGGAATCAGGCCTAATCGATCAGCCCTGCGGAAAGTCCAAGTCTTTCTCCCTCCTGTTTCTGTTTCCCCTCGTCAACTGAAAGTATTTGAAACTTTTAGAACTGATATCCGGGCTTGTTTGGTTGCCTTTCCTTTCTCCCTCTCCTTTCTTCCATTATGTCATGTTGTTCAGAATGCAAGTAAAAGGTCAGGACCTGCCTTGCTTTTCATTGATCCATGACTCTCCCTTGGAGCCTTCTCATCTGAAGATTCAAATAAAAAAAGGGGAGGGATGAAATTTGGGGAAGTCAGGGGTTGGAAATTACGTGTTTTAACAAGTTTTCTGTTTTTCCTCCCCCAATAATGCAAGTAAAGTAGATGTGTCCAAGCATGTCAGACAGTTTTCACTGTAGCTTTTGTGCTGCTTTTTAAAAATTTGGCAGTCTGTATCTTGTTCAAGAAACACAGACCAGACCCGCAGGCAGTTCCTACACAGCCCTGGGAAATAGTGTTAGCTGCCACAGGGAAATGTGGTGTCTACATGCTAGAGCAGTGCTCATAAAATTGTGCTTCCCAGGGAAAACTGTGTCCAGACAATGGTTTGCTCCCTTGCACAATGACCTGCTCTCTTGCACAAAAGACACCATTTTAAAGTTTTCTGCTGGGTGCTCCCGGCAGTAGACCATTCCAGCCATCAGCCAACAGAGGAGAAGCAAAGGCCTCAGGCATCTTGTGTCAATGGCCACAGTGGGAAATTACTGGGGGCAAGTAACTCCATAGAAGTGTCACCTGCATGGTGCCACTGAGTGTTCCTGTGGTTATATCACTGTTAACCAATCCAAGGTTCCTTCATCAATTCAAGAGATTACCTGCTGCTGTCCATCTCTGTCTTTGGCAGTAGCAGATGCCTCATAGGCAGCAATATAACTGGTGGAGAAGCCTCCTGTGCAGAGTGATTTTTCATTCTGTGCATGGAGGCACCCACAGAAAAGAATGTTCCCTCACTTAAAAATATTGATGAGAAGAATGCCCTTTTTTCCAGAGCGCCTCCTCCATTCAGCCCAAATGGAGCTGCCTCTACTCAGAAGTGGAAACCCAGCCTGTGCCTCCATTTCTGGTGTGTGAAGATATTATGTCTGCGGAGCTCACCCATCTTTGCTTCCAGCTAACTTGGACAGATGTTATGCTATCTGGTAAGTGTCTCATGTTGCTCACCAAGACATGCTCACTATTTCTACTCCCACCTCTGCCAAACAACTGATCTCTGTTTCTTTTGGATCAGCAGATCACATTACACTGCCTGGGAATTGCACTGTATGCAGATTAAAATCCGCTGTTAGAGAAAAAAGTGCAGCTAACCTGCTGCGAAACCATGACGTTCCATCTGGACTCCAGCAGCCACCCAACAGATTTTTCAGAGAAAGCTACAATACTTCCATGGTATGCACGGTGAGGCACACATCACATGGGATCAGGCAGCCAATGGGAGCTGAATTGCAGGCTCAGCTCTTGTTTGCTGTTCTTGCCATCCTGTCTGGACTGGCAAGAACATTCAAATTTACCTGATACTGCAGAGCAGAGTGCTCATTGTTCCATGGTAGGTAAATTCAAAGTAGTGGCAGCAAAATGTGCAGCCACTACACAGTATCAGCAAAATGTGCAGCCACTACAGAGGTGTGATGCCCATGCCCCTACTGTGCATCGGAATGCACAGTATCTGTAAGTCTGGACACACCCTTGGAGAAGTCCATTTGGACAGCTAATCTATCTTCCAATCTCTGGGTGGAGGGTTTCTCCATATGGGTCTTGTGCTTCCTCACACTACACTCCATGCAAACTGGAAGGAAATAAGGTAAGAGACAAAATTATTTGTGTCCTACCATTGCACTGTATTTTGTCTGCCACTGAACTCAGGCTAGTGATAGGTCAGATGAATTCAAACAGAAGGATTACTTCAATTTCTTCTAGGTGACAAAGGATCAGTCTGGGGGGAAAAACAGGAGATGTACTTGCTATTCAAATCAGCTTCAGGCTTCAGACAGTACCATGAGTGCAGTCATGTGGATATAGCCTAAGTAAATCCTTGCATGGCTAAAGTCCTTCTTTAGATCGAAAAAGGAAGAGTATGTGACAAATGTGTAAGAAAGAAATAGTATATGAAAGTGTAAGCTCTTGTTGCCCTCACACATAGAAAAAAGTAGCTCAAAAGCAGCTTAGAGTTGATGAAAGCATGTGGCTGCTGATGTTCCCATCCTACCTCACATTAAAAGGAAATGCACCACTTTGGGAACTAGTGTGTGGCAGCTAGAACCGCCTAAGCCTCTTTTGAGCCTTTCCCCTCCATCTTTCCTGCCTGCAGGTGCAGTCAACTGTCTGCACCTGTGCACTTGGTTTGTGCTGGTTCTGAGATTAGAAGAATTAAGAATTTATTGTGTGTCACTGAGGCACTTGTAAAGGCAAAGTGTCTGTTAATGCGTTGCAAATGCCAGGTTAAGCACAGCAGGATCATGCAGTGAAAACCACAAGCTTCTTTCTGGGATAGTACAGTTAGATCTTAGAAAACAGCATCGGTATGTTATGTGCTACTGCCTAAAAGAGTTGCATGAGAATGCTTCTTAAGGAACTGGCATATCTCCAGAACCGTATGACCTCTATTGCCTCTGGCTCTCACTGGGGACAAGAACAGCCACAGACATTATGCTAGGCTTCAACGCTGTGATGCTGTATGCAAATAGATGACATGCTAATTGGCTTATTGTATTGCTTTGGTGAAAGTAATTGTCCCCTTTGATCTGCGCTATAATGAGATTTATTTTGAAACATCAAAGTGATCTCTAAAAACTGAACAAAGAGACGAGAAGCCACATAAGCGCCACATTCTCGTATCCTCAGAGGAAAGTAGCAGGGGACAGTGGGCAATCAGCAACACAAATGCTGAGAGAGGAAAAACCTGCTGAAGCGCCAGGACCAAGGGATAAGGATTCCATAGGGTTTTGCCTTTGTTCTCTGACATCTGTCAAGGCGATACAAAAGGCTTACAAGCAGATCTGCTTCTGAGTGTAACTTTCTTCAATGAAGTTTAATTACTTGTGCAGCCATTTCAGTGAATATCCAACGACAGAGGTAAGGGTTTTCAAACTGTGAAAGAGGTCTCAGTGGGAAGATGCAATGTGGAAAAGAGCCATGAACTCCTCCTGATCCCCTTCCCATTATGTTTCTTGAGTCCTGACTGGAACAGGAATTGGAGAACTAATCCCTCTGTTCATACTAATGTTAGGAATCAATGGGGCAAGCCTCTCATTTTCAAAGCTCTTTCCCCAAACCATTACACTCAGTTCTCTTTCTCTTTTTAATTTTGTTTCCTTACATCTCACAATTTAGTGAGCATGAGAACCTTAGCACTTTCTTTATCACAAATGCATAGATATTTGGAAAGTCGCTTTTTCTTCCCTTTGGGAGGGTCATTATGTTAACTCCAGGAAAGGCCTCCAGTAAGTCCCACTCCTCTTCTTCATTGGTTATCAAAACTGTTGATTGTTCATTTTAGCTAATGACTGATGACATTTTCATTGCAAGTCTAATCTCACTGATTCAGAAGTAAATCCCATTGTGATTAATGATACCCAGGAAGCTCTTATTTAAAACAGACATATCTATATAAGCCTGTTATTAGTGGTGTGCCAAACTGGCTTGCGTTCAAACCAGTCCAAATTGAACAGGGATATTTGAAAGGCTTGAATGAATACCCTGTCTATTTGAAAAGAGAGCTTGATTCCAGAGTGAACAAAGGAATATTATAACAGTGAACACACCCTGTTAAATCAAGGTTCAAAGGTGTTTGAACCAAACCAAACACCCTGCTGTTTTGGGAAAAAACACTTGACTCCAAAGTTAACAGACTTTGGTTGAATTTGCACAAAAAACGTTCATGCATATGTCTACCTGTTATGCAAACTACAGGATCCATCGTACAGCACACTTTCTTATATTGGCATGCTCCTCCTTTTTCAGAATCCTATTCCTTAACAGGGTAAAATAAATATTACTGGAGGAATCAGTTATAAAGAAGATGAGCGTGTCCTCTTAGAAGCTGCATTTCCAGTACATGGTGGAGGTGGAGCTGCTCTTCCCCCAGCTCTGGGGCATTGCATTTCCATTAATAGTCATGCTGTTGTGACTGGGATTTTTGGTGGCATGGGAGGTCTGACTATACTGCCAAGGTCTTCAGCAATTGGAAGAAACATACTAGAATGTTGATATTGGGAGTTCCACATTTTATTAGCTTTTCTCATCCTGACGAAATGGAGCTCAAGATTCTGCAGGACAGTAGTAAGACACTGTTCCACTGAATCTTCCAATGAAGTTGATCCGTACACAACCATTCATCAAAACTCATCAAACTTCAATCAAATAACAAAGGAAAAACAAATTTAAATTGTATTGAAACATTTTCTAAGCCACAAAAACATTACAGTGGCATTTCTGGGAAAAGAGTGATGAACATTCAAAACTAAATTGGGGTGGGCAAAATGCATGTCAAAACATTTGTTTTAGTACTTTTTTTTTAACTTTTTATCAAGATGGAACAGTCTTCCTATGAACACATTTGAAACTGATACCCTGGGGTAATCAACTTTAGCCTTCTTGATGTTCCTGGAGTACAACTCACATGATTCCATGCCAGCTCCAGGCACAGAGTCAGAACATGGAATGATGGGAGATTCAGTTCAAGGACAACTGGAGCACCATAATTAAGACTGGATACCCATCATCCACCTCTCTACCTAAAGGTCATGATCACCCTAAATAAACTTGTTGTTCTGCAAAATTAGAAGATGAGGGTGTTGGAGGAAGAAAAATACCAAACTTTTCTAGAATTATGTCTACAACATAATTATATTAAATAATAATTGAAACATAATTATGCTGTATTCTCCTTACAGAACCTTAGAGGTGGTAGTTTGCAGCCATTGTGTATTTATCCCATTTCTCATCCACAATCTCTAATTCATAATTTTCTTCCCTTCCCTTTCTTTTTCCTCTTTCTTTTTTTCTTCTTTTTCTTCTTTGAGGGGGGACAGACTGGAATATGAATGATCTTACTTACAAATCATCTCTAAGCCTTCCTCATAGGTTTTCCTTTCCTTTCCTTTTTTACTGCATGTAATCACATTCTCAAGTACCTCTAACTTCTTTTGCATTACCTCCCTATGATTATTAAATTTTAACAGGTTTATCAAGCCCCTTGTAAGCTATTCTTCCTTTTTCATCTTGGGTAGATGAACAAGTTGCTTCTTGTTAGGATCATGTCTCCACTCTATGTGTCAAGCTGGACATTTCAAATTATCTCTTTGCTGCCAAGATAAAGATGTCCTCCTAAGTGCGCTAATATCTGGGAATTATATTTGGCAGAGGGTTGCTATAATAGAAACATAATTGTAATGGAGACATTTAAGCTGCCCCTGTACAAGAAATCCTTTCTGCACATCTGCTGTTTCCTGGAAATTTAAACACCAGGGACTTCATTTTAATTTGCCTAATGCTATGTTCCTGTCAATATCAACCACTATGAACTACCCCACTCATCTTTCCAATGTCAATTTCACATACAGACAATGGTCACTGGGTTCTGATTCAATTTCACTTTGCGCTGACAGATCCTATACCAAATAGACTTTAACTTCATGAAGGATCATTTGTCCTTTGCAGATCCAGATGTTTTGCTTGCAATTTGCCTCTTTGATATGAAAGATACGGCGTGTTTCCACTTTGAGTGAAGGTGGCTTCATTTCAGGTGGACAGTGAAGGCACCTACAACTGTGGCACCCTTCTCTCAATTTTCTAAGAAAGGCACCTCTGTGAGCAATCACACCAAAAACAGCTTATATGATCACTTCGAAGATGCTGCTGAAAATGGAGATGGGTCAACAGCAGACACTTTCTTGGGATGAAGCAGGCACCCTGGAGGGACAAGAGGAGATGTGGCCACAGGAGGGATCTGCATAATGGTAGTTCCTGCCACTTTTAGAACTGGAGTGATTGTTCCAGCAATCAAAATGGGAATTGTGACATTCATAAAAAGAAAGATCTCCACTTGTAGCCACAGGAACATCAAAGTTGGGGAGCTTTCATTCCCTGGCTTTGGCATTTATGTATGCTTACATTTTTGCAGATGCAGGAAGTGACCCTGGAAGCTGGCAGTTTCCTACATCTGCAAAAACATGACCATTTGGAGAGACAACAAGGGAGTATAGCAGGAAAGACCACATGGTAACAATGACAGAGCATTAAAAAGCACTGGTAGATACTTTCTCTTGTTCTGCTGGGAAAGTGCTTCTGACATCACTTTTCACTCCTTTATAGTGGGATGAAGGACCATGCAATCCCTATACCTTTAAGTGTCACTGTGAACCACTTTGGTGGCATGCAATGAGCTAGCACACTTTTCTCTCTAGTGAACAGCTGAGGCCCAGTTAGCAAGAACCAGCAATTTAAGGAACGATTCCAGTCACTAATCTGGAATTTGTTAGTGACCTAGAAAAACTCTCTTAGAGTTGGGGCTTCAGTAAATTATACAGCTTCATTCATTCAGTTAATTATCAGCATTTTCTCATTTCTTTTCTCATGATCCTTCTTCCAGACAACACAGAATTCAATATTCATTTCTTATGCTACACTTGAAGAACTGAGGCATATGTTAGACATGCCATTCACTTCTCTCCCACTTTTTTTTTCTGCTGAATGAAAACCTAGCCTAAAAGATACTGGCTGCATCTATACCTTGGCAGGATAAGGTGTGTCATGGTGGTCCTTTCTCCTGCCCAGAGGGAAGGGCAAATCCCAGTCTGATGGCCATGCTTCTTTTTTCTTCAGAGTTGTTGAGTAGTCAGTTCCAAAAATGGAGGATCCTCCATTGGGCCAGAAGAGGCCACAGAAGTAGGACTATGCTGCTGCAGCACTTGTGCAAAACAGGCACATAGTTTAATCTGGTTGCTGCCATGTGTTTATATAGTAAATAGGAGAAGTTCATACTGGAATCCTAGCTACACATAAGTTAAATTATGATTCTATCTTCATGCTAGAGTGTGAAACCATAGGGTTTACCAATGCAGTCAAACAAAAGCCAAATGTTGTCATAGCTGTTTCTATGGGTTGGGTCAGTCCATCTATACTTCAAGTACTGGTGTTCTGGTTGGGGTGTACACCAGCACTTCAAATTCAAATGGTTCCCTCTTCACCTATCTTTGATTTACTGGACTGGTATAATCATACCATTCCAGTGAGCAAAGTGTGAACAGGCTCCTTATGTGTTTTTTGGCACTTTGTTAAAATGTGTCTCTTCACCTGTACCTTTGATTCAGTCTTCTCTTCAGTCCTGGGAGGGACAGAGGATGGGAGGGTTATATTTTAAATATGTTTTAGTGTCTGTATGTTATCATATGCTGTAACTTGCCCTGGAACCTCCAGGTGAAAGGCAGGATACAAATGTTATAAATAAATACAACATTTAAAGTGTTTCGTCTCAACATCCAAGTTTTGAAATGCTCTTTTTCTTTCAAATAGACTTCTGTATTTATACAAAGATAAACCTGAGCTTCATCAAGATGCAGCTGGCTTTCATTTATTATAGTCAGAACGTGTCATATGTTAGAACACAGGAGTGTAATTTTAATTTGAAATTAGGAAAAACTGTTGCATGGTTATAAATTCAAATTTTATTGAATTTTCTGTTGAAGCAATAATGAAACATTTTCACCGCATCCATTTGATAACTTAATCAATACTATTTTTCAAAAGTCGAGAAGAGAAAGAAAGAGTGGAATTAATCACAATCACCAGCAAACTGACTGTTTGTATATCTGCACATCTTTTGAATGCTTTGAGATGGAAGGCCGCACCCCTGATCACAACTGATTTCCAAAACAAAACTGAACTGCAGCAAAGGCTGAAGACCTAAAAAGATGCAACATTTATTTGCTGTCTGCAGCCTATTGACAACAACAAAAACAAAGGCAATGTAGATATCATTTTGAGAAGACCCTTGAAAGCCTATTCTTGATCTGCATTAAGGGGGCCTCTTAATTGCTTTCCTCTAAGCGAGTTGGGACTTTATATATCATAGAATCATAGAATCATAGAATGGTAGAGTTGGAGGGGACCTACTGGGTCATCGAGTCCAACCCCCTGCTCAAGGCAGGATCTCCTAAACCATCTCAGACAGATGGCCGTCCAGTCTCTGCTTGAAGACCTCCATCGAAGGGGAACCAACCACCTCCTGTGGCAGCCTGTTCCACTGGTTGATCACTCTTACTGTTAGAAATTTTTTCCTAACATCTAAACTAAATCTTTTCCCCTGCAGTTTCACCCCATTGTTTCTAGTCCTTCCTTGAGAGAGTGAGAACAGGGCTGATCCCTCTGCCCTGTGACAACCCTTGAGGTATTTGTAGACAGCTATCATGTCTCCTCTCAGTCTTCTTTTTGATAGACTAAACATTCCTAGTTCCTTAAGCCGTTCCTCATATCTGTCAGGTGTGCCAGCAGATGGTTTCATAGTTCATTCTATTTTCGCAAAGTAAAATCCATAACACAGGACTAGAGCAGACTGTACCATTACACTGCAACATGCCAATTTGCAGTGTTTCTACCATCCTCTCCAAAAGAATCTCCTCCACACATTCAGACTAAAGTTTCCCTCACCCCTACCTATTTCATCATTTAGAGAAAGGGATCTTATTTTCTTAGGCTTCACCATGCCACATCTAAAAGTGTCCTTCTGTTCTAAAGCTAGGTAGTATGCAAAACACTCTTCTATAAAGTGAAATTCAAATAAGGTCCTCCAACAAAAGCACTCCTTGCTGATTTCTTGGCTGCATTCACATGTAGCAAAAGAAGCATCTGAAAAACACCTTAGAGTTGGAAATGTGTCTCTTGTGTTCTCATTCAATCTCCAATCCCCCTTTTATAGCCTACAATGATCTTGGGAAGGGGAGGGGCAGATTAGCAAATGAACAACACGATCTGCAAACTAGCTCTGAACCTCCTCTGACAAGACGAGGTTATTTTATTTTTAACTGCATGTTAACTGGGAGGTGGGGAACAATTTGCATGCAAATTGATACCATGTATACATTATAGATGTGAATGAATATTTGTAGGCATTCAAAATCTGATCGAATGTGCCAAATTTTGACATTCCTTATGTGCAGGTTCAAATCAAAAATTTGAACAATAGATTTGAATTTTGTAAATACGAATTGAATCTTGTTAAATTTGAATTTGATTTGAATCAGAGTTTTGGGTATTTGATTTGAATGGAATGTTTTTTTAAAAAAACATTTATGCACATCTCTAGTATATATATAATGGCCCCAGACAACAAGATCAAAAAGGTTGATCCAGTGGCCTTCATCTCTTTACATGGTGGCTGCAAAAGTGAGCCACACCCAAATTCTTTTTCCAGGTGTGTGTTTTTCCCCCCCCCATCAGAGGAGCATTCTCAGGGACTCATTCTTTCCTTGGAAGCTGGCCACTCCCTGGATGAGTGAAGTGAACTGCTGTCACCATACGCCTAGGGTGCTTCTGTACCTCCCGCTGAGAAATGGATTTAACAAAATCTGTTTCCGGTGATCTTGCCTCCTGAGGATCCATCCAAAATAAGGACGGATCCTTGGAGGCCTCCTGCATGTCTGCACACACGTGGAGAGGCCAGATTGGGCGGCTGGATCCCCTGGAGCTACTGGACTGGAGCCACCCCTGGAGCCACTGGACTGGAGCATGCAGCTGCCAGTCACTCCTTGTTTCTGCTGGCATGTGGCTCACGGGGGGGGGGGCAGAAGGAGGCAAACCGGCCAGCTTCCACCCTCCCCAAGATGGCGGCCATGAGCAAATCCAGCCCTTCACCTCCCCGTGTGCAGAAGCATCCTGCTTCCAACCAGATTGAGGCAAGGGGCTGGATGGAAGACCTAATTTTTGAGGTCTTCCCGGAGGCCAGATCCTTCGGTGGCAAGACCCCATTAAGAACGGGTCTCGCCTGCCAGGGTGCAGAAGTGGCCGCCTCGACGGGTCCCAGATCTGGCCTTCTGTGCAGAAGGTAAGTTTTTATGTGTTCTGTATGTGTCCTGTATGTGTTGTTATATGTGTTTTTAGTGGAAGTGAGGAAGCACCCCTACTATCCTTTCGACATGGCCTGATTTGGCTGTACAGATCTTATCTCAACGATGTATGTTAACTCTAAGTTTTTTGGAGCTTTTGAGAGCATCAATAAACACTTGGATAAAGGAGATTTAGTAGATATTGTCTACTTTCACTGACAAACAGGTTTTGGTGAGGTCCTTTTCCAATTATTTCTTCGGAAACTTAACAGACTTGACACACACACACCATGCACAAGAATATGGTTAAAGAACACTGTGGAGATTAGGTAATTGAACACCTATCACAACAGCAAGCTTGAACAAGTGACATCTCCCAAGGGTCTATACATATGTGATCTAGAGCTTTGGAACCAACTTCAAGCACTCTGATGTCCAGGATATGCACAAAAAATTGCATGTCTGTTTCACTGTCAAAGCAAAAATTTGACCATTTGTTTCACTGTAGAATCATTTAATCAAAAAATTGGATTTTTGCATTCATTTTCAATTTAAAAACAAAGAGAAAAGATTTTATTTCCTTTGAAAAAGTCATTTTCATGGCCCAAACCACAGTGAAATACAAATTTTTGATCAAGTTGTTCATTTTCACAAACAGGAGACTGGTTCATTTTGACCAAAGTTTTGGATATTTGAAAAAAAAAAGATTTTCAAATAAAATAAGATTTTTGCAAATATGAAATATTTTATCATATTTGCAAAGAATGAATCAAATGTAGTACACTCCTAATTAAGTGCACCAGTAAACATATCAAGAGCCTCCCAATCTGAATGATGTTCCAACTGGTTCACTAGTGATGGATGATGTCTCTCTAGTCTTCACCATAATGCAGACACATATTCCAGGACATAGGCAAGTAAAGAAAGCCCATATCTAGACTGTTAGCATCAGAGTACCCATTAGTGTTTCAAGTGTTCCCAAAGACTGAACCGTCTAAACTTGGATGTAATAATAATAATAATAATAATAATAATAATAATAATAATAATAATAATAATAATAATAATAATAATAATAATAATAATAATAATAATAATAATAATAATGTTTATATCGCCATTTTCACCAAAGGGCTGTACAGAATTATAGTCTAAAACTACAAAATACCAAATTGCAAAGTAAATAATAGCCTACCAATGCAGCTTACTCTATTCCTGGGACATACCATATCAAAATCGATCTACCTTTGAATCAATTTGGGAGTGAATGGGAAGTTTGATGAGTCACTGGATGTGACTTGCAGTCTGATGCTGTGCCTTGTTGCTGTGATAAAAATAAATAAATACAGATAAATAAATAAAAGAGCTTTTGTACCAGTGGCTGCAGGAGGGACCTCTAAAGGCATGTGCTTTAAAACCTTGTGTGACACTTTTTTAAAAAAAAAAACCAAATTCAGCAGGGAGGCAGCATAGCTCCTATCTTGCATTTTCTAGTTCAACAGGTTTCTCAAGAATCTCAGAGAATGCCCTTGTAAGAATGTCCTTGTTAGAATTATTAAAGAGCTTCCTCAGCTCCTAGAAACAGCTTAATTGTCTTTCCCAAATGTGACATTTTCTAAAGCTTGTCTGTTGCTGCATAAAGCATGGGAGGTTTCTTTTTCTGTTTTGGTTTCTTTTAAATTAGAAAAAATTGTAGGAATTAAAAATTACTAGAAAATGAGATTCAGAACAGCTTCTCAAGTTTGGCTCTGTGTGCGTCCCACACCCTGTTGCATGAGAAACATTTTATTAAAAGCATTAGCCTTGGTAATCTTGGAGAAGCAAATGAGATGTTAACTGTAATGGAGCTTCTTTTTAAAGCTATTTCATCTCAGTCCAACAAAACTGTACACTCCCATGTGATGAGTATTGGAATGCTCACCAGCTTCATGTATTACACTCCTAATTGCTTTTCTGTCTGGGATGCATGGATCTGCAAATATATTGCCATACGTGTTTGCTTCCTGGGTTGAGAAGGGGTTTCAAGGCCTAACTATTTATGACATTAATGACATGATTAGCAATTCCATTGTGTAGCTTTAAAAATAAAATATTAGACCCAGAGCCCCCAATAGTTAGAAAGATCACAGCACACAGGCAACAAAGCTTTAAGAAAGAATTAAGCCTCCCTTCCTCCCAGGCAGCAATCTCCCTGAAAGTCATTCTGCTGATGTTGCAGTTAGCATAAAGGGTGGAAGGCACTCTCGCTGATGTTACATATCATTAGTATTTATAGTCTGCCCTTTACTAGATGGTCCCAAGTGGTATCTTAGGAGGTATGTTTGCACTTTATGCATTTGGACACTGAATAAATACAACCAAAATTGGCAGGGGATATCTTCTCAACAAGAGGAATGTCATGGACTTAATTTCTGCCCAGTCTTCTCTGAGCTGAGCTTTGCACAATGGACTGATCAGTGCTGCAAGCAATGCCAGCAATACGGTAGTGTCATATGAACTGCTAGCAACCTGTGTTTCCTTGAAGATGCAAGTATGGTTTTGTGTAAGTATCCATGCACTACCAACAGCAGTGCAAATGTCTGAATAGCACAGTGGTTAAGTGTGTAGTTTTCCATGCAGCTACCACACAGGACACCAGTTCAAATCCCAGCCAGAACACAGGACAAGAAAAAAGCAACAGTAATAGATACAGCAGTGCCCAGTGATGGTAATACTGGGAAGAATGGATATGAGAAACTGGAGAAACACTAAAGACTAAAAGAAGAACTGGAGAAGATGTGGAAGACAGAGGCAAAAAATTTGTCCTGGTAGTGATAGGAGCAGTCAAGAAAGTGATCTCTAAGTTGGAAGAATGGCTTCAGCAGATTCCAGAACAAACACTGTAGAGCCCTCTTCAGAAGAGTGTAGTCACAGGAATAGTTAAGATACTGTGCAGGACCCTAAAATTTCCAGGCCTTTGGTAGGAGATCCAAGATTGAGATAGACACACCAACCACCTCTATGGGGTGCGAATACTTTTTTTTTAAAAAAACCCTCTCTCTAGATATTGTTGAATTGAACTAGTAACATGATTCAAACATTGGATTCTTGTGACAACATGTTAGTTTCCAGGCTAGTAGGTGCATTTGGGTAGTCCTCAAATTCTGTGAAAGGACCAAATTTAAGATACTTTGTAGTTTATGTCGATTACTCAGAATCTAAGTAAGGAGAGTTGAAGGGAGACCTTGACCTTGAAAAGATGCATTGTAAGTGGTATATCTTGTCATCCTTTTGTGAACTAGGAACTGACAATCATTTTGACATTAGGGGTGCTTCCGCACTTACCTATATAAATCCAGATCTACCTCATGCGGATTTAGTAAACCCAGTTTACTAAACAGGGTAGATCCAGATTTACAGTGGTAGATATGTATCTAATAGATATGGATCTACCCCCCCTCGTCCTTCTGCACACGCAGTGGAAGGATGACTTAGATCTGGATTTGAGGTGGGTGCTGCCTCACATCCGTGCTCTGGGGGACCTCCTCCGGCCCACCATGCTTGGTGAGCCGAGGGACTCCTACTTCACGGCTTGCCCTCGCCCCAGAAGTGGCAGATCACAGCTTCTGGAGCCAGGGGGAGCTTCTCCAGACCCATCCCTAGGCCCCCCCAGGGGAGAGAGCAAGCAATCCCCTCCTTACCTCATCGGCGTCGCCCCAATTCTGGCCGGGGAATCCCAGTAGGCTGCATGGTTTGCCACATGTGCAGAGAGCCTCCTGATGGCAGGCGCTGTCAGATGCTGTCCTGGTCAGTCAGGAGGCATGCAGGACGCAGGTACAGAGCTTCCTGGGACCTCGCACCCAGAATCGGGGTGACGGCGAAGAGGTAAGGAGGGGATCGCTCGCACTCTCCCCAGGGTGGGGGGGGGGTTGTAGAAGCTCCCCCTGGCTCCAGAAGCGGTGATCCACTGCTTCTGGGGCGAGGGCAAGCCGTGAAATCGGGGTCCCCCGGCTCGCCATGCTCAGCTCCAGCTGGGGGAGGGCCTCCGTAGCACAGATTAGAGGTGCTCCTCAAGTCCGGATCTAAATCGTCCTTCCGCCACCTGTGCGGACGGAACGGGTGGTGGTAGATCTGTATCTATTAGATATTGATCTACCTCCTGAAATCCGGATCTACTCTAACACGGATTTACTAAATCCAGAAGTAGTAGATCCAGATTTCCAGTGGTAAGTGTGGAAGCACCCCTTGACTTGGTAACACTTAACAATTTTCAGCTCTTGAGGCTTGTCTTTATTATCTTTTAAAGTATTCCATTGCCAAATTTTATTTTGTTTTTTTAAAAATGGATTTCTTAATTTTGTTCCTACATACAACTTTCTAATTCTTTCTTCTTTGACAGATTAGTATGATTGCTGGACATCACAACAGAATATGTTTCTCAGTTGTGCAGCTTCTATTATGTTTTTTCAGCTAACACTTGCTTTAGAAATTTTAATATAAGCTGTATTTTATATATAGTCAGATAATTAAAGGGGTTTTTGACAGCTTTTAGCGATGTGCACTTTAAATGAATGTAATTTTGTATTCTGTATAAGTAGTTTGTTCATTTGGATTAAATACTGCTTATTTTGAGTGTGAAAAAAATGGTAACTATTTATTTATTTTATTTATTTATTATTTGCATTTCTATCCTGCCCCATAACCGAATGTCTCTGGGCGGGTAACAGCAGATTAAAATAGACAAATATAAAACAATATACAATATACAGATTAAAAATTCAACAAATATAAAACAATATACAATATGTTAAAAATGATAGTGTCTGTACTCGGGGGTGGGGGTGGAGTTATAAACTGCTCAGCCAAAGGCCAGGGCAAAGAGGTGCATCTTCACTGCCTTCCTGAATATATTTAAGGAAGGGGCATGACGCATCTTGAGGGGGAGGCTATTCCATAGTCTGGGGGCCATTACTGAAAAGGTCCCTTCCCGGGTGCCCACCCGCCTCACTATTGAGGGTGGTGGGACAACCAGGAAGGCCTTGCCACCAGGTCTCAAGGTATGGCCAGGTCAGTATGGGAGAAGGCGTTCCTTTAGATATTTGGGGCCCAAGTCAGTTAGGGCCTTATAAGTCAGAATTAACACCTTGAATTGGGTTCGGTAGTGAATTGGCAGCCAGTGCAACTCTTTTAAGACTGGTGTGATGTGCATACAGCTAGTTTTTCTGGTCAGCACTCTGGCGGCTGCATTTTGCACTAGCTGCAACTTCCAAACCATCTTCAAGGGCAGACCCAAGTAGAACACATTACAGTAGCCCAGTCTAGAGGTCACTAGAGCATGGGTAATTGTGGCCAAGTTGTCTCTATCCAGAAAAGGCTTCAGTTGATGCACCAGATGTAATTGGGCATAGGAACTCCTGGCCACAGCCTCCACTTGAGCTTCAAGTGGTAGCACAGAGTCCAGGAAAACCCTCAAGTTATTCACCTGTCCGTTCCAGGGCATTGCAACCCCATCAAGGACAGGGTATCTCCCAACTACATGGACCTGATACCCTGTGACACACAGCACCTCTGTCTTGTCTGGATTCAGCTTGAATTTATTGGCCCTCATCCAGCCCATTACTGCCTCCAGACACCTATCAAGCATTTCAATCACCTCTCCTAATTCAGAATGTACAGAGAGATAGAGCTGGGTATCATCTATGTACTGATGACACCTTACTCCAAATCTCCTGATGACCTCTCCCAACGGCTTCATATAGATGTTACATAGCGTGGGAGATAAGATTGATCCTGAGGAACACTACAAGTTAGTTCCCAGGGTGTTGAAACAGTATCTCCCACAGCCACTATCTGGGATCTATACCAGAGATAGGAGCAAAACCAGTGCCAAGCATTGCCTCCCACTCCTAAACTTCGTAGTCTTTCCAAAAGGATACCATGGTCAATGGTATCAAAAGCCACTGAGAGGTCCAGGAGAACCAAAAGGGTAGCATTCCCCCTGTCTCTCTCCCAGAGAAGGTCATCAGCCAGGGCGACCAAGGCAGTTTCCATGCCATGACCGGGTCTGAAGCCAGATTGAAATGGGTCTAGATAATCAGCTTCTTCCAAGCATGCTTGCAGTTGAATAGTGATAGCCCTCTCCAGAACCTTGCCTAAAAAAGGTATGTTGGCCACCGGGCAATAATTGTTTAGGTTTTCCAGATTCAGGAAGGTCCTCTTAAGGAGGGGGTGCACCACACCCTGTTTCAGGGCCAGTGGAACCACCCCATCCCTTAGAGAGGCATTCACTACCTCCTGGATCCACCCGGTCGTACCTTGTTGGCTTGTTTTTATCAGCCACAAGGGACAGGGATCCAGAGAGCATGTTGTCAGCCACACCCCTGCAAGCAGCTTGTCCACATCCTCAGGCCGCAACAATTCAAACTGATTCAACCAAACAGGACCAGACAGTTCTCCGGATCCCTCATTTGGATTCTGTCCAATTGTGACATCCAGTCCCCTATGAATCTGGGTGACTTTGTCCTCAAAGTGCTTTGCAAATTTGTCACAGCAGATATTACTTGGTCCTGGCTCATGCTTCTTTGAGCTTGATTTTATAACTAGCAGTGGATTGTAAATTTGTTTTCTTAGCATGCATTTATTTTAACTGTATTCAATTGAAGTCTGGTAGGACAATGACAAGAAGTCCCACTTACACTCACCCCAAGCATCTGCAGTATCCTGGTATGAGAGCATAAAATATAAAAGAAACTATACTGGATCATGGCCCTTTAGAGGCATCTTGCTTTTCTTTCCAAGCTGGGGGTGGTGCCTAACACCCATTCTACAGTAGTAGACATTAATAAACCCATCCTCCATGAATTTATCTAATCCTAGCCCATCAATGAACCATTCACCCAAACAGGGGAAAATTTTAGCACAGGCTTCTGCCTTACACTATATTCTAACAACCGTTTGTCTCAGCATTATATAAGCACATCACATGGACATAAGTGCTATCAAGAGTGCCTGCCAAACAAACTGAGCAGAATCAGAAGTGGAACTGCAAATGGGGTCATCAGAGACCAGGGTAGGGGGGACTTCATCCCCATTTAACATGCAAGTTGGGATGTGAGCTCAAAATCAAATGATCACATATTTTTAGTGTCTGTCCTCAGATTTTGTAAAAGTCCATTCCAATCAAATGGGATGACACTTCCACTGCTAGAATGCAGATAAGTAGCATATAGTCAGATTTTGTGCCATGGTGGATCCTGCCACTTCTAGGACTGGAGGTCTTCCTCTGTCCCTTGAGGTTTGCATGGTTCTCCAAACCTCTAGCAACAACATTTGTTCCTCAGCTTTGATGTTTCTGCATGGGATTGTTTCTGAAGACACAAGACATGGCCATGAGAATCTGCCACTTTCTGTGCCTTCTGAAACAGAGGTATGCTTTGTGAATTGCTTCCGGACAAATTCATGCAGTCCTGGTGGCAGCAGGACAAAAAAGCACAGAGAAGGGAAAAAGAAGAAGAAGAAGAAAATAATCACAAGACTCTGATGCAGGGAAAACTGAAAGCAAAATGGGACAGCAGAAGAGATGCTTAGTGTCATAGAAGCATTGGGCAGACTCCAGGAGAACTGGAAAACAGATGGGCCTGTTGGCCATGGGATCACAATGAGTCAGACATATCAACCTGTGTAAAGGCCACCTCTCAGTCGGGTAGCGATTTTATATATCTTTATATTTGGTAGAGTGGTAGCGTTGGTTTTACTTTTTAGATTAAAACTCTGTTATTCCCTTCCAAGAGACATGCCTTTCATTTCCCTTTCCCTACTTTTAAGTTTGATAATAATGTTGCCTCCTTCTTGGTGCTGCAGCAGACAGTCCCTTCTCCCACTCTGCCTTGCTACCAGCAGTGGGTTAAAGATACAGTATCTCTTCCTTTAGAACTCAAGCTTACTTGACTCACTTTGAAAACAGAGTACTCAGTTGAAGCTTCTTTAAAAATAACAAGAAAACAAGTTTATTGTGTACAGCTTTCTTAATAATAAACAGGTAAGTTCACTATGTCAATCACAGGTCCGTTCACCCTTCTGACTGAACTGTCCCCAGCTTCCTCACTCAGCCCAAGGACTCCAATCCTATTCAGATTAATGCCAGCAGCATAAGTAACGAATAACCATTTCAATTATTTTACTTTCTAAACACCATATATTCACTAATGACTCAGGACTCTATTCCCCAGCTTCCCTTAGGACAGCTTAGAGCCCATTTTCCTCCTTCGTTAACCCCCTCTGGTCAGTTAACCCCAGGCAGAGAACACTAACTGTTCCCTCAGGCTCCCTTCAATATGGACCTGGCTGCCAGGAGTTTATTTCACACTCCCTCCTGGAGAGCTTGACTAGCCCCTCCCTTAAACTACTTACCATTTCTAAAAAACACACTTTGGTGACACTTTTGAACGTATGGACATACAGTTTTCACCACACTTTGTATTTTAAACAAAATAACTTAATTTTGGGGTTGAAGGGTCCTAGCGGGCATCACAACCTGCCCATGCTTTGAGATCAGAAGGGGAGGCCCTCCTGGTCATACCACCACCTTCAACAGTAAAAGTGGTGGGCACTGAGAGAGGGCCTTCTAAGTCTTGGCCCCTAGGCTATGGAATAGTCTTCCCCTTGATGTGTGTCAAGCACTTTTACTGTACATGTTTAGGAAGGCAGTGAAAATGCACCTTCCTGCCCTGGCCTTTGGTTAAATGGGGATTCATGTATTCTTTCCAATTTTCAGATCCTATTTTAATATGTAGAATTCTTTCTTAATATATGCATCTAGTTTAAAATGTTGTTACTCACTCTGAGGCCTAGGGCAGGTACAGGGCAGGATAAATTTGCAAATAAATAAACAACTAAACAACAACAAGAAAAACATTGTTGAACGTGCTTCCCTCCCCTCTGGCTTGATCGGTGCAGAGATTTGCCAAGTGGTGAAACAGGGAGATCATGCTGCATCTTGAAGAGCAAGATCCTTCTGCCAGCCTTTGCCTTCATTGTACTCCCATGAGTCCATTTCAAAACAGATCCTACTCAGCAGGTACTACCATATTTCCAATATCAGATCTAATATTTGAGACAGATGGAGACATCCTGGATAACCTGGATAGAATTGGAAGACAGGGCAAACAATTCATTTGACTTCCGCTAAAAAAAAAAAGAAAAGAAAAGAAAAGAAATATCTGCATCCTTCTGGAATACAATATAAAAAACATTAACAATTACTCATTTCCTCAATCTGGATTTGATCATTCAGTATTATCCCACTTTAAAGTTAATAAGTATTTTAAGTTTCTGATTTCAAATCTTAATTAATTCAAACTGGACACCTTCAGCAAAAGTCTTTGGCTTTTTAGCATATTGAGTTACTTTTAGCTGAGTTCTTCAGCTAGCCAAGATCCCAAGGAAACAATGACAAGGATTGTTGTTATTATCATCACCGTAATCCAAATATTTTTTAAAAAAATGTTGATGGCATTCAAAATATAACCAGTGGAATTCAGCCACAACAATTATTACTTCTACTTTGATTCACATTTCATCAAAGAAAGCTTTGTTATGGTCCACTGCCACTTCAGCGTTCCCCCATTTCCCTGTGCCCCTTCCTTCTGATTTGCCAGAAGATAAAAGCCTCTGGACCACCTCATCTATAAGATGGGTTTAGAAAAATATTCCATCTAAATTCTCAGAAAACTATCCTGTTCCATCCTAATGCAGAGAGAGAAATATTTTGTCATCTACACATATATACCCTTCTAGCAAATTCAGCCAAAAATATTTGTCACTCTCTGTAAATTAGGTGTAAGCTTCATGCTTGAACAGCTACCTCACTGGTTTTATTTTAAGTATGTAGAGTATCTGACTCTACAACTTGAAAGAAAGAACTTTGCTACAAGTAAAAAAAAAGGTTAAAAAATGGTGTCTACAATAAACAATGCTTTGGAAATTATTCAGCAAAATATACATCAATCTGCACTCTGCTGATAACAGATGCCTTGCTAGAACTGTGAACTTTTTAACTGTTTCTCAGTTAAAACATTATCTCAAAATAAAATTCTGTGAGAAACAAGCAGCCACCGGTGTTTCCTGTAAGGATTATGAAGAAATTCAATTAGATCCCACATTTTGTTGCAGAAGATGAACCTGATCTATCCGTTCTAAACCATCAAGATTGCAACATAAATCCCAGTGAAACTGTATAATTGTTCAGGCATTGCAGGGCAGTTTTGGGGCAATGAAAAGGTGCACAAATGGCACATAAAATACATATTTTATTAGGAGAACATTATGAAGAACTGACAGTGCATGTTATTTAAAGTGAGCCTCCAGACTGAAACTCAGTTTATCATAATTGAATACTAGGTGCCAATAACCCCTTTCTTCCACTGCCCCAATGGTTCTATTTTGTGTTATTTCACTATTGTAGTTATCTAAAAATATTTCTCTCTTATCTAAACAAAGTACATTAGCAAGGACTTTCTCCCATCCTTAATAACTGCCTCAGCTTGTGAAGCTGTAGATGCCCATAGTTTTTCAGTTGATGAGATGTGGACTTTAATATATCATAACTTTAAAAGTAATAAAGAGAATTCAGTTAAGCTTTCATCCTTTTTTTTCTGCCTGTTTACAAATGACTACACTGAAATCAGTGGTGTTTATTTCTGAGTAGATATAAATAACATGTAATATGGGGGGAGTAGAATTGTGATTTGAAAGGATATGCATGAAAAAAAACTTGCATTCAACACAAAGAGTGTGTTTCCCATTCAAGATTTAAAGAGCTTTGAAACCATTTTGAGAGCTCAAAGCTCCCACTGTTTTTAAAGAATCCATACCTTTTGAAGAGTAAAACTCCAGAAAAGGAGATTATCTATGTGTGGATTATATCAGCTCTCACTCCGGTTTTGAGGATTAGATCTTTTTCTTTTTCCTCAATGGGAATGGCAAAGTGGAGTTTTTGAGAGGAAACATACCTTTAGGGGCGTTTTCCTTTTCCTCTTAGCCAATTATAAGGGTTGACATTCTCTGACTCCCCCCCTTTTCCCCGCTCTCTGTTCTAAAAAGTAAAGGAAGGGAGATCGGGGGTTTCTTGGCAGATGAATTTTAAAGCTCCAGCCTCAACAGATCTCCCCTGTACTCCCCTCTGTCACACGCACACTTGTCTCAAGAGGAGGGAGGGGGAACAGGAAAAGAGAGTCAGAGAGAAAGCAGCACTGGGAAGGACAGCTTCAATATATATCCTGCTGAAATATCTTTGTCTGCAGATTGTCTGGAATCTCTCTCTCTCTCTCTCTCTCTCTCACACACACACACACACACACACACTCTCACACACACACAAGCTGGCTAGGCATTCCCCCTCTTCCTCTCACTGGATTTAGCACTCTTCTGATAAGGCTGAGTGAGTCCCTCTTGTCCTGCAGCTTTCTATGTAAGTCAGTGGGATTGCTGCTGCTTAAGTCTAGGGTTGTCTTAAAACAATTATTTTCTCTTTGGGTGTGTGTTTTCTGTGTGTGGGGGGGGGGTCTGGACAATCAGCAGAGAAAGTGATTTCCTTCTTTGCTGCTTTCTCTCCCCTCTTCTCCCATCCCTTCCTCTTTCAGATATGTGTGTGTGTGTGTGTGTTGGCTTCCTTTATTTCTCCCCTGCAGTTCCTCTTCCCCAGGCAAGCTCTCCTGAGGTGAATTCCCACTCATGGAATAAAGTGGTTTAGAAACTGTTTGGATCCTCTTTGTCCACATTACCAATCCATTTCAGGGTTTTGGTTTTTTTTTGGTTTTTTTAGGAGTCTTTGGCTCTAAAATGTAATAAACAATACACCTGGTTTTTCAGGGGTTTCCCCCCGTTTTTGCAGTTAAAACACTTTTATCTTTATTCCTTTGGGAACGCTACAGCGAATTGGGGCAGATCTGTCATGAAATGGGTGAGATTTCTCCTTGCAATACAGTCCCTAGCCAGATTTTTAAAGTGCAAGGAAGCCTAAAGCCTTTTTCCATCAGAGCACTTCACAATTTCATTTTCTGATAATAAGTAACAATTCATTCCATACACTTTCATTTCCCACCCATGCACAATGGTAACAAAGTTACTGCTCGCTTGCTGCAGATGGGGAAGCTGCCTGATTATTATTCCACCCAGCAGAGCAGGGCTGAGGATTTTGTGAAACATGTAAATGGTGTTCAGTCTGTTGAATCAAACAGGGGCAGCAAAAGGAGGAGGCAAAGGGCTGGGATTCCCCACATTATCAGATGAAAGCCAATAGGGAGAGAGGGGTGGGAAAAGCCGTTTTTTGGAAGTGTTTGAAGTGTGGGTATAAAATTCAGGGCTAACTGTGATTGCCAGATGCACATTTGCTTAGTTTTAAAGCATTTTTAAAAATGTTTTAAATAGCATTTTATAAGGCATTTTATTCCATGAGTGGGAATTCACCCCTTATGTGCTAAGGAGAGATCAGGCTGCAAGGAAGGTGAGGTGAAGAATGAACAGTTAGTGGTACCAAAATGTTACAAGAGATCGGATGTATTGGGGGATTGAGATGTAGAGGGACTGAGTCAAAAATAAGTTCTCACTGGAAAATATAATAGAGATTTAAACCAGGTTTTTTAGGGAGTGGGAACACAAAAAACAGACCTTGTTGCTGATTTAAAAAAATGATTTAAATCTGGATTACATTTTCCAGTGAGAACTTGGCCAAACTCTTTTAGTTGCTTTAATTCTGCATTTGATAACTGTATTTTTGTGAAATATGCCGCATTATAACTCATATTAGGTCAATCTTCTAGTGGCAATTTCCAAATCTAATACAAGATAACCTGATTATCTGAAGAATATTTTTCCAATGTCACAGTAGACAAAATGCCAAAGAAAAAGCTAAAACTTTTTAATTAGTTCAGTTGCTTTTCTCATAGCTATGTAATCCATGTAACTTAAGGCACAAGTGAAAGACACATTTGTTATTTCTGTCATTTGCCTATTTCATACAGAATTTGTAGAAGTTCTTCTTCTTAATTACTTCCTTTATTGTCAGTCACAACAGCATATGGCCACTGCATTTAGGATAGTGCGAGGTGACTTCTCAAAGAGAACTTTCTTTACATTCCTATTTTAGATTCAAGTTGAAATTTCAAAAAGTGGATTTTCAGCCTCAGTTTTCATCTCTTCTTCTGATTCACTTTAGTGAAAATCATCTCGACAACGTGTAAATATGCTAGTCACATATCAGTCTCAGAATGTGTACTGTGGAAATGCCCACAGCCAGTCTCCTGACACTGTGTCTCCTAAAAGATTATTATCACAGTTAAAAAGATTAGAAGTTTCATAAATTATGATTATGCACTTCTATTTCTTTTTATTGATCCTGTAGGGAAGACTAACTTAATAACCTAGATAAAGCACTTTCTGCATTTGTTAGGAAGATTTGTTCAGAATTAAGAAAATGACACTGTCAAATGGCTTGACTGGTCCATTGCCAACAATGTTCCCATCAGTGTTCCCATCAGTACAGTGCTGCCAAGAAGAACAAGGAATAAAAGGTGTAAATGTTATATGCCTGCATCCACCTTTCACTTGTTAGTGTTTTGTTGTTGTTGTTTTTACTGTTGTTGTCATCACTGCAGGTTAAGAAGCAGAAAGTCTAAATATCTAAAGGAAGGACTCCTCCCATATTGACCTGCCCATGCCTTAAGATCTGGAGGGGAGGTGCTCTTGGTTGCCCCACCACCTTCAGGAGTAAAAAGTGTAGGCACCTGGGAGAGGACCTTCTGCGTGATGGCCCTCAGGCTAAGGTACAGTCTCCCTTTTGAGGTGTGTTAGACCCTTCACTATATATGTTTAGGAGGCAGTGAAGATGAACCTCTTTGCCCTGGCCTTTGGCTAAATGGGACTATACTGTCTGCTCCCACTTTACAGACACTGTTACTGTTTTAATATATACTGTTGTTTTAATATATGTCTGATTTTGAATGTTGTTACCTGCCCTGAAACCTTCAGGCATAGGTTGGGATAGAAACACAATCAATCAATATCAATCAATCAATGCAACACCACCTATTCCAACAGCTAAGTTGCAAGATCAATCTTTGGCATATAGAAAATGTCCCAACTCGAGGAAGATGAAGAGGAGGTTTTTCTAGCCTGCTTTTCTCACCCATCTAAGAGGACTGAAAGTGGCTGACAAAGCTTTCTGTTCTTCTCCCTACAACATACACCTTGTGAGGTAGGTGGGGCTGTGAGAGCTCAGAAGAGAGCTGTGACTAACCCAAGGTTATCCAGCTGGCTTCATGGAGGAGTATGGAATCAAACAGAGTGGCTATGAGATATGAGTCTAGCACTCTAACCACAAGACCAAACTGGAAGAACTTTATATTATGGCAGAGGCCTGTGATGCCTAGAATTTATGTACTGACATGACCCTGTCCTTGATGACACCAGGCCACATGCTGGGTACAGAGGCATACTAAATCAGTCAAGCCCAAAAAGCTCATGCCACAGCTCTTTCTCTTTGGCAGTCTTTAGATGAATTCCCACTCAAAGAGCTCTCTCTCTGCTGCCCCTTTTTCACTTTTCTGCATTTGCAGAAAAATGAAAAAGCACCAGTCCTGTGTTTGTGTGTGTGTGTGTGTGTGTGTGCACGCGCGCATACAAGCCGGTGCTTTTGGTGATGTGGAGTGGAGGAGAGCAAAGGGGAGGAAGGTGTGTGTGTGTTTGTGTGGGCGTGCATATGTGCAGGACTGGCAGGCCATCTTTTGCAAAAGCATGAGGAGAGGGGAGAGAAGAGAAGAGAAGAGAAGAAGAGAAGAGAAGAGAAGAGGGGGAAGCTGCAATTCTCCACCCTCCGCCATGTCATTGTGGGATCCAATCGGCAGGCAGGGGTGGTGCCCCAGCTGACAAGAGGGGGCAAGAAAAGATTCCCTTCCCCTAATGCGATTCTGAACCATTTTTGGTGGGGACTGCAGAGATAGCAATTTAAAGCGATTTAAAGCCAATGAAGTGGGGACTGCCAGAATCCGTGTTTGAATTTTTTTGTTGTTGTTTCATTTTTAAACCATTTTAAGAGGCATGAGTGGAAACAGGGCCTTTAAGGTTCTACTAGAACCCCCTTTGTTTGTTTGTTTTTAAAAAGAACAGAAGCCTTTGACAGTAAGAGACCTTTTCCTATTGGCCTCTTGTTGGTTGTTTAGCTTAGCTAGACACATACTAGGGTGTAACTTAGGACTAGGTGGGATTGTCTGGACATCTATGTAGGCGCCTATGTAGGTGCCTTATGGCCAAATAGGTCGGTTTCATGAACTGTCAGAGACAGAGACAGTTGGCTGATGTGAAAGGATAAGAGGGAAGGGAAAGGGTTTTGAAGCAAAAATAATGCAAAGTTGACAATCTTTCTTGGACACAAGAAAATAAAAATGTGCTTTAAAGGCCAAAGTGAGAACAAGGAGACAATTGAAGGCAATGAGCTTTTACAATAAAGCAGAATGTTTAGGCAAAGAAGGGATGGCTCAATAGCTTTGCAATTAGGCTTAGCAAAATGTGTCAGACAACAATGTTACTATTGGCTTCAACAGCTGAGCTTACTTCAGCAGTTTAAATGTTTTTCCCCCTATTATCAGTGTATCCTTTCCTGTGCAGGCAGTTTACCTAGACCAGTGGTCGGCAAACTCATTAGTCAAAAGAGCCAAATATCAACAGTACAACGATTGAAATTTCTTTTGAGAGCCAAAGTTTTTAAACTGAAACAATATAGGTAGGTACATTGCTATTAACTTAATTAGGTTACTCCTAAGCTGAAAGAGCCACACTCGAGGGGCCAAAGAGCCGCATGTGGCTCCCGAGCCATGGTTTGCCTACCCCTGACCTAGACTGGCAGAATCCAGTAAAGGTGATTCTGAGGTTTCTTTATGGAGTAGTTTGTATTTATGTGTCTAAGAAAGTTTGAAAGGTTCCAAAGCTGCTTCCATTCCTGTTGAAGCTTCCTCCCAGCTTGACTAACAACTAAATCCTCCCCAAAGCACTCTCTATCTTGGCTTTAGATCCGAGATCTAGACACCCAGGAGGTGGTCACAAGGAAAATGTCCTACCATGGAAGCGTCTCTGAGTTATCTAGACATGGCACGGTACACCATGATGTACCGATCTCGATTCCAGAGTCCTCTCAGCTGGAGATCCGATTGCAGCTTGTCCTGCACCACCAACCTGGCTCAGCAAACATTCCATGTCTGTCCTCTTTGATCAGTGCCCATATAAAGAGTGGCACGTGATGCTTGCTCTTGACAGAGAGAGCAGAGTTGTTGGTCTTCTTTTTACCATGTTTAGCCTGATTGTCCTGACAAGGCTGGGCAATATAACTGCTAAAAGGTGGCAGAGATATTAGGATGCAGTCTGATTTTATTGCAGCTTGGGGCCACCCCCCAAAAATGCAACTGTCTCAGTAAAAACAGAACATCTTGGAACCATCAGGAAAATTTAATCAATTCTGATTCAATTTCAACAGCCACAGCTAGATGCCAGTACTGTAGGATATGGGCCTGGTTACACCTTTACTTTAAACCTTCTTCAGACCATCTTCAGGTCTGATTGCTCACACCTTTTCATTTCTACCCATTTTATTTGTGGACTTTCTACCCTCAATTTGGACTTTCCTGAGTGGAAAGTCTACAAATTAAATGGATAGAAATGAAAAGGTGTGAGCAGTGAGACCAGAAGATGGACTGAAAACAGCTTAAAATGATAGTGTGGCCACAGCCTGGATGCCTGGCCTAATGATGTTGGATTGGATTCTTTAAAGAAAATTAAACACATTTTGATAAGTAGTAAAAATATCCAGTCCTTCTTTTCACCCTAGCATGTTTTGCATTTTAGGATAATTATTAAAATACTATAATCTATTTTGTAATGGTGGTTCACAGAGTATTTTGTTGTCAAGATACGTATGACATGAGTCTCCATTGTAAGTATTTTGTATGTCTCCATTCCAGCTTTTACAGAAACCCAAAACAAATCATAAACCAAAAAATATACTTATTAATTTAGACCTCTTTATAGATACTTCCTTAAGATCTGGAAAGGGAACTTTATTTTAAAACTTTGACCTTTCTTCCTTTTGATTCTTCTGTTTTAAGACTAAAAGTCAGCTATATTTCATTAGTAAGCTGAACTGTGAATGCTGCAGCTGTTTCATCCCATTGCCACTTAAATTCTTGTTACGTTCAAAGTGACAAAGGTCACACTTGATGCAAATTGACAATCCTGGATTCACAGTTCACTTTACAATTGTTTGAATATGCAATATTCTCACTCATGTGAATTCTACATGAATATTATTATTTGCATCTTCTTTGAGAGCAACAGCCTCTGAAACTTGTCCCTAGTAAGTAAGTAAAGAGTAAGGTTTTAGAAAAGGGTAGGGCATAGTAAGAAGTTGAACACTTTATTTTTAACAATTCTGTCTTTCAGCAACAATTAGACCAAATGGCAAATGAACTGATGAAAAGGGTGCATGAGGCCACCTTTGTCCTAATATTTCCTCTTAATATATGAGAGGGTTTAATTTTTTTTAACTATGCACAATATATAACCACAGAATAATAAATATTGCATGTTCCTTTGTAGTGAAGCACTTCCCAAAAGCAATTGATGAACCACTGTGTGAGACAGGATGCTGGACCTGGTGGGTTGTGGCCCAATCCAGCAGGCCTCTTCTTATGTTCTTATGTCCCTACTTCTGTTCTTTCTTTACTGAAGAGCAGGAACCATAGCTTCAAAAATCCTATGCTAATTTATGTGAGGCTTTTGCATAAAATGGATCATGGTACAGGGAGTTAAGATCATCTATTTAATTTGCTTTGAAACCCACCAGTACAGCAGAAGAAACTGACTGCTTCTCCACAGAGAGATTGATTTTAAAATATATGCTGCTGCATGAACATAATCCTCAGTTGGACCATATTTACAAGCAAATTTTATTTTCCCCCACATTGTATCAGGGGATAGCTTAGAACACATGCTGGGAGCAGTGTGCAGATGCTGTATTTACACTAACACAGAAACAATTCTTGAAAAGATTGATGATGGTTATGGAGGTGATTAATTGCATGTTTAACGATGAATATGCATTTCTATCTTCCTCCCTCCCCCCCAAAAAAGTACCCTCTTTATATTTGTAAGGATATAGTCATCCTTTGTATAGCACAAGTTCTTTCTGCACTTATACACTTTTAGTCAAGATCAGTGGGTCCAGAATAGTCAGGCCCACTGACCTCAATCAGCAGTATCTGCACTGATGGTGCTGATCTGGGTCAGACTAGCTTCAACTTCAAAGCTTGAATGAACTTCATGGCTATACCTGCATGCCTCTGAGGTCCAGGAACAAACATTCCTAGCCTCAGGGCCTCTGAAGGATGCTTTTTGACAGCATGCTGTGGCACACTGCTGAACAGCACCATCCAGTAGTCCCAAACACAGGAAGCATACCTTCTGTACACTTTCCATGTTTTGGATCAGGGCCACATTGATCCATTCATAGACTTGACTAAAGCAGACAGAGGTTTACCAGTAAAGGGTGGAAAATCATGTAGAAAGGGACACAGTTGTGTTTTGCATAGTTAGACACACAGTCATGTCTATGGTCATCTGAGGTGCCAGCGCACTAGCACAGCATGTCAAATGACCCCAGAGTGCTGGAAGAAGAGAAAATGGTCACTGCCTGGATGCTTCAGGTAAGTTCTGGTTAATGTTGGTTAATGTGTGGAGCAGGATTTTGTGCTCCACACGTAATTAATGATTAGTGAACTTCTGATGTGGGCAGGCACACTTGGAGGCTGTAACAGACTACTCCACATGCGTATGGTCTTTACCAGAGATTCACTACTTCTTCACTATTGAGCGTGAATACATCTTTGGCTTTTAAGGCATTACTGATTTACATTGATAGATTACATCTACTTCAGCTCCAGCCTTAGGGTGGGAACCATGGGAGCTGCCATGAAAGTGACCCCATGCTTCAGGTACCCCAATGATGATTTTGGTCAGGATTTCAAACTTTTCCCTCTACATAGTCTGCATACAGGGGAGGGCAGGCAAATCTGCTAGCGAGAATAATCTCAAGAGTATTTTGTCCCAGTTTACCAGTAGGTTTCTCTTGAGGTGCTTGGAATCCAGATGGGGGCAGAAGGGTTTAGCTTTCCCAGCCATCCAGGAGTTGGCCTACTCTGGTCACAGGGTGCAGACTTTAGGCATATTCACACTCAGGCCAGTAGTCAACAATTAGTAAACATCTGGTGAAGAGCATATACATGTTGACTAGGCTGCTGCAGCCTACAAGGCTGCCCTCCCTCCCCAGACTTTCACTAATTGTTGATTAGGTATGGAGCATGATTTTGTGTTCTACCCCTTAAACAACATTTACCAAAAGATTACCTGAAGCATCCAGTGGCACAACCATTCGCTCTGTGTGCAGTTCCCTGTGTTTGGTGGGTGGGGAACACGGCGTCTGCCAGGCACAGTGGTGGTGGTGGCTGCAATCAATTGCTCATCCATGCCGTGATCAATCATAGAATCATAAGGGAGGTGGTGATCAATCATAGAATCACAGGTTAGCCTGTGCTTGAATATGCACCTCTTGCAACAACATCCAAGTGGTTAATCGCAGCAGCAAAGTGGTGGAACATCCGGCTTCAGATGCATCAATGCAGGCTGGTAAACAGGAGGACCATTCACACTTCTGGCCAGTAATGGGCACTTTGGGAAAGCTTTCCTCCCGGCACCTTTACCTGGTCCACCTTTAGCTGAAGTTTACTAGCCTTAGTCCACAGCAGCCTAATCAGGTAAGTGCAGAAAGGCCTCTTGAACAGAGTTACACTTTACAGCACCATCGACTTATCAATGGACAGACCCGTCCTCTGCAATTCCATGGCATCACACTGGTTGACTCGGGTCATTGTCACATCTCCACATGTGGAATGAGTGTTACTTGAGGCAGAAAGTTCCATGAAAATATTATTCCCATGCCATTTAATTCCACCCCCGAATATGGAGACCTTGCCTTAGTACCCCTCCATGTTGCCATCTATTCAAATACAGTCTGACTAACACATGTTTGCCATAGTGGGAATTATGTGTGAAACGGTGGTTTTAGGAAGCCAAACCATTGTGCTCTATAAGGGATAACTGTATTGCCAACAGTGCTGAACTTCCTGCTTATTTTAACAAGGAACTGAACTTGTACAAGTACATTCTAAACAGCTGCTATATGTTCTGTTGATCTCTGCTCCAGAAACATTGAGGGATAAGAAATGATTTTTCTGCATTATTTCAAGAAGATACAAATGCTGCCTGGGTAGGTAGCTAAGCCAATAATATATGAGTTATGAATCACAAGAGAACACATTGAAAATGTAACTTCTTGATTTCAGGTTGAAAGGAGTAATTACATTGAGGGGGGGAATTGTTTTGCTAACATTGTTATCAGTACCATCTCTTGTTGCATTTGATTGGGCATGATTGCATTTGCTTTCCATTTTGTAGCAAACTACAGAGGTAACACATTGAATTAAAATTATGAATGATCCATTTTACCAAAATAATGTGCTACTTCATAACATGTGTGGTAAGATGATATTAAAGAATTACTTAATGGTTGTTTATTGCACACTTCTAGAGAGAATAGAGCCATCAAACTTTAATTTTGTGTGATTACTAGAAGAAATTAGCTAATATCCCAGCAAATTGCATCATATTTCATAAAAACAGTTTGCCCAGAAACGGGTTAGAGGACTCACTGACTAACTACAGATCTACATAATAAAAATACTGTCATTTTAATAGCAAGCCACACAAATGCTAAAACCAATAATCATTCCATATTTTATTTCTCCCTCCATGAAGTCTAAGGCCCAATAAAGATGGATGAAACATTTATTTCATCTCTGTATAAATTGTAGCTGACCAATTGGACACTTCCTAAACCAATCCCTGATCCAAAGTACAAAGTATCCTTTAAATGTGCACTTCTCCAAAATTTTGCAATGTTATTAACTATTATAAGTTTATAAAGAATGTGTATTTTAAGAAACACGTTAGAAATAGTGTACATTAGTGAAAAGCACAGACTGCATCCATGTGACTGAAAAAAGACCTCCTGGAAACTGTACATCACTGCCATTATCTGGCCTGCAATCAGCATCAGGGGCAGTAAAACTGCACTTGGAGACAGCTTGTCAGGGTTTGCCTGACCTATTTTCTGTCTAGCACAGTTCAACACATCTAGGTGTAGCAGCACTTTAAAGACTAACAGAGAGAAGACGTCACAGCATGAGCTTTTCTAGACTCCAGGAAAGCTTATGCCACATCTTCTTCTCTCTGTTAGTCTAGATCCTTCTGTAGACTAGATCCCTGGGCCAGACTAACACTACGTTTCTGAATTAGGCACAAAATGGCTGAGTTCTGCAGCTTTTTCCTGTCAGATGCTTAGCCAAGCTGGGCAGAAACTTTAGAAGATATGAACCAAAAGTGTGTACTGTTCCTGTGTCAATATTGCTTTTTTCCACTGCACAGATGGCCTTTTCAAAGCCTAAGAAAATGTAGCCAAGTGTTCCACAAAATTTATTATTGTTAGTGTTATTGTATTGTTATATTAGCTTTTCAAAGTGAATAGCTGGTTGAACTGCTACAATGAAATGGGCTAAAAGCATTTTCTGCACTAGAGCAGAATATTTCCTGTAATAGCGACCTGTCATCCATATGTTAGTGCAAACAGGACCTGCTGTGTTCTGCACTAGCATGTGGATGATAGGGCCTATTCTAAGTTATATCTTGAAATAAGGCCCCGTGCAAAATGGGAAAAGTTAAAACTTTTCGGCCTACTATTTTCTGCATTTATCATCGTCACATTAGTAATTCCCGGTGCCCTTTGCCTTAATTGCAGACCTGCCAAAAATTATCATAACTCTGTGGCTGCCAATTTCCCATGTCCTAGGAACCAAATGCCTGTACTGTAGACTAAGACTGTGAGATTATCATTGTCTCAGGCAATGGAATGTGTGTTACCCTTTAACCCCATCAACAGGGGAGCTGGAAACAAAGTGATGTTATTTTTCTTCTTGAAAAAGAAGTTTCTTAAAAACAGTTTCTTTGTAGGCCCATGGCATCAAACCGTGCCCTGATCTCAGGCTGTGGATAATGGGAGTTGTGATCCAACAATATCATAGTACCCAAGTTGAGAAGCCAGTGTTCTAAACCCTGGATTGCAAACAATTAAACTAGTAGTGATGATTCTTGCAACACTACAAAAGTAAACAAAAATAATCTTAGCCTTGGAGGACTCAAGTCCACAACATCTCAGTCTAATCACTGCAAAGATGTTGGCTGTATCTGCATAGGCAGTCAGAGGACTCCAGGGCAGGAGATGCTAAACACAGTGCCTGGTGGTCAAATGCCATTCATTCCAGCACAGGTCCTGATTACTGCTTCTCTCACAACAGCAATATCTCCACCCACATTCACTCCAGAGGACTAGTTGGCTATTTCATTGCTTCGTGGAAGGGGCTTAGCAGAATCATGTCTAGTGAGCTGTTCCTTTTCCTTCTGTCCAACTACCCAGCCTCTGCAACCACACTGAGAACAACATCTCAAAGCTTACATTTAGGGCACTCTCAGGCTTGATGGCTCAGTAACTATTCAGAGGCAGGTAAATTTGGACATCCTGCCCCCAGAATGTCCCCTTGGAGCACCAAATTCCCATGTGGATAGTGACTTATAGTTTCTATCAGAAAATAGAGATGAGGAAAATGAAGCAGCAACTTTGAAACACTGGGAGAAATGTTGTCTGCTTCTACATCTCAGCCTACAGCATAAATCAAGCTCAAAGAGAGAAAGATGTAACAGCATCACTGCATTAAAATAATATATTCATGCATTTTTAATTAGATTCATATATACTCTTGTACTCTTCTATTTTCTTATGGTGCCATAGTATTACAAAGAAGCAAAGCCAAACATCTTGAATATTATTTTATTGCATCTCTCACATTTGAGTATTTTACAGAATTTCTTTCTGATCTCTAGGCAATTTCCAACAAACTTCATTAAGTGACCCTAAACTATAAAGTTCTATCCAATTTTTAAAAAATCTGATTATTTCAATTTCAGTTAAATACTGTTAAAAGATATAATTTTGGAAGTGACAAACCAGTTTTGGTAGTCACATTCTTTGCGGAAGATATTAATGCTGCTTAATTTCATGAAATGCTCAGAAGTGAATGATGATGATGTCCTCTATTGGGTGAAATATGTCTGTGCACCTGTGGTTGAGTTTCAGCAACATTTAATGTCTTTTTATGGAAGTTTCGATGCTCATTTAGATAATGTAAGCTTAGGGATTTCTCAGATATAAGAAAATGTGTGAAATTCATACATGGAGTTCTTTCACCACACACTGAAATGTTGTGCATTTACCATACATTTCCTTCTCTGCTCTCTTCTCCCCACTACTTCCTTTCTACTGTACTTTACAGACTGTAAAGTTCACTTCAGTGGTGTTCAGATTTTTGTCTAACTAGTATTTGAAAAACTGATGAAATTTAATGCACAAATATTGGTAAATGGAGAATCCACAGAAAACGTTGATATCCAAAAAGGAATAGGACAAGGCTGCCCTCTTTCACATTTACTGTTTATATTGACAATGGAAGTCCTTAACGGGTCTATAAGACATAACACAGAAATTAAAGGAGTTTAAAGGAGAAGAAAATAAGATAAGAACCTTTGCAGATGATTTAGCCATTACCTTAACAGAACCAAATAATTCAATAGAAGCTCTTAAGCAGACAATTCAGGCCTATGGAAAAGTAGCTGGATTAAAAGAAAATGAGTCAAAGACCAAAGTGTTGATAAGAAACATGACAAGAACATGAATGGTTTCTAAAGAAGTCAAGATCTGCCATAGAAAAGAAAGTTAAGTATTTAGGAGTAGTATTGACTAAACAAAATATAGCTGTATCAGAATAATTACCTGAAAACATAGACTGGAATCAAACAGGACTTACAAAGATGGACAAAGCTGACGTTATCATAAATGGGCAGGATTTCGATAATAAAAATGAATCTGCTCCCAAGAATGATGTATTTCTTCCAAACTCTACCAGTAGTAATCAATGAAAAAGACTTTTAAAAATGGGAAAAGGACATGACAATGTTTTTTAGCAAGGGAAAAAAAAAAGAATAAGATTTAAATTGATGCAGGACTTAAAAGGAAAGAGGAGGTCTTGGTTTACTTAATTTGAAGATTTATCACATGACGTGGTTTAAGTTGGATAGCAAAATGGTTTGGTTATAGGATAATAGATTATTACAATTGGAGGGGCAAGATTTGATGACTCGGGTATTTGTGGTATAAATATCACAAATCACTATGTAAGAAATGCTCTGTATAGAATTTGGTTGAAGTATAAAAATAACCTGTACAGAAAAATGCCTTTGTGGGTGTCCCTTCATGAAGATTGTTAAGAGAATTTGGGGGAAGAGAAAATTGGGTCAAATATGAAGATCTGTTGTATAAAAACGAAGTCACTAAGGAATTTGTTTTAAAAACAAGAGAGCAATTAAACCAAGAAGGGAAAAATATACAGTGGTTTACATAGGTGCAACTTACAAATATTTATAGAGAAGATAAAAATAGAATGAACTTTGAATGGGATAAGCAAAATTGGCAACTACAATTAAATCTGCTAAAAGAGGAACAACTGGGTTGATATATAAACTACTGTTGCGGATGGAATTGGAACATGAACAGGTCAAAGAATATATGATTACATAGGCAAAGAATTTTGGGCATAGTATACAAATGGAACCATGGGAGAAATTACAGATAAAGGATATGACATTTACTATGTGTACTGTGTTAAAGGAAAACATATTCAAGATGATGTACAGATGGTATTTAACTCCATATAAATTGTCAAAGATTTACCAGAACGTGTCCAATAACTGTTAGAAAAGTAAAATTAACATTTTACCATATGTGATGGACCTGTAAAATAGCAAAAAAATATTGATCAGAAATTCATACTGTTATGGGAAATATACTAAAAATCAATGCACCATTCAAACCAGAAGTGTTTTTATTGGGAATAATAGATGGCAATTTAGATAACATGAACCCTTTAATTATGTACATGGTCACAGTGGCAAGAATAATATATGTGCAAAAAATGGAAAGAACCTGAAATTCCTTCAGTGGAAAGTTGATTAATCAAATTGACAGAACTTGCTGAAATGGACAAATTGACAAACTTTTTAAAAGAAAGAACAATAGATAAGTATGTATGAGACTGGAGACCCTGTATAGAGTATCTACAGCAGCAGTTCTCAACCGTCTTAATGCCGGTGATCCCTTAATGCAGTTCCTCATGTTGTGGAGACCCCCAACCACGGGGGCAGGGCAGCTCCGGTGAGGATGGGGCAGGAAGGCGGGATACTCGTTGCAACCCCCCTGAAAGGGTAGTTTGACCCCCAAAGGGGTCATGACTCACAGGTTGAGAACCACTGATCTACAGGAAGAAGGAATAACAATGGCTAGATTTGATTGATATTAAAGGGGTCAGTGGAAAGGGAAGATATTAAGAGAAGGTCCTAAAAATGGAGGAAGTCACCTGTAGTTAATTGATATATGCTTACTATATGAAGGGGTAATAATGAACCCTGAAATTTTAAGATTGTATTAAAAACAATAAAAAATATAAAATTTTATATTTTATATAAATCGAGGAAAAGTAGGATAGGGGAATGTGAAAAATTGTCCTAATTTGAATTTCTCATTTGAGTCAAGGTCTTCTACTTACCTCTAAGCAAAAATGCTTAAAGGCTTGAAATTCTAGGAATTCTAATATTAATTTTGTTTTAGATTAACATTTTTTCCCATTAGACTGTTAGAAAATGTCAATGAATCAGAACAAAGGCAATGCAAAAGGGACAAAGCTTCAATGGAGAGATCTTGTGAATTAACTTGAATAACACTGATGAAAAGCACATTTCATATATTGTCATAAAAGTTGAAAAGGGCCTTCCTGTGGCATTCACACCAAGGCTAGGCAACAGAGCAGCGGCTTGGGAGGCTTTCAGAGCTCCATGATTGACAGGAAGGGTGAAGCACAGTCACAAGCCATGCCAGCCCGCCGAAAACAGACCAATCAGAGCTGCCAGATCTCGGACTATAAAAGCAGGCAGACGAAGCAGCTCGAGGTCTCTCTCTCGTGTTTCTCATCAGGGTTGGAGGGGGATCACGGAGCATTGCTCCAGGGCACTGTGTAGGCCTCTTCTCTTGGTGTAAGAAAGAAGGAGAGCTTGTGCAGGAGGGATGGAACTGCTACAGACTCTGAGTGTGCTTATGATTGAACTCTCCTTTTGGAGCTGAGAGGAAAAGGCCCAAGAAAAGGGGCTGTGGACTATTAGGCTTTCATACAGAGCCTGATAGGGACTGTTTGCTTATGTTGGAGCAATTGACTGAGGGGAGGAAATTTAACAAAGCAACATTTTTATTTTCAAGCAACCAAAAGACTTTAAAGCTAAACTTCAAGCTTGCTTCTTTATGCTCTTTTTCTGTAACAATAAACTTCAAGTGTTTGTCAGTCTGCTGCTTTAAGGTAGCCTTTACATTAGGCATATAAAGCAGGATGCCAGTAAGAGAACTTTTAGGATAAAGCCCTTAGGGAACTGGCAGTTGACTGTGGCGCTTAGCAGCTCACTTCCAACTCATGTTACTCTGCGGAGGATGGGAAAGGAGGGATAGGCTGAGTCACCACACTTCTTTATTGTGCCACCCCAAGGAAAAAAAATAAACATTTCAATCATAAGAATCTTATAACCAATGCTGTGCTGAATATGAAGTTGACCTTCATAGTAATATGTGGACCATCAGTTGGAGCAAACTGACTCCCAATGATCACACCTAGTGACCCATTTAGAAACTTATGAGTAAAATCATACATGTAAAAGAGTTAAATATTTCCTTCATTGATGATCTATTTATGAAGCTAGTACAGATATTTTTAAAGCACAATGTAAGAGACAATGTGGTTTGCACATTAGGGTACTGGCCACTTTAGCATAACAGTGAGGTTGAAGAATATGATCAGCACATGATCAAGACGTGATGGTGCATGTGTGAAGAATAGGAGCAAATGCATCTTTTATCCTCTCCCCAGGCCTTCTAAGATAAGCTTAAATCCCTAAGGAATAAGTTGCATGGTCTCACACACACACAATTGGAGCACAAATGCGAGGACTGGTGTGTGATTCTCATCAGTAGGTTTGTAGACTACTGCTGTTGTGAACAAAGTTTACTATCACTGGATCAATACAAACTGTCTGATTTGCAACAAAGAAATGGCAGGCACTATTTATGTATTTATTTCTTATTTACATTTATATCCCGCCCCATACCCAACAGTCTCTGGGCGGGTTACAACCTTCAAACAACAGATTAAAACAGAATATACATTTTAAAAGCTTTAAAAATTCAACAACTTTAAAACAATACACATTATGTTTAAAATGATAGTGTGTGGCCTGGGTGGGAAATATAATAAAATCAGGCAAAGGCACTACTGGCAGGCACAGGTAGAGAAGGAACAGAGTTTGGAAACTTTACCAACTCTTCCACTAAATGCCTTGTGGAAAAAAATAAACAAATAAGCAAATTTCTAAGTAAAGTAACAAAAGAGAAGATGCAGAATAGTCAGCAGCAGCAATATTGGAAATAGCAGAGGCAAACAGAATGAAGATTAAAACCCTGTGGCGAAGACTGTACGCAGCAAATTTTCAGATTTTGGACAATAAAATCAGTAGGGTGAAATTTTAAATTGAACCAACTACCCTTGGTTGGGTTCTATATGGTTTGCATCTAAAGCTAACAAATTGTAAGAAACCACCATTGGTTTGCTATGGTTTGTGGGGTTCATTACAACAACCCTTGGTACAAATTTGGTTCAAATATTTCTTTCTAACAATGGGGTTGCTTATTTCACATGCAAATCAGATAAGAACCAAATCAAGTTAAAACAATGATTCAATCTGAACCCATCAATACTGTCCTGATTCCCGATAAAGATCTTCCTGATATTTACTGTAAATAAAAGGTTGGTCTATGTTGCTAGATAACTCTTATTTTCCATGCAGATCTTCTGGGACTGATCAAAACTCTGGGCTTTTTCACACTTGGCTTCACGGCCATGGGATACTTTGTGCAAAATTACTCAGAATGCACTAAGTATCTGCACTTGCAGACACTTAGTGCATTCAAACCTTCCCCCCAACTGTCCAGAAACCTACCTTCAATGTGGATGACTGCCTTCCAGGTAGCCATCCTCCTCCCCAGTACTGGCCGCAACATGCTTCCACACCAGCATCAGGACTGTTGCTGAGGCTGAGTCAATTTTTTATGCAGCTTGTCACATCCTCCTCCAGCCCCCAGAAGTTCTGTAAAGGGGCTGGCTCTGATGCTTGGGGAAAGTTAAATACATGCATGGTGCAGATTCAACTTGCAGCATGTATAATTGATGCAGGCAGCTCCTGCATGGAAGGAGCCATTTCTGGTTAGTAAACAGCTCCTTCACATGCAGGCGCTCTATCTTGGAGCTCACTCTCTGATGACTACTGGGAGTTGGTCCTTCCTAGGTCCTACCTTCCCATAGCACTGAGGAACTACTTACAAGGTGGTATGGGACGTCTTCTCTCCCACTTACCTATTATTCCACTCCCACTATTCCATGACTCCTGCTCATTGTATGAGGATGAAGCCGAGGTAATAAAAAAAACAGAAGATGATCCTCAATCAGCAGAGGAGAAACAGCAAATCGGGGAGACCCTCCATCGGTTCCCAGTGATGACACAACCTCATGCAGGCTGAAAGTGTTTTTATGTGTATACAAGTGCAAATAAGCAATAAATAGATAACATAAGCAAAAAGGATTGCCAAGGGAAATCTTCATAACAGGTGGCATTTTTTCCTTTTCTATGCAGTGTAACCATTTGCTAAGCTTGTGCTAATATCTGCTTGCTTCTAAATGTTTGTTTTTATTGGCTTTCTTTAATTAATTAGATAATGTTTTTCAATGTAGTTGGGAAATGTTAACCTATTATTCACAGTAATTTACAGGTGCAACCTCACATTTGCTGGAAGAATTTGCTTGCTGTGCAGGAAGGGCTTTATTTACAAATAATTTCTTTTTCTTTTTCTCCTTTTAATAGGTAATAATTGAAATAGGGCAAGGCATGCTGAGATTTTTGGCACCTTTCTTTCGTTCTTCCTCAAGCTCTACAGTGTGTTGAGTATATAGGCTAAGAGTAGTTTTTTTGGAAGGGGATAACTTTTCAAGCACAAATTTTATCCTGTTGTACCTTTTACTACTCCTATGTAGCAGAGGACACAAAGTTTTTAAAAATCAACAAAGGTCTCCATGATGCCCATTATATGTCATTCATTGTTCTTTTGAAGTCTAGGGAGTGATGTTCTATATCCTTTTCAGAATTCTGCACAGGGAAATTATTAGTTTGCAACTGGGCATTGAAATATTGCCTAATATATCAATATTTTACTTTAAAAACGATGGGTGTGACAAATTCATTAAAGACAGCAGCACAATGTGGAATTAGGCCACATTCCCACCTACTGCGAACCCAAAGCAAACCCGGATTATTCTGATCTGGAGTAATCCAGATTCTGGTGTGGGTTTGAGTTTCTGGCTGGGAACAACACTGAGCACGCATTGGGCTCAGTGGCGAACAGCCAATGGGAGCGCTGGGATCGGCGCTCCCATAAGGCTGGGGAAATAAAAATTTTCTTTACAAAAGATAGACAGAAAGAATTTTTTTCTAGCCAATCAGAAAAAGGTTAGAAAATATCCTGAATCTGCATTGGAGGAAGCGTGAGATTTTAAACCTCTCTGAGTTCGGCGAACCAGCCAATCAGGAGGTCTAAAATTTAAAAAGTCATGCCCCCTCCCTCCTCCCCGCCCTCCTTCCAAATAATACGAGCGGAGGCTTTTCGGCGCCATTTTCTCTTGCCGGTTCTTTCGGGGAAAAGAAAGTAAGTCTGTGCGTCAGGGTCCTTGCTCAGGGGGTGGGAGGGACACTTTCAGTGGCCGGGGGGGCACGGCATGTGGGGTCCCGCCATCACCGCTGCCGCCGCCGCCTGCTATCCTCGAAGCAGGGCAGACCGGCTATTTCGCTGCTCGGCTCGGGTCCCTTCACTGCCTCTCTCTCGCGGCCTTGCTCCCTCCTGGCCTCAGCCAGGCAAGGCAGGGTAGGCCTCGCCGGCATAGCGAAATGGCCGGGCAGCACCGGCGCCTTGCCTCTTGTGGTGGGAAACGGCGGCGGCGGTGCTGCCTGCTGTCCTTGAGGGAGGGCAGATTGGCCATTTCGCGGACCTTCCCTGCCTCTCTCTTGCAGTCTCGGTCAGGAGGGAGCGGAGTTGAACTGGCGTCATGAAATGGCCAATCTGCCCTGCTTGAGGACGGCGGCGGCGGCGGCAGTTCCCACAAGACAAGAGGCTGCCTAGGCTCGCTGCCGGCCTGCTGCCGGTGCTGCCTGTCGTCCTCCGTGCAGGGCAGATTGGCCATTTCGCGACACCAGTTCGAGCAGCCTCTCGCCCCCTCCCAACCGAGGCCGCACGACGAAGGGAGTCAAACCGGCGTTGCGAAATGGCCAATCTGCCCTGCGCGGAGGACGACAACACCGGCAGCAGGCTGGCAGCGAGCCTGCATTGCCTCTTGTCCCACTGCCGCCGCCGACAGAGAGGAGAAGGAGAAAGAGACGGAGAGGAGGAGGGAAACGCGAGGGGTGAAGAGTGAGAGAGAGACAGAGAGGAGAGGGAGAAAGAGACGGAGGGAAGGAGGGAAACAGGAGGGACGAAAAGAGAGAGAAAGACAGAGGAGAAGGAGAAAGACGGAGTGAAGGAGGGAAACACGAGGGGCGAAGAGTGAGAAAAAGACAGAGAGGAGAGGGAGAAAGAGACGGAGGGAAGGAGGGAAACGGGAGGGGTGAAAAGAGAGAAAGACAGAGGAGAAGGAGAAAGACGGAGTGAAGGAGGGAAACGGGAGGGGCGAAAAGAGAGAAAGACAGAGGAGAAGGAGAAAGACGGAGGGAAGGAGGGAAACGCGAGGGGCGAAGAGTGAGAGAAAGACAGAGAGGAGAGGGAGAAAGAGACAGAGTGAAGGAGGGAGAGTGGGAAAAAGACAGAAAATGTCATGTCCTCCTTCCGCAGCCACAGATCCCTTGCCCTTTTGTTTTAAGAGGAAAAGCTCTTTTCTTAATTCTGTTAGTCCACTCCCCAGATAGTGCTAAAGAACCCACTGGGTCGTTCTCTGTGTGAGGGAGGAAGACACCCTGGTTTTCCCTGCAAAAATGGCCTTTAAAAGAAAATAAGAAAGCAATTTTGTCTAGTGGTTAGGGAGCTGGGCTCTTGTTATCTGCGAATACTGGGTTGGATTTCGCACTCCCCCTTGAACTCAGCTGGGTGACCTTGGGCTGGCTCTCTTCTGAGCTCTCACAGCCCCAGGTACTTTGGGGTTTCTGTTGTGGGGGGAAGAACAGAAGGTTTGTCAGTCGCTTTGAGTCCCCTTAAATGGGTAAGAAAAGTGGGGTGGAAAAGTGGGGTGCTACAGAGTTTAGGAGTTCGAGGCAGTGCTTGGCATTGGTCCTGCTCTTATCTCCAGTGCTGATCTCAGATGGTGGCTGTGGGAGACACTGATTCAACACCTGTGAACTCACTTGTGGGGTTCCCCAGAGGTCTATCTTATCTCCCATGGTATTTAACATCTAAAATCCCAGTTATTTTCTGGTTAGTTATAGCAGAGACCTGTTGCTTCCACAGCGATTTCTCTCAACTGAAGTTCAAACTGAAACTAAGACACTCCTACAAGCTCAGGAGTGGCTAGTCCTCTTTGCTAATGCTAATAATTTGTCCCTTTTGTTATTTTGATGTGATCTCCTAGGAATCTACCTAGAGTAACCTTAGCTGACCACACCCAAACTGCAAATTTGGGGGTACTTCTTGACTCCGCACTAACACTTGAAGCTCAGGTGGAGGCCGTGGCCAGGAGTGCCTATGTCCAACTACATCTAGTGCATCAACTGAAGGCCTTTCTGGATAGAGACAATTTGGCACAGTTACCCATGCTCTGGTAACCTCTAGACTGGACTACTGTAATGTGCTCTACTTGGGTCTGCCCTTGAAGACAGTTCGGAAGTTGAAGCTAGTGCAAAATGCAGCTGCCAGAGTGTTGACTGGTTGTCTCACCACCCTCAATAGTGAGGTGGGTGGGCACCCGGGAAAGGGCCTTTTCAGTAATGGCTCACAGGCTACGGAACAGTCTTCCCCTTGAGGTGTGCCACGCCCCTTCTCTATATACATTTAGGAAGGTGGTAAAGACACACCTGTTTGCCCTGACCTTTGGCTAATGTGACCAGCCCCCCCCCCCCCCCAGCCACTGTAGACATTACGTTTTTTAAATATGCTGGATTTTTCATCTGTTTGTTTGCTGGTGGTTTTTAATGTGTTCTTATGCATATTACTGTTTTAATCTGTTGTTTTAAAACTGTAACCCACCCTGAGACCTACAGGTATAGGGTGGGATATAAATATAAATATAAAATAAGTAAATAAAATACAAAGTAGCCCCTTAGTTTTGAATTTTAATACATAGGTATCAAAGTTAGTTTTATGTATGACTCCGGTTGTTTACATTGCTCTACTTACTGATGTATATTTGATTTGCTGACAAGCAGACTACACCTCTGGGAATCTACTAACTATCAAATTAAATTTAATCACCCAAGTTTCTTTGTTCTCAATTTACATTATTTGCTGCATTGCTTGAGATAATTGTATCCACCCACATCTTTGTCTTATTGAACTATTTCATCTGTAAAGGTTTTTTTCTTCCTCAGATTACTTACTTGATGCTTTCACAATTAAGAGACACAATTTTTTTCCCAAGTACAGGAAGGCTTTTATGTGTCAGTGTTCCTTGTTCTTTGGCTATGGTTGTACTAATATATTGTTAGTTTCATCATAACATGGTTTTTAAAACCTCATTTAGTAATAGAACATTCTGATGGGTTCTTTTTCAGACTTTTGGCTATATATATTACAGGGTGTTCTTTCAGGTAGCCTCATCACAATCCATTTAGGCCTCCATATGTTAAAAGCAGAACTTTATATTGACCTAAAATGGTCTGCTACTGGGTAACAACACTGGGGCTGTCTTCACACCTAAAATTTAATCACTTTCAGTTCATTTTCATAGTGAGAGGTCCTCCCACATTATATAACCCCAAAGTGGGTTTTCTGAGTTAAATAATGCATTCTCTCACTTGGAAATTGGACTGAAGCCGGATTAAAACTTAGGTGTTAATATAGCCTGGAAGTTAAATTTCTTGGTTTTTTAATCTCTCCCTGTCTGGTTTCTAAGGACATTTGATTGTTCCATGTAAAAAGAAGAAGGAAGGAAGGATAGCAAAACTTTCATTTTCTTCATTTGGCTTTTAAAGTAGGGAAAGTTTTCCATAATTTCATTAACTACTTCATTAGGCCCAATATATTTAGTCTCACATCAGACTTAATAATTAGGGTTTTTTTTAAAAGAAAGAGAGAAAAAGTTGCAATAAGTACAGATAATAATGTCAGCAAGCCTTCCACATCCGAAAACATTTGGCATGGATCATATATTTAGCACAGAACCTCATCATAGGCTTCCTTAGTTAGTTCCCTTTTCCCACTAATTCTTTTAGTGCATTCTTTACTGTTTGGTAGTCCTCAAAGACTGAAATTCAACACTTAGAAATACTTCTTAAGAGATTATTCAACCTAAAATGTCAAATTCAATAAACTCAGGCAACTCATTATTTATAAGGGAAGAGAAGGAAATAATCTCCCAAATTTCAAGTATCTTCAAAGGTGCTTCAAATTGGAAATTAAGAATGCGTTATTGAAGTGTTTAGAAACCAAATTGCTATTCAGAAAATGGAACTAACATAATGATTTTCCCATCTGGTGCATTTATTCTCAATCCAATCCCCATTAATAACTCTAAACCCAGGGGAACTGAAGACACATGGGGAGGGGGTTAGCAGAAAACTGTTATTTGCCAAAAGAAGCAGAAACTGAGATATTCAGGAAAAAAGGTGTCATACCTTCTTCAATGCCCACTTGAGCTGGATTAATTAATACAGGTAAAAAAAAAATAGAGGGGAGTTTTGAAGTTAGAAAGGTATTTTCAACATACACATATCCGGTCCTGGCCTATTCATATTCACTGTAAACTTTGCTATCCATTTGCTTTCTTAATGTTACAACATTTCTTGGTTGCCTTGGCACCTGCAAGGATCTGTTTCTTTCATGCAATATTTGTGGTAATGATAAAAAGTTATTTTAACTTTCCCAGCCATCCAATGACAGGCCAGAATATATTCTGTCACTGAGCATGCAGAAAGGCCCCCAGTGAAAGTATCAGGTTCTGATGTGTGATGTTAAGGAAATAAGGTTAATGCACAATAGGAAAATCAGATGGAAAGGGATACAGGGATGATTCTTTAGGTTCTTGTGATTTGGATCAATAGATTTGCATCAATGTCTGGAGAGTTGCCATGGCTCTCAAGTGCAGACAGGCCTGTCCAATGAACTATAGGACTAGTGTCTGAGGAATCCAAAGGGCTAGGAACAAAGCTTCATAGTACTGGTGTACTTCAGGAACCCATTTTGGCAGTGTGCTTTGCTGGGTCCCCCAGGGAGTGCAGAAAACTGAAGGGTACCTTTTACTTACTTACTTACTTACTTACTTACTTACTTACTTACTTACTTACTTACTTACTTACTTATTTTGTATTTCTATCCCACCCTATACCCGAAGGTCTCAGGGCGGGTTACAATATTATATTAATCTTAGACAAGTCCCTGCCCTCAGGCTTACAATCTAAAGAGACAAGAAACAAAAGGAAAATGGTGTGGGAGGGAACAGGGAACAGCAAAAAGCAAGCACTTGTCTGTACACAGTCTGCATTTCAGACTAGATCATACTAGTATTCCAGTAGACATCAATATCGAGGTCTACCAGTGATCCAGATCAAACCTGTGCAAACAGAGCACACCAACAGTGGTTGTCCCCCCATGCTCGGAATTCCATATTAATGTGTGCAAGGGATGTCCTTAGTGCACTTACAGGTAGGAAATACCAACAAGGGCAGAAAGGCCTCTTATTAGAAACAATTTATACTTTAAAAAATAATTTTTCTCCCCATTTGACAATTCATCAGAGGGCATCAGTGCCCTGTGCAATGCCTCATTGCAACCATGGAGCCACAGTCTCATCTTTAAAACCACTCGGTTCTCTGGTTCCTCTGTTTTGAGAAATGGAAGCAATGGTGAGCTTGCCCAATTCCATCCCATTTAATGTTAATTTTACCTCATCGGTATTATATTAAAATCCCTAGGAGAGTGTGTAATTTTACTGGGAATTGCAAGGTGAATGTAAGACAAGATTAGATGCATTAGAATACAATGGTCCTTTGCATAAAATACACCAAACAATTGTGTTCCTACATAGCAAGTGAAGGAAACAACAGTAGTAAAATGAGGACTCGTAGAAATCCTCCCTGCAAAATAAATAAATAAAAATAGTAGGTTGTGTACATTCCTGAACACTGATCAAACTTATCTCTGACCAGAGGCCAATTCACACTTGGCCTCATACTTTATGATTGATTAACATCAGGGTAAGTACATCTGCCATTGCAGGAGGCATTTACAGCCTAGAAATGTCCCCTGCCTGTCCAGATTTAAATCTATCTCGAACTAGTGGTGATGCATGAAATTGTGCCCCACATGCAAACTAATCCTAACCAAAAGCTTACATGAAGCACCCAGTGGTGAGCATTCACACCATTTCCATTAAGAGGGGTCATTTGAGGTGTCCTACAAGTGTGCTCAGATGACCCCAAATGTGTCTCCATGTGTGCAGAGTGTCACAGTTGCTGTAGCGATGGTGCCAGTGCATGGTCAAGATGGCAGTGCTGTATCAGTGATCAGACAAGCACCTGAACAAAGATATGTTTCCAGACTTGTGGGGCTGACTTGTACTAGCATTCCTAAATGCAAATGCTAGTACACATTAGTCTGTTATGCACTTTCCCATCCAACGGACCAGAAGCTAAGTGCAGAAATGCCCCATATATCACAAGTGAACTGAAACACTATAGCTTCTACTTAACCAAAGATGTTGGATGACTAAAACATCACATCATTATGGCTTAGTCTCCACTTATCCAGCAAGGTGACTTGAGAAAGGAGTCTCTGGTTATCACTAGAAAAGATGAATCCTTCACCTCTACTTTCAAGAGAGGAGAGGAGGCATCTTTTCAAAGGTGACTGGAAACACCTCTGTTCAAGCTGCAAAATCACCCCCTGGAACAATGACACTTCTATCATTGATGGCACCCAGAAATGGGGCAGCACAATCACCATGAGGGGCCTGCTACCCAGCTGCAAATGGAGATAAAGGCTGTGGTCACACAAGTGTTTTAGATTGACCTCAGATCATCCTCAGATCTTATTACTCACATTATTTTTATTTAGGTCATCTTGCAAGCCGGCCTACCCCCGTTAGACCATCTTAACTTGTAGTCCTGTTTTTAGAGGACTGACAAGATCTGAGGCTGTCCTGGCCTGTCAGGTCATCTTTCCTTCCTCAAAGTGTGAGCAGGAGGATGGGCTAAAGAAAGCTGAACTGTGCTGTGGTTGGTGGGGTCCAGTCTTTCCTTTGGCCAATTGGCATGCTTGGAGTTTGTGAGGCACCTCCCCTTCTCTCAGTTTATGTGTATGATTCCTCTATCTAGCATTTTTATGCAAATTTTTTATTACTATTATTATTTAAATTAATTGCACAAAGAAGAAAAGCACATAAAAAGGAAGGGGGCATGGAGGTGGGGGAGCAAGCTGAAAAAAGAACCTCAAACACACACCCTAGCCTCCCTTGAGTGACATGAATGGCATCCAATCAGAAAGAAGATAGATTTGATGTAGCAAAAGAGATGGAGAGCGGAGGCTTGGTTCAATTATGCAGGAAGGTTTGAGCAATGCAGCCAAAGGCAGGGATGACCTATAATGATCCAGGCGTAAAACACAGCTGGTATGACGTCCATTCGAATTAATGAATAGGCCATCCTTTCTTTGACTTGTGTGTCAAGGGCCATGGTGGTAGTGGGTCCTGTCTCATTGTACAGTAAGTTGAGACATGGACTGAAACTCTCTTAAGCCAATTTCAATACTCCCTGAGCTATATATTTGCATTGTAATGTTAAATTGACTGCTTGGTGTTTGTGTGTTTATTTTTTATTTTATTTTTTATTTTTTATTTATTTAGGTGGTTTCATTTCTCTGCTCATTTTCCCATTTATTCCATCTAATATTCCTCTGCCTCTCCTCCCTCAACATTTGCAACAATTTGCCCTGCTCTGGAAGAAGAGGTCATGCCTTCCCTGATTTGTGAGAACTGTCAGACTTGGACTTCGGCTAAGTAAACTGCTTCCCAGAATCCTCCTGGGAGGAAGGATTGGCTGAGAGGCAGGGACTAGCCAGTCAGCTGCGTGGACACTATATCACAGTCTTGACATTTCAGTAATCACATTTGCTTTCTGGGCTCTAGAAACACTATTTGAACACAAAAGATACTTCTGCCAAATCACGCCAAAATGAGAAACCTAGTTCATGTTAGTTTTTCACTTTTTTTGAACAGCACAAACCAAACACAGATTTGGAGGAAATGAAAGTAAGTTTGTGTAAGTTGGCAAAGGATGGAAAGCATAAAAAATACATTGAGAAAGTATTTGCTTTGAGATATTTTATGGGAAGTGGATATAAATGCTACAAACCAACCAACCAATCAACCCATCAACTACAACTAACGTGTTGTAGTTTTTCAAAGCAGACAGAATAGGGGAGGATTGAGTCAGGCCAGCAGCTAGAATTCTGAAGAGTGCAGTTGAAGATTTGCAATTGCTGCTATTCTCTAGCACCTCCCTCCAGAAGATCAATGAGAAAGCTGTACAGGGTCTGGCCCTCTGAGAGGTTCCATTCCCATTTATTTGCACTTAATTCAGACTGCTTTTGCAAGACAATGAGAAGTCTGGATTCGTTTTTGCCCCCCCCCCCCGAGGGCTTATTAACTTTGATTGACCAATTGCACAGCTCAGTCTAACAAATCTGAAAAGCTTTTTGCACTTAACTCCCATGGGACACTGAGTAAACATGAGGAATGGCTGGTGTTCACAATGCAAATGCTTTCCCTTACCAAGCCTGCCCAGGGTAAGTCCAACAGAGTAACTAAGTGCAAATGTTCTCATGCCAGGCCATTTTTATAGAAATCAGGACATGCATCATGTGAGTGTGGAGCCACAGCACCCCACGCCAACCCCATACATCCTTCATACAGAATCAGGTGCAAAGGCTACATCTGGGGCTGTTCTAAGAGTGCCATTGGTGAGAATGACCATTCATGCTGGTACCCACTCCAGGATGGAAGGGGTTCACAATGTGCATATCCTCCATGTCAATGGGGCCCTCAGTGCAATATTTAATTAATCTTATGTTAAATTGTTTTCATCTCCTTACCTTTGATAAAAAACCTGCACATTGTTCTGATTAAATAATAAATTAACAGTGAATAAATATTTCTAAATTGATTTTTAGAAACATTTGGCTATGGAGTAGTGCAAACACACAACTAAAAACATAACTGAAGCACATTCCCTTGCATTTGCAAGGCGTTTTCCTGTTTAGCTCTTATTAGGTTAAATATGTCAATAAGGCCGTAACTGGTAAGCATCAATAAATATTAAGTCTTCTATTTCTACTATCATATGCCTTACTTACTAATTCACCTTATGGCTGAGAACTGCACCACACGTTGACTTGCCTTCACTAGCAGGAGAGCCAGTAAGATTCTGGACACAGCATTTACATTTCTTCTGGGTGCTGGACCTGATATGCTGTGCATCACAGTTGTCCCAGTGATGGTGTCATGCCTCTGTAACAAGTTTGTTTGTGTTAATTAGAGTTTGAGTTGTAAGCCTTGTTTATTGGAAGTTTTAGAAGAGAATGTTAGCCTGTCTCTTTAACAGGTGGGTTTGTAGGTACGGAGGTGGAGCATTAGAGCTTACAGAGGAGAGTTACTTCCAGTTTTCAGTTTGCAGTCAGAGTGGAAGGAAGCATTATTCTTAGACTGGCAGAGACTCCTCATAGGCCCTTTGCTCTCCTCCCCTCCCCATCACCTAAAGCACCAGCTGGTAAACACACACACACACACATGCGTGCGTACACACACACACACAGGCCAGACAGTGCCAAGAGAAAGGCAGGAACTCCTCATAAGACAGTGCAAATAGCAAGATAAAATTAGAAATTCCTTCTGGACCAGACAGTGTCACTACAAAGAAGGGAAAAAACTTCTTAAAGGCAAGTCAGTGTCTCAGCAAAAGGAAGTAACCAGAGAAGCCACAAAGAACTGAGACCCTAAAGAAGCAAGAAGCTGCAAGGGAAGCTGTAAGCTCTTATTTACTAAGGAAGTTGTTATATTTGTTTTTCTGTTCCAGTAAATAGTATAATAGCATAATTCAAGAACTGTGGATTCTTCATAGTGTGAGGAGTTTCTCTTGTTCAAAACCTCTGCTCAAGGTCATAGTACAGAATGAACTCAGAGGCTTAAGTTTACCTGGATGGGAAACAAACAGCAAACTTCCTCTGGAAACATGAAACATATAAGTTAGCAGGAAAAGCTGCGAATGAGAAAATAAAAAAAAGACAGTGGACATAGGACTGACAGCCCCCTTTGATCCATTTGAAATGTATTTCCATCTAAAAGTTCATTTCCATGAGATTAAAAAGATGTTTCAAGTTAAATCTTGCTCCATCCTCTTTTGATCTTAAAAAAGTATTCTGTGGTCCTGTTTCCACTGATGCCTCTTAAAACAGTTTAAAAATGAAACAAACAAACAAAAAAAGCAATTCAAACATGGATTCTGGCATTCCCCACTTCAGTGGCTTTAAATTCCTTTAAACTGCTATCAACCCCTCTGCTGTCCCCACCCAAAACACTTCAGAATCACTTTAGGGAAAGGGAATCTTTTCTTCCCCCGTCTTGCCAGTCAGGGCACCACCCCCTGTCCGCCAATTGGATCCCACAATGATGTGGCAGAGGGTGGAGAATTGCAGCTCCCCCCTCTCCTCTCCTCTCCTCTCCTCTCCTCTCATGCTTTCCCAAAAGACAGCCTGCCAGTTCTGTGCATACACATGCACACACAAACACACACAACCCTTCCTCCCCTTTGCTCTCCTCCCCTCCCCATCACCAAAAGCACCAGCTGGTGCACACACACACACACAAAGTAGGACTGGTGCTTTTTCACTTTTCCACAAATGCAGAAAAGTGAAAAAGGGGCAGCAGAGAGCGAGCTGCCTGGCTGCACATGTGCGTTCAGTCATCAGTGGGGCATGGGGGGGGGAATGCTTCTCTCCTTCCCAGGGCTCAGCAAGTCAAAAGAGGAACCTCTAGTGTGTGCTCCCCAACAAGGAGAAAATGAGGGAAAGTGAAAAATGAAACTTTGTTATTAATGTGAAGTGTGGAGTGAATTGCTACATCTTATAAGGCTGAATTGTTACTTCTCTGTTGAATATGGATTTTGGTACTTTAACAAATCTGACAAGGGGCTGGTCCCTGTGCAGGGTGAAAGCCCACCCATTTCATGACATATTTGCCCAAATACTGCTGTAACGTTCCCACAGCAATAAGGAAGAAGCATTTTAAAAGCAAAAATAGAAAAAAAAAACCTGAAAAAACAGGTGTTTATTTATTCCGGTTTTTAGCCAAATAATCCTCAAAATACCCCTGAAACTGATTGGGAATGGGGACGAATAGGATCCAAACCAGTTGTAAACCACTTTATTCCATGAGTAGGAATTCATTCTGAGAGTCTCCCCTGTATTTTTAGATTTCTGATGTGCCTCTGGTTAATTATAATATGTAGTACTTGGTTATACCCATTATTTTATTTTATTTTTTCACTTTTTAAAAGTTGGTGGATCTAGAAGCAGGGTGTTGGAGGAAACTAATCCTTGATATTTCTTAGCCATATACAAAATCTGTGGCATCCTTTCTTCTTAATATGGACACAGGGACTACAAGCGATGCAGAATGCTGCAGCCAAAAGAAGAAGATTACATACCAGACAAGAGGTCAGTTTGCTCTTGGGCCCGTACTACATGATAGGGTAACATCTGGTAATGAACATCTGCACTTGTAAGAGCCTTTTCCAACCCAGAAACACCTCCTGCTTTACCAGATGTTACCCGATCGTCTACTAGTGGTAGTGCACAAAATTGTACACAAATCCCAACCCTAACTTTTCCCATCCTATTCCTTATCTGCACCTCAGATGACCCCAAATATGACTGCGTGTGTGCAGAGTGTCACCAGCGCCAGTGCATGCACAATTGCACTGGGCTCCAAAAGCAAGATGGTGGTGCCTGGACACAGGTATGTCTTTGGGGTGTGTGAGGCTTAGTCTGGCATGTACTAGCATTCCCAGGTGCAAACATTAGTACACATTAGTGGGTTCCTCACCCATTCAGCAGACAGGAAGCCAAGTGCAGAGACAGCCCTGGTTAAAAAAAAGACATCTGTGTATGAGGCAGATCCCTCTACAGTTGAGCCACCAGCCTGTGTGAGAATCAGCATTGGTGGTCCAAGGCTATGGGCCTTTTCACACTTACCTGACTGGTATTAGAACTCATGACATACTTATTAGGTAAAGTATAGTATACTGGCCCCACACCAGGCCAGCAGTACTTGAAATGTGGATGGGCAGGGCAGGGCAATCCAGCTCATCCTCAAATGTTGCCACAGAAGTCTGTGGATGTTATATGTGTCTGCACAGATGCAGTTGCCCTGTTCACTGTGTCACACATGGAAGATGGTATGGATCCAGTGACCAAGAGTAAGGTAGCAGTTGGCAATTTCTTGAGAGTTACCATGGCTGTCCAGTACAGACAGGCCTGTTTAGTGAGCAGATCTACCTCCTGAGTATGTGCCAGAACGTTGTCCTGTTGCCTCAGTGCTGGGCAGCTGCCCACCTTTAGTGAGCAGAGCCTAAGCCATTTTTGCCATCTGGGGTATTAAGCAGAGGGAGCTATGTCCCTGGTGAGAGTAGAGAAGGATGTTGTGTGTGTTCCATTTTATTGTTAATGAGCAGGGGAGATGGAAGGCAAAGAAGGGTTCAGAGAAGGAGTGTAAGATATATTAAGGTGATCACTTTTTTATTCTTCCTGGTGCTGTTACATGTCAGGTCAGTTCAAAACAAGGTTTGACCTAATATGTATCAGGTACTATAATCTGTTTTTAGGTAGGGCTCATTACCTTTATCAGAAAAGAGACAGGGTAATGTAACCCTGGTGATTCTCCTTTATCTCTCATTCTCTTTCAGTACCGTCAACCATGGTATCGTGGAGTGATTTCAGGAACTGAAACTTGGTGAGTCTGTTTTACAATAGTTTGCTTTTTATCTCTGACATGAGCTTCAGAACATAGTGGCACTTGTATTTGCACTCTGGGAATTGATGTAGAGTTCTATAGATTCAGCTCTGTCTCTGTGCTGTTTAAAATCTATATGAAGTCATCAGGAGAGGTCATCTGAAGTTTTGGACTGAGGTGGCATCAGTAAACATCATTCTCTCCATTCCTCATGAGTCAAGGAAGACAGTTCAGGTTCTTGCCTGGAAGCAGTAATGAGGACCAATAAACTGAAACTGAATCCAGACAAGATGGATGTACTGTGTTTCATGGACATGGGATTCCATAGCCAGGAAAGAGGCATCTAATCCTAGATGGAATCATTTTGCCCCAGAAAGAATGGGTGTGTGTGAGTGTGTGTGTGTGTGATCTGAGAGTTCTTTGGGGTACAACATTGTCATTTGAGGCACATGTGATGCCAGTGCTTATCCCCATCTCCAACTCGCTGTATAAGTACTACCTGGCCACAGTGATTCATGCTCTTACAAGCAGTTATTACCCAAGGCAGTGCTATGTCAAGGTGCAGACAACAGGACTTCACAATTGGCATACTGATTGTCATACAGGTTGAAGATACAGGGAGGTGGACCTGGTCATGATACAAAAAGGAAATGGAAGTCTTGTGAAATATTCTGTTTGCCCAAAGCAAGGGACTTAGAAGAAGACAAAAGACATTTGAATAAGAGCAGAGGTGGACCATGAAAAATAATATGAAAGACAGTATGTTGATGTGAATATATTTATCTCAATAGACTCACAGCTCTGAAGCAGTTTCCTCAAAGATTCACAATTAACACTGTATTCATAAGAATTTAATCACTAGATATTTCACATTTCATATTTGTATTTTATTGATCAGTAGTAATACAGCTTTGTTTAATGTTTTATAGAATTTAATAAGTGGGGCTGCGCTATTTGAATTGGACCACTGCTGAATATTTATTCGTCTGATCTTTTAATGTTATTTTATGTTGGTAATAATGCTTTTAAAATTTATTTTGTAAGTTTCCAGGGGGAGGTCACATTGGTAACTGATGAATTTGTTAATAATATCAAAATATTTAAAATGTTGGCTTAAGATGTTCCTAAGTTATTACAGTTATTTTACACAAGGTCCACTTTTTGCAGCATTTAGTAAGCTCAATTCATTGTGTTTTATATATAAAAAAACAGTAGAATAATGCGGGAATAGACATTTGTTTAAAAAGAACCATGTAAATTCCTTATTAATTGTATATATGTAAAAAAGATAAATGATCTTGTTCATGTAATTAACTCAAAATTATAATGGCAATAAAGGTACAGTTAAATTCTTATTGACACATTAAAATTGTGAGAAAATGTTAATACATTTAATTGGCATTTAACAAGATAGCTGCAGCTACTTAATTAGATATCAATTTACATACTTAATAAATGTCAGAACATTTAATGATTGTAACCTCATCCATGCAGCAAAGGCATATATCTATTATTATGTTCTGTGCTCTTATTAAATATATGAGAGTGCTGCAGCGTATATACAATCTGCAGCTAATGGTGCAGTTTGAAGAGAAGTCTAAAACAAATATGTCCAAACACTGATCCCATCTTGTTGCATTATTTATGTGTTCTTTTGTATCCCTACAGAAATCCATATAATTGGAGATCCATAGGAAATCAATGCAAATCGCTAAAAACCTGTTTGAAATTAAACCCCATCAGTACTAATCTGCTGATTTTGTACCCCAGCCAAGTGAAAGTGTTGATGAATTTTCCATATGCAGTTCAGATGATTAGAACATGAGTAGTCTGAGAGAATGCACATTGGAAAATGTGTTTCAGAGCACATCTTCTAGCAAATTAAAACTGCTATAGTTTAAAATGGAAATGGTATGGTACCGACTCATGAGTAAATAAGTGAAGTGTGGAAATAGATTCATTCATTCCTTATCAAATACTGCATATCCAGTTAATCCTGACACAAACTCTTTTTGAGGAATAGTTTCTAAAAATGTATGCAAATTGAAATATTGTTCCTATAATAACAGTAAATATAATCCGAAAGCATGGATATATAATTCCTTCTAAGATCTCTCCAAGTAAAATCTGTGCAGAATGTTAAAAATGCCAAGAATCCAAAAACCAGCTCCAACATTATATAAATTAAGGTAAGCTTTAGGCAGCAGGTTTTGAGAATCATGGAATGATAGCAAATTGTCATTATTTATTATTCTTTTATGGCAAGGAGAATATGGACTCATATGCTATCTATACTCAGACTGGTCTACCTGACAGCCATGCCTCCTGTTCAGGTGGGCCCAGAGAACTTAGTGCTAGGAGCCACTGCATTGGTAGACTTCTTTGGTGCTCCTGGTGGTAGACAGACCCAAAACTCATATATAGATGGCAGAAAACCACTGGGATGGTCTAGCAGGCAAGAAAACCTGGAACCATTTTGTAGAGCACCTGGAGGCATCCCTGAAAGTCTGCCACTTCTCATACTCAACTAAAAAAAGCTCAAGCAGGGAAGTCCAGAGTCTGAGAACTTTCATTCTCATTGGACTGGGCTGGGCTGCCTTAATGTTGATAGTCCCTGGCCCATCCCATTGGCTTCTAGGTATGATTCATGAACTCAAAATCAAAAGTTTGTTTTAGTGAACTCTTAATTAGGTTTGTGCATTTAGTGTAAACAAGTCTTATTAGATTAAATTTATCATAGTGGGACAAGTTAACATTATTTTTTTTTAAAAAAAAAACAATGGCTTACTCTGTAATTTTCTGGAACTATCCTGCCAAATTTATCATTTTGTTTTTATATATGTGTTTAGAAATGTCTTTGTATATATTGGATTTTCTTATTTAGGCTTGGATATGTAAGCTGCATGAGACCTTCAGGCAATTGGGTGGAATATAAATCAAATAAATATGAGATTAAGTTTTCCCATTATGTTTCACTATTTGAGGCCCTGGAATGTTACATGAATGGGAAAAATCGTACAAAGAATGAGTAAAAATCAACTTAATATCAATAATCTCATTAAGTACTGCTTCATGTCTATTGAATTAGGTAAGAAGAAATAATAACCGTAGTTTCCATCAGAATATGAGAAAATATCAGAAATGTAATTAACATAATATTAAACTTATTAATATTATTTACACAATATTTGATGTGCCTGAATATTCTTTTGAAAGATGAAAATGAATAGGAATAATAGATTGAATCTCTCTTTTTTTTTTAAATTGGTATTAATAGTTATCATTTGCATTTTCTATTTTGTTTTCTCCGCATGGTTTTTATTTTATTTTGAGAACAGGAGTAGAAATGAATAACTGCTGGCAGTCTTCATTATTTATAATAGTGAACAAACACAAAATAGTGCAGTCCATATAATGAATCTCTGACACATTCCATATGGAAGTCTGTAGTCAGGAGTTCATGGTCAAAGCAAGTTTTGAAATGGAAACTGCCCAACTCATATTTTTAAACACCACAAAACTCTACAAAGGACATTTTATAAAATTCTTGGCCAACATTGATATCAGTGTATTTTTAAAAGAGTGAGGTAATTAATGAGCTTTTGAAGGATATAAATAATACTTTAAAACAGCAGCGTCATTTAAAAGCTGAGAGGAGGCTTGATGCAATGAAACATTCAAAAATTAATCACAAAATTCTCAGTGTCAAATGAGCCAAATCCATGAGACTCCTATAATTCCAGCAGTTCTATGACTACAACAAATGCAGTAGCTGGACTGTTTTTTTTTCTTTTTCTTCCAAGATTAAGACAATATTAGGTTAAACTAACTTGATAACCCAATGACCAGAGTGCTGACCAGAGTTCATGTACACAGCTGAGGTGCTGGTCATACTTCCAGTTTGGAATTTTGCTGCTGAGGGTGGCATCCTGTCTGCAGATTTGTTCCAGTGGTCTCATAGGGTACCTTCAGAACCACAATACATTGTGATAGTGTCTTGCTGCTGCATAACAGCCATTGCATTTGTTTGCTTTGTTAGACAAAGACTGTGTCTATGTATGAATATACAATACTTGCTCACACTGTAATTCAACAGGAAGACTGAAGGAATGGGCTGGTTCACTGTTTGTTTGGATGACAGTTCTGACCTAGCCTAATTTTGAGTGTGAGGGACAAATATTTCCCAGCATGAAAGGTTCACACTAGAACCTAGGGAAATGTTTCCTGACACTTAATGCCTGGAATTTGATTATTTCTACTACTACACTGTGGTAGCAAAAGCAAACTTGTGGTAAACTAGGTGTAAACACTGCGTGGTCACTAAACTCCAAAGGATCACCCAGCCATCTTTCGGCATGAGGTACTGAGTAGGTAATGTACTGTGATCAGCAAAATCTTTGAACCTTCATCAATCTTTTACCTACACAGGGTAATCTAGATACAGGCTGTTTCAATACTTGGTTGTTGCACCAAACCCTTAGTGTTCTGGGCATATGATTGTTTGCATATGGTAGAACACATATGCCTCCAGGAAGTCTGCACTGTCAAGCAAGGCAATCACCTTCACAGCAGTTTTTCATTGACTGAAATGGTCTTGCCTTCCATTCCCAAACTGCAGCTGCTGCAGCCAAATATTACTAGTAGAGTGTGACTGCCATCAACAGAAATCCAAAGAAGAATAGAGATGTGGTCCAGCAAAATCCTGCCTTGATGTTCAGGCCCATAGTCACGCTGTTAGCTGTGGGGTCAGAGCCTCAGTTGTATTCATGCATCACTCTTTTATGAGGCTCTCAATATTATACTAAATATTAAAAGCCTGCTGAAAACTGTTTTCGACCATCAAGTGATCTGACAGAATCATAGACTCAAGTCAGTAAAAGAAAGCAAAGGCCATGTTATACACAGTTTTTCCAATTTCAGAATTTCCTTGAACTCTAGAATACTAATGTCACATTTAACAGCATTGTTGTGTAAAAATGTACAGGGTAAGAATAATCTTTATGATCCTGGTTTTGTTGTTATAGTTGTAGGTTAAGTTAGGATTTTTAAGTTTAAATTTGTTCAAATTTTAGATCAGTGATGGCGAACCTTTTGAGCTCAGTGTGTCAAAATTCACAAAAAAACCTAGCTTAACTCGGGTGCTGTGTCACATCTAGAAATATCCATAATTTTGTGATATTTGTAGCTCTAGTAAAAAAGTTATATTTTTAATATATGTGTTTTATGAAAAGCAAAAACAAATAATTCTTTACATTAGTGACTTTTGTACAAATCTTCAATTGAAAGTTGGTATTTTGTACACTTCAAGAACAAGCAAGCACTACACGCCCAGGTGCCAGGGTGATGAGGTGTGTCACCCAAAAGGGCTTGGCGTGTCACCTGTGACACGCGTGTCATAGGTTAGCCATCACCGTTTTAGATCATGCAACACAGTAAAGTTGTTAGGCAAACATATAAGAATATGTTCAGTATAGATTTGATTGTAAAGATCGTACAAAGAATGAGTAAAAATCAACTTAGTATCAATAATCTCATTAAGTACTGCTTCATGTGGCTTTTGCAATGTGTTTTATAAAGTATAAGAATATGTATATATTTGCAATATTGAAAATAAAATTTGAAAAAAAAACAGCATTTGGAAAAGATGATATTGCTCTACAGTATAATATAAACAAAACATTTAGAGCAGGGGGGGGATGGCTTTCCCCCCTTTCTTTACCCACTTTCTGCAATGCAAATGTGCCATAACTTTTAAGAATTAACTTAATGATAATAATCTTAATATAAATTAATGAAGAATTACGCTTGGAACATAAATGCTATAATATTCAGTGCACGTATCAAGTATTCTTCTCTACCATTGTTCGAGTAATTTTTCATGTGAACCCAGATTATATTCAGGTTTTAAAACAATAATTTTAATTAATTGTATTTTAAAGTGCAAATTCTAAAATCAAAGAATACAAACTATACCAAAGTGACCATGGTGCACAACATAAGAAATTGCAAACTTGAAGTGTTACCAGGTCAGCTTTGAGTGTACAGGTATCATAAGAAGTTTTGACTGCAAAACCTGAATTTGAAATATACAGGGGTTTGATTTGTGAATTTGGCTTTATAATTGGCATAATTAGAAGCTGAAGGACGACCGTGAAACGTGGAAAAGCCTGAATATAGCAAGACTGACACCACATTTGTCTGAAAAGATAAGCCTGGAATTTAAAAAGGACATGGTTTTTTCCCCTCTTATGTTAAAGGCTGTCTGTATGCAAGAGACAAAGTCTCGGTAATCTTCTGAGTAATCTTGATTAAGTCAAGGAAGAGGACTGACACCTGAAAAGCCCTTTTTTTCTCTTTTTGAAGTAACAGATTTTTAAATAATGAAAGAGAAAAAATATATAGAAACTGGGACAGAGATTGGCTTGCCTAATTTTAAGTAAATGGTAAAGAATAAAATGGAATGGATTTTGGAAAAGATCTGGGTAAAATTAAATTAAGAATTTGGAATTACTAGCTAAACTGTGGAAGGTCTGTTTTAAAAGTCACCAGTACTAGAATGTCAAGATGTTACATTTGCCATGACTCACTTTGACACCTTAAAGATAGACAAGAAAAGTTTACTTATGTGTACATGCCCTTATGGAGTCAAGCTGAAGGGGTTAGGCTAACCAGAGGCGTTTTCACACACGGGGTTTTCGAACGCGTGCAAGACAGCCTCGAACGCGGCATACGCATTGCCGCAGCGGGGCTAGCGCTCCGACGTGTCCGGAGCTGTCTTGTGCACTTTTGAGATGTAGAGCACTTTACATCTGTTCCGGCGCGGACGAAGTGCCCGCAGCCGTTCAGGGAGAGAAGCATTCGCTCATGTTTCTCTCTCCCTGACAGCCGCGGGCTCACCTCCCCCGCCGGCGCTGGCTGACAATCAGCTGATTGCCTGCCTTGCCGGCTGCGGGAGCCTCGGCAGCCGTCTCCCCGCCCCTTGCCGGCGTTTGCCGGCCAAGGCACTTCAGAATGCTTTGAGCATTCACACACAGGCGCGCCGGAATGCATTTACACGTGTTCCTGCACTCCTATGTGTGAATGGTCAAAGTATCCTGAAGTGCCTTAGGCTTCCCGTCCTACACCTGTTCCAAATGGAATGGCTGTAGTGCGAAAATGCCTCAGGAGAGATGCTGGTTAGAAATTTTAATTTAAGGTACACAAAGCAGTGGCTTTTGCAATCAGACAGAGACACAATTATACAAACACACATGGTTTAATAATAAGAAGAATTGAATTTTTTTCCTTTTTTCTGAAAAGAGAAACAGAAGTTTAATGGGTGTTTTTTGGGGGAAATGATTTAACCTTATTGTCTGAAATAAGATGGTTTTACATTCTATTCATTCTTTTCTGTGGGGTTTCATTGTGGGCACAGAGGAAGATTAACTCAGAGTTTGCTCCAAGGCTTGATTGTCTTAACTTGAAGTGTAGCAAGAATCAACATAGCCTAAGAGGAAATAGTCTTTTCTTTACTCTTTAAACTTGAAGAATAGGAAATAAAATATTTGGTTTTGGGATAAAATATATTTTTCTGTGTTAAACAATACTATCTTGTTTTACCTTGTTATTTGTTTCATCAGGAAGTGTTGATGAAATCTGGGTTAAACTGTAATTTGGGGGTTTTCCATAGGAATACATTGGCTTTGGGTAAGACACATCTTTTAAAAGGATTTATTCTGAGGTCACAAATTCTTGGTTAAATTGTGTATAAAAAAAGGCATCAGAAGCAGTCCAAAAGTCAGGGTAAGCTTAGCTTAGGAGATAGGTAGGAATTTTCCTTTTCCCGTGCCATGGGTTCTCCCCTTTCCTCTTTCTGCTTGAGAGGAAATAGGTGTGTGTTTCTTTCTCTGTGAATGCAGTTTGAATTTCCTGCTTTTGGGTGAGGCTGGAAGAACTGGCCTATTTTTTAAGGTTATTTCTTGTGAAGAATATTTTTTTGAATATTTTTTTAAAGTCATTTTTTTGTTCCTGAAATGAATATGGTTTGCTACATCTGTGCAGTTTGTTTTAATTTGGATTCCTGGAGAGCTGAAGACTTCTTCAGGAATATACATATTGGTGAGAAGATTCTTTTTCTCCATTCATTCCTCCCTATTATTTCTTAATTTTTGGCTAGGGCTAGGGAATTTTTCTAGTATTAGGAATTTTCTATTCTCTTTCTGGCTTATATATATATTTTTCTTTAAGATTTGTAATTGTTCTCATGGTAATTTTATTCTCATTTTCTCACGTTTTTACCCATAAAAGGCAATTTTATGGTGTCGTGGAGAATTGTTGCTGTATAACTTCAAACTAATTGTTTTAATAAAAGGGGATAGCCTTAGCTTAATGCACAAAGATATCTTAATGTAAAATGCTCATTTATTTAGCCATGTTTGGGATTTTGCATGTCTTTTTGAATGTTTAAATGGAATATGTCTTTGAGATGACTTTACATTTCATTTCTAATAAATTCTTTTATACTGATTTAACAAGAAATATTGGCTTTTTGAGTTTGAAATGAGTTTTGTCTCTGTTTATAGTATTTTTCATTATGTAAAAACCTATGTGAAATGATCTGGCTACAAATTCCCTGAAAGTTTAAATTTGGTGTATTTTGGGGCTTCAAATTAATCCAAATTATCTGAAATTTTACTCTACATTTGGTTACAGAAGCATGGTTAGATGATTTAGGGATGCACACGACTATTAAAAAATCTGAATATTTGATTTGAATCTGACAAATGTCAACATTCAAACTCAAATCAGATTTTCAAAAATCTGAATTTGCACACTTGAACTCGAATTTGAAATCCGATATGGATTTTCGAATGATTCAAATGTGTAGATTCGCATCTATCGTATACGAATCTGCACAAAAATTATACATATCTTGTGTTTAAAATACAGGATTAAAATGAGATGCATGCAGGATAATACAGAATGCATACGGATTTTTTGGGAATGTGCACAGATATGTATAACAGATATGAAAGTTGTTGACATTCGTATCTTTAAATATGAATCTAACATTTGAACGTACGGATTTGAATCGGATTTTGTGACATTCGAATCTACTTGGATTCGATTGTCAAAAATACATTTGGGCACATCCCTAAGATGATTAGCTTCCTGTCATGCCCTGTTCAGCCTCCTCGGAGGAGGGAAGCCTGCCTGCAATGCAACCACAGGCTGAGGAGCAGCCACAGCATGGCATTGCAGACATTGAAGGGTTAAGGCCAGTTCCAGGTGAGCAGCCAGATAGTTCTGATGATGAATCTACCAGCAGTGGGCCTAATCATCGCCTGCTGAGGAAGCAGAAGCAGGTGAGATACAGATCAGAGTGAGTAGCCCAGCTGCACCGTGGGTGTAGCACTGACTCCTCTATTTAAGAACAAGGTCACCTTGTCTCAAGTTGCTGCAGATGTCTTTGCAGTCTCATGTTACCTGAGCTTGAAATCCTGGACTCTGTGTGACCTGCTGACCCTTTGGACTGCCTGACCCTTGCTGACTTTCTGGACACCTGGACCCCGGACCGGAACTGACCTCAAGAACGCCTGGAACTCTTAGGACTCAGCCAGCTGTGCAAGTGTTTGCCTGTTGCCTGACCGGCCTGCGACGTGACACTTCCAGTGGATCCCTAGAAAGAATTAACTGTTGGATCTATCACATATGGAGACATTCAGAGGGAATATTTATTATGTGATAACAATGTCATAAGCTATATGAGTAAGAAAACCAAGCATTTATTTTCTAAATTATGAGATTTATGGTTAATCTTGACAGCTATTATGTCTGAGTGTATCACCCACTGATGTCCATTGGCTCATACAGCCTTCCAAACATATTGAGATTTTTAAATTTTATTTTAGAATAGGTGACATTAAAGTAATTAGATTTCTAATTGATTTTGCATCTTTTCACTGCAGCGGTGGAAATGCATCAATATTCATTTTGCAAATAAGGTAACAATGTCTTTTGAAACACTGCTAGTTTAGCAAAAAAAAAATCCTCCACAGATGAATGAAACAAAGTTTAATATCAATTCATTAACAAATTAATGGGATTGAATTTCACTGTAAACAGCAGATCAGTGTGATGTTGGCAGAAATCAACAAGATGCCAGTCAGAAGATGAAATGTATATGAAGCTAATAAGAGAAAGAAGTTTCTGCTAAAAATGTAATTAATTCCAATAATTATTTTATTTTTCAAAAGAAGAAAACTTGTAATATGGTTTTAAAAATAAGACATTGAAGTATTTTCAGAGGAACATGCAGACCTTCCTGCACTCTGCTGATTTATTAAAAATCTTTTGAACAGTGTGATGCTCACAGAGATGTTATTCTAACCCATAAAAGAAATTTGATACAAAAATGAGGATAAACAGGATATGGTATGCTTTCTTATAAGTACCATGGACATTTATTTGTTTGTTTAAGAATTTATATCCCATCCTTCACTGAAGGATTCCAGATTCAATCACAACAACAATATTGCATAAAAATCATAAAACATCTTTAAAATATAACCATCAAGCCTCCCTCTTACCCTCCCCACAGGACTACACCTAGAGCAAGCTAAACATCAGAGCCCTGGACAAATAGGTTTGTTTAACCCCAGATGCTGAAAATCATACAATATGGTCTTAGGCTGAGTCTTTGGATTTGCTGCTGACCCAGATCATGTAGTTGCTGGTCCAGATCCACATCCCATGCTGATCCAGAGTTCACACAAGCACAATAGCACCTTTGAAGTGGATCTCCATGGCCCTAGTATGCTGACAGACTGGTTTCATCAGGAGGCCATACTGGTGAAGTCAGAACTTCTACTAGTGTGTGGACAAAACAAGTCCAGAAGAGGATCATGAAGTAGGCCAGGGATAGATGTGGAGGCCCTCAGGGATGGATTCTGAATGTCTTAAAGAGCTGTTCTGACAGCTTTTATTTCTAGTATTTAAAGGTTTTCTTAAAAGCTTAAAACTATTGGTTTCCTTACTTGTTTAACTCTTTTATCTGCTTCTTGCCTTGGTAGTCCAAAGAAGGTATGAGCTGGAAATTTGAGATACAGATCAGAGTGAGTAGCCCACTGGGAACCATTTAATTTTTATATTGAAAAAGAAGAAGAGTTGGCTTTTCTACCCTACTTTTCTCACCTATTTAAGGGGACTCAAAGCAGCTGACAAAGCTTTATATTCTCCCCACAACAGGGAACACCCTGTGAGGTAGGTGGGGCTGTAAGAGCTCAGAATAGAGCTGAGACTAGCCCAAGATCACCAGCTGACTTCATGGGAGAGTGCGGAATCAAACCTGGTATTCCCAGATAAGAGTCCAGCTCCTTACCATTATACCAAAGGTCTAAGTTTTGGATCGGTACAGAGGTGCAAGTTTTGCACATCTGTATCACAAACAAAGTACTCCCTTCTCCACTTCCCTAATCCCAGAGTCAGGCTTGTTCTACCTTACTTATGTATACAAGAGGAACCTACGCATTTCTGAAGCAGATCAAGTCTATTGAAATTCTGGAAGAGACAAAAACTGCCTGGGCATTTCTAGCTACTCAGACTTGTTCATTCTGAACAGTCTAAATGAGTTCATAAAAGATTAAATCTACTGAGAGAAATCTCGGGGTCTTGGTATCACAATCCTCCTGACAAGAGACAGAGCAAATACCTGAGAAAAATGGATGAGAAGTCTGATTACTGATTAGTTTGTGTTATTTCAATCAGTACCCTCAATGAAGTTAGCAATCAGAAAGACAGTAACAATGAAGATGCCTTTAAAAGCCAAATAATGTGTTCTAAGGAGGGAGATAGAGATACTTTCACAAGTCCTGTTTTCCTAAAAGAGTCAGAATCCGAGGCCTTTTTGCATTAGGCCTTTTGGAACACGTCTACGATGCACTGGGACAGAGCATTCACTCCTCTGGGGCGGGCAGTTGTGTTCTGACCCACCCCAGCCATCCCAATGTGTTGTAGACTTGTTCGGTTTTCAGATCACAAAAATGTGCTCTCCACCCATTCGGTTCCCAGCTGTACCGGAGGGAAAGCATTCGCACACTCTCCCTCCATGACAGCTGGGCCCCTCCCCATGCTGCCCCCAATGGCTCCCCTCCCTTCCCTGGGGTCTCACCTGCTCCAAGGGCCCAGATCAACCTCTGGGGCCAGTGGGACCCCCACCCAACACCACCCACCCCACCCCAGGGGTTCACCTTCATGCACACTCCTTACCTGGTGATCACCCGGTCCCTACTGGCATGATTGGGCTGGCTGTGCTTTGCGCCTTTGCATGGTGTGGTTGCTGATTGGCCAGGCATGCACCTGGCTTCAACTGGCCATCTGCGCAGGTGTGGGTGCCTGGCCAATCAGGGACTGTGCCACGCACAGGCGCAGAGTGTCATCGCTCTCCTCGCGCCAGTTGTGACCTGGTAGTGAGCAGGTAAGCAGTGTTTGTGCACAGGGTCCACGGGATGGGTGGGTGGGTGTTGAGTGGGGGTCCTGCCACCTGTATGGGCCTGATCCGGGCCCATGCAGCTCACAGGACCCCCAGGGAAGGCACTGGATAGGCCTCCCCACCCCTGGCTCCAAAGGAGCCAATGGTGAGAGGTCGAGGGTGATACTTGTGAGTCCCAGGACAGCCATTCAGCCAGAACGCATCTAAGACAGTTACCTGCTAATGCGGATGGGAAACTGTCTTAGACACGTTCAGGCCAAAGCATTCTACAGCATTTTTGCTGTGGTGCGAAGAGGCCTCTGGTTTCAGGAACAGTTCGATGAAGTGTCAGAATGGATAGGGGATGGGAAAGAAATACAAATAAATTAATAAATTGGATTTTGTCAACTCTGAGCCCAGAGAGATATCTGGGGAGCTGTAGTTCCTCTACCATCTCTGAATCATTGTTTTATAGCAGAAATTTCAACCAATCAGGAAAAGAAACCTCAATATGGTTGGGAAAATAATAATAATAATAATAATAATAATAATAATAATAATAATAATAATAATAATAATAATAATAATAATAATAATAATAATAATAATAATAATAATAATAATAATAATAATAACAACATTCGGTAATGACATATTATTGAATTTGAAAGGCTTCCAAGGTATCTCAACAAAGGTTCATAGCCAGAAAACAACTGTTATATTTATTTATTTGTTTGTTTTTTAAAAAATATGTTGCTTCTCATTAAAGAAAAGTGAAAAAGAAGGGTAGCACCACAGCAATATTTGTATCTTTCCTGGTCTGTGATGAAAAAGAAGGCAAAGATAATGTTGCAAAAAGAAGCAACCAAAACCTATTCAAACAACAACTGGACAACAAATCAGTGTCTATCCTAGTATATAAAACAGGTCTTAAATAAAAAATGCCTGTTTAAAAACTTTATGAGTTTTGGGAATCCCTAGATTTTGTGTACAGAATTTTAATGAAGTGAACAAATCCTTTCCTGAATATCCATCTTGCCCAAACAATGGAAACGGAAGAAAGTGTGACTGCTGGCAAATAGGTGTTACTTGTATAAACATAAGTTTTCTATGCCCTTTTGAATCCCTCATGAAAGCAAAGTTATAATTCATTTAGAGATAGTTCCAGTGAGGGAGCTGTTCTAATAGAGGTAAGGAATTTGAGAAGCATCGAAGGTTAATTGTCAATTATCCAAAGAATTATACAGAAATGAGAATAAAAATACAGTTTAAAATATAATTGTCCTTTCCTCAATTGTGCTCAAGTGTTTGATTGAACAATGCTAAATTGGTTTGGTTGCTGTCACTAATGTTTAATTTTAGGATTTTAAAAAAATGAATAGGAAATTCAGGAAACAATTACAGTAACATTTGAGTGTGCTGAAAGATCAAAAGAAATGGCATTGCAATAGGATTAGAAGGAAATAAAAATTCATAATCTTCTGCATTCCCTCCATAACAAATCTTGAGACTCTTGCAAAATAGAAAAAGAAAAGAAATAATGGCAATGTATGATCATCATTGGGGAAGTAGGAATTTGTAAAGAGTGGGGGAAATGTTTAGAGCGCATACTGAACATGGAAATGATCATGCAATGCAAAGGAAACCTGGAAGTGACAAAGGTGATTTCATTCTCTTCCCATAAATATGTCCTGAAAATCAGAAATCAGCTTAATCCATACGCTGTTGCAAGTGCAATATAATGCATCTTATTACCGTAACAAACTTGAAAACTATTTCTTGAATGTTAATATCTCATGAAGATTGCATAGGTTCTCTGTGGAAAATTGTATAGGTTCAAAAATAACAAGTCTAGAGTGATTTTTAAAGGCTTTTAAAGAGTCCATATTCCCATTATCATCAGAAAATATGGGTCCATGTGGAAGTGTACATATGCTTGGGCAAATAAGGATTTATTTATTAAAGAATTATTTGAAGATACTGTCACATACTTAGCCTGTAAAGTTGAGATGAATATCACCAGTATATCTGATTGTGGTAATAAACTTTGGAAATGTTTTTCCTAATAAAACACTAGGCTGTATGACAGGCTGTATGGGTCAAAGGCCTTCTGCATGCTAGTATGTTTATGCCAGCCCAGTCTTAACTACTGGCTTCAAAGCCTTCACAATTTCAAAGGCCCCGTCCCCATGCAACTTTGGCACGGTTCCGTGCGTGGGATCATCACGGTCCGTCCCCATGGGTTTTGGATTTGGTCCGCAAAAAGCCCCCAAACCGTGTCAGAAGGGTGCCAAATTTGGTACCTGTTTAAACAAGTCTCAGCACGGTTTGGGGGACTGACAAGCATTGCTCAGTGATCTAGGAACACACATGGAGATGCTCACTGGCTAATAGGGAGGAGATTGGCACTCATGCCATTGGGAGGTGAGGTGTGCTTGCTGTCAGCCTTGTCCGTTGAAGATCACAAGTCGCTGACTTTTTAAAATGCTGATCACAAAGGCAGGCTGAAGAACTTTTTTTTTTAATTTTCTGCATTTCCATGGAGGTAATGCCAAGGCTACAAGCATGACACACACACCGTGCCTTATCTCCTGATTTGCAAGGCATGAGTGGGTAAGGAAGGGCTTGATTTAGCTGAATGCATTCAGCTGAGCAAGAGCTGTCAAGAGAGCTGTCAAGCAAAGGAGCACATCTCCGGTAAAATAAGGGAAAAACACAGCCTCAGCTTCAGCCGCTTTCAGGGCCTTCAGAGGCTGCAGAGGCTGCAGTTGCCCCCTGGAAAAGGGAGAACACTGCAGCCTCTGCCCTCCCCCTCCACGATCTGAGCAGGTAAAGGCTTTATTCTACTTTGGAAGTAAAACCAGAAGTGGAATAAAGCCTTCACCTGCTCAGATTGTGGAGGGGAAGGGCATAGGGTCCAGTGTTCTCCCTTTTCCAGGGTGTCAATAAGGTTCCCACCCTGGAAAAGGGAGAACACTGCAGCCTCTGAAACCTCTGAAGCCTCTGAAAGCGGCTGAAGCCGTGGCTGTTTTATTCCCCTTATTTTACTGAAGATGTGCTCCTTTGCTTGACAGCTAGCTTGACAGATCTTGCTCAGCTGAGTGCACTCAGCAAAATCAAGCCCTTCCTTACCCACCTGTGCCTTGCAAATCGGGAGGTAAGGCAATCCGGCTTCCAATGAAGGGAGAGGTGGCGGATAGGAGGTGGCGCTGCTCTCCTGTAAATGGTTCAGCAAGCTGCTCATGGGGACACCTACATCTGTACCAACCCGTACCTATCCCAAGTTGCTGGGAATGCCATGGGGATGCCCGAGATGCATTCCCGGTCCCATGCCAGGCTCATGTGTGCCCAAACAGCACCCAAAGTGTGCAAAATGGCTCGTATGGGGATGGGCCTAAGAGGACTTCATTTGGCACATGTTCAGGTTTGGCATCACTTCTGATGTCACTTCCTTGTCATATTCTGGTTCATATACAATCTGAACACAGAACCCTAATCTGCTGGCCTCAAATCCAACCAATGAAGTAGAGGTTTACTGGGAGGGGATGAGACCATGGACCTATTCACACTATGGCCTCTAATGAACAATTAGTGAACTTCTGGTGAAGAGCATCTGCACTTTGAGGAGGCTGCTACAGCCTCCAAGTGTGTCCTGCCTCGCTAGAAATTCACTAATTGTTGATTAGGTATGGAACACAATTTCATGTTCCACATCTTAACCAGTGTTTACTAGAAACTTACCTGGAGCATCCAGTGGCATGACCATCCACACTTCTTCCAGTGCTCCAGGGTCATCTGAGGTGCTGTGCAAGTGCACTTGCACCTCAACCACAGACGTGACTGCACATGGACAAACCATCAGTGTCATCATGGTGCCCAGAGGAGGACTGGCCCTGCAATCAAATCAGGTGGTGGTGCGGGGGAGGGAAATGGCCAAAGTTGACTAAAACTCCAAGTGCAAGTGCTAGTCAGCATTGGTTAATCGCACTCCTTTCCCATCCAGTGGATGGGAAGTGAAGTGTGAAAACACCCCTATTCTGTTCCACATTAGCTTGCACAGGACAGGATAATCTCTTGGAAAAGATGAAGGATAGCATTTAAGCAGAAAGTTTTGGTAGACTAACAAGGTGTGCTAGAAGCTTTCCCATTCATGTTTTGCAATACCAATCCAGTTAGTCCCAATTTTGCAATGGAATAGGTGAGAGGAAAACCAGCTAATGGTACTTTTCCTTTGATCTCAACACAGCCACACATTTCTTCTGTCACTGACCTGAAAATACTGATTTCCCTCTCTGCAGTTTTCACATTATAAACGTAAAGTACAGTTCATCCCAGTACTGCATCAGTGTGCAATTTCTCAAATAATATCTATTTTAGAATAAATTTTGAAAATTGTGATCTGCATTCTGTACATATTACCTACTGCCTTTAGTTCAGTAGGGTTCTACTGAATGCCAGTGGTCCTCCATACTTCCAGGCAGTAGTTTTCTTCACTCAGACCTACATAGAAATCTCAGGATTTCTGCATGCAAGACACATATCCTTACACAGAACCACAATCCCTTCACATGGTGTACTCTGGTGCAAGACATCTTCCTGAGTTAATTAAAATGAACCAACTAAACCTTTGGTGAGTACAGTTGCAACAATTATTTTGCAAAAATAATCTTCTTTAAATAATTGCTGTCTCAGCATACAATCAAAAGTATTAAAATGAGTGAAACTGGGAAAGAAATAAAATGCAATCAGCCACAAATAAATTGTACAGTAGGACTTGAGAAGATAAGGGAATGCTTTAAGATAAGTACCGTTATCATATGTTCCCAGTAATTGGTCAAAACAGTCAATCTTGAAGCACTAGCTATCTATGGATTGTTATGGAGGCAGAAACACTCTTGTTAGTTTCAGACATTATAGTTGAAGATATGGTACAGTCTGTGAAGCATAATATACCTGTGCACTCAGGTAACTACCTATGACCTAGAGTGAATAGGTGTCACTGAACACAAATTGGCTTGAATCAAATTATAGATTGAGTCCTCTGAGTAAGCAAAGACAGTCACTGTAGGAACAATGGAGACATCCTCAAACTGCCTGTTTATTCACATATGGATGCACAGCATGTATCACATGAGCAATTCAGGAGGTCAGAGCACACACTGTGTACCCTAATTAAGACTGGAGCTCAGGAACATAACTATTGTCGAGAAAGCCTCAAATTTACTTACTTATTGTATATTCATTTGTGTGTGTGCATGTGTGTGTTGAAAAAACAAAGGGAGTGGCTTTTTGAGCATTTGGTTGCTTCTAATTTTGGTCTTTGGGTGTGCCCAGATGTGCTTAAAGCTTTGCAGCCACTGTGCTGCTGCTGACCATGTGACTGCAAACCGCAGCAGGTTTTTTACTTCAGACTTTTGCTCCCTGCACACCTTCCATTCGTCTCATCTGTCTGCCTGGAAGCAGAGGCACCCTTTATTTAGGATTGTACTACTGTGCTTACTTTTGTTCTTAATGCTTGCTCTTTGCTATTGGCATGTTTAATACTAGCTACACCCCTGCTGGGGGCTAAACCTAACAGTATAAGGCTGCGTCCCCATGCAGGCTGTTTGAGTCTGATTGGGCGCGTATGGGACCGGGAGTGGGTCTGAGATATAATCTTGCCCATCCCCATGTCATTCCCAGTGATGCAGTCTGGGTGCGGGTTGGGTGTGGATGCAGCCATCCCCATGCAAACCGTGCCAAACCCCGGCACGGAGAGCAGTGCTATCTCCTCTCCACCCCCTCTCCTCATTGAAAGCCAGATTGACATCACCCCATCCCTGTGCTGCCAGCTGCAAATGCCGCAACGCCCCCTTAGCTGCACAGAAGCCAGGACGGCATGGAAAAATAATAATACATTTAAAAGTTTAATACATTTTAATTTTTTTTAAAAAAAAACCAAAGCCACTATGAGGTTTGGCAGTTTTGTGCACCTCCGCTCTGCGTGAGAACCACAAAAATACCCAGAAAGCTTAAAAGGGAGAAAAATCAAGCCATTCTCATGCCTGCTTTGGTGATCTGGAAACAGGGGTGGAACATTTGGGGAAAGGCACAGAAATCAAACCATTATCCTGCCTGCCTTGGTGATTGGGATATTTTTACTCCAAAAAAATCTCAGTGGTTGCGATCTCCAATGCACAGAGCAGGAATGACAAGCACACCCCACCTCCCAATGATGCGCGCACGAATCTCCGTCTCCATGTGCAGGCTCAGCTTGCAAAGTGGTGCGTGCCAGACCCCCAAACAGTGCCAAGACTTATTTTTTCCAGTACCAAATTTGGTCCTGGTATGGCACGGGTTTGGGTGATTTGGTCTGCGGAAATTGCACCAAATAAGAAATACACGGGACACCCCTTGTCGAACCCGATTTCAATACCAAATCAAACGTACATAGGGACACACCCTAAGTGTAAAAAATTTGTGAACAGTGGAGTTCTCTTGTATCCAACTTGTTTTTAATCTCTCCAGCCAGAACACATACAGCATTTGCCCTATTTCTGCAATAATATTCACCTGGGGATCTCCTGAAATTGTGAATTTGTTCTTCATAATAATGTTTTTGAATTACATACAAAAAAAGAAAAAAATTAGAAACACAAATATTTTTGCTAATATATTACTACACCTCCCTGAAGGGAAAACTACAAAAATTCTCATACTGATGAAATTTAAATAATCTTATGTCCTAAACACGTACAAAAGATAATGCAACTCAGCACTGTGATATAGTTAGTAGCATTGTCATGTTTATAAAAAGGCATTTTTTGAAATATGTGCACAAAATTGTGTGTATCCATCAAAATGACATAAACATGCATAATTTTGCTTGAAAATGTATATATTAAAGAGAATTGTACAGATGAACGTGTACATGACAAATCTGTTTTAAAGGGCTGGAGGACTCAAATAAAGACTGAGGTTAGGTAAATCAGACTATAGCCTGCAAGTATAAGAATTTTCAGATGAATGAAATTTGGCAGACTCATCTATCTTTATCATAACATGTTCAAACGCCTCAGTAAGAAAGGGCATTTTTTTAAAACAACATTTGAAATGTATAAATTCTCTAGCAAAGTTAAACTAATTGGAATGCAGAGCAATGAAAGGGACAAAACAGAGTCTTTATCTTTGGGTGGAACTTTAAAGTTCTTTACCATCTCAGCTCTCCTTCCATGTTATTATTCCAGTTCACAGAAAGAAATAAATGAAAAAAATGCAACAGAAAAAAATACAAATGAGTATAACAAGATGCTAGCCATGATGTCCTTTTCCTCATTTAGGGAATAAGGGCCTGCTGTCCACATGCTAGTGTGGAATAGGGTAGCTCTTACCCCCCTGTCACACTTTGTCCACATTGGACAAAGTGTGGACCAGACTAGGATACCGAGAATGGCACTTAGGCAGTATAGCTACAGACCTCAACTATAAAGTTTATGAGTGCTTCCTGACACAATACTTCATAGTTGCTGTGCTGCTGCCAGTCATGTGACTGGAAACAGGACAAGTGATTGTCTGCGACACCAGCACAACAGCTTTTTATTTTGCACTTTCCCTTACGTGCTGTGCTGATGCTGCAGAGTAATGATCATCCTGTCTGGACAACAAGAAGCAGATGTGCAGGGACTGCAAAGTACTAAGGGTGTCTGGAGGTACCATAGGAAACTCTTTTCAGCAGCACTTTAGGAGGCATCACCAGAAATGAGTCCACTCTGAAGCTAACCAAGTCATAAACTGGAAGCTAGGAACCTTCTTCCTCAGCCTTTACAGTCTCTGCATTGCCTCTGAGGGCTCTTCTGGGGTAAGAACATAACATAAGAGAAGCCCTGCTGGATCAGGCCACAGCCCATCTAGTCCAGCATCCTGTCGCACACAGTGGCCCACCAGATACTCATGGGCATCTCAAGCAGAGACAAGGACAAACCTATTCCTGCTCTATAATCCCAGCAAATGGCCTTAGAAGTGCCCCAGTTCCCCCCTAAGTGCCATTCTCGGTATCCTTCTCAGTGATGGCCCCTAGGCTATGGAATAGTCTCCCCCTTGAGGTGCATCGTGCTCCTTTACTGTATAGGAAGGCAGTGAAGATACACCTCTTTGCCCTGGCCTTTGGTTAAATGGGAATATACTATCTCTTTCCACTTTATAGACACTGTGGGTTTGTCCCCTTCCACTATATCCTCTGAAACGAACCTGAATTCTAATTGGAATGTCCCCATGCAAAGGCTCTAATCCGGGCTACATGTGGAACAAATCGCCCAAATCCATGGCAATCCCCCCCCCCTTGCAAATTATTCTCGCTGTGGATTGGGAGGCAAGCACTGATAATTTTGGAGACGTGGGGACACTCCTGGGTTATTGGTGAGGAGATTGGTGCTCACATCATTAGCGGGTGGGGTTTCGGCTGTACTCGCCCTTCCTGTCCCGTGTGATGGGGATCACAACTGTTGGCCATTTTTAAAGATCAAACAGCGTAAAAGAACTGATCATCCCAGTTTGACAGGTAAAGATCTGGTGATGAGAGGGGTCATCTGGCCTTTGTTGTCCCATGAGCCTCTTCCTGCAACCCTTATTCCACCCTCGCTCCCCAACTGCAGGCAAGCAACTTCGAAAGTTAGAGGCAGTTTACCAGAGAAGCAGAAAAGTGCTTCTCTGGTAAACTGCCTCTAAACATTTTAGTGGCTTTGGTTAGCTTCTTAGCTGGCAAACTTCAAAAACTGCTTGCTGGAAAGCGGGGGTGGAATAAGTTAACCAAAGCTGCTACAAACCTCGATCATTGCTGCATCTTACTGGGGTGATCAGTTCTTTTACATTTGCCTCACGATCCGATCGCAGAGAGAAGAGGCTTGTTTCTGTTTGATCACTGTTTAATGCCCAGCAGTTGCGATCAGGGAAGGGGTGTTGGCTGGGATTTCCCTGCCCTTGCTCCTATCAGAAGAGAGGGCGTGGGGAGAAAAAGAAGTGATTTCCCGATGCAGGGGTTTAGCATGGTTTGCATGGGGACAGGTGTATTCGACTTGAGCTTTCATCAATCGCATGGGGACAGGTCAATTCGAACTAGAATCTGTATTGGGAATATCCCAAATCCAATCTGAAGTAAACAGAGTGCATGGGGACAAGACCTGTTACTATTTTAATATTTGTTGTTTTAATATATGCCTACTTTTAAATGTTGTTGCCCACCATGAGACCTTTGGGTATAGGGCGGGATAGAAATGCAAATACCATGCTATATTTGTTAATTTTTGGTACTATTTTAATTTTATAACATAATGCATTTATTTTGATTTACATTGTCCTGAAATTTTTGAGTTTGGCTTGTTTTGCTTTGTTTCAGGGCTTTACACGGATTAATTTCATTTGCTACGGACTTATTCTACACCTAGAGCAACCTGTGCTTGGAGTAGAGAGCTTATCCCAGACCAGAGTGTACTAGTCTGAACTGGGATAGCACTGCTAAGGGTAAAAACAGCCCAATACTCTTTCGCAATAACTACCTTCTGTAACAGGTACCTTCTATATTTCAACTTTAACTGATTTTCACCAAACTTGCATCTTTAAATGGTGAGAGTCAGGTTGAGTGTTCATAATTCTGAACATAAGAAACCAGGCTGCAGCAGTCACCAATTGCAAGTAAAGCATCTGATGATCTTAATTCATTTGAAAAAGAATTACTGCAATAAGTAGGGATGTTGGATATGTAGAGGACTTGACCTCCCCTTGACTTGGACACGACTCCTTTGAATTTTCTTTGAATTCATTAAATATGTCCCCCAGCATTTCATTGGACGTTTTCACATTTCACAGAAGAATCTACACAAAGTCAATTTACACTGAGCCAAATGAACTGGGCTGAAAAAATTACTGCATGAGTATGAATTAGATTCTTATATTTCTCCCCTTTTAGTAAGTTTTTTTTTCTCCCATAATTGGCAATTAACCTTTAAACCCTTTTTCAGACCTGTACATTCATTCCAAAGACAGTCTCTTAAAAAGAGGTTGCTGTTAATCACATGGCTAGTAAATGGGGAGCTGATTCTATGTTAAAATCTCTCTCTCTCCTTTCTGATGGTGGATAAGTAATTAAAGGGGCTTATATGAAATCAAAATCACAAGTAACAAGGCTATGTCCAAAGACAGCAGAGGGTAAAAGGCATGCTTTCTGGTGGAATCATCTTAGTACCAATTCAGAAGGTCAGTATTTGAAAGGGCTTTAAGGAGCCAACAAAGTTGATTAAATATTATGAAGAAGAAAAATCGACAGAAGGGAGTCTAGATAAAATCGAGAAGCAAGAAAATTGAAAAAAGTCTCCTGTAATTAAAATTCCAATTAGAGTTGTGCACAGTCTTGGCCTTTGCATCACGAAATTGTGCAGAAACTTGGCTTTTCCATCACCAGCTGTCTTGGACTTGGTTCAAGTGAGTCCTAATGTGGTAGACAGAAAGATATTGCTTCTCCCTCAGCCCAGGGCCCTTTTCACAATAGCAGCAAATACAGAATTGTTGCACATTTCTGTCTATTTCGTCTTCAGAGAAGGGAAGAAGGTCTTTTTCATTTATTGCTTGCATTTCTTAGTGATCAAGTACTTCTGCCTCAGCAAAACCTACTTCCAGTCCTTTTGGTTTGGGGAAAGTGTGCTGCAACTGCTGCCATTGTTGTTGGAGGGAGGCAGTGACTCCTTTTTTCTGAAGACCACTATTGCAAGAGACGTTTGAGGCTAATAGGGAAACAGGCAGCAGGCTGCCATGCCCACTAAAACCAAGCTGAGCAGGGCCCATCGAAACATGGAAGGATTGACCTGCCAAACCCATTTTCTTTTAGCTTGTCTCAGTGTGCAGTGAATTGGAGTGACATAGGCTTGTTTGCAGTTAGCTGCTGATGCTGAGTCCTTTCAACACATCTCTAAGGGTCTCGCTACACTGAAGCCAGATGTTCAAGTCAGCATGGGGGCAGTCTGTCGCAGTGTGCACCTGCACAGAACACGGCAGACTGCTCCAGCAAGTGGCAGGGACCCATTGGACTGCCCAATCAGGTAAGTGGGTGCTGGGATCTGGGGGCAGTGGGCACCCCTGGGTGGGAGTGGGCACCCAGGGGATTCCTGTTGGCTGCTGCTGGCCCAATCAGCATGGCAGCAGCCTGGGGGACCCCAAGACACCCCAGCCCAGTCTAGTCCCACCCCCAGAATGGGGTTGCCAATCAGCAAGGCCAATAGGGCAGGACTCCTGAGCTGTCCGGCAGGGAGTGTGTGAATGGTCTCCTGCCAGATAGCTCTGGGACAGCTGGGGCTAAGCTTGGGCCGGGTGTGGAGCACAATTTTGTGCCCCACTCCGTGGCAGTGATTGGGACAGCTCTGGGGCAGGCCGGGATGGTTCTTCCTGGAAATGTGTATGCTCCGTCCCAGAGCTGTCTTAATCATATGCTAGAGGACTAAGTGCAAATAGGCCTCTGGTCTTTACTACTGGGTAGGAGAGTGGTGATCCATTATTAGGAGGACAGCTAGAAGACAAGTGTTGTAAATCCTACTGTGACTCTATCCAAAGATAGGTAAGCAAAAAGGCTTATTTATCTGCCTCAACTGAATCCTCAAGTGACTGTCAAGCAGAGCTGTCCCAGATGGTTAAGGGGCTATTGCCCTCTAGCTGCAGTGAGCCATTTATACCACACTCAGAGGCTCACTGTGAAAAGTTTGCTTTCAGGACAAAGTTGTTCAGATTCACAGGGAACTGGACTCCACATTTTGAAATAGTCTCATAGAGGTATCCAGAACTCCTTCTTTTGCCTTTGTCCTGTGACTCTACATTAGCCAGTTACTGACCCCTGGGTGAACTGGGAAGAGTATTTACCAAAACCAGTGAGTCCATAACTATGTGAACTGGGAACATGTCCAAACTGAACTCTGAAGTTCAGTTTGAAAGTTGAAGTTGGACAAACTGTTCACCATGGGGAACAGTGAAGGGGATCACTGGGGCAAGCAGTATCAAAGTTTATTGAATGAAAGTCAACACACACATCCCACACAGATATGCACATATATAAAATCACTAACTACTTTTAAAACATCTGAATTGTCTAAATTCTTCATTTTTGTAAACTGTGAGACAATAAAAAGGTATTCCAACATTGCCAAATTTGTTCTTTGGGCAACCAAGAAAGGGAGCGTTTTCAAGTTCTGCTATTTAATGCATGCCTGTTTATTTGTTTAATATCCTAATTGTATTAAATTCATTTTATTTTATTCAAATTGCAAGCAGTAGTGCAGATAACTAGTTTATTAAATGTTTTTAACTTCATAAAACTGGAAAACCTTATGCATCTTAAAATGTACTATCAGACAAAGTATTCTCAAAACCACACACATAGTTACACATTTTCCATCATACTGTAATCATTGAGGACCGATCAGTTTGCATGATAAATTGTTCATTTAAATATATCTTAAACTTTCTTCCCTATAATTACTACATCTCACAATTTAACACATTCCAACCTCTCTCGGCCTTCTGTGTGTGTGAGAGAGGTGCATAAAGTCTCTGGAATCTCTATCAAAGTATGGGAGAGGGATAGAAAGAATTGGAAAAATAAAATAATTCCTGCATAAAACAACAGCAACAAAAAAACAAAAAGTACTAATCGAGGTCTTTTATCTGTCAATCATCAGAAAATGATAGTCAACAGCAAAACTGGAATCTAGGAAGAAAGGTGCAAGATAACAACAAAGGATTTATGTTTCTGTTGGTCATCAATGTTTTCTTCAGAATAAATTATATCTCCCATCTGAAACACCTTTATTGTTGCATAATCTGCTTCATTTATTTCTTTATTTCTTTCAGATAAAACTTTCAGCCTTACACATCAGAACTGTCTTTCTTTACTTAAAAATCATAAACTGATGAAGAAATATAGTACTTAGAAACGTATTTATCTATTGCTGATATGGACCAAAGAAATTCTTCCAGATGACTGAGAAAAAAGAGGAGGAAAGACAGAGATAATTGCATTCCTTAGATCCATTGATATTCTAAACAGCTACAATCATATTCACAAAAATAGAATTCCTTTCCACATGAGTCATTATCCTGGCCCACAGATGTGACTAAACACCCGTCTTCCATATGCTAGTGCAGTATAGAGCAGGTCCCACTCCTCAGTAGAATGTAGTAGACCCCATGTAGTGGCCTGTGTAAAACATGGTCCCATTTTCTAGTATACCAGGAGGGTCTTTCCATCAACACACATGGAAGCACCTCCAGAAGTGATGCTGTCAAAAAAGGCCTGGCTGGAAATGTTGAAGGCTGGGTGCTGGCTTTGAAGACTTCGTAATCTTTGAAGCTAGCACTCAGGCCTGACCTAGGCCAGGTTGTCCAAATGCAGGGAACCCTATTCCAGACCACCAGCAACCCACCTGGGGTGGGAAGGTTTGCCTTTCTGAGATCAGTGAGTCCTACCTTGGTCCAGGATAACAAAGGCCAATGTGGATAAAACCAAAAATGTTCAGGGCCCTAGCTGAGAAACTTTATCCCAAATGGGACTCTTCCCAATGTACTCTTCCTTGAAGTTATTTTTGGAACCTTCCCTTCTTAAGATGGAAAGAACCTCAGTGTAGCCTAACCATGAATGAAATATCACTAGTCCTATCCTATTGCTAAGATGGATTAGTATCTGTGACTACACACTACTTTGACACCTTGGTGAATGTGCATATTAATCTTCTGGAAAATATTTACTGAACCTGTTCAATGTACTTTCATAAACATTTGTCTGCTTTCTACTGGAAAGCTAACCCCTTTGACATGATAATAGGCTCTCTGAAATGAATAAAACAAAAATTACATGCTAACTCAAAATTATTAATAGCTATGCAAAATATATTGTAATGTCATGTTCCTGAAAATTTGTATTCAGAAAAAGAAAACTAGTTCAGAGGCTTCAGTTTGAGTAGCACCCTAATAACACTGTTGTTTGCTAATTGGGCTCATGAAAAGTTCAGAGTAATGATTTCACATGTGAGGATACATCTGCCAGGGAACAATTACTCGTCCCAACAGGGTACAGAAAAGATACCAAGAACAGCAGCGAACTTGCATGTGTGTGTATAGTGATGAGATAAATATTGTAAGAAGTGAGGCTGTTGAAAAAAAGCAAACACAGAAAAATTCTGGAATTAGGAGTAAGAGATTTTCTGCTCTAAATTTACCTTTCGGTTTTTGTGGCGAACCCTATCTAACCTCATTCTGTCCATATATCTTTCTGTTTTTAGGGAAAATTCTAAAAAAATCTGTTAGAAATTTCATTAAAAAATAGTTCTGAAAAAAACCCTCACAAGATGACCCAATGTGCACTTTTTTAAAAAAAATCTATGTGGTCAACTTTGGAAGATAGGAGGTGGAAAGGAGGCAACACAGAAGCCAGTGTGTTACCCATTGTGTTAAATTTGAGCGAAACTGCATTATCCAGGTGTGATAGCCAGGTATGCAGCTATTAAGAATATTGGGTAACTCAATTTAACAGAACTGGAATGTTTTTATCTATTACACTTATTAAATGATCATTAGTGTAACGCATAGGTGCAATGGTCCTAATAAGTGCACATGTTTAAAAAGCACTAATTTCAAAAGGATATGCCACATACTTATAGACACATCCTAGGGGTTAAGGGATGTGGTAGTGCACAGGCCTTGGGAGACCAGTACATCCTCAGAGGAACAGGCTGTGTCATGAGATACAGTGCCAAAATGCTTATAAACAATCCGTAAGTGGTCTACCATAGTATAGTGGTCAGCAACAGCATGTGGTTGTTGACTGATATAACAAGTCTGTTTCATCTAAACACCCAGTAGTGGGATCAGAAGAGCTCCATTTGTGGGCTCTTGGCTAGTAACTTTCAACATCGATGCTGGATTGAGATGTAGTGAGTTACTGGTAGCCTGACCCACATTGTAGTATGGGCCAACATGGTATCATGGACCAGCTAGTAGCATGGGACAACGAGGTGTGAGATAAGTTGTGTCATGAGAAAATGGTCCTAGTATCTATGACAGCAAAATGGACAACAAAATAATCTGCCATAGAAAATGATGTCCCCTGCATCTCAGTTTTAGAGCATGAAGGTGCCATTTCCAGGTCCCTCCAATGGCAATAGTGCCAGTAAAGGGGGTGGTGCAATTGATGCTGTTGTAAATGTAAATGTGGTAGCAATGGGGTCCTACTTCAACAGCCATGGGTACCTTATGTCAGTAATGAAAACATGGCCATAATTTTGCCTTTGTCATCTGACCCTAAGTTCTGGAGTGATTCTTCTTGCTCATTGTTAGATATACTGGTGGGCACATAAAAGCTGTTGTTTCAGTTGTTTTTCCAGCAGAATGGGTCTTTAGTTGTTGTAACAACACATATACCTTCAGGTATGGATCAGGATAAAAATGCAAATAAATAAATAAACCTGATTGTCTACTAGGGATTTATTTAGAGTGAGCAAGCAAAGCCTGCTTAAGAGCACCTGGGTCAGTCTATTTAGATCTGTGACCCTTTGATCTTTGAATATATCCCTTTATTTCTTCTTTTCCTCATCTCATCAGGAAAGCACAAGAGAGTTATTTGAAACACCTTGTTTTAGAAAACTGCTCACGTACCTTCTGATGGTTGCAATTAGGGGTGTTTAAAAGTAATCAAGTCTGCTCCATCTTTCATTCACCTTTGTATTTTGCCTGTTCCATTCAAGTTGTCACAAATGCCAAGAAAGTATCTACTCAAGCTTTGCAATGCTACAAGCTATATTATTTATTTAGCCAACTGTGGGTGGTCAGTCAGAAACTTTACAAATGATGTTGAAAGTGTGGGAGATGAATTCCAGGGATTTAGTTTTTTCCTACAAGAAAAATCCTAAATTGACATTGCAGGCATTAGGAGTAAGAGCAACTAGGAAAGGTCATCTATCACTCCTGCTTCATATCTGCTCTATGGACCTATATTAGAAGCTTCTTGCTAAGGTCTGTCCCATACACTTCCTTTTTCTAATTAGAAAATTATGAAAATGCTTTCCATCTCCCTCCTCTCCATCTTACATAAAGTAATTAGTAATTAGAATTAAGTCTTTCATATCTAAATGTGTGTATCAATAAATAAAAACAGATTCCATGTGTCTTACTACAACAATTAAATTAGTAGTCATGGGCTGTCTTTACTTCGGGGTGTAGTTTGCATTAAGAAGTTCCCATGGTAATCGAGGAGAGCAAGGGTTCAAGCCAAACCTGACTGTCCCCATGAAAACCTCAGGCATGCCTGGGAAAGGGCTTGATTTAGTGCACGGGTGCCTGACAGTTCCCTGCACTCAGCTGATCAGCTGTCAGATGGAGGTATAGGGGCTGTCAAGTGCACTAGCGGAGCTCTGGTAAAATAATTAAAACACAGCCACAGCTTCAATCAAAGGGCCACTTTCCCTTCCTGTTATGCCCCCCCCCCTTATGCAGTGTGTGGCTTTCGGAGGTGCAGAAGGGAACCTGGCTCATTGATTGAAGCCTCGGCTTTCAATTATTTTACCGGAGCTCCACTCGTGCGCTTGACAGCTGCTATATCCATCTGGCCACTGATCAGCTGACTGCAGGGCAACTGTCAGGTGCTCAATTCCTAATGCAAGCCCTTACCCAAGCGTGCCTGCCTGATCACGAGATGAGGCAAGGGGGGATAGTTGCAATTGCAGCATGCATGGCGGGGACAGCAAAACCCCACCCACTAATGCTGCAGTTGGCAATAATCCGGAAGCATCCCCATGCCCCCAGGATAACCTGTTCTTGCCTCCTAATCCATGGTGAGAACAGTTAGAAAGGGGGGGGGGTGCTCCAGGTCTTTGCCTTTTGTGGTGCATGAAGCTCGAATTAGAGCTTTGCATGGGGAGTCTCCCAAGGTGAACTCAGGTTCACCTTGGAGTATCCTGATCATGGGGACTCGCCCTATTAGTAGTTAACAGGTGTGCCCCATAGCTTTCTGATCTGGGTAGCTACAGGAACAGACAGGGCAAGGACTGGCCATGAAAATTTACACTGCCATATGAGGAACCCTGCTGGATTGGGCCACAGGCCACCTTGTCCAACGTCCTGTCTCAAACACCAGCCATTGCTTATGGACATCTCAAACAGAAGACAAAGGCAAAATCTTCACCTGGCCTCAAATCCCTGCAAATGACCTTTAGAGGTATCCAGCCTGTCATCCATGAATTTGTTTAACCTTTTCTTAAAGCAATCTAGGCTGGTTGCTGTTACCACCTCTTCTGACAGAAAATTTCACAGACCAATGACCCCCTTGTCTGATCTAACTTTTCTACCCATCAGCTTCACAGAGTGCCCCCTGGTTTAGATTTTTTCTCTATTCACCTTTTCTATACCATGCGTGATTTGATATATTTCAATCAAGTCTCCTTTTAAATGCCATCTTTCCAGGCTGAGGAGGCCTAGACGTTGTAGTCTGATTTCGCAAGGGAGGTCTCATCTGGTTGTAGACTTAATTAAACATGTCTACAACAGATCTGGATTAAGGGGCACCTTAATATGGATCTGGCTCCATCCAGTGCAGACAGACTCAGACCAGTGGGGACAGGGTCTTCTTGATCCCCATTAATATGTGCATCATGAGGCCCTTGATTCAGAGTAAGAGGACATATTCACACTTAGGCCTCTGGTATGCAATTAGGACAGCTCTAGTACAGACCTGTACCAGAGCTGTCCTAATTGCATGCCAGAGGCCTAAGTATGGATACATCCAGAGACTTCTTCATTTGGATCACGAGCAAGTGCAGAAAAGGCTGGCATAAGCATAAAATCCACTTTAGTCAATGACCTTTAAAAAAAAAACCAAGAACACATTCCCTCCCCTAAGGACTGTAAAACTGTCTTATTTCTTTTCACACTATTTATGATGGATGTAGCATCCGTTACCATGTATGCACAACGGGCATGTTGTGCAAACATGACTGTACTTAGGTAATTCTCTACATAGGTAATGTTAAAGCTTGTTCACATGGCTCTGCTTTTCCTCAAGAGTGCCAAAGACCTCTTCTGTGGCTGTATTTTGAGACTGAGCAATTAAAATTGAAAATGTCTTGAAATGTTCGGATGTTTGTGTTTCATGGCTTTGCAATGCTAAATGTAATTATATAAATCATAGGATGCCTGAGAGCTTTCAAGTTTGTGGAATATAAGGGTGGGGAAAGAGGAAAGGAATATCTTTCTGTTTTCTGTCACTGTTAATGGCTCACATCGGAGGATGTAGTGTTGTTGTCTTTTGGGAGTACAGAATATTTGAGCACAGACAACACTCCAAGATGGAATAGATTGCTGTAATTCTCTGTGGGTTACTCTGTTTGAAGAAAGCAGAACTTTCTCTCATTGCTGCTGTGATAATTTGTTGCTTGTGGAAATCCTTGCAAACAGGGGGAGAGAGGGGAAGTGAGACAGAAGAGAGGATGAGGGAATGGGAGAGAAAACACCACTGAGTTACAAGAGAAAGTAGAAGTGATGATAAACAATAAAAGAGTAGCATTTGCAGCAGTTACTGGCACAATTAAAGAATTAAGTGCCTCTGAAACTATGATTGGCCCCAGCAAAGATACCTAAGAGAGTTTGATTTGATTTGTTTTCTTCTTTTATTTAGTCTTTGCATTGTGATTTAGCGATTTGCTGCTACCCATTTTTGCCTGGATGTTGCATAATTAATGCTATAACTGATTTTTATCATAAATAGGATTTCATTGCATTTTAAAAATATTGTTATATACTGCAAGACCTCTGGTGAACGGGGCTGAGATATAAATGAAAACAGTCAATCAAACTAGCTTTCTTCCTCAATTAGTATCCTAGCTCTGTCAAAGCATAAGGACTAGGGCTGCATCCGGATAGAGTAAATAGCTGATTTTAGATGTCCCTGGAGCTCAGCAGCTACATGTGCCTACCCCATCAGACCCACCAACTTCCCCTGAGACACAAAACCTGACCTTAGAGTTGACCTAAGGTTATGCTGTCTACCACTGCTATAGAAAATAATGACAGCAGCAGGTTACAAGGGGCAATTTCTGTTTGATGTGAGAAAATGGTTGACTTGCAGGGCCATTTTCTGTCTGGCAAAAACTTCTGCCAGGCAGAAAGCCAGTGTGGAAAGGGCCCAAGAAACTAAACAAACTGACAGAAGGCTAAGCTCTGCCTCCTTTTGTCAGGTTAGACTGTCTTGTCTTTCTCTCTCGTAGGATGTTTCCGCACTGGCCTCCAAAATCTGGACCTATTTAGATCCAGATTTCGGAGATCGATCTGTGGTAAGTAGATCTGTATCTAGTAGATACTGATCTACAACCACAAATTCCGTCTGCACCCACAAGGGTGGGACAGAATTAGATCCAGATTTGAGGTGGGTGCAGTGCGGAAGCGCACCTCCCGATTGGCCGGGATCGCTCACGCTCTCCCCAGGGTGGGATAGGGTGGTGGTGGGATAGGGGGGTGTTAGGGGAAGCCCCCCCCGGCTCCAGAAACTGCGATCCACAGCTTCTGGGGCAAGGGGGAGCCGCGAGATAGGAGACCCCCGGCTCGCCATGCTTGGCTCTGGAGGAGCCAAGCATGGCGGGCTGGGGGAGGGCCCTGTTAGGGACTCTTTTGCAGTGCGGACACATCCAAAATGGATGTTCCTAACTGTGAAAACACCCATTAAGACTACCTTCAATGTAGTCTTCCGGTAATCCGGTTTAAGGGGCACGTAGCACACATTAGCAACACATCTTGTGGGAGTCAATGTGGAAGCGGACTCCCCGATGTGTCTCTAATGGGTGCTGCAGTGCGGACGCGGATTTTGGAAGTGTTTAAAATGTGTGCTTAATGGGTATTAAGGGTCCAGTGCGGAAGCACCCATACAGACATGAAATGCTGTATTTCCAACAGGGGATAGATGTGTCATTAACAACTAATAAATGCTGATCCTAAGTGAGACTCGTTTGTGTGTAATATGGGGAGATGGTGTTTACCTGGCAGCCATCCCACAGGCGTTCCCCATTATACTTTAAGAATCATTGTACCAAAGGAATAGAAGAGCCACAGTTATTTCAGCACTTCTGCTTTTCAGACTACTTGTTCACAGCTTCCTGTCCTTAGTTATTATGTGTTAAAAAATGCAATGAGAAAGTTTCTAAAGGTAGCACTGCTGTTTTGAGTCAGTTTATTTATTCTGCTTCATTGCCCTGTACAGTGAACAAAAAAAAAGAAAAGAAAATATATGGATTAAATAATTAAGCGTAAATAATACTAGATATAAAAAAACTGACAATACCAATTTAAAAGATCAAGGAACATCAAAACATCAGCCCCCATTTTTATTTATAACAGTGCTGCTGATGGATAGAAATTTGGCAGCAACTAGAGTTATTTTTGGGTACCTTATCAGACAATGATTATTTTTCATAAGATGCCCTGAATTCTTCCACTAAAGTGTCTAGCAAGAATTAACTGGCAGTGAAATCCATTGTAAAAATAACAAATAAGCAGAACATGTTCCATAGACTCAATTTTCCAATTGTACACAGACAAAGTCTCTGAGATGGGGTGATCTTGTGAAAACTCCATTTCAGAATTTGAGAAGGGAATGCATTCAACCTTGTCCAAGTGAAAAGCAATTGATATTTAGGAATGGAAATGCTATTTTAAAAAGCTACAGAATGAAAAGCATTTCCAAATGGGCTGCAAAAGACAAGTAGGGAGCAGGAAGTATAGACAATGCAAGGAGACTTTAAAAATGTATAATAATCAGTCTTGTCCAAGTAAAGTTATGCCTGTGATAAGAAAAGTGAGGGACTAAACTGGGTGCTAGATATAAGATGCTTTTGTGCTGTCACTTCTCCGGGTAAACCTACCCAAGAAATCAAGCTAGGGGATACTTCTGGTGTCTGCTCTTTGAAACACCAAATCTATCCCAAACCTCATCAGAGCATAGGGAAACACTGGCAAGGAGGTAACCACCAAGCCAATAAGGAGGTAACCACCAAGCCACAGCCGCAGCAGCAACATGCCTATATGGCAGCATTGCCACAGCATGAAATGTGCTTGCCCTGCCTGGTCACATGCTCTGTTTGCACCTCTTTCACTTAGGATTTATTTCTGGTCCTTAAGAAGGCACACACGAGGCAATGGGACTATTTTACCCATGTCAGGAAGACCCAATGAGCTTCTCATAGCAGAACAGTGATAATTTATAAATAAATAAGCAAATAAACCTCCCTAAAGACAAAAGCCCCTCCATCAAAGCCACAGAATCAATAACTGTCCATTTAAAAGTCTAATATTGCATCTGTTGTTCTAAAGTTTGTGAATTAAAATATTCACAGATGGATATGGGAACAAACCCTACCCAGAAGAGCAACTTAGCAACTTTATGTCCAGTCAACTCATGTCACATTTGGATGTACATGAGCTCTAAAGTGGACTACAGAATATTAGAATGATAATGTTCTAGAAAGTCCCCATATGTCATTCTTAAGCATGACATTTCTATCCTACAAGCATTTACTTTCTGCTCCTCTTTTCTTTTAACAGCCAAAGTATTGGAACTAACTTTTTCTCCTGTTACTGTTTGTTACTTTGTATGTATGTATGTATGTATGTATGTATGTATGTATGTATGTATGTATGTATGTATGTATGTATGTATGTATTTCCTTTTTAAAACCTAGGTAAATTACAGAATAAAAAATCCAAAGAAAAATATAAAAGTACTAAAATAACAAAGGAGAAACAAATACTAAATACACTAAAAACATCAGCAAAATCTGTACAAGGGAGGGTGGAGCACTGCTAGCATTAGCATTCTGCTTATTACAAACAGTGCTATGCAAGCAGCCCTACTCTTAATGCAACAGTGTGCTGTCAGCATGCCACAGATGCTGCTGGTATCAGGATCAAAGCTGGGGATTCCCGTTTTACAATCTTGACTTAGGGAGAAATTCTCCCTTGTATTTACCTCTCCTCTCATGTCAAAATCAGCTGCAATCTTGAATGTGGGGACAGGGGCTGCACCCAGCATCAAAATCACATTATTGTTATGAAGGAACAGTCAGGTTCGCTCGTGCTGCTACAGTGCAGTGACAACAGTCCTTCAGTCAGAAGGTGAGAGTGGGATAAATCCCCTTTTTTGCACTGGGCCTTACTCTTTATTATATCTAAAAACAGAGACTTACAATAGGATTCAGATGACAGTTCTCTATTCTGGAATGTAATGCAGAATAAGGCCCAGTGTAGAGAGGGCCAAAGAGCTGTTCGTTTCACTCTGTCTTTGTACTCTCTACAAGCATTTATGGCAGCATGGTTGGGGAAGCCACATTCATTCTGTGCATTGAATTCACCACGAGGGGGCAAGGTTTTACAGACTCTTCCTCCTTATGGTGCCCTAAAGGTGCCATGTAGATCCTGCCATAATTTAAAAATTCATCAAAATGAACAGTGCATTGCCACACTGAAACATAGCCTTTCCCATACTACTGCTCACAGCAAATTCTCAACTTTATATCAGCTCGATGAAGTGTGTGTGTGTTAATTTTGCGCTTCCCATCCTCTGTAAAGATTCTATGCATTAATACCACTGCAGGTTTGTTTGCTTGCCAGTTTCAAAAATGCTGCCTATTTTCTTATTCCAAGTTTACATCATCATCATCAATTATTATTACTGTGTGACAGTTTTCTGCAGCATATTCCCCCACCTAGCAATCATACTGATTTATGGAGCATGATGTACTTTTTATCCCTTTTCTTCAGTAACAAAGAAAAAGGATTAACAAGAGTTTTCACTGAGCGGCATGTAGAGACTCCTCAGTTTGCATTTTTGTTCAGCAATAACAAATACAGCTCTTTCTCATGTGAGGTATTAATCCCATGCTGGCCAAAAAAAGTGCTAGCAAGCATATAAATGAGCTCCAACATCCTTCACTCAACACTGTCTCAAAGCCTGGAGAGCTGAAGGAAGCCATTTATAGCCTGGGGACAGGTGGGGATGGAAAAATGGAGACCTGTCTCAGAAAATAAAACTGCTCTTCAAAGGAACTTAAACTGAGATGCAGGCAAGAATACACTAGGTCTTCCTTGCCAGTGCCTACCCTGCCTAAAAGAAATGATGCCTTTCTGAACAACTGAACATTGAACCAGTCATGTATCCTGGAGTCATGTACACAGGAGGGTGGGGGGGGAGACTTCTGCATTGTATTAAAAAGATGGTGCGTGAAACGCTAATAGCTAGGGATGTGCAGGAAGTCAATTTCTTCCCCTTTGATTTAATACAAATTGAAGGGGGGAAATATTTGTGAAGCCCTCCCTGCAAGTGTGGGGGGCTTTGGTTTCATACATGAATATCCTTCAAATGTTCACATGTGCAACTCCCCCATTCAGGAATCATGGGAAATCTCATGAGGCCTAGTTGGGCCTCGGAGGAGTGCATTATGGTGACAGACCATGGAGGGCCGTGGCCATGGCTGCATTTTGATGTAAGGGGGGACAGCCAGGGGAGACAGGAGGCCAGGGGTGGGCAGATGGCCTTCATTGAATATTCTACAAAACTTCAATTCGCAGGCAAATGGAAGCCCATTACATTCACCCACAGATGGATTTTGAATTGCACAAATGTTTCTGCATATCCCTAACAGGACATCATCTAATGTAAACACATCTACGAGCCCTAGAAGCTCTTAATGAGTATTATGGCATTTATTCCCCAGACATTTGATGGTTTTAATGATAGGATGTTAATTGTGTTTCAGAAATAAACTTTAAGGCACTTTGCAATAAAATTTAAGCATCCTACCAAAAATTAAAGTCAAAACCATATATTTGTTAATCCAGATCAAGGAGCTACTAAGAACATGTCGTCTGCATGGGAGTAGAGTAGATCTGGAACAGCTCCCATTTAGTAGTAGACCAGATAAATGTGTTCTACATCCATGCTAGTACTCACCAGCAAATATTTGCTGTTCTAAAATTCACTCATTTCAGATGTCTCTGCCTGTGGTCTAGCTAATACAGATTAACTGAGGTAAGTGCACAAAGGGCCTTGGATTCTTCCACATGACCCTCAAAAGGTATGGGCACTGGTTCCACCACAGTGCCAAGTGGCAATGCTGTTTATTTCAGAATAAGAGTCAGAATGTAGCTGTGAGGGGAACACTCCTTGTGTTGTGTCTCAGATGGTCAGTTCAGAAATTATGACTGACTTCTGACCATGTTTTTGGTCAATTGGTGGCAGGTAAGTTAATGTTTTCCCTCCATAAATTAACATGGTGGGGAGGGAGTGCCTCAGTTTCCCCAATAACGTTTTCTCCATACTTATCCCATAAATCACTCTTGAGGCCAGTTACGAAGACTTAGGGGCTAATGAAATAGCATGCCATACTGCCAGAACTCCCGAGGAGATGCATCTTCAGCCCATGTGGTTGATGTCATTGATGCTCTAAACTTAAAAATGTCTTTTAGAAATATAGATTTCTCCACAGTTGTAAGAAGACTTGATCCTGTTCCATCAGAAATGTATGTTCCAACAAAATGTGAACTTTGGGGGCACACCTGCTCAGAAGAGGGTAGTGTGATGCAGTTTCCCTCCTAGCCAGTTTGGTCTAGTGGTTAGGGAGCTGGACTCTTGTCTGAGAATACCAGGTTTGATTCTGCCCTCCCCCATGAAGCCAGCTGGCTGACCTTGGGCTACTCACAGCTCTCTTCTGAGCTCTCACAGACCCACCTATCTCACAGGATGTCTGTTGCGGGAAGAAGAACAGAAAAGCTTTGTCAGCCCCTTTGAGTCCCCTTAAATTGGGAAGAAAAGTGGGATAGAAAAGCCAACTCTTCTTTTCCCTAGGCATTTCATCACAACCCTTGTACCTCTTCCAATGACACTTGCCATGACTGCTGTCTTTCTGGCTGCTTGCCTTGTCTCAGCTATCTGTCAGCCACACTCCTGCTTCAAGCAATATAGGAAAAGTGGAAGAAGCTTGCATACTCTGTGTTCACTCATGAAGCCATGTTTATCAGCAAGGGCAGAAATTGCACTGGCCCTGTGCTGCAGCTTTTCTTTGATGGTGACTTCCTGTGCCTTTGCTGTCTTGCAGTTGCACAGGGACTGCCATGGCTACAAGAAGTGGCTGTTTGTGCACAGCCCACCCCCAGTTATGTGACCTTTCTGCCACACCATTCATCAACAGATGCTGAAATCTGACGGAAGCCTGGCCCTTCAGCCCTCTTCTAAGTCATACCAAGGAGAAGAAGGAAAGGGAGGGAAGGAGGGAGGGAGAGATAAGAAGTTTTTTTGCTGAACTTTGTGCAGGCATTTGATGGGAATTTGTTGTCCAAAGTGTCTCAAAGGCAACAGTTTAACAAGCAACATTCTACCTTCTCTTTCTACAGACTTACACACATTTTTTCTCATTATGACCTGCAATCCTTAAAAAGCTCTTGCTCAGTCAGTTCAAAAGCTTTTCCTATCATAACATTGTCTTTCCAAGAGTAGCCAGCCAAATGATTTTGGCAATCTGAGAAGCTGGCTGTGAAGGACAGCGTACCATCTCTTTCTTTTCACCCCAGCATTGTTTCTCAGAGGCCGCATCCCCATGGAAGCCATTTGGATCTGATTGGGCACGCATGTGAGGAGATTGGATGTTGCCCATCCCCATGCCATCCCCAGCAATGTGGGCTGGATGTGGATACAGCCATCCCCATGCAAACCATGCCAAACCCCAGCACGAGGGAGCAGCACCATCTCATCTCTGTCCCCTCTCTCCTCATTGGAAGCCAGATTGATATCATCCTACCCCTGTGCTGCCTGGTGCAAATGCCACATCCCCACCCCCACCCACTTAGTGGCACAGAGAAGCCAGGACTGAACGGCAAAAATAATTATTTTTAAAAACCCAGCTGTTTGAGCAAAGCCACTACGAGCTTTGGCGGCAGTTGAGCAATTGAGAAGTTTTGCGCACCTCTGCTCTTTCGGGGAACCACAAGAACACCTGGCAAACGGAAAATCAATCCATTATCATGCCTGGCTTGGCAATCGGGAAACAGGGATTGAATGTTCGCTGTGTAAAAGGGAGAAATATCAAGCCATTATCCTGCCTGTCTTGGTGATCAGGGAAGGGTGGCAATAAATGGCTTTACATCCAATTGGAGGAATGTTTCAAGTGGAGTTCCACAAGGGTCTGTCCTGGGTCCAGTGCTACTCAACATCTTTATAAATGATCGGGATGAGGGAGTCAAAGGAATGCTGATCCAATTTGCAGATGACACAAAGCTAGGAGGGGTTGCTAACGCTAGGGAGGAGAAGGAGAGGATTCAAAAAGATTTAGATAAGCTTGAACAGTGGGCTGAAACTAACAAGATCATATTTAATAGGGACAAATGCAAAGTCCTACATCTTGGCAAGACAAATGGTAAAAATGAATACAGAATGGGAGGAATTAGGTTGAGTAGTAACACAAGTGAAAAGGATCTGGGTGTGCTAGTTGATCACAGGATGAATATGAGTCAGTAATGTGACGCAGCAACAAAAAAGGCAAACATCATCCCAGGATGTATCAAGAGGAATATTGAGTCAGACTTAATCTAGAATACTGTGTCCAGTTCTGGGCACCCCAATGTTTTTTTAAAAATGTCAAACTAGAGCAAGTACAATGGTCTAGTGGTCTAGAAAGCATGTCCTACGAGGAACGATTGAAGGATCTAGGAATGTTTAGCCTACAGAAGAGAAAATTGAGAGGAGACAAGATCACAGTCTTCAAGTACCTGAAAGGCTGTTAATTGCACAAGATGGAAAGACTAGAAACAACAGGATGAAACTTCAAGGGACTCAGTGCAGATTAGATATTAGGAAAAACTTCCTGACAGTGAGGGCAATCAGTCAATGGAATAGGTTGCCATGGAAGGTGGTTAGCTCTTCTTCACTGGAGGTCTTCAAGCAGAGGTTGGACCTACATCTGTCTGGGGTGGTTTAGGAAATCCTGCACTGAGCAGGGGGTTGGACTTGATGACCCTAGAGGTCCCTTCCAACTCTATGACTTTATGATTCTAATTTGAACTTAACACAAAATAACTGTGCACATCTCTTCTCAGTCTCCATCACAGGCATCCACCTTTTTGTCTTTGCCAGGAGCTCAGGCTAGCCTAGCTACCCCAGTGCTGATACCCTTTCCTCCCATTAGTGGGTGGCCATGTTTATAACAACTCTGAAATACTGCATTCCTTAGCTTTCTGTTGACAATGGACAAAAAAAATCATTAGGCTACAGCCCAATGCAGAAAGGGTCCATGTTACACAGTGAGGATATGGACAGAGTTTGAAAAAAAATTGTTTGGTTTGTAACTGCCATTATCTTCAGCAGTGCTGATCATTATGCCTAAAAATCACAAGAGTTATAGTTAACAAACAAACAAATAAATAAGGATCTTTCCCAACTCAAGGTGCAGGTGCATGGTTTCACATCACAACATTATGTACTCCATAGTTTAAACTGTGATGCCCAATAGAGGAGGAAAAATTATCCAAGATAAATCATTCTTGCAGAATTCTATAAATCATAGAATGAATCTTTTTGCATAATCCTTATAATACTAAGAGGATTCCCCCAAAAGGATTTTAGCAATACTTTCAACAGCACAAAATTTATTTTATGGAACTGGTAGTAGGAAAGAATGCATGTGAATGAGAAAAAAATTAAATGCAAGGAAGTGTCTGACTGATTGATACAACATCATTATTGTTGAATGCTGAATAATTTTATTTGCCTACCTCCAAGCCGTATAAATCCCCCCCAACACAGACAATTATAGTAGATACATCTCAAAATATGATTCTTTTCTAAGATAAATTGCCAAGCATTTGGATTTGGTCCTTCAGCTGAGGTGAAAGGGAATATTGATGCTTTAGAAAATGAATGTAAGAGAGCAATCAAACTGTCAAGATCTGAGAAGAACATTGATGGGATAAAAAGTAAGATTCTATTTTGAGATGATATGGAAATTTCTCCAAAGGTAAGACCACAGATAAGCAAAACTTTCCTTAGCTGTGCTCTATCTGTTATTAGTGTGCATTTTATGCCCCCTCCCCTAGCAAGATCCACACAACAGCAATTTCTGCCTTTAGAAGAGTCTCCTCTGCAGAAAGTGAGTTTTGAAGCATTCTGTTTTCATGCTCCCACTTACCTACAGAAGGTAAAACATTAACGTCAGGGAAGTTTCACCAGCTTTAATGTTTCCATAGGTGCAGAAGTCAGGATTTCTCTAAGCAACCCTAAACAAGGTCATGCTATGCAGCTTAAAGGAAGCACTCAAAGTCAGCTGCACTTTGACGCTAGTGGAGAAGTGGAAAAGTGGTAGAAAGCATGAACAGAGTTTATGGCAGGATGTCTTCGTGATGGGTGCAGGAGAGTGTGATCAACATGCCTTTGAAAGACTGCCATGGCACCATTCTGGATTCATTCAAATTTCTCTCTTTCTCTCTCTCGCTCTCACACAACAACAACAACAACAAAGTCCAAACCTTAAAAGCTCTACATGAAAAATCAATTTGCTCCTGTGTAGACTGGAAGCCATTAATTTCCTTTTCACGCACAGTAAAAAGGATTTTAACTTTTTAAAAATGCCTACCATGTAATCTAAACCAAATGTGTCTTTGGTGCTTGGACACCCCACGCAGCTGCACAGAATGCAGTCACACAGCCCTTGCCCCCTTGACACATAGCACCCGGAAGAGGTATGGATGCGCCATCCAAGGAGTGTTCCAGCGACTCTGGTCAGATTGTGGGCTGCTTGGACCTTTCCATACTGGTCCTTATTTTGGAATGTATCCTGGAACAGGGGCATTAACTTCCACGTGCTCGTGCAGACTACAGTCGGACCAAGGCAGAGCCTGTCCTAATCTGCACCATCATATGGATGGTAGACCCCTCTTCTGAGATAGGTCTTGGAATAAGACCCAATGTGTTAAGGGACCTTTTCAGTTGTCCACAGCAGGATCGTTCTGGAGGACTGAGGCAATTCTCAATGAGCTTCAGTGATGAAGTGAGTGGCCTGTTCCGTTCCATTGTCCAAGTGTAAAAAGGCCCTAACTTCCTAGGGAGAAAATCATGATAAATTTAAGAGGATGGAAAAGATGCACAAAGTACTATCTTCTCACTGATTATGCACTTCAGACCAGAATGAGTTCATGACGGCAGATTAACAATTCATTGAATACTTCAGAACCATAGTTTTATAAGGGTAAAGTAAGGTGCAAAAAAACCCATTACATTTATCAGCAATAACAGGTTTCTTGAGCCCTTCAAGGTTCATGTTAAGCATTAACATTTCAAAGTGTTCTTTAGTCTCAAAAAAAAAAAAGACTTTTTTCGACTAGCATTTTCCTACTATTTGGGAATAATTTGCCTTGACTCATACTGAGGGCTGCATGTAGATCTTTGTGCTGAAGTACAAGAAATTACATATACTTGGAAAGCATACAAAGCAGAACAGGCCACAGAGCCAAGTGGCCTGCCTTCCAAATAGCTAATATACCCACATGGAAAGTTGCTGGATTTCTGAAGCATTTTTAAATAAAAACTTTTCTTTTGGTTCCACTGTATTGCAGAACAATAATTAAGGTCAGTCATGCTATGGATGAAGTGACCTGATTCCTATGGCAGAAAGCCAGTGCATTATTGGGACAAAAGACTCAAGTCAGAACTAACAACCCAGGCTTTAAATCACCCATCAGACATAAATCTTACTGAGTGACCCTGAGGCAAGTCACTACCTCTGATATGAACCTATTTCATACTATTACTGCAAATATAAAATTGGGGGATATGGGTCCTTGGAGGAAAGATAGGATAGATTTTTTTAAAGCAAGTTTAATATTCAGAATAGTCCAAATCATTCTATAAGATGGTCATGAGCTGAAGAAAAAACAAAGGGGAATTAATCTATGCAGTCAAATGATGGCTTTCTTTCAACAAATACTTTCAAGTCTAGACTGGATGAGTACCTCTTGGAAATATTTTAATTTGGATCCTTGTGTGTTTCAGAGGCTAAATGAAGATTGTGTTCTCCACTTACATGGTGGAGCACCTTCCCAAAAGGACTAAGTTGCCTTGTCTCCACTTGCAGTGGTAAGATGCACCCGACATTGAGCTCATCACTACCACAAAGGACATAAATGGCATGGTAATGACTTCTGTTGCAAGACGCAATTTCCTGTTTTCAATGAAAATACCTTCTTTGATATACTATCAGATACTTTTGCACTCTTCACCAAAAGGTCTCAGAGTGGTTAACAATAGTATATATACTATAAAATGAAACTATGGGTGTTTTTCCACTGTCAATTGTACCCATTTTTGCACCCATTTTTGTACCTTTTGGCTGTGAGCCGGATGATACCATTTCCACTCCGGCATCCATTTTGAACCCAATTGTTTCCACTGCCGTGGGGGAAATCCGAATCTTTTTGGTCTTTAATCCGGATTTTCTGTAGACCCCATTAATGGGGTCTACAATGGGGTCTTCTGCCAGAAAATCCGGATTAAAGGGAGACTGTTTCCACTGGAAACAGGCAATGGAGTCCAAAGGAGGCTAGGGGGAGGGGATGTACCTTTGACCCCCCCCCCAGTGTTGGCTTCGAAGTCACTTTGAAGTTGACTTCACATTAACTTCAAAGTGACTTTGAAGTGAGCTTCGAAGTGACTTCGAAATCACTTCAAAGTCAGTTCGAAATCACTTCGAAGTCAGTTCGAAATCACTTCAAAGTCACTTCAAAATCACTTCGAAGTTGCTTCGAAGACTGCAGCCCCCCTGCCCCCCAAAACACCTGGGGTAATGGACTGACCCCTTGTGGGTCGATCCGGATTCCCCAGATGGGTGCAAAGCTGTTTCCACAGCAGGGGTGTTCCACACCTCCTGTGGTGTTCCACACCTCCTGTGGAAACACAGGGGTGTTCCACACCTCCTGTGGAAACACATTGGGTGCTTCCCTTAATCTGGATCTACTAGATCCAGATTAAGAAATGTACCCATTCCTTAGATCCGGATCTTCTTAGATCCAGATCTAAGGGCTGCAGTGGGAAAACACCCATATTTTAAATATGTTTTAATATATATGTTTTAAAAACATAAAGATAATCCTCCTGACTCCCTGACAGGACAGCAGCCAGAGGAAGCTAAACATCAAAGGCCTGTGTGAATAAGTATGCTTTCATCAGGCACAGAAAACAACATAATGTAGGCACCCAGGGAACCCAAGAGGGACACAGTTCTAGAGTCTGACAGCCATCATAGAAAAGGATTCCTTGCATGTCCTTACCCTTACACCTCTGAGAGAGTAGGAACTACAAGAAGGCCCCTCCTTGAGATCTTAATTCATGGGCAGGTTTATCTGTGAGAAGTAGCTCCTTCTGATACCCAGGGTTAGCATCAAAACATTGTACTGGGCTTGGTAGCAAATAGGTAACTTGTACAGATCTTTTAGGACCTGCATGATGTGCATCTGGCCAGAGACTCCTATCAGTATGGCTGATAGATCCGGGAGCTGGAACTAGTGCAGAGACTCCTTTTTCAAGGGTAGCACCATATATAGTGCATTCCAGTAATCTAATCTGGAGGTTACCACAACATGGATCACCATGACCAAATTATCCCTATTTAGGAAAGGCTGAAGCTGGTGAATCAGTCAGAGCTAGAGCTAGACACTCTCTATTGCTGCCACATGGGTAACAAATGGCAGTGATGAATCTAGGAGCACTCTCAAAATGTGCACCATTCTTTCTGGGTCAAAACACCCCATTGAGAATCATGTGCCCCTTAACTTCTTGGACTTGGGACTCTGTGACCCATAGTACCTCCATCTTGTCTGGATTCGGTTTCAGTTTATTGGTCCATGTCCAGCCCATCACTGCCTCCAGGCAATTATCAAGCACCCGAAACTGTTTCCCCTGACTCAAAAGAATTGAAGAGATAATGTTGGGTGTCACCAGTGTACCCATGACACCTCACTCCAAAATTCCTCGTAAGTCTCGCATAGAGATGTTAAGCAGCACAGGAGACAAAACCATCCTCTGGAAAGCTCCACAAGAATGTTCCCAGGACCTCAACACCCCACCCCACCCCTGAACCTACCACAGAGATGAGAACCACTGTAAAACAGTTCTTCAAATTCCAAGTGCCCGAAGCTACTCCAGCAAGATACCATGGTCAATAGTATTGAAACCCACCAAGATATCAAGGAGAAGCAAAAGGGTTGCATTGCTCCCATCCCTCTCCAGATAAAGGTTATCCATCAGAGTGACCAAAAGTGGCATAAAACCCCAGCACAATTATCCTACATGATTCCTAATTTTTCATCAAGATGCTGGAGAAGATGTGGAATAAAAGGAATGACTTTTTATATGTGATAGCTATGTCCAAAAATCTTACCCTTCTGGGATATGATATTTAAAGAAATAAAGAAAATAATGGGTATAGAGGTAAAAAAGTATCCAGAGATTGCATTATTACAGCTGTATAAGGGCCAAAGCATACATGAAAGTGAGAGGTATATTTTAGATCAACTGCTTATGGCAGCATTATCAACTATAGGTACATCTTGGAAAAATATTGATAAGTATACAATCAATACATGGTATTATTATATATCTGAGCAGTTTAAATATGATATGATCAGGCAAAGAAGAATGAGGGTTTTGGGAGGGAATGTTCAAACCTTAGTTGAAGACTGTTAGAAAGACTTACTGTATATAGCTATATTGCCAAACCGGAAGTAAATAACAACTTGAAGGAAATAACAAGTTTTTTTCTGAGGTAAAAGATATTTGATCTATATAGTAAGTGTAAGGGGTTTTTTTTGTTTTTGTTTTTTTAGTATTGGCTGTTGTATTTTGTTCGTATTTTATATTGCTTTTTGAATGTTTGTATTTGTATATGTATATATGGAAATTTTAAAAAAAGATTAATAAAATCCATCAGGGTGACCGAGGCAGTCTCAGTGCTGAACCTCCACCCCAAGCCCGACTGGAATGAGGAATGGCAGAGGTGCCTGATGACACAGTGAACAAGGTCTCTTTCATCTAGGTACCTCCTTTCTGACCTGCTCTGCACTGAAGTGGAGACACAGCCTCAGTAGCCTAGATGACTGCAACTCAGTGTTTTTATAATATGGGGGTGGGGGAGGTAGGGGCACTACTCATGTGAAAAGTTTTACTTCCATCCTAGATGCATTCAGTCCCTTTGTAGGGCTGGCACAGGCTGGGGAAGTGTTGGAAACACCACCTGGGGCCCAGAACTGTTGCTCATGGCAAGTTCCTCCATTTACTGATAACAACAGAAGACAAGGAATGAAGAAGAAAATGGTATAAATCACTCAGGTTCTCAGCATAATGTTCCCCTAGCCACTTCTGTCAAGGCTTTTCTTGTTCTACTGTTAACAATTCCCACAGAGAACTATCTGTTGCTGTGTCTAAGGTGGTAAAAACAGATAGGCTGTGTCTAGAAGAATGCAAGCAGGCAAGGCCTTGTTTCAGCAAGCACAGTAGATGGACATACAGTTTCTCTATGGGAAGCAGCTATTTGCCTACTGATGCACAAATGAAAGAATGCTTATTCTACCCAGGAAATATGCCTCCACTGAATGCTACAGTGTGCTTAAACTGGCTTGCACATTGACAGCAGATGGAAAGGAAATTGATGGACCTATTCCTCTCTTCTGAGACCTATTAAACAATTTCCTTCAGCTCTAACCATCATAATAAATATTAAAATAATAATAATGGCTGTAATATCCAATTTCCTGAGCCATCCCTAGATCCTGCTTTTAAAAATACTTGTCCTAGTCTATCTAAACCACACCGTTTATACTCACTCTGCAACTTTGCAGCCATATGGAAAGGTACATTAAGTATGTATGGAAGGGAAAAAAGAGGCCATCACTTCAAAATGGACTTTTATAGACAGGATACAAAGTGCTTTATTAGTCTCACAGTCAAAATAGGGTCTTGTAGGAATTGTAAAGAAGGCTGCAGGCACAACTCTTCCACGTTCTTTGATAGTGCTTTGAAAATTACATGTGGCATTTTATAGCCAACAGGTATTTTCCCAATCCAACCAAACCCCCCACTGGAATTTCTCTTGAATTTTTTCTTAAACTTGAGTGATTTGTTTTATTATTATCATTAGTTTACTTCCAGAGTGGGTAAAGAAGAAAAAGAGCTGGATTTCTATTTTTTCCTAATTTAAAGGGAAAAAAAGCAAATTATCTGTATAGATATGGCAGCTATCACTTTTCATAATTTTGTTAGTTTTAAGCCTGTGAGTGGGAGACACAGACGTCACTTTGAAAGTGAATGTCAAAGAAAATACATGGCTTTCTCATATAATTTATAGTAATAATAACAGATGATGCCACCACAAAACCCTATTACATAGGCAGCTCATTTTGAAACAAAAACAAAACTGTTTATCAATATATATGGAATAGATCTCTTAGGTGCCACTTGGCTTGTCAGTCTTTCAATATATTCAACAGCTTATATATAACTCTAATGTAATGTCTCACCATTCAAATGCTTTGATGCAGACACTTCACTTCCCAGTGCATTATTTCAATTGCAAAGTAGCTGCAGAACAAATTGATCAATGTGCTTCTAGACATTAAAACAAAAGGAGATTGTAAGTGAATGTAATGCCTGTGAAATGATTAGGTTGACATGAGCACAAAAAAGCTAAGTGGTGTGTTTATGCTACCTTCGTCTAAAGTCTTCTCACAAATCAGTCCAGCCAATAGATATACAGTGCAATTATTCCAACAAATTACCACTACGGCAACCAGTTGACATCAGACTGGAATGAGGGGAAAGTTACCCACATTTCCTGTTTCAGTGTTGAGTTTGATGATTCTTTTATTCCTAACCTTTGAAGAGAGAATAAGTAAGATTCTTTTTTTTTTTTCCGTAGCTGTTTTGTAGCTATTGCATAATGTTTGAATGTTAGGGGCTTTCTATATACTCTTACTCTAGCATCTCCGAACAGACAAGATAGAGTTCAGGATGCCAATGCAAAATGTCCTACAAATCCTTCCTCTCAGTGTAACTGAGTGAAATGGTGATGTGCACAGCCCCCCCCCCCAAACCAGTTTGCTTTGCATGAAGCAAATTGGGCAGAACTTCACATATGTGCAAATGGAACCACTTCAAATGTGCTAGGCTTCAAATTTGCTTTGAATCCCTGCCACCACCAGTTGTGCTTCCAAATCCACTCTGAATTCACTCTGAATTTGCTGTGAATCTTCAAGCAAAGGTGCAAAAGCTTTCACTTCTCATACAAAGGTCAGTCTTTGAATATAGTCATTATTTGATTCAAATGCAAAGTTTCAGACCTTCACAATAGGAACCAGGACAATAGGACACAAGACACTATCCTACATATTTGGATATAGTAGCCAAATTGAAATGAAGAGCCACTTTGCTTTAAAGGTCTACTCTGTTCAATCTCCTTTTTCCTACTGGTGGTTCAATAAAGCTGAGTCAAAAGGAATACCAATAATGGGAACAGGGAGTTGCGTTTGCTTAGCTAATTATTTAATGCATGCTTCTCAAATGCATTTAGGTTGCTGTCCTAGACCAACCTCCCAGATCTGCTTCTGAATAGAGAATAAATATCATGGCTCATGACTCAGAAAGTCAAGGGATGTCTGTCTTCTTGACAGGTATTTGTTTTCAAAGCACTGCAAATTTCATTTACATTTCAAAAATAAAGGTAGTGCATCTAAGCTGTTCATAGAGGCCCTTTCCATATTAAGCTTTGTTACGCAATATATGCTGCAAAAAAGCCCTCCTTTCTGACTGCAGCCCCCTACCCCAATCATTCTATGTTCACATTGGACAGAGTGTGGACTGGGCTAGGATAACCCTAATGGCATTTTAGCCAGGTATAGCTGTAGATTCAACAATGAAGTTTACAACTGGCCCAGGGTCAGTATACTGGACCACAAAGACATGTGGATGGCATGTCCCTGTGGTGTGGTATACCATGGGGAACACATTTTGGTGCTGCTCTATGAAGTTCAAGAAGTGGAATCACTTCAGTGACTACCAGTTCACCACTCTTGTCAAAACACTGATTTCTTCATTCTTCCTGTCCTACCTCCTGAGCTGCACCTAGAACAGAGACTCTATTTCTATTCCACCTGTACTTTGAAAGCAATTTTTCTGACTTCTAATGTAGATTAGATGAGATAGAAACATTAGCTGTCAGGTGCTATCACCTCTAAACTGTTTTTGAGTTGTTAGTATTTAATGCATGTGGATGCAACCATATTCAGGTAACAACTTTGCACCTGCAGTTTATTTCTAATTAATTTATTTATTTGAGGAAAAAATACAATATTCGAAAATAAAGAATGCATTTTAATGTAATTCAAAACAAGTACAATGTTTAGCACAAATGCGTACACACAAATAAAAATAATTACATAATTGTTGAAAAAGTAATAAACTATGACAATAAATACACAATTCAAAATACATTTGAATTCAAAATACAATTCAAAATATGAATTTCACATTTAGCAAGCTAGTTCTCTAAAAATGACTAGTCATTTCATGATTATTGGCGTAGATATATTAATCTATTTTTTTTTAAAAAAAGTACAATTCCAGATTTCTACATAGACTAACAAAATTTTAATTCCAGTGGATAGCACAAAAGCTTGTTCTAAAGCTGAAATAATATAGGATGCCATTTTGGGGATATACCCATTCATACTAGATAGTTGTGGGGGGGGGGGGAATAAATTGATTGTCCATAAGTCCCACATAGAGTTATACCAATTACTGATAGTGACTTTATTTTTATCTTTCCAGCTACTTGCTTTTATGCATTTGGCAACTGTTCTTAAGAAATCCATCTCTCTCTTTTTTTTTTAACCATCTAAAGATAAAAAGGAGTCATTATAAATGTGAATAAGCCACATGGTAGGGGATATTATTATATTTTCCTGAAATATTTTTGACAGCTTATGTTTGAAAGAAGTGCCTACAAAATATGGGCTTTTGTGTTTTGGAGGAAATGACACAAAATGTCTATAAGGAATGTACAATATGTTTAGTCAACAGAAGATGCATATAATAAGTTTGCAACTGTGAGTTTTCTATGAATTAATTCAAAAAGAAACAAACAAATCAGAAAACACACATATGCATTCTTCTACCAGGAATAATCTCAGTCTGTTTCTGCATTTACAGGGACTGGACCACTCCAGCTGGCGTTATACGGAATGGAATAGATCCTTACAGGAACGATCCTGATGTCCTGGACCAAGGCCATGAACACCTGGGGCCTTTTTGCACTTAGCTGATTGGGCTGCCGTGAATTAAGACTGGTAAACTTATAAAGGTGGACCATTCACACTTGTGATTAGGATAGCTTCTCTAAAGCATCCATTACTGGCCAGAAGTATGACTGGTCCTCCCATTTACCAACTTGTGCCATTGCATCTGAAGCTGGAAGTTTCACCTCCTCACTGCCACAACTGACCATTCCGTGAGGTGCTCAGGCACCATTGCAGAGGGGTGTGTTAAAAGAAAGGGATGTATTGAGGCCATCAGCACCTATGATCAAATGCCCCTCTTGCAACTCTATGACCAGACACCACTCCCAAGGATCGGTGGTCCAGTCATGGCAGAGGTAAGTGATTGTTCATGGCTGCCACAACCATGACTGCATGGATGCCACCTCCCCACCCCCTGACTGCAGGTAACCAGAAAAAGACTTAGTTAACATTGGTAAAGGTCCACACCTAATGAACAATTAGTGAACTTCTGGGAAGGGAGGGCATGCTTGGAGGCTGTAACAGCCTTTTCCACGTGTGTATGCTCTTTACCAGACATTCACTAATGGTTGACTACCAGCCTAAGTGCAAATAGGCCTCTGGACAGCCTGTTCCAGGGCAACCCCCACACTACCACAACCTTCAAAACCTGTTGTGAGGCTCTAATAGTCAGGAATGAAAGTTATATATGAAGCCATGCAAAGTGTAAAAGTACCCCAAGATTTTGCAGTTATCCCTTTGAGGGTCTTAAAACCCCATGGAGAATAGGATGCCCCCCAACTTCAAGGAGTCAATAATCTGTTTTGGGGGCCAAAAGGCTCTTTGCTTGGTGAGACTGTTCCCAACTGAAATCATGACAAGGAAGGAATCAGATTCAATACTAATTATAAGAAAAGTATTTCAAAAATAAATTGCTTATCTCCCTGAGGTACTGAAAGAAGCAAAACTGCTCCTCTCACTCAGGATTATATACCTGACTTGTTTTTCTTTCAGGGTGCAGCAGGATGCACTTGCCCACAAAAACCACAGGATTATGTTATTGAACTCAATTTACAGATACTTTCCTGTCAACATTTCCCATTTTTAAGCTTGTTTGGAACACTAAGTTCCAAGTGTCTGTTTTTAGGCAAAAACACCACTTTAAAAAAATTCTAGCTTCAAAATGGCCACTTCTTATGTTTCTCCCTAATGCAAGTGTAGTAAAGAAGCAAAAGGATTGATTATACTTCAGCTGCAACACCGTGACAAACAGCACCTCTATCTTGTCTGGATTCAACTTCAATTTATTGCTCCACATCAGGCCCATAACTGCCTCCAAACACCTGTAAAAAAGAGAAACACACCAAAAACTGCCAGAGCAAGCCTAGTTGGTTCCACTGCACAACTGGTGAAGGCCAGTTACAATCTGCCTCAAAAGTTCCGAACAACAAAAATAATAAAGAAAAAGCAATGTCTTCCTGCACACTTCCTCATTCCAAGTTGCACAATAGTGAAAAAAATGGTATGCATTCTGAAAAAAGGCATAGCAATTCACTGAATACATATACTGAAAATGCATTCTGTGAAAATATGCAGTGGGGGGTTCTACTGTACAAGTAAATGGGCTCTTGATCAAAGTCAAAGCCTTCCTGCAACCAAAAAAGATTATTGAATTGTGCTTCTCTTTGCATTCCAGGTAAGATCCAGGGCTAGTCTTAGTTCAGAGTGAAAGCAAATGAAAATTGGGTTTTAGCAGCAATATGTTAAAAAGCTTTTGGCACTGTTTCATCTGAGTAACTTCATCCACTGAGGCACAGTTTTTCAGGCCTCCTCTGGACCAGATTTTTCAACCTCAATCTCACCAAGGGTACAACTCCAAATATCTTTTTATCCCACCATTGTGAGGAGGTAGTAGGTGGGGGGAAAGTGTAAGAAAGGAATTTTTAAAAGTGTTAATGGAAAAAAGACACCTTGTCCAGTGGTTTTGAATCTGAAGCACAAAACATTCCAGTTACAGTAACATGCCATTCAGTCACAAGATTACTACTGAGGAAGATAATCACCTGACAAATACTTAGAATGGGCTTTAAAAATGTTTCCTACCAGAAGAGAAGCTGTGGAGACTCCCCCCCCCCCAAACAAGAGATTTTGCAGTGTTATCTTTCACTTGGTGTTTGGGACAGTGTGCAAATAAAAAGAGCTCATACCAAAACATCAGCTCCGATCTCATAATAATTTCCTCCTTGTCAGAATTACTGCCCAACCACACACATTATTGCTTACAAGCAAACGTTAGCACATTATGAAACAAGCTTATTGGCTCAAAACCTACATAAATAAGGCAAAACTGTGTTTTTTATGGTCAGAAGGGGTTATTATGTGTCAATCATACAAATGACGGCTTAGTGTACTCGTAAGCAATAAAGCAAGTGTTCTTACACGGACTGTTTCTCACAAGTTGCCATTTCCTGGCTGTTGAGTATTATGGTAGAGTTACTGGAAATGAAAAAAAAATCATTTTGTGTGAGTCTTAGACTTCTTTCCCATCCATGTCAGTTCTGCGTGCATTCATTACTGCTTTCGTGATGCACCATTTCTGCATTAATCAGTTTGCACTGATTTTGATAAAGTGAAGAACGCAGTCAAAGATTTGGAGATGTTCCCATTTGACGGGATTCTTATCTTCTAATCAAAGCCTCACTTTGGCTAGTGCAAACTAGAAACCTTCACAGAAATGCATGTCAGGTGAAATTAAGACACTACGGCAGCTTCTGCGAGCCCCACAGGATCGTGTCAACAAGTGCGCAGTGTCCCCTTGCCACCACCCACCAAAGGAGGCCAGGCAGAACCAAATAAGGTGGTGAGTTGTAGTTCCTTAGTGTCTAAATGGTGCCCATCAGACATCCATGATTTAATCCATTATAGAGAAGTGCCAAACCTGTTTGAACTGAACAGGAATGTTCAAAACGTTCAAGTCTGAATAGAGCATCCTGATTGTTCAAAAGAAGAATTCGAATTCAAACTGAACAAAGGGGTGTTCTAACAAGCCTAGCAAGCACCCTCAGTTTGATTTGAGGTTCAAAAGTGTTCAAAGGTGTTTGAATCGAATCAAACACCCTGCTGTTTTAAGAAAAAAAGCTTGAATTCAATCCACCCATCCTGAATCCTTTTATCCTGAAAAGAGGCAACTCTACAAATTTCTTGGCTCAGTCAATCAACCTTTCAGCTTGGCTTGATGTAAACCTCAACACTGTTGTCTCCCTCCAAATCCGACAGGGATGATGCAGCTCAACAAACCTTTTGGAGGGATATGGCCTTAGTTTCAGCTTAACATAAAATTGAAACATGCAAATTAAAGGAAAGAAAGCACATTTCTCATATCAAGAGATTCCAAGTAGAGAGTGGGGCTGCTGAATATGCAAATGCAGTTGCGGTTTTTAAATTACCTTTTGTCGCCTATTGCAAAGAGTGAATAAAATCTGGTAATTATGTTGTATTGATAGGCACACTCAAATAGGAAGAGTTATTTTCAAAAGGTTAATTATTTACATAACCTCTTTTCTCTCCCGCTCATCTTACCCTAACTCTGCCTGTGCAAAGAATATAGCTTTATCTTTTGCTTATTTTTTTTTCAAAATGCAATAAGATAATTTCTTCCCCTTAGGTTTCATAGGAGGGCAAAGAAGTCTTATCTTGGGTGTATGTATATGTGACTATATTAGTGAGCAAGATTCAACTTTTTAAAATGCCACTATTAAAACTGGCCTTATAATTGATGGCTTGGCTTATGGCCAAAATAGCCAATGCAATAGATTCTAGATCTTGTGGAATTTGTTTATTTTATTTGTATTTAAGATATTTCTATAAATGTCCATATTCTCTGTGATAAAATGTATCAAAATGCTGTCATTCCTTGTAGAACATGGTTTTCAACATACTTTTTGTTTTCACACAGTAGATAGAATGTTGTTTCCCTTGTTTAATGGAATTCAAGCTTTGGCATCCCTCTACAGCTGCTGCTGAGCCACCAGACATAGCAATCAGAAGCTGTGGAGTCCCTGTGGAGCCCCTGTGCAGCTGCTTCTGGTCAGATAGAGGTGGTGATTGGAAACTGCTAAGGGACTCCACAGCCACTTCCTGTCACTGAGACAGGAAGCTCTGATTGCCTGCAGCATCCAAGGAGTACCCATGGAAAAATCCAAAGTAAAAAGCTGCTGATTAATTAACAGCTTTTTACTTCAGGGAGGGGGATGCTCCTTGGATACTGTAAGTGATCAGAAGCTGCAATGTCCTGCTGAAGCTTCCGTCTTGTCTGGATGTATCCATTAGTATGATTCATGTCCTGAAGAACCCTTGATTGCAGGTGCCTCCAGATAGGTGGAAGCTTCAGTGGGCATCACAAACATGCATCATGTGTTGACTGTAAATCTGTGGAAAATGCAATCTAGAAATGTGCATACAATACAGGGCAACACTGAGATAACCAGAGGCTCCTTCCATCACACACAATTGCACATGCTAAAGCCTCCATCCTGAGGATGTGGAAAAGGCCCTTTCTACAGGAGTGAATTAAGAGATATGACTGAAGCCTTAAAGAACATAGGGTGCATCCCCAAGCAATTTAAAGTCCACGAAAAATCCTCTTTTGTCACTGAGTACCCCCATGCATGGCTTTTATCCGGGCTTCCAGCACCACAAATTAGGAAAATGCAAAGCAAAAAAAGTGCCCTTTAAAGAAGACTACCAGCGCACTTTCTGGGAAGACGCGGGTATTCAGAGCAACATTTTGCATGGCAAAAGGGGCAGGGCTTCTCTTCGAGGTGGCAAGCTCTCTCTCTCTTTTTTGCCTCTCATCCACAGCCAGAATTCACAATATGAAAACAGTAGAGAAACAGCAAAGATGCATTGTAATGAATTGCTTCTGCCCACCCGCAAGTGAAAGTGTATGAGCAAGATCGCTGGCTGGGGGAGGCATCTCAGGGCTGGAGATCTTGTAAACTGCCTTCGCAAGCAGGGGAGACGAACAGAGAACTTGTAAATTTTTCTTTTGGACTTGTGAATGAGCACACGATCGCATGATTGCTGGCTGGGGGAGGTGTTTCAGCAGCTGGAGAACTTGTACATAGCGTAATGAATTGCTTCCGCCCGAGCACCCAATGAAACAGCGAGGGGCGGGGAGAAAAAGATGCGGGTAAGCAAAAGACGCTTCCTTGGGGACGGTCAGTGCATTTAAAATGTGTGTTTCGCTAAGCCCCATGGGACACTTAATTTGGAATTGAATGCGCATTTGTTAGATCCGCTGCAGTAGAGGGACAATAGCGACACAAAAAAAGTACCATGGGGATGCACCCATAATGTACAATTTGGACAGTATGTCTTCTGAGTGGAGGTGCCTCAAACAGAGGAGATGCCACAGAAAAAAAAGGCACCCTCCTTGGCACCATTTTGGAGTGAGGAGACAGTACAGAATTGTACCTCCTCTGTGTAGGTTGGGAGAAACTGTGCTGCACAGGAGGTATCTCTGCCAGTGATCATGTCTGAAAAAGGGGCCAGCATGGTTGCAGGTCACAATTCAAAGACCAGAATATAAAGAGGGATCCAGTTTCATGACACATCAGGAAGCACTATTACTGGAAATCAGTACACTCTTAATATGCCCCTTGCTGGAAACTACCTTTAAAATCTTTTGGACAATGCTGCAAACCTTTTTACATTGATGAAATTGTTACTGTTGCTGTGCATGGATTACTAGTGTGTGCGCACCCATGCAGCCACTTTTGCAGACTTCTAGTAATTGAATCAATGTTGTCCATTAATATGTATCAAAGAGGTCTGGCTCCCCTTTGGTCCAGATCTCCTGTAGTACTGTTTAATTTGTGCAACTGGAAGGATGAGGGTCCTGAGCCAGAACATGACAAGTGTGTTCAGAAATATCGGGGGCAGGGTGCTTTTCAGTGGAGCCTGAGGTAGTGCTATCAGGGCAGTTGACACGGATCCTGCCCATGCCAGCCTGCAATCTGGATAAGTGGCCCAGGCTATTGCAGACCCACTGATCCTGGATCAATAAGAGGCAAGTGCAGAAAGGGCCTTTGATACCTAAAATGCACATTTCCCACTTCCCACATACACTTCTTTCACAAGTTTTTTTTAAAAAATAAAATAAAACCTAGGTGATCTGAAGGGTAACTGCATTCCAATACATTTATTAATCAGGAAGTTATAGATATAATTGGTTTGCATGATTTTCTTTTCTTTTTTAAATCTTATTTGAAAGTAATAAAGTCCCAGGGTTCCACCAATAACACCATTCCAAAGTCTGATAGTAAGTATGTTATATGGAATTATGGGAGAGATAGGGACCTTCAGTTCCCCCAAGAAAGTCCTTCAGGCCCTCTATACTCACATATGCTATGCCTACTTGTTGATTTCTTATTAGTCAGCACTGAGACAAACTGTATGATTCATAATAATATATACACAGAGGAGACAAGGGCAATAAAATTGTTTGTTATGTAGCAGCATGAGCAATAAATGTATTAAACCGTGCGCACACACAAAACAGTTCAGTCGTAACTTTATTCCTAATTGAAGAAGTACAATAAATCCAGAATTCACTGTGATTGCAGCTATCCTGTAGTTTGCTATCTTGTAGTTTCAGTGACATTTGTGGTTTATTCATCTGAGGCCTAAACACAGGGCCTGTTGACACTTACCTGTCAGGAACTGCTAAGGACATTTTGTCTGCACACTGCAGTGCCATTTCCATCCTGAAGCTACCTGGAGTGTCCAGGAGTAAAAAGTAAAAAGCTTTTCCATACATACACCAGGAGGTGCTGGGGTAGGGAGGTGCATGAATATTTGTAGAGATTCAAAATCCAATCGAATGTGTCGAATTTCGATATTAAAATTCAAATAGAATGCCCCAAAATTTGAATGTAAACATTCAAATCAAACTTCAAATTTTGAATCTATTCATTCAAATTATCCGGACACTTGTATGTGTACAGGTTCATACACAATGTGTACTTGAAGATCCACATCTTTCTCGCATCTGTACACATTTGTACTGATCTGTATGGAACAAAATGGATTGCATACGGGATAACTACGGAATGTATACGGAAGTGTATGGATGCGCACGGATGTGTATGGACATGGAGAAGCTGCATACATGCACATACAAATGTTGTCGACATTTGTATGTGCTGATTCAAATAACAAATGCAAACAAATTGATTCAAATTGATTCGAATCTTGTTAACTTTGAATTTAAAAGATTCTAATCAAATCAGATTTTTGAGTATTCAATTACATTTGAATAGAATGTCAAAAAAAAATTGTGGCACATCTCTGTGCTGGGAAGCTCCTGGACACAGCATTTGCACCTTCCTCTGGTGCAAATACTGAATGTGGAAAGGATGGGCAGGGCAGGGTGGCTGCAGCTGCACAAATGTGTGCCACATTGTGACTGCCAAGTTGCAGAATACACAAGCACTTGTGATGTGAAGAAGGGTGAACTTAACTGTGGTGCAAATATATAGTTATATAATTCCCCATAGTTAGTGCAAACAGGGCCACACATGTGAGGATGTTTACTTTCAGCCAAGATAAATAATTTGCTGTGCCCCAAACCATATTATGTTTATTGCTTGTTTACCGAATTGCATACAGCTCACCAAAAAAACACAATTTCATTTCACTTTTTAAAAAAATCTTAAAAATCAAAATATTTTATAAAATAAGGTTAAAACCTTGATCTACACATGACAAGCACATGGTTTAAAACATTATATAAAACCTATGGAAAATAAAAAAATAAGAAAAAATCTCACTTGGCTCCACAAAGACCACAGTGGATCTTTCTTAGCAGCACTGACAGCCAGAACTGGGGGGGGCGGGGGAAGGCATGGTAACAAGTAAAAATAAAGCTTCATTCATAAAAATAATTTTTTAAAAAAATTTAAATGCCGAAAGACGCAACGAGGTATAGTGGCAGTAGGCGCTTGAGCAGTTTTACACACCTCTGCTCCACCGGGAACTGTGAGAACGCCTGTAGACTGAAAATCAAGCCTTTATGTATTATCACTTTGCAGATCAGGGAAACGGGGGTTACAAATGGAACAAAAATCAAGCCATTATGCAACCTGCCTTGGCATTCCTGAAACAGGGTTGGAATTTCCCCTGTGGAAATGGCTGAAAATTAAAAAAAACCAACCCCAGCCTGCCTTCAGCATTTTAAAATGTCAGTGGCCGCAATCTTCAATGGATAGCGCAGGGGCAGCAAGCATACCCCACCTCCCAATGATGTGGGTTCAAATCTCCTCCCCATTAGCTCGCTAGTGTCCCCATGTGCATTCCCGGCTCACTCAGCAATGTGTGTGGTCCCCCAAACTGTGCTGAGCCTTGTTTTTTCAGGTATCATATCTGGCACCCTTCTGGCATGGTTTCAGGGGATTTGGTACGCTTTTCACGGACCAAATCCAAAACCCATGGAGACAAACCTTGCCAATCCCGTGCTCAGAACTGCACCAAACTTGCATGGGGGCATGGCCTAGGGTACCTCCATCTTCTCCCAGAGCTCACTAAGGCTGCCCTGATCTTCACTAGTTGCGGATAACTAAAACATTGACCACATCTTGACCTGGAGCAGCTTCTATAGTTTCCCATGTCTCCAGACAGAGCAAAGAATCAGGTATTTCTCAGTCCCTGATCTATAGACAGACTGTTATACTTTTATTTTGTCAAGAAGTATGTTTGCATATTTAAACCTCCAACTAAGGAATCCTTTTACAATGTTTGTCTAAGATGAAAAACCCAAATGTTGTAACAAGAGATAGTGTATATTCAAGGAGAACTATATTTGATGTAACCCATGATGGAAGTATGCTGCTTTTATGTGCTTTTCTACTTTCTTACAGCTTATATAACAAAAATCAACAAGCAATTTTTTTGTACACGAACACAAGAAATCAGAAGGTAATGGCCAAGTCAAAAATCAAAAGCAGGCAAACCCCTTGAAGAAAGCATCCACTTTTTCTCCCCTGTCCAGTTTTCCTTGAAAGGCTTTAGCAGCCTCCAAAAAAATATTAAATGTATGCCTGCATCAGGGAATGTGCACAGTTAATAAACAGCTCCAGGTAAAACACACACACAACTAAAACTAAATGGTAATTAGGAGATGCAAAGTTAAAGGTTACCAGGCTGCTGGCTGAAGTGATTACAAGAATTTCAAGGGATACTTATTCAAGGTGAAAGATTAGCCAAGGCATTTGCTTTCTTTCATTTTCCATATGTGTAGTGGCAAGCAATTGTCGTTCTCCTTTAAGTTGTTGCTTAGTTATTTGCCAGGGAAGTGTTACTTTGATCAGTACAATTTCTTCCTTTTTGTCCCTCTCTTCCCTGAAGGGTGAAATCTGCCAGATCTCTTACTATTTGAAATGTAAGGAGGAGGGCCAGTATTAACTCTCTTGGGTTACAGGATGCAAACAAATTTCCCTGCGCTAAGAAAGCTCTATTTTTTTTATTCTGCAGGATCTGCATGCTTCTAGTAGCAAATTGACTGATTAAAATTCTGCATGAAAAATCTTGCAAGTTCTTCTTTAAAAAAAAAAGAAAGAAAAACATATAATGTCTGGAGTATATAAAAATTTCCCCTCTGCAATAGCATCAGGTTAACTGTTCCAAAAGCTGACCTATATACTGAACCATAGGCAATAAATTACTTGTCATTGCTCAGGTTTTCATAATAGGCCCATGGTGCATGTTCATCAATCCAATGAGGAGACGAAAACCAATTGATATCCAGGCTTTAAAATGTCCACATAGCTAAATAAAAGAAATCCTTGTCTTGACATTTCATGTTTTGCTTTTCTTTTTCTTACCAAAATCAAACTGGATTAGATTGCTCCATTCTTTAGGTAAAGCACATTACTTCTTTCTGAATGACATCATGCAGTAAAGCACCATTAGTCCTTGGGTTGCATGATAAGAACCCATGTAATAGTGAATCCTCCCAGGAGATGATTAGTATTGTTCTTTGTAAACTTTTGTTCTTCAGTTTCAATATTTCTGGCTGGGACAATTGTCACTATCTCGGGAAATGTCCCCAGTCCCAGGAATGGACTATTTCCTATGCTTGTGCAAACAGGACCATGACATCTAGCTACACACGGCAGTGGTATCACAGTGGAAGAGCAAGAGTTAGCACTGTCACAGCATTTACTCACACTCTACCTTTATAGTACTCTTAGGGCATGTCTACATGCCAAAATACTCCAGATTTAAGCTTGTTTTGCCTCAGAGCATCTCCATGTACAGCTTTACTCCAGGCTACATCAGGTGCAAAGGAGGAAAATCCACGGCAGAACCCCCCCCCCCTTCAAACAGTACTACATTCGACTTAGGCGGGAACCGCAGATTATCCTGGGGGCATGGGGACACTGCCCCACTAAAATGGTGAGAAGAGCCGTGAAAGCAGCTGCTTTTAATAATTTTAGCAAAGCTCTGTACATGTGCAGAACAGCCCTACCCGGGGGGGGGGGGAGGACATAAGAGGAAACCCAAGAAGAAATCAAGATTCTAATAATGCAGCCTCTGCTGGTTTGCTTGTGCGCTAAATACGTGAATGCAGGGAGCTGGATCTGACAGCTGAAGGGAGCCTGTCATCGTGCCAGTGGGCGGGGGGGGGGGAGAAAAAGATGCAGGCTCACAAAAAGTGGCTTCCAGGGGGACAGGAAAGTACAATTTTAATCCACGTTGTCCCAAACCATATGGGGACTATTTATTGTGAGTTACATCACCTTTTTTTTTAACTTGCACAACAAGAGAAGCAACTGGCTTGCATGGAGACGTGCCCTTAGAATACTATTTTCTGGTAATATCTGTTCTAGATTAGTGTGGGATCGTGAATATGCCACACTCCCCCACTACATCCACTGTGCCATGAGCCTCCAAAGACATGTGGAACCTGCACCCTTTAAGGCACACTTTATTGTGCCACAGTGGTGTCAGGGAATCTAAAACAAAATAGATAAATAATCTAAAAAGACTTTTCTGTTTTGGTTTTTTCACCGTTCCTGAATGTGAATGCTGAAAATGGCCTTCGTCTCTCACTATTCCTGACCATAGTATTCTCAGGTCTGGAATAAGCAACCAGCTACTGGGATGGATGTCTAGATACTGACTCCAGATTGATGCCTCTCAAGGCCCCTTGCAGGAAATAGAGAGCAAGTGAAGGCTTTGCTTTTGTCTTCAGCTTGACATGCCCAGAAGCAATTGGTGGGCCACTATGGGAGACAGGGTGTTAGACTGGTTGTGGCCTGATCCAAATGGGCTCTTCTTATGTCCCAAGCTGGGACGGATTGCTCCTGAAGTGAAACAAGACCATCTGCATTGTGATGGGCTATTCTGCACCAGTCCCCATAGTGACCCCAAGCTCAGGGCACTTTCAGAACTAATTCAGGAAGACTCTGCATGTTAAACCAACAATCAGGTATAAAGGTTCCTGGCATTCAGAACTCCCAGGTGACCCATTTTGGCAATGTGCCTTGTTGCACCACTGAAATGGGTTGCTCATGATACACTGGAAGATCGAGGCCTGCCATCCACACACCTTCATGGTCCAGTATCACCACCTAGTATGCCATTAGACCTTAAAAAAAAATCTAACAGTAAAACGAACCAGGCCACTATTTTGAGCATCCTGGTCTGGTCTATATTCAATCCTGTGCGGACAGAGAATACTAGAAGAAGGCAGGGCCTCTTGGTTTTCTGCAAGGCATGGATGAAAGGGGATCATAAATGAACTTTTCTAGTCTACTAGCAAGTGCAGAAAGGCCTTAATTCTAGTTTTTATATGCAAGTACTCTCTGTTTCCTGGGCTGTTTATTGTGGGACTACCAAATCCACTGTAAGCCTTCATCTGCATAGGACTGCTGGCCTACGCCATCAGCCCTCAAGTAATACAGCATCTGCACAGATGCAGCATTGAACTGAGCTATGGCAGGAAAATGGGGGAAACAAGCAACCAGTCAACTCTTTTTTAATTCTTTTATAGAGTTGCCTTCCAAAGATTTGCAACATAGATAATTCTCTGCTTACTTCCTAGCATAATTCTGTTTATTTGGATCTTAAAGGATATCCATCTTCTAAACTTAAGCGGAAGTGGCATCTTCATGGAGCCAAAAGCCACCCAGATGTCAAATAGCTAAGTACCAGATGTGCCAACCTCCTGCTTCTTCTACCAAAAGGAGCTACCTACTATAATCCTCTTTGAATGCACTTGGATCACTCTCCTCAGTGGAGTCAGGATTGGGACATCTGGATTTTCCCTTGCATCAATATCAATCATCTGATTGAAACTTTAGGCAATGGACACAATTTACTGCCCAACCTCTAGTCCTACTTCTGGTCCCCAAGCAGTGGGACTTGGGCCGCATCCTCACGGCATGCGTTATTTCAGTTTAAAGAATTCGAAATAAAAGAAACGGAACAAAGTTGTCCACACGAATTGCAAGTTGATCCGGTTCTGAGAGCATTCTGACTGCAGCCTTAACGCGGAATCAATCCTGGGAGTCCAGACAGCAGCCCTGTCCTCCCGCCATTGCCCACCCCCTCTCTTGTGATTGGTGTTCCGTCCCAGGATCCCACCCTCCCTTCCCTTTGCGTCATCCATGCTCCACCGGGGATCCCCTGCCCGCTTTGCCCCGCTCCACTGCTGGCTGCTCTTCCCTCGGTGTGAGGCTAGAAGAGGAGGAGAGCCGAGAGAGACGGGCGGCAGTGGGTGTGTTAGGCGGTCCCCACATGGCAGAGGGGAAAATTAGTCCCTAAAGAGAGAGAGGGGACGGGGAGAGGGCAGCTGGGGATGGGGTGGGGGACTGACTGACTGGCTGCTTGGGGGGGAGCTGGAAGGAAAAAGAGAAGGGGGGAAGAACGGAGCCGCCGCCGATCAGGAACAGGGAGGAACGGAGGAAGCCAAATCGGGGGGGCATGAGGAAGATGAGGATGGGGGGAGAGGGGGCAGCAGCAGCTGGGTGGGGGTGGGGAGGGGAAGGGAGGTGTTGCTAAGGCACCAACCCGAAAAGAGTCTTGGGGGGGACTAGCAAAGGGGGTGGTGTCGTCCTTGCACAGACGGGATTTTAAAGTGAGAGAAGCCCCCCTTTCCCAAAAAGAGAGAGGGAGGAAGGAAGGAAGGAGGGGTATCTGAGAAGCCCCCCTTTCCCAGTACAAACACACACAGGCAGGCTTTCATGAGAAAATCAGACACTTTTGCTACAGCCTTCACACAGCAGCTACAGTGTATCAGGGAACCCCTTCACTCCCGATTAACAATGTTGCAAATTTCCGCAATTTCAAACCTTCAGACATTTAGAAAGTGAAACGAAGTAATACAGCTGAGATTCTGCATCAAAGGACCGGGGCTTTAAACATTAAAGAGGCATAGGGTGGCTGTGGTGGGGTGTCATTCATTCATATTTTTATCCCACTCTATACACAAGGCTCTCAGTGCGGGTCACAACACATTGGATTTAATGTGTTCATATTAAACATATTAAAGCCATAACTTTGCCTGAACGTGGGGAGGAAAAAGCTCTTTCTTTAGTCCACCCTCAGAGCCAGAAAACATGAGCAAAGTGACCAGTAATTTTCTTTCCACATTATCTCTCCCAGAGGTGAATTTTACCCTAAAAGAAAACAGCTTGCCACTTTGCTGATATATTCTCTCACTCTGAAAGTTGACTGAAAGTGGATTAAACCTTAGGTGTGACCACAGCCTATAATGGATTGAGACCAATAAAAACCAGGACTCAGGAAAGTATGCTTGAAGGGAAGAAAGTCCACAAATGAAACAGATGGACTAGTGGTTAGGGAGCTGGACTCTCATCTGGGAATACCTGGTAACCTTGATTCCACACTCCTCCACAAAGCCAGCTGCGTGACCTAGGGCCAGTCACAGATCTCTGCTGAGCTCTCACAGCCCCACCCACCTCACAGGGTGTCTGTTGTGGGGAGAAGAACAGAAGGTTTGTCAGCTGCTTTGAGTCCCCTTCAATAAGTGAGAAAAGCAGGGTAGAAAAGCCAACTCTTCTTCCTCCATGAAACCAGATGGGTAACCTTGGGCTAGTCACAGCTCCCTTCTGAGCTCTCACAGCCGACCCCCACCTCACAGGGACCGAAGCTGGATTAAAACCTTGGCTTGTGGTCACACCTAAGGTTTAATCCAGCTTCACTCCACCTTCAGAGTGAGAGAACACATCAGCAAAGTGACCAGTAGTTTTCTTTCCACATTATCTAGTCTAAAGGTGGATTTTCTGAGTTATTAACCCTGAAAGAAAACCAGCTTGTCAGTTTGCTGGTGTATTCTCTCACTCTGAAAGTGAACTGAAACTGGATTAAACCTTAGGTGTGACCACAGGCAGAGGCAAAGTAGCCTCTGAAGGGGGCTCAAAGTGGTTGACAAACCTTCTGTTCTCACCCTTCAGGGGACTCAAAGCAGCTGACAAGCCTTCTCACCCTTAAGGGGGCTCAAAGCAACTGACAAACCGGTTCTCACCCTTAAGGGGGCTCAAAGCAGCTGACAAACCTCCCATTCTTCTCCTCACAACAGAACAGCGCGGGGCTTATCCAGCACTACGAGGGGTGAATGGCAGGCACCCCCTGCCCGCAGCAGGATGGGGGGTGTCGCTTCATTTCCCCAGCAGCGGTAGGAGACGGAGGCGGTGGTGGAGAAAGGAGCAGCCGTTTTGCCGGTGCTGACATCGGGCTCCTGTAGAGCGGCGGCTGAGGCAAGGCACCGGCCGCACATCCCCTACCGAGGGTGGGTGGCGGTCTGGTGGGGAAGGAGGAGAGAGGTGTCAGATGGATGGCGGGCAGGGGGCGCCTGCCGTTCACCCCTCGTACTGCTGGATAAGCCCCACAGCTTTTAAAATACAGGCTCCAGGGCTTTCCTTTCCGTTTTAAAGTTCAGAAACTTCAAAGATCTGAAATTGCACAAAACTGCAACATTGTTTTTAAGGTGTGAAGTCCTTACATTGATACAGTGTAGCTTGAAGGACTGGAGCTTTATAGTGGGTGTTTGAGGGTGGATTTTTTTCAATGAAGGAAACCCTAAACATGACGTGCTTCTAATATGTACAGCCATTGGTTACAGTGCTATTGGGGGCGGGACAGCCTTAACATGGAATCTCATCCCGGAACGATACTGTCCACACAGTAAAAAATTAAACACGTGTCAAGGGCATGTTCCGGAGTGAGACCTGTTGAGATCAGGATTTATTTCAAATCGGGATAACGTCGTTTAACACGGAAATACCGTATTAAGCCGAAGTGCCGTCTAAACTGCCCGAACTCAAAACATTTTGAATTCGAGATAACGACGTCGTGGGGATGCGGCCTTGGTAGGGTTGCCATCTGTATAATCACAGTTGTTCTCATACAATTGTTCAAAGGCAATGCACTGACTCCAAGATAGGTAAGTTTCATCCATCCCTATGAGGGTTCCATTTGGTGAAAATAGTCTCACACCATGTGTTCTAATAGAAAATACTGAATTTTAATTGACAGCTTGCTTCTGCAAAGCTGAGCAGAGATTTACAGTTCTAGCTTGACACCTTTGCTAACTCTTGCCATTGCAATTTAGCAGCTTGTTTCTGGCATCCTGGCTTGGCTTTCACACCTCCTGTCACTCACTCAATTTTCCAACTCTGGACTCTTTCCTCAAGCTTCCTATACAGTTTGACACAATGCAAGAAAGTAAAATGTAAAGCTTTTCTAGACTGTACAGGAAGAATATATAGTCTTCTAGATTTTATTGAATGGTAAATGTTGCACCATCTGCACCTGCTGGCTTAGGCCAAAAATAGTCAGGCTGATGGAAGTGGCAACAACCTGCTGCTAAAGTGACAAGCTTCTCCTAGAGCCTGTAACTATATGACACATATTTTGGAAGCATATATGTGCCACTTTAATATGACTGTCAAATCATAGCCTTAGCACTGATGGCAGTTGATTCCCTTCCCTACACCTGAGTTTCACAGACAGTATAGTACTGCAGTGATCTAACAACTCATTTGTGACAGACCACCATATTTTAATAAACTTCTCATTACAACTGCCCATGTACGTAGCAACTGCCCCTCTCCATCTTTGACTTCTTGGTCAGATATATCAGTTTGATCAAGGCCCTTTCTGCACTGAGTCTTATTCTGGGTTATATCCCGGAATAGGGACCTGCAGTCTGCACCAGGATGCAAATAGAAGGTCCCTATTCTGAGACATAATCCAGAATAAGGACCAGTGCAGAAAGGGACAAGTGTATGTATAATTACTCTTCACCAAAGCTAAATTAAGCAGTACCATCTTGCAGTTACTTGTAGCAAAGCCTTCTCTCTGACGGGAATATTCATGGGGCATTTACAGTTCTGACCTTCAGGCATCTGAGACCTGCTCCCCACATGATAGGCTTCTTTCTTTCTTTTTTTAGGATGCATTGGGACTAAGGCCATTTTCGGCCTGTTCACATCTGCCTGAGACAAGGTGAGGTGGCTCTGGGAGTGACAATGGGTGAAAGTACATTAGGCAAGCCAGTTCAGGTCACTCTCTCTAGCTCCAGATCTCAGAGTCTGCAGGTTGCCCTGCTCAGGTTGTGACTACGTGGGGCCTAAACCAGCAGTCCTTCACCACACATCCACTTGTACCTCGCACTCCAAGCATGACTCATGACCCTCTGAGCATGTGTCAAGCGCTTTGTGGCCTCCTTAACACCCCTCCCCCAACATTACGCTTAGGAGGAACCTGGCTTTACCCTCTTGCAGCTGAAACAGTATAATCCAATTACAGGTTAGTTCAAATTGAGGAGGGGGTTAGTCAGCAGAAGAAAGAGAAACACTTTTTGGTCTGTGATCTCTGAGATCAGAGGGCAGCCTGAGAACGGATTAAATATGACTGCAGCCCTGTTGGAGGCACATCTTTTCACCCAGACGTCTGCTATGTGGTTAGTTGGATTGTTTGATTTTGTTCTTTCCCCACCCACAGTTCTATCATTGTTACAAATGGTTTGTTTTTATAGCATTTGAAGTTGTTTTAACCTTGTTTTGATATTAAATTATAAAGTGCTTTGAGATGTTTTATAAGTAGCATATAAAAACTTTAAGCTACACAAGCAAAACCTCCCGGGGTGATTTCAAGAACAACATAAAAATACAAATACCACAGTTGCCTAGTAGGGACAAGTGAGAGTTTAGTGACAGAAGGAAAAGTGCAGCCAGAAGTAGAACAAGATTGTTCAAAGCCGGCAGAGCTTAAGATGACAAAAAAGTTTACAATCGCCAATGAAGCAGCATATAATCTGAGAATGACCTATAATTTTATAACCCTTTCACAATATAGAGATACTCCTTTTCAAAAGTGCAATTATTTGGCTAGTTATTAGGGATGCGCACAAATGTTGGGTTTTTTTGCATTTGATTCATATCAAACTGAATGTAAGAAAATTCATATTTGTTTGAATAGATCCCCTTTGAATGTGGTAGGATTCTACTCGATAGAAATATATTTGTGCAAATTCTTACAAATAACCGATATGAATGCCTATGTATCCCATATGTACTGATACCTATTTGATATGTATCCGATAAGTATCCCACAATATATCCACTCTGAAAGTATCAAGTCCACCTGAATCCACTCTCAATCCATGTCGAATGCACTCTGGATCTGTTGACAATGTGATTGGTGCAGGTGGTTTCCCACCTCCCAGATTCACAAATGTTCAGAAGCATTTGTACAAATGTCAGTGTATGAATGTCGTAACATTCGATTCGTATACAAATGTCCAAATTCGTATGAATTCATACAAACATAAAATGTTACGAATATTTGTGCACATTCCTACTAGTAAATGATTTTAAGTTAGCTGAATGAACTCACTGAAATAGATTGCTGCTTTTCAGATTTCATTTTCATTTCGTTTCCATTTTATTTGTATACCACATTCTGAAAAGGAAATTTGTCCAAGGCCGTTTCCAACAGTCAAAATAATGCATCGAGCATATTTAAATCATGTATCATACAAAACAATATGAAATAACATGAAATCTTAAAGTAAGATTTAAAAAAGGGAACAATGCCCGATCATCCTTCTCCTTGTCTATACAAGAGCCATTGTCAATCATAGCCTCAGGAAGAAAGGAGAGGCAGCAGGGTGCCTGTGTCTCTCCTCTACCCCTGCGTGCCAGGTACTGAGTACTGGGAGCAGATGCAGTTCTTAAGCCACAGGGGGAAGGGCAGGGTGGTGGGATGTCAGTCTTCTGTCTCCATCTTCTTGCCTAGTTGCACCATTTTATTATGCTACACATTTAAAAAAAGAGACCGAGACATGGAGTTATTTGTGAGACCTTAGAAAATATTACTCACTTTGTCTCATGGCCTTTTCCCATAATAAGAATGGGTCTAGAGGCCTTCCCACATTCTTCTGATCCTCTGGAGCAGCAGGGAGGATTTTTCCGACCACTTGGTCAGCCCCTTCCTCTCTGAGAGGTCTGCTGCTTCCTGGGTGAGGGTGAACTCTTGTGAGATCATGCAAGATCTAGCCCAAACATCCAGGAAAAGTGGAGGGAAGGGAAGCCCCACAGCCAATACTCATGTAAGTAGAGTTGGTTTTAAAAGACAACAACTTCACAGATTCAGGCTTTACTTTGCAGGGACTGTGGAGCAATGTAAAATCTGTCTGGCACTTTGACAGCTGCCTCCTGTGTGCACACAACCTCTCTCTGGGCCTTTTTCCATTAGGGCTTAGAACCCTTCTAAGGCCCCATTAGGAACCCAATTAGTACCTGATTGGTACCAGTCAGGAAGTCCCTGTGCTCACCTGGACCCCATTGAATGTCCCATCTGCAAGGCCCTGTCCCCATGAGGGCAGGGGAAATCCAGATTTAATGGGTTCTTCAGGACCTTAAATCTGGATTTTGTGTGGACCAGATTAAAGATGTTCACAATGGGGTCTTCAGGCATCTTCAAGATCCAGATCTCCAGGAGGATCCCATCTCAAAGATTTGGATCTTGAAGATCCGGATCTTTGACTGTGAATGGAAAAAGCATCACATTCCAAAGGCAGTGCACCATGCTGCTGTTTTCATCCTTCCTAATAAGGATGATGCCTCTGTGTTTATATTGTTTCTTCTCATGTTGAAGCAGTTTCAAGTACCAGATTTGGCTTCTCCTTAGGGGTGGGCCAATTGGCATCCACTCCTCAAAGCATCCACCACCCCTCCAAGCATCCTCAAACTGTCTTCTCTGGCTTTCCTTACCTCAATTATTTTATTTTTTACATTTACATCCCACCCTAAAATCTTAGGTAATAGAATGGGTTAAAACTATTAAATTCCATAAAAATATAAAATAAAAAACCCTCCCTCTTACGTACAAAACATAGGCTACAAACTTAATCTCTTGAATCTAAAAATGGTGCCTGATGAAACTATGGGATTATTACAGAGCATTCCAATCCATGAATCTCTACCTCTTTAGTTTATGGGGGTTGTAACACTGACAAGAGGGCCTTTCCAGCAACATTAATATTCAGGAAAACCTGTATGGGAGGAGATACTCATTTAGGCATCTGGCATTTAGCTTATCCTTCCTCCCCCTGTCTTTTTAAGCTTCCTAATCTTATTGTTCTGTCTTCCTGCCTTCAAGCCTTGGTGTGTGTGTATGGGTGTGTGTGTGTTTTAAAAAGCATGGTTCTTCTTTCCCCTTGGTAATTAATTATGATAGCGACGAAGGGATTTATAGCCTCTGACATGTGACTTTTTTGCTATAAATATCGTATGTAATCTCTTGACCTTTCCTATATTTTTCTTAATTTTTGAATTTAGAAAAGGAAAGGAGAGAGTTTGGCTTGCCTGGAGGAGTCAAAGCAGTAGCTGTGAGTTCCCAGTGTTTGCCACTTAATGATGCTATTTTATAATCAGCTGGATGATACACTTTTTATAACAAAGAAAATCAAAAAAGAGGCAAAGCAATTGCTGCATGTTCCTTAGGGTGAAAGTCCTTTTTCCTTCTTCTCTGTCTGCCGCTGGAATCATATCAGAGCAATCAAAAAGGTTTGTGGCTCATTTGCAGGATTTGTTTATAGTGTAGAACTACACTATAGTTGCAAACGTATTACATAGGAGAATGCAGGTCAAGGTTGCCAGTGGCTGAGCCACTCATCTCCTAAAAAAAATTTAAGGCTACATTTCGTTCAAGTAGACTGACCCTTTTGTAGAATAATAGTGGCTGACCTTTATATGGATGTGTGAATGCATTTGATAGATAAGAATCCACATCATGAATCAATAGCAGAGCATAAGAGGTTCCACTATGCTCAGTATTGTTTACTCACAGGAAAGTGAGATTGTTTACTCACAGGAAAGGTCCCAGCCTCGAGAAGTAAATGAATCACAAGCATAGAGCTCAGACAGACAAATGCACAGTGCACAGTAGCAGTGAAAAAAGCTAATTCGATGCTGGGAATAATTAGGAAGGGAATAGAAAACAAGTCAGCAAGTGTCATTTTGCCCCTTTATAAATCTATGGTGAGGCACCATTTGAAATATTGTGTACAATTCTGGTCACCACACTTCAAAAAGGATATTGTGGACCTGGAAAAGGTGCAGAAAAGGGCAACCAGAATGATTAAGGGTCTGAAACACCTCCCTTACAAAACCAGTCTGTATCCCAGACTGTCTCTTCAGTCTGGAGAGACAGTGTTTAAGAGGAGACCAGATATAAAATTATGCATGGTATAGAAAAGGTGGATAGAGAAAATTTCTTTTCTCTATTACACAACACTAGAACCAGGGGGCACTCTATGAAGCTGATGTGTAGGAGAGTCAGATCAGACAAGGGGAAGTATTGCTTCACCCAGAGGGTCAATGGTTTATGGAATGTGAGCCAGAAGAGGTGGTAACAGCTAACAACCTAAATAGCTTTAAGGCAGGGTTAGACAAATTTATGGATGACAGTTATATCAATGGCTACTAGAAGGAATGCCTAGGTACACCTTTCAGGCTGGAGGGGAAAACAGGATGCTTCTAAGGCTATTTGCTGGGATTCGAGAGCAGGAAAAGGTTTGTCCTTACCACTGCTTGAGATGCTCATGAGCTACCGTGTGCAACAGGATGCTGAACTAAATGGGCTGTGGCCTGATGCAGCAGGGCTTCTCTTATGTTCTAAAATCTTTCCTGCAGACTGCTGGCAGTTTGGAGGGTTGTCAAATGCTCAGGAATTTGTGCAGAGGCTGATCTAATGGATTAAACCCAAAGGTCTAAAATGGGAAACCTTTCCACATCTTCTCTCTGCCAAAGCATCTGCACTTTCTGTGACTAGCTGTGACTCACCTGCTACCTTAGGCAACCAGAGGCCTTTTCACATTACAGCCGTAATGGCTGTAATGCACTTTGGCTAAGACGGTTTGGGATGGTTTCCCCATTCACACATAGGCAGGCAAGAACGCATTTACATGCATTCCTGCCTGCCTACGTGCAAAAGGGAAAGGCCGGTCAGGAAGCTTGCAAAACTTTTGAGGGCAGCACAGTGACCAGTGTAGAACAGACTGGTACCAGCCCTTGCCTGATCTAGGTCTACAGATCCAGTATTGTACAGATAAGTGCTGAAAGGCCCTAGGGATAACAAGGACAGAGGGAAGTTCAGTTAGGGCCTATTTCACAACCACTTGGCTGAAGTGATATATTTGATTGAGGGCTTAAGTACAGGGGCTCCAGACCAATTCTTTGCTTTGTGGGAAGTTAGGAGGTGGTTAATTAAAACATTAATTCCTCCCCCCCCCCCCAAATCAAGGCACTGCCTCCATTTGCTTTGTGGCTCAGCTCTTTCTCTTGCATGTACAATAAATTCTATTCCCCCAAATTGCTAGGCTTTCCATTTACCCTGCTTGTTTTTCTCAATGCATTCAAGCCTGTGTAATACTGTAACAGTTTCTGAGCTGAACCCATTGTTGATGCTCTTACCTCAGGCTCTGGAAATGGACTCTTAACATAAAGAGGATAATTGCAGTGACTGCAGTGATAGGAAATGGATATACCAACACACACACTTGATGATTCTGAACTGTTTTTATGGCCACCTGGTTAAACTTTGTTTCTTTATGATTGGAAGCTCATTTCTTGAGGTTTCAGCAGGAATGCCAACTTATTTTCTTCATTTGCAGGGGGCAGTTACTGGCCAGTTACTAAATGTTTACAACATGGATTACAATTCTGCACACTCTAGAATCTGCAGACAGATGGGAGTAAGAAATTTTTCAGAAAATAATATTGTTTTTCTTTTTTCAGTCCCCTGTCCCCTGAGACTTTAAGCAAAACAAAATGATCTGTATGGACCTTTCTACAGGTAGCCACTCAGTCATTACTGATGGTTACTAACCACTTAAAGCTACTAGAACTAGACTGTGGCATCTAGCTCTCTCTACTGCAATTTTTCATTGTGTGTGTGTGTCTAAAAGGCTTTCTTTAGAATCCCTCAAACAAAATCGAATTTTTTAATATTTCTGTGCAGGAAAATAGAAAACAGCGAAAAGATTTCTGCTGAGCTCCAGTAATTTGCTTTTCTGTTGCCACTCTGTGCTATAATAGATTTGGTTTAGGGGTCTTATGAGTAGGAAACATGTGGTCCTCCAGATATCCCTTCCTTTTGAATCACTGGTCATGCTGGCTATGGCATAATTGGGTTGGAATCCATCAACTTGGAAGGGCTGGAGATTCCTCACTCTTGACATAACTTGACTGAACAATATGGAACCTTTTTGAAAGAAAGGTAAAGAACTGAAAATTGAAAATAATGTCCTTTCAACTTAGCTTTTTGTATTAATTTATTTTTTGTTTCCAACTACATACTGAAGAGCTTGGTATGTTATCAATCAGTTTGCCTTCTTTTTTGTTGTTTTTTTTTTGTGTTAAAACTTATTTAATTGCATTTTTCAATGACTTTTGCTAGACATTTTGCATGGAGGACGAGGAAGAGGGATTAAGTCATTTGATTGACCAGTCAATCCCTATGTCATGCTTACCATGCTGAATATTTTCCCCAAAATTAACACTAGTGAAACAGACACAATGCTGCTTATCATTCTTCCAAGTGAATGGGAATCTATGGAACAGTAAAGGTATCTGCTAGTCAATATTTCTGCTTCTGTGGATTAATTAAGGCTAGTGATGGAATATGTAGCTGATAGAGCAGGCAAAGGAACATTTAATTAATCAAATTCATTATTTAAAATTACTTTCCATTCCTTTTTTTTAATTAGTTTCCTTTTGCCTTAATTGTTTTGGATTAGCATGTTCTTTTCTATCTTTAACATGCACGTACACACCAGTTACTTCAGCTGAGAATGTGAAGTGTCTGTACCAGCATCACTAAGTCAGTGGCAACCTCCAGCATTATTTTATTTTGTTCCTCAGATGACCTGCTTATATGTACATGATACAGTCTCTCATCCCAACATGCTGTAAGAGTAATTTGGACAATGAATTCAAAGGCAGGGCTGATCAAGTGATTCCACTCCAGATTAATTTTCCCTTAGCAGAGTCATGAAAGGCTTGCAAGTGCAGCCGTGGAACTGCATTCTATTTGGTCCATTTCAACCAAGGATGAAGAGACAGTCTTATCTGCAAATTATTTGAATTCATCCGCTACAATTTAATTAGGTTTCATTGCAAGGCCACCTGTGACCTTCTTCTGCCTAATGAAATTCTCTCTAAAAGAACATACTTCTGAGGAGAAGACAGCACATCCCTTGGGAAGCAAATAAGAAGACATAGGTATTACCATTGCCCAGCTGCAACACACACACACACAAGGCTGATTTGTTGCTGTTTGCTGTTGTTAGAAAGAACAACTTATTATTTTGAATGGATTTTAAGTTGTTTGTTTCTGTGTGGCCCTTTTTGCACGTGCAACAAAGACCCCATTAGGAACCCAACAGGTACGCAATTGGTATGGATCAGTTACATAACTTTCGCACAAACAACCCCTTAAGGACCCCATTAGGACCCTATTCTGAACACGTTGTCCACATGAGTGCCATCAAAATCCAGATTTAATGGGGTCTTTGGGCCCTTAAATCCAGATTAACCTAAGACCCTTTTAATTGTGTCCTCAATCCAGTCTTCAGCTGTAAAGACCAGATAGGAGACTGTGCTTCCACACATATACCAGGGCAATGGGGTCCAACGGCAGGCCTAGAGGCTGCCATTGGCAGCGGGGTGGCTCCAGCTCCGCCCATCAACACCCACACTCCGTAGGCCTGCACATCCATTCAATTTAATTCAGTTTTTTAGAATATGAATGCAACAAAATCTAATTCAAATAGAATACATTTGAATCTATTGTTAGAAGATACGAATGTCGACAACATTTGTATGTGTTATACGTATCTGTACACATTTTGCATGCATCCCGTTTTCTCCCATATGCATCCTGTTTTTGTTCGGTACTATCAGCGCAAATGTGTACAGATATGTATGAGATTCGTACAGCTGCGCATGTAATACATATGTATCTGTACATCCAAATGTTTCAAATCATTTAAACAGATTAAGAAGTAAGTTTAGACAGGGCCTTAAACTCTTTCAAGACTGAAGTGAATTGTTATTTTCCTTTCTGCATTTACTTATCTTAGAATTGGTTGTTGGATTCTGAGTTGCAATTACTGAATGTTGGAGTACAATAACATTACTTTTTATAGATAGATAGATTAAAGAACTTGAGTTTTTAAATATAGTTTAGGCTTAGATTTGGAAATAATACTTGTGGTATTAATCATTGTGTAGTACTCAGAAATTTAACAGGCTAAATTTTCCCAGTAAACAAATACAATTATGAGAAAGTCACCTCTTGACATTCTGTCTCTAAGAACATTTGTGTAGCCACTACTGATCAGAAGGCCAGATGGAAAACAGATGTGATCCAATTCACTTAATAGGGAATTTCAGCAGTCTTACATTATAAACCACATCTACTAAAACTCTCACTTCTACTCATCTGAAAATGTGCTGCAGCTTCTTCTTTTCCTTCTGGTTAATGTTTCCACGTTTTATTTTTTTAAAAAATCTATATGATAAAAATTATGTTTATTATGCAACTTTCCCTCCTCTTTTGCAAGTGAAGCCAAGGGCAGAAATGTCACAGGACATACTGCACCCCTATTTATAGAAATGAAACTGTATTTCATGCCATGTAAAATGCAGTGACAGTATTACACATGAATGTATTGTTTACATTCAAATCCAATTTGAAATTAATATTCAAAAATTCAATTCAAATCAAATTTCAAAGATCTGGACTTTCAAAAATCCAATTCGTATCTGGATATATGAATGTCAATAAGATTCATATCCGAAATATGAGTTTGCAAAAATGTGTATTTATCCCGTATGTGTCCCGTTTTCATCCCGCATTATTTACACAAATACACATTTTTCGGGGGGGGGGGATATTCGTATGCGATAGATACGAATCTACTAATTTGAATTATTCAAAAATCTGTATTGGATTTTTGAAAATCCGATTCGAGTTCGAATGTTTAAAACTGGATTTTTGAAAATCCAATTCGAATCTGAATGCTGACATTCGACAGATTCGAATCGGATATTTGAAAATTCGAATATTTGTACACATCCCTATTATGCAGTTGATTTTAGCAGAAATCATTCTGGAAAAAAATGTGAGTCTTAAATGGGAAAAGTTATATACAGTACCTTAAAAGGTTTTCTGTGCTTACCTTTAGTAATTTTGTGTAAGGAGGTGGGGGGGACCTCTGAGCTGAATAAAAAATATTTCACCCCTGGAACAATGCCATGAACAATTTAAATTTCAACAAAGAAGATTTAAAGTAGCAATGAATATTCAAAGAGGAATTTACTCAGAAACATTTCTAGCCCTTTCTGGATAATTTCTCCTTATTGCCATATAAATAATCATCTAAACATTCCACCTATGAAATATGCATACATTAATTAAGCAAAGGATTACAACTCAGTATATACTTTCTTTCTTTTTTATAAGCAAAATGTCTGCCCAGCACTAAAATCTGCAGCGGGGTAGGGCTGGGTGACTCTGGAAACCTACTTTAACACATAGCAGATAAGCTACATACCACAAAAAAGCTCATGAGAGTCACCCACCAATTGAAAAAAAAAATCTTAGTATCAAACATGCCATTTTCCCTGAAACTTTCTTGTACAATGTATCAACATATGTTAGTATAAGTCTGTGAACACCCCAAAACCCTCTTTTCCTCTCTGGCAAAACAAGGTATAAGACACTGCCAGGCAATGCTGCCTTCTAAGTCTTATGAAAAATGTGATAGTTGGCATTTATTAGTTGAATATCATAATTCCAAGCTAGGCTTATCAAAATGTCCAAAACTGGATGCAAGGAGTTGTGAGTAGAAATAATGCCTATAAAGTTATGCTTTCAGGAGAATTTGGGAAAACTTCCTGGAAATGCTGAACAGACAGACAAAAGGACCACTCCTTTGGTTTACTTATGCAGATCTGATCAGTACACCCTGATGGGATGCTATCAACAGCTAAGCATCTTCGTTTGCCAAAAATAAAGCCTTTTGTTTAACATGCACAGCTGGAGACAGATGCTGATCTTAAGTGCTCAAGCAAATCATGACTCATAGGCTGTGTCCCCATGCAAGTTTAGTGCGGTTCTGAGCGCGGGATTTGGATTTGGCACATGAAAAACATACCAAATCCCCCCAAACTGTGCCAGAAAGATGCCAGATTTCATACCTGAAAAAAGAAGTCTCAACACGGTTTGGGGGACCAGCACGCATTGCTCAGTGATCTGGGAACATGCATGGGGATGATCGCAGGCTAACGGGGAGGAGATTGGCAGTCATGTCATTGGGAGGTGGGGTGTGCTTGCTGTCCCTGCCCTGTCCATTGAAGATTGTGGCCGCTGACTTTTTAAAATGCCAGTCCAAAAGGCAGGCTTGGTTTTTTAATTTTTCTGCCATTTCCACGGAAGTAATTCCAACCCCATTCCAAGAATGCCAAGGCAGGCTGCATAATGGCTTGAGTTTTGGTCCTTTTGCAATCCCCATTTCCCTGATCATCAAGGCGATCATAAATAAAACCTTGATTTTCTGCCTTTTAAAGTTGATGGGCGTTCTTGCGGTCCCCGGTGGAGCGGACATGCATAAAACTGCTCAGGCACTTACTGCAGCTAAACGTCATAGTGGCTTTCAGTGTTTTAATTAAAAAAAAATTATTATGAATGAAGCTTTATTTTCACTTGTTTCCATGCCTCCCACCCCAGTCCTGGCTTTCAGTGCCGCTAAGGGAAGGGGGATGCAGCACAGGGGTGGGCTGACATCAATCCAGCTTCCAATGAGAAGAGAGGGGGCGGAGAGGAGGGGGTGCTGCTCTCCCATACCAGGGTTCAGCATGGTTCTTTGGGGACGCCTCCATCCACGCCCAACCCATACCTGTCCTGCATTGCCGGGAATGTCATGGGGACTCCCAAGATGAGTTCTCTGTCCCGCAACCAGCCCATGCATGCCCAGAGAGTGCCCAAAGAGTACCAAACAGCCAGCATGGGGATGCAGCCATAGACAACCAGGTGGCTGTTGGGACCCCTTAGAAATTTGGCTCTGCTCCTGTCCAGATTCAAATTTGTCACTTCAAAATCTCATTGGCTGAGCCCTGAATAAAAGCAGGCCTCTGGATGCATAGATTTTGTGGTCCTTCTCCTCCAGTCCGTCACTTCCCCTCTGCCACTTGCTGAAATCACTAAAGCTGAAACCACTGTGCCTGCAGCCATTTGCCTGCTGGACGGTTTTGACCTCTGATCCTGCACAAAGCCAGCATCCTGTCTGTCATTCTCCAGCAAGCCAAAGCCAGTTTCCTCATGATCCTGCACCCATCTCTCCTGTCTTGGAGAGAGAGAGCCTTCCCCTGTGTTTCCCAGCTGCATCTGGACCTTCGCTGCATTCTGAAGAAAATCTGCATTCTATGTGTCTCCTGAGAATCTGCATGGGTGAGAGCTAGTCGAACTATAGCATAGGGTCTTAGGACAGGCTTTTCTCCTCTTTCCTTCAATATATTTCCAGATTGCCAAAAGGTGTGCCTTTTAAATTGATGCCTTTTTTTTTCTGTATCAAGCTGCTGCTCCACTGGGAATCTGCTTTGCTTATCTGAAGCATTCTGCATAGTGCCCCTTCATTTTTTATTCTTTTTAATACTGATTATTAAATACCATTATTAAGGAAAACAGGCTCTGGATTTCTTTTCTTGCTGTTTAAGCACCAAACTGCTTTACCATTTTATTCAAGCTACTATGTAAAAAAGATCCCAAGGGCATCCTGAGTGAACTATTTCCCCAAAAAACATCAGGCAGCTCCTAACATAGGGACCAGATATGCCTAGGTACTGACTCCAAATAGGACCTGGAGGTAGGATGCCTCTAAAGGTCTTTTGCTGGATCACCCAGAAGCAATTGGTGGGCCACTGTATAAGACAGGGGGTGTTTTCCACTAGCACTAAGTACCCATTAAGGACCCATTTAGCTCAGAACAGGAATAACCCATTTCCACTACAGACCCCATTAGAACCACATTTGTTTCCACCAGTTCTAGGGAAATCAAGATCATATGGGTCCTTCAGACCTATAATCCAGATTTCGTGTAGTTGCCTTCAAAGATTAGCACAAGCTCCGAAGAGGACCCCATGCGAAAGCAATGCCTTTGTCACAGGCTCCGGAGAATCTTCGAAGCTTGCGGCAGATCGCTCCAGAAATTCTTTGGAGCTGCCCCAGGGGTTCCTCAAAGAATCTCTGGAGCATCTACAGAGATTGCACCCCACTGTCCCCCAAAACACCTGGGGTGACAGGTGGGCCCCATGTGAGTAGATCCAGATTCGCCACATGGGTGCTCCAGCATTTCCACTGTGAGCAAGCTAGCACCCATTGCTATTGGGTGCTAGACCACCCGTAGAAATGCATTGGGTACTTTCCTTAATCCGGATCTGCTAGATCTGGATTAAGGGAAGTACCCGTTCCTTAAAGCCGGATCATCTTAGATCTGGATTAAAGGAGGTCAGTGGAAAAACACCCAGGATTCTGAACTAGATGAGCTATGGCCTAATCCAGCAAGGTACCTCTTATGTTCTCAGCACTCTCTGTAGTGCTTCCAGCTGCTTCTGTTGTCTCAATTTCTGCCACGTGAGTGCATTTAAGCACTCAGCACCCTGGGGCCTATTTGGGGGATACAAGTCCTTAAATGTTGAAAATTAACATATCCCCACATGGAGAATGTATGTTAGTAATAAATAATTTTAAAATCTAATTTTCAAATTTGAAATCTTTGTGGACTAATTTTTAATGTATAGTTTCGACAGCAAAATGTGTTTTCTTCTTTGCCTTCAGCTGCATAGATAACTTTAGGAACTGAATGATCACATAATCTAATAACGTTTTGTCGAGCTTTTGGAGAAAAAGCTGTAGATATGGGGGTGTTGTGTGGTGTTTTGTTAGAAGTAAACATTGAAGACAACATCTCAAAGGTATGTTTTCTGTATTCTTGCATGATAATGACAAAAAACAGATGATCTTCATGCAAAACTCTTTCTGAATTGATTTCATGAGATTATGCTCCTTTTCAGGACTGTCTTTTTTGTTGTTGTCAATGTATTACATATCTTGGCACCAATAATTTAGCTTAACCTTCAGAGACGCCTGCTTGTTACCAGCCTAAGAGAAAAGAGATGTGAGCTTTAAAATGTGCAAGTTGTCCTTTCTGTGCTATAACAAGCTTGGCATGCTACCAGTGATGTTTCAATCTCTCTCACAGGATAGCTAAGATAGTTCAACCAGCTGTACTCAGAAATTGCATTGAAAATTGATACTTTGCAAATTCTCTCCTCCAATGAAAGTTTAAATTACCAAAAAAAAAAAAATGAATATGGGGGAGAAGGGGAAAAATCTTGTCTTTCTCGTTATATCTTAGGAAAGTATTGTACAATTTGCATGGAAAATTCATTTCTTTTTCTAATTACGAACAGTTAAAATGCATTCATTTTCCCTTTGATTATGAGCCAGTCTTGCCAAACACCTGTGACTGCCACAAATTCTAATTTGTTATTTATTTACTTCAAAGCAATCTTATTATCTAAATGATTCAAAGCATCAAGGACCTTAATTATTGATAGTCAATTTGATAGGCTACAGTTTCCATGTCCTTGAGAGGAGAAGCTTCTCCATTTTCTTTATCCCAAAAGAATATTTTTTGTAGGAAAGAGGACACTGAATTCTGCTGCTAAGGACACCAGAAAGTACATTCCTGTTTGACTTCAGGCAATATCATAATGTTAAGACTAACTCTTGCAATATTCTGGCTAATAAAATATGTATTGTTTATTTCAGTCATGAGTTGGTTTAAAGTGTTTGAGGAAAAACCAGAGCTCTGATTTCAGGCTGTTAATGGCTGTTAGCACTGATGGCAGCAGGAGGCAGTGTGCTTCCAAAGGCCAGATTTTGGGAGATTGAAAGCAGAGCAAGATGTGTGTTCATCTCCTATTTATGGAGTTCCCCATGAAGCTAGTTGACTAAGACTGCTGGACTAGATGGGCCATAGGTCCAATCCAATAGGATATTTCTTATGTTCTTAGCTTCCAAAGAATAGCTGCACCGTTGGTTGATATCAATAGAACCAATATTCAGTAGAATCCTTCTCTTCCTTTTCTTTGGGATGTTTTCTGTTGCTGCCTCCTGTACAATTTCATAAACCATAGCTCTTTAGGCACTCTGCCTATCAGATCTAATCCTTTATTCATCACATCCAATACATATTCAGAAGAGCTATTATTTAGGTCATACATGTACGGTCTAGTGGTTTTCCCTACTTTTTTGGTTTATGTCTGAATCCTGTAATTAAAAAAAGACCTCATGATCTCTGCTGCATTCAGCTCCAGGTCTTGTCTTTACTGCCTGTATTGAATTTCTCCATCTGTGGCTGCAATCTGATTTCAGTATTGATCATCTGTCCAAGTGTGTTTGTTTGTTTGTATTTTTATCCTGACCTATGCCCAAAGGTCTCAGAGAGAGTTCCTAAATATAATACGAACATACTAGAACAATAACAGTGCCTGAAAGTGGAGACAAAACGGGGGCAGACTATTCCATGATCTGGTATCTATCACTGAGAAGGCCGTATTCCAGATGCTCACCCCTTTGCTACTGAGGATGGTGGGATGAACCTGGCTATGCTTTAATATCTGTAGGACCTCCCCTACAGATATTAAAGCATGGCCAGGTCCATATGGAAGAATGCATTCCTTTAGATATTTTGGGCCCAAACTTTTAGGCTCTTGAATTGGGTTTGGTAGTGAATTAGCAACTTGTGTTGCTCTTTTAAGACTGGTGTGATGCGCTTCCAGTCAGCTGTTCCAGTCAGCAGTCTTGCAGCTGCATTCTGCACCTGCTGCAGCACCTGGACTGTCTTCAAGAACAGTCCAAAGTTGAGTTCGTTAAAATAGTCCAGTGGCTAAAGCCATTCCTTTCTGGAAGGGGCCTTAGCTATCAAACCAGCCATAGCTGGAAATAGTTACTTTTGGCCACAGCCTCTACCTCAGTTTCAAGTGTCAGCACAGAATCCAAGAGCACCCCCAGATTTTTCACCTGTCCCTTTTGGAACATTTCAACCCTATTGAGGTTGGGGTGGGATTGCATTTGGGCTGCTGAAAAAAAGCGTTTGCTGTAACCAGCGCATTGCTTTGATAGGACTCTATTAATTTCTGGCCTGCTTCATTTTGTACTGCAAAGTCAAATTTCCCTATTGTTGAGGTCCTGTAAAGAAGCCACTAAAAACTGTTAGCAGTGTCTGAAAGTGGGGAGGGGAAGTTGTTTCCTCAGCCAAATGCCAGAGTGAAATGATGCAACTTTACTCATCTTCTAAATGTATATAGCAAAGATACCTGATGCACCCTGGAGGGGAGATTATTTCATAGTCTAGGGGCTATCACCAAGAAGGTCCTGGGATGTTGAGCACTTTACTTTGATGTTTGCCAGATTCAAACAGAAATAATCTATACGAAGGGTGACAGGATCCATGAGACCATCAGTTGTATTTGCTTCATTTAATAGCCATATCCTCTGATGTTGGATATTTTAGTGATATTTGAAAGCTTAGGTTCAAAGCAGAACTGTGGAACATGGCACAACAACAAAACTGCATTTTTAAGATTGTAACCCACCAGGTGCTCCTTTTCCTCATCATTTTATTGATTATGAGAGGTGCTTTTTGAGGGATTCTTGTCCATAGTAGTAGATGAAATGGTCATCTCCATTCCAGTTCATTAACTCGCAAGATGTCATCTCATGTTTGACCACATCCAGGTTTCTATGCGGTACTGAATTTCTTTCAGCACTAGAATTTTTTTCATCACTAGGCACAATCACAGCTGAACATTCTTTCAACTTTAGGTCAACCACTTCATTCTTTCTAGAGCAACTTGTAATTTCCCTTTACTCTTTCCCTGTAATGTTCAAAGGTACTGAAGTGGTTTGCTATTTTCTTCTTCAGTGGATCGAATTTGCTCTAAACTTTCCACTATGATCTGTCCATCTTGGGTGGTTCTGCACAGCATGGCCTCTATAAATACTATAGAGTATTTATTCACAAGCTAAGAGACCTTTGGACTACTTTGTTAGTGTCACATGGAATGCTGATTAATCTATACTGTGATTATTTGGTAAACACCTTTAGAGTTTTAGTGGCCAGATTAGGACCAGCCACACAACTATCTCTGAACTTCTTCAAGCTCCCTGTTCCTCTGAGTAGGCCTGAGCCTGAGCCTGCCTTAACATAGCTGATCATTGTGTCTAGTTATTCAAAGGAAGGCAGTGAAGACACACCTCTTTGCCCTGGGCGTCAGTTAAATGGTGAAACACTTTCCCTTCCTACTTGCAGACACTGTTGTTTTAATATATACTGTTATTATTTTAATATGTTTGATTTTAAATGTTGTTACCCACCCTGAGATCGTTGGGTATAGGGTGGGATAGAAATGGAAACAACAAACAAACAAAATGGAAAGTCAGGAGAAGGGTACACTGAAGAGGGTAAATGGGAGTTAAATGGAATTTTCAGTTTAGGTGTCCTAAATTCATTTCATATTTCCAGTTGATGGAATGTGTTTAAAATCACATAGGAGGTTAAATAGAACTTTCAAATTTCCACGGGCTTGCAAGATCATAGTGTTACACCAATGGGCACCTGTAAATCTAAGTCCCTACAGTATTTGCAAAAGGAGTTAATATTATAAGTTTGACTGCCTACTGCACCATTATTCTCAGCAGGGCAGATGATGCAATGAAAAATGGCAAAGTGGATTATAAAGTATCTGAAGTGCGAAAAAAAAATTCCACCAATGTTATAATGGGCACAGCCTAGATGTGTCACCAAAAACCTAATCAATTATAAACTAACCTGAAGCCTAATAATAATATGGTTGCACAAATTGATCTGAAATAACATTTACTGCATCTAATGGTTTACATTAGCGATGGAAGAATGACAAAATGAATCACTTACTGACATTCAAAAGATAACAATCCCTTTACTCAAACATAAATGCTCCGACAGATGCCATAACCCTAACAAAGATCATAGTGAGTGATTGCTCCTCAGCTTGCTGTCCATAGCAGTAATAGCAACTAACATTTAGCTGTATTATAATGACAGAATGGAAAGGTGTGGAGAAGTATCGCTGTGTGCAAAGAAAGATGACAGAAGCCAGAATTACAATTTAATAAGAATTTTTACAGTTTAATTGGCTCAAACAAAATGGAGAATTATAATATATATCTCCCTCACTCCTTCTCTCCCTCTGTGAACACTGTATAAAACACAAATGGGGAAACTGGTTTCTCACAGATGTTACTGAACTCCAGATTCTAAGAGTTTCACGTAGTATAGGCAGTGCTCAGGAAAGCTGTAAATTTTCTTGCAACATTGCTAAGCTTAACACATACACACAAATCAACCAAACATGTTGGTGAGATTTCTCATCTGGGTTCTTCCTAAAGATTGTTTTTTTATAAATAATTTATCCTGTTCAGAATGAAGTTCAGACAATTGAACAATTAACCTTCTCACAGGGACTGGCCAATGTAAAATAATATCAGTTTCTTAAAATTCAAACTTCTGTATTTCATATATTTATTCCATGTTGTAATTTTCTTCAAATCTTGGACTTTTCCTAACTGGGGAAAAAAGGGTAGAAGAAACTATACTTGTATGAGCAGAAGATAGTCATTATTTATCAACTCAAACTGTCATGGGACATTTTTTGGCACAAGTAAAACAAAACAAAACAAAAAGCACCTGGGTCTGTTTTGTATTTGCATGCTATTTCCGCACTTACCTCTGTAAATCCATATAAAATAGATCTAAATTAGTGACATCAATGCTTGTGTGATCTGGAGAATAAACATCTGGATCAAGATGTAGGACATAACATCTGCACTGAGAATGTTGAAGCAGCTTGCAATCCATGCCATGTGGACGCCGTAGCAAAGATCCATTACAAGGGAAGGATTCCACTTGGGAAGCACCTGCCATAGCACTTTGGAGGCATCTTTGCAGTTGTGACTCCACCATTCATGTCTCCCATCTAGGGATATGCTGACTCTTCTCTCACCCTAGCTCTTCCCCCTCCCCCTCCCCACATTGTGTCATAGAGCCTCAGCACCCCAACCAGCTCCTCCACTCCACTTCACTTCTCCACTTTGTGTCCTAGCACCCCTGGCTCTCCCCACCCCACTGCCCTGGGCATGTAGTGCTCCTCCAAATGCACTTCCCACAGAACAAGAAGAACAACTATGTGGACACTATTGCTGTGAGGAAGGACAGTGGTACCAGCAACTCTACATTGCCCTGTTTTGTGGCAAACAGAGAATGTGTGACTTCTGGAGCTATTTCTGGGACATTCTGAAATAGGACTGTGCTGTAACTTCAAAGGAAGGAAACAAAAAAAATTCCTAGACCTAGGACTATATAGAAAGGCTGCCAGAAGAGTTGGAAGAGTGAAGCTTCTGTGTCCAGAGAAGGAGGCTGGACCACCCACCTTCTGCATCTACTACTGATGGGCTTGGGTCTCGCTTCATAAAAATTACAAATGAAGCTGCATCCAATTGTTTGGGTCACCCACTGGACATTATTGACTTGAATGGTGTTCTATCATTTTAATGTCCACTCATTGGCTAACTAAGAGGGGAGAGTTCCTCTTATTGTATCAGAGAGGGAAAGGCACTACAAAATCCTAGCAAAAATGATTTTTTTTCAAGACAGAGAAAGAATATCACAATCTTATTTTGGAGTGAATAGCAAAAGCCCCCAAGGCTATAAGAATACAAGCTTTAAAGTGTAATTGCACAGATGCAGGAGAAGAAGAATGCTTATGGAATCTTTAATGTCAAGGAAAATGAAGAGTCACCCAGGAGCACTTAGCAGTAAATGTTCCTATTTCTTCTCCTGAAAAAGATCAGTAGCAAGTACATTTTAAGTGACATATGATTAGGGATGTTAAAGAATTCTATTGAAATCTGGGACCATACAGTACTCACAGTGGTACAGTTTGCACAAGCTTTTCCAAACCGTCATCAATATCCACTTTATATCCAGGCATGGTGTTGCACATTCAGTTGTACAATTCCCCCAATGCCCATTTTGACAATGGAATTCATGTTACTGAACACAATTGTGGGACTGTAGGAGGAGGGATTTTTAAAAAATGGAGTAAGCATACTTACCCAGACCTGAAAATAAATCAAGTATTTCCATATGCAGTTAGAAAAAGTTGAAGTTCGCATTCTAAGATATGTTTAGAGCTGCAAACATATCTCAGAATATGAACTTCAGGTTTTTGGAAGGTATCTTTTCTGAAAAAGCACATTCTAAATTGTAAAACGCCACTCTGTAGTTTTATTGGCAGAGATATAGAAGAAGTTTGCCTTTCCCTATTTCCAGGTAGAGGCTGGGAACAGAACCAACAAAATTCTGTTTTCTAGGCTGCTTGCATTAACACCAAGCTATAGCCTCTTGGTGTTAGTTTGCTGCATTTAGCTGTTAGGATGCTGCATTTGTCTTTCTCCATCAACCTATGTTGGGTTTGGGGCCTCATTCTGGCTTTGTATTTTGCTCACAGGTATCACGTCTCAGCTGAAAACACACATACAAGCGTACCTATTTGATGCCACAGACACAATGATACTCAAACAAAAATCATGGATGCAGATCATAGGTCCAGGCACAGGTTGGGCATGGGATCTTCCTCAACGCCCAAAGACATGTGTCTGGAAAAATTGTGCTTTCCATTCCTCCTGGTATCTTCATATCAAAGCCACATGGGGTAAAATCTTGGATGCAGAACACAGATCCTCAGGATTCTTACCCTTTCAGAACATCTGTGCCCATAGATGAAAGCAAATTTCTAGGAGATAAGCAAGAAGAAGTAAACTGAGACTGACTGAGAAGGACCTCAGTGCAATTTATTTCACAGACCAACAATAATTGAAACCTTCACATATGTGTATATATTTAACCTTGATCAGCAGCAAATTCTACCATGAGCTGGAGTGAGGGTGAAGCAAAGACTAACAGAACCAAACTACATTTGATCAAAGCAGGGTTTAGCATAATCAAAAGTTAAGAACATAAGAATATAAGAGGAGCCCTGCTGGATCAGGCCACAGCCCATCTAGTCCAGCATCCTGCCTCACACAGTGGCCCACCAATTGCCCATGGGCATCTCAAACAGAGGCAAGGGCAAACTTTCTCCTACTCCTGAATCCCAGCAAATGGCCTTAGAATCATCCTGCTTGTCCCCACAGCCTGAAAGATGTACTTGGGCATCAATTTTAGTAGCCATTGATACATCTGTCATCCATAAATTTGTCTAACCTTTTCTTAAAGCCATCTACACTGGTAGCTGTTACCACCTCTTCTGGCAGCAAATTCCATAGACCAATGACCCTCTGGGTGAAGTTGTTGGCATTCTTATGTCTCAAAAGCTGAGGAAGGAGCCTGGGTATCAGAAGTCCCCTCTTCACCTTTCCAATGTGGTGCAAAGGAGTGTAACCACAGCATTTTCTGTTTGTCACAAAACAGGGCCATGCAAAGTCCAGGACAGATAAGTTGCTGGCACTCCTGCTGTATTTCTGATAGATGGGGCAATGGAAATGCAGGCGCCCTCTGTACTGGATCCAAGATTTAACCTGAATAAAACGTCCACAAATAAAATGTATAGAAAGGAAAAGATGTGAGCATTGAGATCAGAAAATGGATTGTAAAGGTTTAAGGTGAAGATATCACCATAGCTATAGTAGATGCAGTTCCTCTGTTGATTCAACTAATGTCATAAACATTTGGTAAGTGTTTCTTACATGGCTGATTTTTGAGAATAATTTCATTGTTATAAAAACAGTCTTGTCAAAAAGAACACACAAGTACTGGAATGCTAAAAACTAAATACAATAAAATAGGAAGGGAAACTATTTTTCTTTAAGAAAAGAAACCACAAATGTTACACATCTGCCTCGGTTTGCTTAATTCTAATATGCATGGTATACTCAAGTGGCCTCAGCAGATGTTTCTTAACAAATCTGCATGGAAACTCATCCAGAGAAGCACAGACTGTTGAGGGAGCCCAATTCTCACACAACTGAAGATCAGCACAGAACTGGCTAATATAGATGAGTAAAGGATTCCCTTGCATTACAACCTGAATAAAATAAACGGGAAGAGGTAGTGCAGATATTTCTAAACTAATACAGTAGAGATCGAAGAGATAATAAAGTGGACATCCTTTTTAGCTCATTATAATTTCTTAAATTCTTGGTACAGAGAAGCCTGCCTTCATTTTGGGCAGCTCAAAAAATGAGTTAGCTAACTTTTCTTTGTCATGGTAGCCACAACCCATTCCATAGTGTTCAACCAGAAGCAGCAGTAAATAGCACTATTGGCAGTACATTATGGGTGCGTCTTCATGGCATAGTTATCTCGAATTCAAAACGTTTTGAGTTTGCGCAGTTCAGACGGCACTTCGGATTAACACGGTATTTCCGTGTTAAAGGACGTTATCCCAATTAGAAATAAATCCTGATCTCAACAGGTCTCACTCCGGATCGTGCGTCGATACGTGTTTCCTTTTTAACTGTGTGGACAGTATCGTTCCGGGATGAGATTCAGTGTTAAGGCTGTCCCGCCCCCCCAATCGCACTGTAACCAATGGCTGAACGTATTAGAAGCACGTCATGTTTAGGGTTTCCTTCATTGAAAAAATCCACCCTCAAACACCCACTATAAACCTCCAGTCCTTAAAGCTGAAACACTGTATCAATCTAAGCACTTCACACCTTAAAAACAATGTTGCAATTTTGCGCAATTTCAGACCTTTGAAGGTTCGAAACAGTCACTTTCAGCCCCCTTAAGGGTGAGAAGGCTTGTCAGCCACTTAGTCCCTTGAAGGGTGAAAACAGAATGTCAACCACTTTGAGCCCCCTCTAGGCTACTTTGCCTGTGGTCACACCTAAGGTTTAATCCAGTTTCAGTTCACTTTCAGAGTGAGAGAATACACCAGCAAACTGACAAGCTGGTTTTCTTTCAGGGTTAATAACTCAGAAAATCCACCTTTAGACTAGATAATGTGGAAAGAAAACTACTGGTCACTTTGCTGATGTGTTCTCTCACTCTGAAGGTGGAGTGAAGCTAGATTAAACCTTAGGTGTGACCACAAGCCAAGGTTTTAATCCAGCTTCGGTCCCTGTGAGGTGGGGGGGCGGAGTTCCCTCCCGGCCACGGGGGGGGGGGAAGAGCAAGCGAGGAGCCCCCTTCGCCCTCTTGTCCACCCCTTGGCTCTCCTCCTCTGCGGGGCAAAGTGGCGGCAAAGCGAGGGAAAAGCGGCGGCGGAGCCCCAGGGAGAAGCCGCTAGCGCCGCAGCGCCTGGATGGATGGATGGATGGATGGATGGATGGATGGATGGATGGATGGATGGATGGATGGATGGATGGATGGATGGATGGATGGATGGATGGATGGATGGGTGGGTGGGTGGATGGGTGGGTGGATGGATGGATGGATGGATGGATGGATGCTGCTGCTGCTGCTGCTGCTGCTGCTGCTGGGAAGGGGGAGGGTGGATTGGGCAGGGAATTCACGGCGGAGCATGACGCAAAGAGAAGGGAGGGTGGGATCCTGGCAGGGCAAACCAATCACAGGAGAGAGTGTGGGCAATGGGCAGGAGGACAATGCTGCCATGTGGACTCAGAGTATTGATCCCGCGTTAAGGCTGCCATCGGAACCGGATCAACTTGCAAGTCGTCTGGACAGCTTTGTTCCGTTTCTTTTATTTCGAATTCTTTAAACTGAAATAACACATGCCATGAAGACGCGCCCTATGTGCTGTACACTAAACTGCTTTCAGAATACAGCTCTTCGGCAGCCAACTTAGGATGGTGAAAAAACAGACATGGTTCCATGTGCAGAAGTTGCACTGGCAGTACTGTCCATGACCATGATTTATACATTGATGTTATGTGGCTAATAAAAGGAAGAAAATGGATATTCCTGTGCCCTAAGATCTGCTGGTAAGGCCCCATTGTTAAGGGGATAGGGACATTTATGAAGGTTTTCTCAGTGGTAGCCCCCAGACTATGGAATAGCCTCCCTTCTAGGGTGTCTCAGGCACCTTTATTGTATATATTAGATGTATAGTGAAAATATATCTCTTTGCCCTGGCCTTTCGCTGATGGAACAGCATCTCCCCCCACCCCCGCCCCATTCTTAGATTGTTATTATTCTGGCCAATCTATTTTATTTGTGTTTATAGTGGCTCGCCCTGAAAACTTTGGGTAGGGAATGGGAGAGATGGGATGGATGGATGGATGGATGGATGGATGGATGGATGGATGGATGGATGGATGGATGGATGGATGGATGGATGGATGGATGGATGGATGGATGGATGGATGGATGTGGGGGCTTTCTTGGATTTTTTTCAGGGAATCAGAGTTTGTCATTTGCCTTAAACCAGGGGGCATGGCTCAGTGGTACCTCACATGCACAATGTTTATAGTGCACTTATACCCTTTGCACAGACATCTGGATTTTAGAATTCTGTAGTTCTTATACTAAATGCACACAAAGGGCTTACTCCAGGTTTTAATCCATGTCTTTTAAATTAGCAGTAAGCTCTGTATTTTTGTGATCCCACTGGCAGCTTATTATGCAGACTTGCAGGGGGAACCCTTCGCCCCTCTTTTTTCCATCATAACCTGGGTGGGGATCCAAGCCCCACCCCTATATAAACCTGATTCAGATTGCCATGGGAAAGCAGAGAGGGAGGCAAAGGTGCAGATGGAAGAAAGGAGGTGGGTCAGGATCATGATTGCCATCAGAAGAGTCCCTCTTTGACAATCAGAAGGACGAAGTAGGCACCAGCTTTGTGCAGCATTGGCACAGCAAGAATGGCAGGCATTTTAAAGTCTCTCTGATGCCTGTCTAAGCAAAATCAGACTCTTCTGGGGCTATGGTCTGATAGCTCTCTACATTGCATTGTCTGACCTCTTGATACATTTCACTCACACCTTCAGCCAAGCCCGACCTTAGCACATCACAGGGAGAGGTAGGAAAAGAGAGGAAATTGTAGCTTATCATTGGATCTGATAAGCTGAAAGTAGATAGCCTTTTAAGAAATGACACACTTTTGCAACCCACAGGAGAGAAGCTGCCAATTTGAGCTTCAGGTAGGAGCCAAAAGGCAATAGGATTCCTCCCACCATCCTTCATTTTCTCTTCTATAGCTGAAAGGCAAGACACAGCATTGAATGCACAATACAGCCGGATATCATTAGCAAACAGCCAGGGGAAAGAGGGAGGAAATCACAGTTTATCATTGGCTCCAAGTGAATAGAATGCCCTGAAATCATGTTTTACACCTCCAAAAAAACTGCTTGTGACCCCACTGGCAAATAATGAGGATTATTTCTACATCCTGCAGCAAGAGTTCTTTTGATTCAAATACAGATAATCTGCATTCCAGGACTCTTAATCCTTGAAAACTCTGGATTCGTCTGATCCTTTGGGAATGTTCAGCTTCGAAAACGAATTCAAAGCTCTTTAAAAGTTGAATGGGCATGCACCCTCAATCAAATAGTACTGAAACTATAATCTCACTATCATCAACACACATGCTAAGTGTTCTTTACTCTAGCAGAATGCTAAGATTAAATGCTTCTGTTCAGATTTACTTACTTATTTTTTTCTGAAGCAATTTTTTTCTGAAGCAATTATATCCTACCCCTCACTCAAAGATCTCAGGGTGGTTTCAAAAATCCAAGAAAAACACTAAAATTTGGATGTTTCCAAAGAATCCACATTCTGGCTTTTTTGAAAGTAGAGTGGGCCTTGTAGATAGAGCTCACCTCAGTTTGTGTTTTAAAAAATTGGGATAAAACTTTATAATTCTTCAGGATTGGTATCCTTTCTTCTTAAAGGCTCTCTACAATTTGCAAGCTCTTTGGTCATATTGATTACAAAGAAGGCTTGTCAAGAGAAATAATCTATTTTTAGAAACTGCCAGTTTATCTTTTTATTCTTTCTGTCATTATATGTCAATATGCTGTTCAAAGGTGTCACACTCTATTACCCATCAACCTAGTCTCATTGACAGTTCTACTGAGACAGCTTTCTAAAAGCCGAATCCATGTATTCTAGTAGGTGCATCATTCTTGGTTTAAATAATATTTTAAAGAAGGAAACAGGGATCATGTAAACACTTCTTTGAAGAAAAATAAATGTATGCAACAAATTAAACCACTGTTATTATCCTGAGTATGCAATACATCTTTAAGAAACATCTTTAAGTTCCTGGCCTCAGAGTCCTAGGGGGATCCATTTTAGCAACACAGTTCGGTGCACCACCAAAATGGATTCTCCTGCTAAAACCAAATGAGAAGACTTGAACCCTTCAGTACACCTCCCTATTCCATTCCAACAGCTCCTGAATTGGTGTTAGAGCTTTGAAAAAATGTTTACCAATATGCAGCCATCCTGGCCACCTAGACCATGTAGTCTCTTGTCCACATCAGACTGTGGAAGAAAGAGACTCAGAAGTGTGCTGGTCCTCATGCAGGATCAGTACACTGACCAGAATGAAAAGGATCTTTATGGGGTTTTGAACTTAACTTCCCTAGGACACTGTCACAGGGGAGTTAAGATCAGAGATGGAAGCCAATGTTCACATTGCAAATACCAGCCACGTTCCAAAGTTACTTAGCACTTAACCTCTAGCAGGGGCAATGTGAACAATGCTGTCTGATAGCATCCCACTTGCCACAGCAATGGCCATGTGTGATAGGCCATGGCTGTGGTGAATGGGTGAGGTGGAACACAATTGCACAGCTGCAACCATGCTGCACCATTTTCATGCAGCCTTTGCACAGAAATGTGTGTGAAAGCTCCATGCAGGAGTCAGCTAGCAGTGTCGTAGATGCTGCTGATAGAGCTGTGGAGAATATTTGATTGCTCCATAGCTATCCACAATGGGGGAAAACCCTGTACATTCAGAGCCTCTTCCAGACAGAAACAGCTCTATGCCATGTGGATGCTCAATGCTGGAGCATCCCTGGGCTGTCCTGCATTTTCTACTTATATAATTTTTCTTCATTTTTCACCTGCTTTGTCAAGACTTGTTTCCCTTCTAATTACCTTTTCTTCCTATTTCCTCTTTCATTTGCATTTTCTTCTACCCTTAGTCCATAGCCTGATTATTTATTAGTTTCCAGTCTCAAGCATCATACTAGGGAGAAAAAACTGCATTAAGTACAGGGGCACATTTATCGAAGGAAATATTCATATAGTTGCCTTCTTAATTTATTTTCAACAACCATATCTTGCCTTTCTAGCAAATATGCAAGGCAGCTAGAGGCATCATCTTCCCTTGCTGTTCTTCCTTGTCAAATGTACGTCCTAATAAGGATGGATGGATTGCTCTAAATTTGCTTCAGATCAATCACAGATGTGATTATCCAAATATGCTTTGTGTGTGAAACACTCTTGAAAAAGCCACACACAAGTATCTCAAAAATACGTTATGCAAGTCCATTAGAGAGCAGCCTTTAAAACTCTCTTTCACCTGTGGAAAGGAAGAACACCATTAAATTCACTTTTGAAATGCCTCTGCAAGGTCCTGAAAAGTTGAGCATTCAGTAGCTGGACTGACATAGGGACTGTGAGTGTTCCTAAGAGGTCAGCATTTGTACTATCTTCCTCCCTCTCCTCATTTTGGAAACCACCCTCAATCCCTCACACCCAGTTTTTTGTTCACTTGCATGTTCCACTAGTAGGGATCGGGAATTATTTTTTGGTCAGTTTCGCAATTCATACAAACTTTGAAGCTTCGGATGTTCATATTCAAATGTAATGGCCGTATTCAAAGACTGGCATTCAAATACAAAGTGAATGCTTTTGTGCATTTGTTTGAAGCTTTAGTATATTTGTGAAAGTGAGGAGGCAGCAAAGTAGCTGCCCAGTCTCATCTGCAGCAGATTCCAACCGGATTCAAAGTGGATTTGGAACAGATTCAGAGGCACGACTTCTGGCAGAGATGTGAAGTTAATTTGAAGAGCATTCAAAGAGCATTTGCAGCAAATTTGAAGCTTACTATATTCAAAGTGGCTCTATTCGCACAAATGCAAATTTCCTTTGCATTCACGTTAATGAGAAGCAAACACACACATACAAATTTGTGCACATCCCTAGCTATTAGCCCTGCTTATATCAACCCCCTCAACCTCCAGTCCACATGCCCCTTATCTCCTCTCCTCTGGTTTGTCCATCCCACTTCTTTTCATCCTTGATTATTCATGCAAAAAACCTCCATTCTCCCCTTCTCACGATCCTCATATTTCCACCCTACTGTCCACCCTTCCCAGCTTTCTAACTAGCTTAACTTGGACATTTTCATTCCTATCTTTCCCCAGCCATCCATATATTTTTACCCAGTGGCCAATTTCTCAGAATCATGAAGAAGAAACAGGCAATATGAGGTTGTATTTAGAAACGTCCCTTTAATGTCACTGGAACATAGTTTGATACACTGTGATTCAAAGACAGTTTCTACCACATATTCTGCAACATGCACCACAGATACTGCTTCTGGCTGAATAGGCCAGGGACAGGAATAGGATGGCACAGAGTGAGTTGGCTGCCTGCTGAAAGGTTACCCTATCCTAACTTTGGAGTACGGGGACAAAAGTTATCTAGCTTTGCAGTTGCAGAATTGGGACAGTGATTTACCTGGAAGTGGGTTGTTTCCTGGAGTCTAGTTAAATGTCACCAGTCACAGGAAATGGCAATTTTACTGCCATTACCACTGCCACCTATTGGTATGGTTGAAATACATGCTGCTACCTGTCCACATGGCAGTAGCCAGATTCAGATTCCATGTGGCCAGCATGTTCCAATTCAGTTGTGTTGAACAAACCCCTCTCAAACGGGGGTGATTTGTTTTGGAAAATTGGATCTGCAAATATAACATGGGCTAAGATCTCACCATGCAGGGAAAAAAGTGTCTAGAGCATTCTACAGCCTACTCTGGATCCTAGGAATATTTCACTAAGTTTTTATCATGGTCCACTTCCAGGGCCTTTCTTGGAGCCTGCCAAAATGTCTCCAGTTTGCAACTTATAGCAGAGAACTGTATAGTCCAGCCTTGGAATTAGACTGGACTAAGATGAACTGTCCACACAGAGTACAGCCTGCTCCCTAGCTCAGAGAAAGCACTTCAGCTCAAAAGCAATTTTACTCCATGTACATCAAGTGATGTGTGTGGAAGTTGTCCTTGAAGAGCACCACAACTGTTCTTAGCTGGAACTTTGAATCAGTAAATTAAGTGAATTTCATTCTGCATCCAGACAGGTGTTAAAACCTGTGATTGTATCATGGCTATGGTTCGATTGCCATACTTATCTGTGTCAGCCTTAACATAGCCTTGCTATATAGGGGTGAAATCCTGCTTTATCCTATTCCAGGACAACCCAGCTTTCAAATTGCAACACAACTCTATTAAGTATATTTTCAGTGTTCTTCAATGTAAATTCAGTCCAGTCTAGGGCAGAAGGAATGCCTACAGAATATAAATGTGCTGGAATTATCCTGCTTTAAACTAATTTCCTATTGACAGGATAAGCTGTTTTATAATTTGTTTATTCTATACAGGCTAGAAATGTGAAAAAAAAACCATTTGAGTTTGAACCTGCTAAAATCAAACAGGGTGATTTGACTGGTTCAAATTCAAACTGAACCAATCTCCCATTCAACAGTGATGGTTCGAACTGAGCCAGATCATTCAGATGCTCACATGACCCAGTTGAATACCTTTGTTAAATCTGAATAAATTGACATTTGAATCAGTAGATTTTTTTTATTTTTTAGGGTGCTTCCGCACAGGGGCAAATAAATCTGGATCTACTGCACCCAGATTTAGTAAAACCGGATTCCAGAGGACCCGGTTTTACTAAATCCAGATCCCCAGTAGATCCGGATTTACTGGGTAGATCCGCATGTAATAGATGTGGATCTACCCCCCTCCCCGTCCCTCCGCACATGCGGCCGGAGTGTGGAATAGATCCGAATTGGAGGTGGGTGCTGTGCGGACGCAAAGCACCCGCCTCACATCCATGCTCCAGGGCCCTCCCCATGATTGGCTCCTCGGAGCCAAGCATGGCGAGCTGGGGGACCTCGCTGCTGCGGCTCACCCTCACCCCAGAAGCGGCGGATCACTGCTTCTGGAGCCAGGGTGAGCTTCCCTAAAGCCCACCCTAGGCCACCCCGGGGGGGGAGTGCACGGGATCCCCTCCTTACCTGTTCAGCATCACCCCGATTCTGAGAGGAGGAACCCAGGATGCCGGGGGGCGCCTGCGCAGAACGGCTCCTGAGGGCAGGGGCTGCCAGCAGCAGCCCCGGCCACTCAGGAGGCGTGCAGGACGCAGGTGCGCTGCATCCTGGGTTCCTCCTCTCAGAATCGGGGCAACACCGAACAGGTAAGAAGGGGATTCCGCATGCTCCCCCCCCCCGGGTGGGCTAGGGTGGGCTTTAGGGAAGCTCACCCTGTCCCCAGAAGCGGCAATCCGCTGCTTCTGGGGCGAGGGTGAGCTGAAAGGTAGGAGTCCCCCGGCTTGCCATGCTTGGCTCCGAGGAGCCAATCATGGCGGGCCGGGGGAGCGCCCTTGGTAGGCATCCTAAATGGATGCATTTTCACAGCGCAAGACCCATTAACACCACATCATATGTGGTGTGTAATTAACACCCATTAGGCACACTTTAGTCACAGATAGGTGTGGACGCACCTAACCGGAAGTGTGCGCAATAGGCCCGCAAATGTGGACGCGCCGCCACGAAAGTGTCCTTAATCCGTGTTGCTGTGTGGACACACCTCACCGGATGTGTCCAAAACAGCAACACGTGTGCAGAGGCGCATTTGCAGATGTGTGCCTAATGGGTGTTAAAGGGCCTGTGCGGAAGCACCCTTAAAGTAAATTTTAGCATGCATTTTAAAAATGAACAGGCACAAACTTGTTCGATGTTTGAACTCAAACCAGGTCATGCATGGTTTTTTTCATCTCAAACCCAACAATTGCTTTTATGTTTGGACACATCTCTAGTGCAGATTGTATCTTGAAAACTGGCATCTATGCATTTATATACACCATCTTTTGGAGGCAGAATTATGAACATGTGCTTGCTGATACAAATTATTTTATGCTCTTTTTTCAAACTTACCCAAAAACCTTCTACCTTTTTTGTCTGGTAAAATCTACAAACTAATCCATAGTTCTGAAGCCATCATTTAATTATCCTTCATTAAAGAGCTCTCCAGTCATCAAGCCTAATTAAAATTATCAAAGGAACACCTACTCATTGGTTCATGATACTTATACAATTGTGAAAAATTAGGCCATTGACAATCACCTCCCTGTCTGTTTCGGTTTTTGTTTCCTTGCTTATCCTAAAGGGAAGCAAGCCAAGATGGTTATTTCCTTGCTGCTTGTACTGTACTTGTTGAAAAGAATTATTTAAAATTGATGTGAGTAAGGCCATTTTCCTCAGTATTGGATCATTATAGCAAATGGGCTACAGACAAATTCTTGTTTACACTGCAAAAAGAAATAATGGTGAGGGGAATATACTTATACTATATGCAACATGCACACTGAGCCAGCACAAACACATGGAGAATTTCTTACTAATCTCAAGTAAGTATCTCATTTCCATCACATAAAAAAATCAAACTTTTTAAAATTTAGTTTATTGAACAGTGACATATTTAACTTACATATATATATACATGCATCAAGTAAAAACAGAAATAAATAAATGAACACTAAATGTACTAATATATATCTTCCCCCCTCCCCTGTGATCGACCAATTCTATTAGATTAGTTTGGTTACAATCTATACATACAGCCATTTTAATTAAGATTTCTTTTCTGGGATACACGTATTCATTTGTGCTCACAATCTTTCTATACAGGGTTCCCATATTCGACAAAAAATGCTCATTAGTATTGTTATCTTCCAATTGACACTGTTTAAGACTGATAAATTTATCATAATTTTCCATTGCATTTTGCCACTCCCTTATTGTTAGATTATCAGCATATTTCCAATTTTTCACCAAAATTTGATGAGCAGCAGCTATCAAATATTTGTGCATTTATATCCAAATTTAGGTCTGTAATGTCATACAATAGGTAAATATTTGATGAAAATGGGATGTTTATTTCAAACATTTGCCTTGTTTGTTCATGTATCTCAATCCAAAATTGTTGCACAGAACAGCAAAGCTAAACCAAATAGATAGGTAACTGTTGGTATCTACTCCAGCAGTCTTTATTTGTTCTTTTTATCTTATTATCAAAAGGAACAAACTCCACCCGGTTCCACTTTCCTATAAGAGGTTGTTCTTGCACTGATGTTTATTGGGGGGGGGGGGATAAGATCGATTTGGTCCAGAACAGCCTGCTGTTCCCTTTTTTTCTTCTTCCACCATGTAGGTACTCTCGAACAGACTTGTTTCACATCCATAGAGTAGAACGAGATAATTTGTTCTTCCCCCTGTGTAGAACAACCTCAACTTGGCACATTTTCTGTGCAAACAAGAAAAGAGCTGAAGTGATGTGAATTCTCTTCCCTATATAGCACTGCTTATATAAGTAGAGCACTCAAAAATCAGTCCGATCCCCTTTCAGAGTCCTGCGGGGAAATGAATTGCAAACAAAATATGTATATACTTTCTCTCAGATACCTAAATTTCTCATGATACAGGCACTTTGAAGTAAGCAATATGCATCTGGGGCTGTGCGGTTTAAAAACAGATGTTGTGTCTGAGCTACACTGTGCAGAGCAACAGAGCAAAGTAAATTAAATATGAGTGTTTATAGACAGGCCTGGTGGCTGAATTTTTACTGAGTATATAATAAAATTAAATAAACAAAACATCACTGTTTTCAGTTATGCTTTATGTTCTTTATTATCTGCAGTGCTTTTTCTCTCTTCTAAGATGGAAATAAGCTGAAAATTCAAAACTGACCCAACATTTGCCTGTTCACTCCTGTGAGATCCACTTGCAAGTATCTTCGTAGTTGGTATTTATTTTGACCTGCTCCTTCGATCACTGATCCACTTGAGGCAACTACACTGGTTCATTTTCCAGTATGATTGCTGCTTGAGATATCTCTTTTGCAAGGTAGTTTATCATGAATAGGGCCCTTTTTTCCGCAGTGCTTCATCCTTAAGAGTCACCTCCCCAGGAAGTGAAGCAGTTTGGGAAAGACCAGTCTTTAGGTTCTTGCTCCTCACTCTCCTCTCCTATGCAAAGTGGAGCTTTTAAGACCTGACCAGCTAAAATGAAACTGAAGTCGATCTACGAAACAACATCTGATAGCAAAATATACTTTTTGAACAGATTTGCATTAAGTTTATCCCCTCTGAAAGTATTCAGTCTATCATGCAGAGCTTGAAAGTATTTGGAGCAGAATGAAGGGAAAGGTGCCATTTTTCCCCCTGGTGTTCATGGATTACGTCTGCAGAAGCACCCCTAATATTGCTGGATATAGGTTTTTTTTCCTGACCTTGCACATTTCAAATAACATGAAAGATTCTTACTATGTTGGGTTAAAACAGACCTGTCACCTCAGACACAATCTCAAAGTATTAGATAAATTCATGGAGGACAAGTGTATCAGTAGTTCCTAGAATGGATGCCTAGGTACTGTTTTTGCATTGAAGAAATGGGCAAGATGGCTCTAAAGGCCATTTGTGGGGAATTCAGAGCAAGCAAAGGTTCTGTCTTTGGCTGCTGCTTGATAATACCCCAAACAACTGGTGTCCCACTATGTGAGACAGGATGCTGAAAAAGATGGGTTGTGGCTGATCCAGCAGGGCTCCTTTTATGCTCTTAGGTCTGGCCGTATCCATACACAGAAAAGAAAAGGACTCAAATGCAGCTTAATGTCCACACTTTAGTAGCTTAATATATTTTAAGGATGAGAAATAGAATGTCCAAAATGCATTATCTAAGTTTTAAAGTTCATTATAGGTGGGACAGCAAATGAGATCACTATGCTGGATTTCATATTATATCACTAGTAGGGCACTTCCCAAGCGCCTAGGACTGTGTGATGTATCGGCGAATTATGCGAGCAGACCCCAGTAAAGTGGCTTTTTGTAGTTGGCAGATGGATATTTTGTCAATGCCAATGGTTTTTAGGTGCCTGCTGAGATCTTTTGGCACCGCACCCAGTGTGCCGAGGATGACTGGGACCACTTTCACTGGTTTTCGCCAGCTTCTCCAGCTGTTTCTCCTCAATTCTGTTGTCACTTGGAATAGCAATGTCAACAAGCCACAACTTCTCTTTCTCAACGATTGTAATATCAGGGGTGTTATGCTCCAATTTTTGGTCAGTCTGAAGCCTGAAGTAATATAAATGCAATTCACTATGCAAGACAGATTAGCAATACTTAAATTAGATATATATAAAGCTTTTGGTATGGTCAATCATAAATGATATGGTCAATCATAAATTCTTGCAGTTTGTACTGCACAGAGATTAGGGCAATATTTTTGTGACATGATAAAGAATTTACATGAGAAAAACATGCCAAAAATAAGGATAAAAAGGGGATTTCCTAAAGAAGTAAAATTGTGTAATGAGATCAAACAATATCCCTGCCCTCATTGTTGTTTTTTTTGGTTATGGAAATATTGATAAAAATGTAAAAAAATAAATAAATAAGAAATTGAAAAGTGTTTATTATTTGAAAAGAAGAGCTTAAATTTATTTGGACGTGCTGTGTTAATTTTATCAGGTGAACAACAACAAAAAAAGATTTGGGAAATTATATGTACACGAAAACAACATCCAAGGAACAAAATTGGATAAAGGAAGAAAAATTGGATAAAGGAAGAAAAATTGATTTAAAATGGGGTAAAGAAAATAAAATATGTAGTGATTTGACAACAATATAAGTTCAATGGGACTAGATAATTATATCCAAATCTGGAAGAAAATGAATAAACTAATAGTAGGGTGGAAAAATAAGCACATGAGTACTTTGATGATTATACTAAGCATACTTATGAATGAGGAAGTGTCAGGCATAGCATCATTAGAAGGGTATTACAATGTCTATCAAATAGTAAAACTTGTGGAACTGGAATACAATGAAAATGAAAGAAGGAGTAGGATCAAAAAGGAAAAATGAAATTACAAATAAATAATTGATACTTGATAAGAAAGATTTGAAAACATTAAAGGAATGACATGGATCTCTAAAGGTCGCGTAAGATATTTGGTGGAAATGGAAAGAATAGTCAAGGAATAGTCAAAATTAGGGCTAATTGATAAATGGAATGATAAATTGAAAAGAAAAATGAAATAATAAGTAGAAACGTATAATAAATATAAAAGAGAAACAATATATAGAAGTAGCATACTTTCTGGAGAGAGACTGGAAAATTGCCACTAGAGAGAAATTAGGAGATAATTATTCTGTATGACTTCCCTCATTTCTCGGACTTCCCTTCTTGATATCGCTTGTTCCTTTGCTTCTTTTGTCGTTCTTGTCATTTTCTGCCTTCTTCATTTTTAGTCAAAACCTTCTGTCAGCACTTGTAGTTTGCGTAGATAGTTAATAATCTTCTAAGAATTTATCAATTGTTCTGTCATTTAACAAGTTCGTCAATTTGTCCATTTCTGCCAGGTCGACCAATTTTTCTCCTTCTATTTTTGTGCATATAGTAATCTTGCCGCCGTCACCATATATGATACCAATTCATTAATATTATCCAAAGTGTTATCTATTATACCCAACAAAAACAGTTCTGGTTTAAATAAAAAATGCTTCTTTAATATTAATTTCATACTATCATAAATTTGTACCCAGTATTTCTCTGCTTTTTTGCATGTCCACCACCTATGGTAGAACGTTCCTTCTTCTTTCTTACATTTCCAACATTTGGTTGATATATTTTGGTAGACTTTTCCTAATTTGTGTGGTGTTAAATACCATCTATACATCATTTTATAAATGTTTTCTTTTAATAATGTACAATTTGTAAATTTCATATTTTTTGTCCACAATTTTTCCCATTGTTCCATCTGTATATTATACCCAAAATTTCTAGCCCATGTAATCATACATTCTTTGACCTGTTCATGTTCCATATTAATCTGCAAAAGTACTTTATAAACAAACCCAATAGTGCCCCTTTCCGCCTTGTTCAATTTTAGCTCCCAGTCTTCAATTTCTTCCTGAAAATTAAAATTTTGCTTTTCTTTTCTAAATATATCAACTAGTTGTGCATACGTAAACCATTGTATGTTTTTTTCCCTCTTGCATCAGTTGTTCCTTTGATTTAATATCAAATTCATTATTGTCTTTTTTATATAGTATATCCTCATATTTATACCAATGTCTACCATCCCCAAACTCCTTCATGTGGTGATACCCAGAGTGGAATATTTCTATAGAGTTTGTTTTTATACATCAACCAAGTTTTAAACAAGGCATTTCTTACAAAATGATTCTTAAAATCTGCATTAACCTTTGCTTTATCATACCATAAGTACCCATGCCAGCCAAACCTAAGCCCTTCTCCTTCCAGCTCTAATAGTCTTTGGTCTTTTAGCCAGAACTATGTACTATATACTATGAGAAGATACAAGAAATTGTATGATAGATATTGTTTAATTTTTTAAAATGTCATATTGCTTTTAAAATCAATAAAAATAATTTAAAAAAGAAATTAGGAGATAACAGGGAGAGAACTTTGGCTAATTAGAAGAGAAAATACAGGCATAAGCAGTAACATTTTTGAATCAAGAATAAAATTAACCTGCTTCAGGGTGACACTGAGGCCTTTATAACATGAAGATTCTTTCCCCATTGTATCAGAATTCTCACCTCTGGTTGTAATTTGAGCACATATTTGTTACTTGTTTTTTGCTGGTTATAGATTACACAGGGAAAATTCCACAAACTTAAGGCAAATCATTTGTTTGTTCTTTCTGTTGGATCGTGTTGTTATCTTAATACCTTGAGAAAACTTGAAGTAACATGATGTTTTTCCAGTTATGCAGACTTAAAATGTTACAGTACATAAGAAGTTGGAAACAGATCAGTAAACATATGAAATTTAATTTTTCCACATACTCAAATGCCTTTAATAACTGCTTTGGGGTAAGATTTTGCAGAGAGAGATATGAGGAAAAGGTTATGTTTATAAAACAAATCATCTCTATGTATCCCAAATTTTTCTGGGCCTCTCCTAAAAGCCTGTCCTTAGTCTGTCTCTTTGTTTTTCTTAATCACATATATAGATTTAGAATGCATAAACTGG